>CM031697.1:23548056-24260556 GCA_018466805.1 Hippocampus abdominalis
TGTCATTTTAAAAAAAAAATCTTTGTTTTATCGAGTGAATTTGGACTCTTGACATTTCGTTTTGTATTCTCGGATTACGTTCTTGCCTTTGCAAGCGCTTTTTGTTAATGTATTGTTTTCTTTCCCTGGTTACCTTTGACCAGAGATTTCTGTTTCTACTTTGTCGGTATGTTTTTAGAGAAAAAATATTTTTGCTCCGGAGTTTTGTCTGGTGTCTACGATTCTGGGATCTTTAAAAACATTGTTTGGTTCGTTTCGAGCCTGACATGAAATTTAGAGTTCACTCAACATTTTTCCTTTTTTTTTTAACAGTTACAGCATACCACCCAAAAGTGAAATTAAATAATTGCACACAAACGGGTGAAGCCCCAACATTGAAAAATAACCTCCTCTGAGAAGGTAATAACGACACCGCTGTCCTGGTATTTTTTCTGGCTCTGACACTGTCATTTCTGGCATGTGGGTAAGGATGCGCGTCCAAGCACGAGGGTGGCATGTTTGGCCCGATGCGATAACACGGAATCTTCCTTCATTGGGATTATTATCTGGCATGTGCAAGCGCGTATGCATTGCACAATGACTGGATTCCTCATCCTTTGACTTAATGAATTGATTCCAGCACATCATTAACATGCCCCACTCTACTGCTCCATACACATATGTCTTAATTAGCCGCTCATTGGCTGTTTAATTACAAGAAAACAGCTGACAGCTGCCAAGTTGCTTTATAATGGAAGCCATTATGGGAAGAGGCTATTACGGCCAGCGACAAGCAGCACTCTGTAATAACGCAATGATTTATGGTCTAAACTTTTGTACTCATACATATCATTAAAGGTCTCGACGCCTGGACTAATTAGCAATCATTAAGGAGATATTTCGGCAGTTTCTTCTCGAGGTTTATGTTCTTCCTAGCGACGGCGTGAGGCAGCGGAGAAGCCGACAGAAACGCTCAAATGCACAATTACACGTGGACACACACAGACATACGTACGAGCCCGAGCACACTGGCAGGCGAGCGCAAACAACGAAAGGTGCGGGCTGGCGTAGGAATGCTAATGATGCGCCGGGTGACAAGCACGGGGACAAGAATACACTCTCAGCACAAAACTCCCCTCACCGTGTGAATGGCTGGCACATTTGAAACAGTACAAAAGACGACTTCAATGGCGGCAACACAATGTTGCAAGCAGCCAACAATCTGCTCTAATTCAAAAGCCTCTTCTCCTTTTTGATCATTTCAGCTCAAGAAGGCGCTGTAACAGAAGCCAAAAAAAGGTGTGCGTGTGTGTGTGTGTGTGTGTGTGTGCACGTTTGTCCCTGAAATGGGAGCGAAAAGTGAGACTCAAAATGAATTTGGCTCTTTTGTTATTTCCGCTTTAGTGCTTGACCACCGCGTGTTCACACTTCATTGTTGGTCTCACAACCTCAGCAGGCAACTTTCTGCTTTTGCAACCAATTGTAGTTACACTCAAATACCCGTTGCCACGGCGACGAACGGCATCTCGACGCTTACCTTACAGCCTTCACATGTTATCACGCCGTAATGGATGCCTGATGATTTGTCTCCACAGATCTTGCAGGGAATTATTTCGATTTGAGCTGCGCGGGAGAGAAAAGAACAAGAGAGCGAAAGAGAGAGTGAGAAAAGACTAAGTCATTCATTTTGCTGTCACATGTCACTGTACAACACCCTCACCATGGCTCCATGTCGGTACATAAAAGAGCACTGCGCTGCGAAAAAACATTACATCCGCAAGCTTTTGAAAGCTTGCTTGCACACAGCTTTAGTGGAATATTTACAATCGGGTGCAAGAGTTTGTGTGCATTGTGTGAGCGAGAAAGCAATGGAAACTTTTAGGGCCTCACAAATTGTAAATGCGGTGTCAATTAGCATCCTAAACCAAACATTCATATTGTCTATACATTCGCCAGATCAGTCTAATGCAATACAAGCCCCGTCTTCAAAATGTTCACTTCTTGAAGGAAACAATGCTCACTTTTGATTGACGTTGACAGAGAGGTATTCATTTTAAACAGCAAAATAATTGTTTGGGTCGCATTTTTAAGCGGTGTAGAACTGCACTGATGCATTCATCATAGTATTATAATGAACAGTTACTGGACAGACATTTTTTTAATTTCACACTGCAACATTCGTATAGTTCAATTGTTACATTAAAGGGTGGGGGCGGGGGGGGGGTGTTGCCAAAGATTACATTAATGTATTACGAGTTACCAATACCTTGCTCAAGTGCACCTCAACAGGCCTTTCACCGGCCCCTAATCCTAATTTCGCACTTTCGATGAAGGTTTAAAACCTGCTACTTTCTACTCCACAAACCAAGTTATCTGACTTCTACACCACACCAAAGTATCGAATAGAAACTAATGGCGCCACCCGTTGGACATTGTCTGGATCGTCTCAAGCCATTTTTTTTACACGGTCAATTTGAATAATAAAACACAGTATTTCAGATCAGTCATGTTTTTGCCAAAGATTATTGACTGTCCAATCCTCTTCAGTCCTGCTTTTTAGGCCTACAGAAAGTGACGGCTGGATGTTCATTTCATAATCTACATCTTTGGGCATTATTATTGATGTGTGTTCCCTCACTTTTCGTGGTTCCATTATCCCGCCCACAATAGGTAGATTTCTGCAAAATGGAGGTTGACTTTTTTTTGGAGGGAGGGGGGGGGGGGATTCACCTCTCTATGAAGGCACCACGAATGCCCCCACAGGGTATCCACCTTGTAAAACAAATCGCCCCTGACAAAAAATAATTTTTTTTTAGACTGGCCTGATTTATAAGGATGAAAAAACAAAGCAAAAATAGCCCCCCCTCCAACATCTCCCACATCTTAGCCCCATCGTCCCGACAGCAGCGCCAGACAAAATCCACTATCTGATCTAAATCGAGGAAACGTCACCTCGGGATGTTTTCTCACGATGCAATGGCCTTTTCTGAGGAGCCAATCCAAACGCGGGGACGTGGTGCACCAATTATAATGATTTTTGTCTTAATAAGATGCAAAAAAAGAAAAAAAGATCATTAAGAGGCAGCGCTCCGTCTGCGATGTCGGAGGGTTACATCAGCCTCTTCCCTCCAGCCATGCCTAATTCTCCATATGATCAAGCCAAGCTCCTTATAGCCCTTGCACACCTTAACAAGCAATCTCTTGATGCCAATTTGATCACTTCACAAGTACTTTTGCTGGGCTTCAATCCACAGATCCCTGCCCATTTTAATCAGCCGCCCAGGAGCCTCCAGTGTGTCATGTGGATAACGTCCTTGTCCCCGAGGCCCACCCGGGAGAGACCCTTAACACGGAGCCTCTAATCCACTAACTAATAGCCGCGCTCTAGTCTATTCATTCACCAATCTGGGTCTGTTCTCCTCGCGCTGCTGGAGTCAACGAGACCGGCCGTGTTTACATGGAATTAGCCTACATTTGAGCAGAATGAACAAAAGCAAGTGGTGGATGGTGCACAATTAACCCTCCTCCAGACAACACGTCCGGACATTTGTGATTCTCGCACACAATGGCGGGCGATGCACCTCGCCGGCACAGATTATTGTGAAATCCAGGCGGTGGGGGCGGGCTTTGAAACGCTATCTGAGAGGGTTAATTCATAATTAATCTTTCCCTCATCGTGAACGGTCGCTCGTTATGGCAAATGGGCCCGTTGCCGTGTGGGTGCACTGCATTGTTTGTTTCTGTGTTCTCCCTGCATGTGCATTCGCAGTGCAGTGTGTTTCGACTCCTTTAGCATTTTCAGCCTCATTACTTACATAATTTGTTCTGACATGCACTCACAACAACTGAAGCGTGCGGTAATTATGACTAGCTGTGGTTGTGGCCAGCGAAAGGGGTGCAGTGGCAGGCCCGTGCCAGCGGGTGGTAGTGCAGGGCCGCTGCTGCACTTTCCTCTGCCCGCCTAAGCCAGGCTTCCACCCACCCGATCTGGCCCACAGGTTTTTGAATCTGAGCTCCAGCCTGCGATAGCTCCAGGCTTAGGCTGCTGCTACCTCCCCCCTTAACATGCCTCCCTGCCGCCGCGCAAGGCGATGCCTTCATCTCTCCACAAGAAGCCGAGCTGGCCGGGTGCTCGCTGGGGCTTGACGCCGTGCCACATCAGGTGAAAGCGGTGGGAGTAGACGGGGGCAGGCCGGTGCCAGGCCAGGCGGGGTGCGCATCCTCACACAAAAGCAAACCTCACAAACAAAAGCGCTATCTGCAGCAGGGAAGGCCCTCGGTGCACACATCCTCGCCGGTTAACACCCTCTCACTCCAGCGCTGCATAAGCTGCTGGATGTGGAGAGCACTCAAGAGTAAAAAAGGTTTGTCTCTGGACCAGCTGAGGGAGGCTCTGCGCTTCCTTGTCTGAACATATAGTTATTTCCACACTGGGATAAGCTGCTTTCCAAAAGAGGTGCAGCTGGAGAAGAAAAGGAGAATACAATTTGAAATCAAACACGCCATGAAGGCACAATCCAAATATGGAGAAAAACGGAATGTGACACACCTCTTGAATCAATTGATTGGACTACGTTGGACATGTACTCTGGATCTCAATTTGTCAAAATACTGAAAACAGGTCGGACAAATAATTTTGTGGGAACAATCTGGGGGGGTGGACAAATGTGTGTTTGGATGACTTTGGTATGGAACAACCAGTCTCACTTCATAAATACAGTTCACAGCGACTAATAGATAGCGATGGATTTATTCAACGAGACAACAATGCCAAAATTACAGATTATAAACCATAATCCGAAATGGTTTACCTTGATTAACTGATCATTAACAATTTTGCTCACGGTGTGGAACTGATTGTTGATCATCGTCTTTTGAAACAACAGAAGCACATTTAAGTGCACTTCTTGGATGCAACCAGGACAGTTGGGTCAGTCGTTTTGAGCAGGATTACAGAGGAGTTTTGGATCAATTTGAGCAAACACAGCTCTCAGGTCCTCTTCTTCGTTTTGCAGCTAGTCATCATGCATTTGACCAACACCTCCAAGTCTGAAGTGTAACCGTAGTTTCCACAACATGTTTTATATTCAGAGTCATACCATTTTACAAATGGCTTATCTGCATACTTGGCTAGGCGGCCCGGTAGTCCAGTGGTTAGCACGTCGGCTTCACAGTGCTGAGGTACCGGGTTCAAATCCAGCTCCGGCCTCCCTGTGTGGAGTTTGCATGTTCTCCCCGGGCCCGCGTGGGTTTTCTCCGGGTGCTCCGGTTTCCTCCCACGTTCCAAAAATATGCATGGCAGGCTGATTGTGCACTCTAAATTGTCCCTAGGTATGAGTGTGAGCGTGGATGGTTGTTCGTCTCTGTGTGCCCTGCGATTGGCTGGCAACCAATTCAGGGTGTCCCCCGCCTACTGCCCGAAGACAGCTGGGATGGGCTCCGGCACCCCCCGCGACCCTAGTGAGGATAAAGCGGTTCAGAAAATGGATGGATGGATGGATGGCATACTTGGCTGCTTCATTTAGTTCATTGCCAGTGATCAATGGCATCATCATTTGGTCTTGGCGTAGCGGTCTGCACTCCACTCAAAGCCCTTCTGGTCCCTTCAATTTCATGGTTGTGGAGGTCTAAATGTTGAGTATGCTTACACTGCATGTCATATTGAACGAGGGATGTACCAACATCGGTATCTGTACATCTACGCTAGGTTCTGATAAAACTGCTACGAAAACAAGCACAATCTATAGAATGGATCGTGAACCCCACTCAGGAGGTTAAAGCGGCAGCTGAGCTCTCATCACAAAGACAAAGAGAAGTAAATCATGACATCACTACGATGGCCCTGTCCACGGTTTTTTTCACATGACTGGTGATTTTATCAAGAAGCGGAGAGGTAACACGGCATCCACATGTTACTTGGTTATAGCCGCCAAACTATGATTTTCTTTGTCTCTCCTTTTTCTTGATCTTTCATCAAATGTTTTACAAAGTGCCCTGTAAGTGTTTAACCCACAGATCTGGCCCGCCACATCATTTCTTGTGGCCCGTGAAAGAAAATCAAACATGTCAACTTCCAAAATGCTTGCTAAAATCTCGACTAAAATAGAACATTTTCATATGTAATAATGCTGCATTATGCATCCGTGTAGTTCACCTTCGACTGGCTGCCAGCTACATTAAAAAGGACTCGAGTAGAATTCACACAGTCACACAAACACACACACACACACACGCGCACACACACACACACACACACACACACACACACACACACACACACACACACACACACACACACAAAAGGCCAGCGCTCATCAGCACTCCTAGTCTGACAGTCAATATTTATTGACAGGAGCCGCTGTGTTAAGTGCCTTGCGGTGCGAGACGGGTGGCTGCCGGCTGGCTTGAGCTTGACCAGCACGGTGCCACTGATCCCATTCAACGCGCCTCGCCACCAGCCGGCCGGCCCCTACCCGTTCTGTTTACAACATCAAAGCTCGGCGCGGTTTGACGGGGCAGCGAGAGTCAAACCCAGCGCAGCAGTCCGTCGCTTCCCAGAGCACTGCGAGATGGCCCCTGCGAGCAGACCGCTTCAGAGATACCCAAATTACGTGTTAATTCACACTGTGACGTGATTGCCCACCAGGGCAGGATGCATGCAGATGAATTGTGTTTGTTAAAAAATGCATAGCAAGAGGACCTTGCAAAAATAATCGCAATCTTGCAGGGGGAAAAAAATTGTCTTTGATTATTTTTCAAAATTGTTCAGTGAGTGCTGTGCACGTGTCTTTAGATAGTAGGTCTGGCCGAAAGCGGAGACACGTTCTTTGTGTGGTTGGGCAGTTCAAGGACACTAATTCAGCACGCTCGTCGGTTCCTCAGAGGAGGATGACGTGTCACTCAAGGCGCATGTACACTCAAGGCCAGCGTGGCTTCTGCATGTTCACCCAGTAACCTTCACTGTCTTTTCCGGAGCCCTGAGATCCGCCCGTTGCTAAAAGTACACGCCATTATCAAAGGGCGCGAGACTGACATTTGATTGCTAACGCTGCAAACACCCACAACAATTTGCCAAATGCGCACTCACAGCTTAGAGGGGGCCTGTCAAGTTCATTTTAGTCGCGACGTCGCATAAACAGACACTCTAGGACAGAATATTCCCTTCCAGTGCCCCGCAGGCACATTAATGCTTCATTTACAGATGTACAGTGACATCATGAAAAATGCAAAGATGAGAAATATGTTGAAACGGTGAAGTCATTTCTACGCCAATTCATGCGCATAGGCTATAAACTCAAATTAGAGAGCCCCGTCAAAAATAGAGTGAATCCTAAAATTCATGGCATGACCCGAGTTGACTTCCAGTTTACTTTAAATCCAAACCACATTTTCAAATGGGAAAGAAATATAATTACAAATAATGAAGTCAAGGGCAGCAAGGGAGTGTGAAACACCTTCACCCTTGGATAGTTTTTATGTCATCTTCTTTGAAGGTTCCATTGACAATGATTGCTAGTTTTAAAATGTCCCGTTTCCCATTTTTTTCAATTGTCTTTTTTTTTTATTTAGTGACAAAAGGAGTGAAATATGGCACCCCCTCACCCCAGACAGTTCAACATCATTCCATTAGACTGGGTGCACCTAACATCGTAGCTGGTGAGTGTTTGGTCTGAAAATCTCCCGATGGAACGCTGGTACTGGTGACGTTGAAGGATTAAGATTATCCCAAACGTTCCAACCCCCGTGCTCAGGCCACTGTCATAATGCTGAGAGCTTAACCCATTCCCCCGACTGGGCCATTAAATCATTTTCCCACCTGATGATTTGTGTTTAAACAAGAAAGGTTGAAGGGTTTCTACAGTATACTGTCATCTTGCTTTTCTCTCATTGGATCACTGTTTTTAGGGGGTTTTTCTGTTTTTTTTTGAATGAGGCAAATGTCTCTCAGTCATCTCAGTGTGTGTCTGTGGGCGCGCGACATCTGTCAATGACGGCGTGACGCAAGACAGTGGGCTCATGTCAGAGATTATGTAAGGAAGAGGACTGGACACAGCACTATGAGCAGATTAACAATTCTTCTTTCATCACACAAACTGTGTTAATACATTCTCCTTCTTTCATAATATTTAGCAACCACATAAAAAAAAAGAAAAAAGATGAGAAGCGTCGCATGCCTGCTCCCTCGACTATTACACAAACAGCCGATTGAAAGAAATGGAATTAAAAAACACAAAAAACAAAGCAGTTGGTCTGTACACAGAGACTGAGGTGGGGGTGCGGCTGGGGAGGGGCTAAACTCCGCCATCATTTAATGCAGTACGGCTGAACGATTTTGATAAATAATATGATCTCACTCAGTATTGCAATTGCGATTTAATAGCCGATTATTTTTTTCCCCATGTATTTTTTTTTAACAAACAAGCAATACATTATCTGTACCACAATAATAAGTATCAGCTTTATGCTACATAAATGACAGTTTTATTTCGCGATTTCAATTTGCAGCGTGGACTTGGCATTTTACTGCGGGGATCAGGTGTCGATCTTTGCCAAACACACATATTCATGAGAGTTGGATCTCGCCAGGCAAGACAAGAAGAATTCCGCTTCTTATTTGTTGTCGTGTGAAGTTGCACAGCGCAGGATCTTCTATTTCTTTCCATTTATGCGGTGCAACAAAGGTTAGGTGAATGTCAGCGGGAAAGGACACTGGTGGCACGCAACACAGGCAGAGCGTATGCATTATTTGTTTAGGGATCGGAGGCATATTTACAACAGACCTGCTGGAATGGCATTTGCTGCTTTGGAGCACAAAGGAAAGCAAACAGCGCAGCAGGCAAATTTACCTGAAGCTCAGAACTCGACATCGTCATCGTCATCATCATCATCATCATCATTTCAACATGCTTACATATGGCGCTGCCATCCAAAATATTCAGACCTCAGGGGATTAGAGGAAGGAAAAGATATAATTGACACATTCCCCACGCATGCTCCATTCTATTAATTCCCTCCAATCACGTGGCTGTGATTAACCGCCATGCTGCGGACATGTTTTATTTGACGCTTGCCTTCATAGCAGCGCATGTAGTGACTCTGCTTCAACTCAACGTCTGGGCGGTTGCCCTGGGCTGCTTTTCGGATGAACCCATGCGTGCATCACTGTGTGTTTGTTTGTGTGTGAGGCCTATAAATATTTCAACGCTGCCCAGCGCCAGATGCCTGTACAACAAAGCAGCGCTTCCCTGCCAATGTCTCCCCCTGTATTTACTTGACTGTTTTATTGAAGAGCACTCTGACATCCTCAACAAGGGGCTAGCAGGAGTAAGAGGCAAGGGGAGGAATACGGATCCCCAAGCCACTGCGAATTTACGTGTGGTCGTGGCAAAGATTGACGAGGTGACTGACTGGGAGTGTGCGCGCCAGGACTTGAGGGGAGGATAAGGACAAAAAGGTTTACTGACATACAAGAACGATGAAAGCGTGGCATGTGCGAGACACACTCACCCCAACCCCTCCCTTGTTGTCAGGCCCCATCTGAGCTGAAATTCCCATCGCTCTCCTCAAGTACCTTTACATTGGGGCTGCATGATTATGGGAAAAAAATAATCATAACTATTACTTTGACGGAAATTGACATGGCAATTGATAAACATGATTATTCACTGATTTTGAATCTCAGTATTTATTGAACTACCAAAACTCAACTTTAACTTTTGCGATTTTAATGCTTTGGTGACCGTGAGGAGCCAAAATCAAAATCAGGATTACATTTGGATTAACTTCCCAGTTCTACTCTACCCGCGTCTCGTCTAAGATACCATTGACAAGTAGGGTGCACCAGTGCGCCGGGTACCCGAGGACACGCCCCGCATGTTTGTGTGTGCCAGCAGGGAGAGAGACTCACGCTGTTTGCGCTGAAAGCAGAACGCCATGTGTTGACAGCATTCTCAAAGCCCCTAGTTAGTCAGAGAGCGCCACAAGAGCTGACTAAAATAAATATGGAGCAAATATTTACATGGGCAGCATGGCGAAGTGGTGGTTGGTACATCTGCCTCACAGTTCTACGGTTCAGGGATCAACTCTCGGCTTTAGGCTTCCAGTGTGGATTTTGCATGTTCTCCCTGTATAAGGGAGAGGTGGTACGATGACCTCCTCCCGCATTCCAAAAAACACACACACGTTCATTGGAGATTCAAAATTGTTCATAGGTGTGAATGGTTGTTTGTCTATCTGTGCCCGGTGATTGGCGGATGGTCAGTCCCTGGCTAATGAGGATCACCGGTGATAGGAATACGTATATTCAGCGTGTGCAGCTTTGCTAAAGAAGACGGTCCAATACATATGTCAATACATGGGGTACGATATGATTGAAGGATGTTTCATTTTGAAGTGCAGCAGTTAGATTCAATTCATTGCACTTACATCTCATAAATCAAAACCAATTTTCACATTGTTTTTTGTTACACCTTCAGCATATTTGGCTGAATATTTCCATGTTTTGTCTAATTACACAAACTGCATGGAAGAATTGTGTCTGTGTTTCCATTACACACAGAAGAAGTGCGAATTACAGTATAGCTTACATTAAAAGCTTATATTGATTTGCTTGCCCCATTAGCAAATTGTACTCCTCTGGGAAGTCTTTTAATGAGAGTTAAGAGCATGTCGGAAAGTCAGAGGTCACTGATTTAGGACCTGAAAAAACTAAAACCCAGTACACAAACCGTAGCTCAGTTTGGAGGAAATCAGTGGGTTTCTAGTTATGTTATAATGAGGACTGACATTAAAAAGATTGACATAAGAGGCTAAGAAGATGATACGAAGTGCTAAATTGTGTATAGTCAGGTTGGGTTTGACACAGTGTGATACCGCTTTGGATTTTTAATGGTTTTTGACAGAAGGAATTCAGCGGGGCTATATTTTATTCTTATTTTTTTATTGAACATATTGTATAGAAGGGCAGGCCTTACAGAGCATTCTGCGTCCAAGTTGCATGTGCATTGTTTGCTGTGCTGGTGTTTGCAGAGGCATTTTGATGCACCAAAACTCGGACTCACTGAGGCTGAACTCACACAGGAGCAAACTGATTGACTGGCGCTGCTGCCCTTTGAATTTCTAAGTTTCAGCCCGCGCTGATGTGAACCGCTCCACTCCGACCACTCGCACTACAAAGCAGTCGCTACCGCAACGCCTTGATTTTGCGGTCCGGTGCTGAAGTGAGACACCTCACTTGTGTACGAAACACTCATCCACCTTCCGACTCCCTTTCTGCCCGCGGGGACAGTAGCTTGGGCACTTTTGGAAATGCACACGAATATATAAATAATGAACGCTTCAAAACATCCAGTGCAATTACATGCAGAAACCTTTACATAACAACAAAGAGCCTTGTACTTGTTCAGGAGGGAATTCTCCACTGCCACACCGTACAACCTGCTTCCCTCTCTAATTGCTGTATTAGTATGCATTTCTGTAAGACAACCCAAACTCTGCTGTGGGGTTTTCAACAGGATATTTCTACTGGTTCACACAAAGAAAATCAAAACTTACATCGTACAATTTCCTGCATGGTCTCTTCTTTGCCCAAAGGGTGACAAGTATATGTGCTTTTATGTGTGCCCCCCCCCCCCCCCCCGCCTCCCAACGCCTTCTTTGCAAAGTACGCACTTGAGTGCCACACTCAGTTATAGTGGATGGAGAGGGGAAGGAAAGGGACCATGAGAGGTCCCATCTCATGCTGCTGCTCGGGGTCAGTGGGTCTTAGGCACGTGGCCAGAACACACATGGCGAGCAGGCTGAATATTTCAGCTGACAGTAATTGTCCCTCTGTGGTCTCCTTAGGAAAACATGTTTCCTGATGACACAGACGGGCTGCACTGGCCATAGAGTAATCACGGTTGCCATTTGCTCCAAACAAGGGGGAAGCTCAGCGCATGCCTGCAGCCATGATGCGACTCACTCTCATGTGACCCGACTTCAGCTCTGCTTGTGTCAATACATCAAATGACTGAATCAAAGATAATCGTTGCAAGAATCAACATTTTATTTTTTTTTGCATCCTGCTGTAAAAGTGAGCTGAAACTAAGAGCAGTTTAATTTTATTTAACGAGTACATATAACAAAGTCTTGCATATAAATAAGAAAAATAGAACATAAAACGCTGAAACATCAAGCAATAAAACAATGGCAAAGTTAAATTGCGGAACATGTTCTCATGATTTAATTTTAATTAATAATGATATATATTATAATTTTATTGTAGAGACGGACGGTCAAGTACTGATACCAGGTATCGGCATCAAGCCAATACAGGCCTTTTCTCAAAGTATCGTGTACTCGTGAAGAAAGTCGATAGCAGATCCCAACACTTAAGACAAAAAAACAAAAAACAAATCTGAAATCCAATAAATCTTTCTTGCCATAAGTTGGAGCCACATTGCAGACATTTGACACATCAGACAAACAACCTGTGTGTCAGGAAGACAGAAAGGTTTTTATTCACAATTACTTCACGTTGGGTGAATAAAAAAATTATGTATCACTATGTATACACTATGTATAAGTACTTGTGGTATTGGAATTTGGTGTCACTATCTGTAAGTACTCAAGAGTACTCATATGGCTCTGAAAAAAAGTTGTGTCAAACATTCCTACTTCATAGTATTTAACATAACTTTGTTTCTTGTGTTGTATTCTTGTCAGCATGTGTCTTCTTATTTTAAATTATTTTTTTAATCCGGCATTTTTCTGATAACTGCCGGGCGTGATGAGGCATGGGCCAAAGAAAATAAATGATTCATGTGAAATCAACATTTTTATGTGGCAAGATCAACAATTGGTAAAAAAAATTAAAAAATACGAGATGTATTGGCGGCGGTTATTTTGTATACTAATGAGCTTCATGAAATGTATACTACTACGCCCAAACACATCACATCCCTTTGAAATTGTGGCAAAATATACACAGTGGACATATTATTGTTTTGCAATACTGTATATCACTTGTTCAAAAAGTCACATATTGCAAAAACATCATGCTAAACATGGTAGCATAGTAGGACAAGAGTAACGTATACTTTTCTCCTATTACATTTCTTTGTGAGTGTACTTTTTTCTTCTCTAGACTGATAAAAATGAAATAGAAAAGCTCATGATTTTTTATGATCATTTTTAGTTGTTCATTCACTTCGTCCCATGCCAGTAGAAAATTAAATGCAGTCATCTAACGACCAATCTCCTTTTATGTTAATACTGTCGTAACTTTATAAAGCACTCATTCCTGAGCCCTATTTTCTTTTTTTCCCCTGTGGAATCGCTACCGTTCTTGTGGGTTTTGAAGATTTTCATCAGTTGAAAGAGAGTGAGCAAGGACAGAGAAGATGAATGCCATCAATGGCCATCTGATATATCCAGGGATGTGTGATTGAGACAAATGAGCCTTGTTATATTAGCTTGGATACTGAACCTGCTGCACAGAGATCCACAGCTGCGATAAAGCTGAAACTAGAAGCGGACGGCCTTTCCACATGCCACAAGTGCTGAAAGGAGTTTCCTCAATCTCGCTCATGTATTCTTCTACCTGGTCCGTAGACAAGTATACGCATACAATATATGGTGACCATATCAGTTTTCAAGGGCGCTTTGGCCTTCTCTTCCTATCACACGGAACAAACAAGATCACAACCAATAAGTGGCGCTGATCATAATTCACAAGTATCCTGCCAAATGATGGAATGAGCCAGCCAATGACCAGCCATAGTTTACAAGAAGAGGCTGAAAGTACTTAAGAGGAAACGTAAGTAGTAAATTATCAGAAGAAATTGTGACGCCAAAGATGCCGATGCTTCTTAGTTCACGTTGTCCTCTCAAAATATGTTGACTGTGAACACAAAACTAGATGCACTATAAACGTCTGGCTCACCCACATCCAAAATGGCCACCGCATAGACGTGTCAGCCATCATGTAGGTGTGGCGGCCATGATGGACGTGGCAATTTCTGTTGAAGGCAGGAGCCCATTGGAGCCGGACAAGAAATGGCGTTGCCTTGAACAGCAACTTTGTTTAAATGTTATGCATTAATGCTGAGAAACAACTGCACATGTCAAACAATCTTCTGTGCCCAAACCGGAAGTACATCATTTCTTCAGACGCCAGTGATAAACATAAACATTTTCCTATCAAAATGTACACAGTTTGTCCTACTCATCTAAAAACTGATTTACGTATACAGTACAGTATTTAGGGATGGGCATGCACCGCTACCGTGTATGGCTAGCCGGCTGATATCCGTCTAATTTTGAGTTATCAAGTACTCGTGGAGGCCGCCAATACCAGGTACCATTACTTAAGGCAAAACAATATCGGCTCCCTAAGCAGTAGGTGGTGCTCCTCTGTGACAGTTTAACATATTGGAGAATCCTCATTAGCTTAAAAAAAAAAATGGCCTCAATTGTCATAATTTTTTGTCATTGTGTGAAATGAAATGTATATATCGGACGTAGTAGCAGTATTGGGACTCGGTATCGGTAAGAGTGATGACTTATACTGGCCTCTGTCTGAAAAAAAAGTGCTACAAACATCACTGTATGTTTTCAAGTCTGTTCATGATAATATTTCATTTTCATTTTTTAAATGTCCTTTTCGTTGTGACTCAGCCTGGTGGGAGGGTGTTGCCCTGGCGTCCTCTATTGACTAGCTTTTGACCATGCTGTGCATTGAGAGCAACATTTGGCCTGATACGGCCTTCACAAGTCTTCAAATGGACATCACTGAGGATTAAACTGCTGCCAACTGCTTGCTCTTTGCAGTGGTAGTCGCATGTTTTTATTCCTAGACAACGAGGGTACACTAGGAGCGTCTCCTGCCATGCCAAGTTCACAGACTGCTTTCGACCGATGCCGGGCAAATCCCCTCTGCTTTTGCCGAACACGGCAGGACGAAGCAGCCATGCGCAAAGCTAAGGCATCCCTTCCTTGCACGCATTGCTGACAGCGGAAGACCAAAGTGCGTGCCGAAACCTTTAGGTGAGCAATAGCATTGTCTGACTGTCCCTAAATGCACCGTGGTACGCTAATCCCTGGCAAATCAACAAGTGCCAAGATTAATGATTGCATAAAGCCATCCCCAAAGCCCTGCAATAATCAGCTCTTCAGCCTGTTGGGCTTCCAGACAGCAGCTCTGGGAGTCAGCTGACAGTCAGTGTTTGCCCCTTTGGCTTGGTTCTGCCTCACAACAGCCGCAAATGGTCCGCTTTTTATTTTGCGTCACTAGCACGGAGCTGTCAATATTTTCCACGTGAATATAATTGCGCTGCACTATGGACCGCTGAGATGAACCACTTCTCAGCCAGAGGCGAACCTCTTCACAGATCCTTCATCGTGAACACAATAGTACTTTTCACAATACAGAAAAGAAAAAAAAAGACACGGAGGGGTGTGTGTAAAGCGATAAATCACATCACAGTGGACAAAACAAGGCTATTAAAATGTCATTAGGAGCGTGTACTCTGCTCTGCAACAATAACATGAGCTGCGTTATGAGAGGAGATTGGAAAGGCTGAGGCGAGTGTGGCGGGTGGGTGGGGGCACAGTAAGCGGGGGCTGTCCACTCGTCCACCCGGGCAGGGGAGCGTGGGATGTTCAGATGAAGTGGGATGCCCCTCTTCAGGAGGTTGCTCGGCAGCATGAAGGAAGAGGCAGCACCCTGCCTAATGAGGGGTGAAGTGAAGCCCCCTGCGGGACCCCCTCAGGCACATTCATTAGGAGATGAAAAAGTGTTTCCTGTGGTGGTGCAAGTGCCTGCCTCTGTTCGGACACGTTTAATTTTGGGGAGGCGGCAGGGAAACACGAGGCCGCGCTGACCAGGCCTGCTTTTGGGTCACGAGGGGAGTCAACAAAACAAAGCAATGAGCTGAAGCAACGTTCGGCATTACACATCACCTTTGAAGCTCACACAATCCGATTAGTGAGGGTCAAGCGCACTCTCGTCTCTTCAAACTGCGGCGGCTAAGCCATGCATAGGAAACACGTACATCTCGGTGCCATCTCAAGTTTCTTTCCCCATGTGCAATACATTGCATTTTGTTGCATCTTTACGGCTGTGGGCAAAAATAATAGATTCATTTAGCCAGTGGTGGTTTGTGGAAGGGAACCAAGGATTATGGTAATGCGGCAGTGAGCGCTGCGAGCCAAATACAGTGAAAGAGAAGAGTGCTGCAGTTGGAGCGTTGGGAAGAATCTGAGAGGTTCATTTATAGGTTTGCAGGAGTCTCATTCACTGATGCATCTACCAAATGAGATTGCACCAGGTAGGCTGCTTGTAAAAGGACAAAAGCTCAGACAAAGTATACAGGAGAGCATGAAGGAGTCTTACGAAAACGCTTAATGAATCCTCGCATTTATTAAGACTGCCTCGTTAGCTATATACAGTTTATGCCATGTCGTGTAATTAGCAACCAGTAACCTTTGGGGTGCTATTCCCCACATGAATTGTGGATTTGTACATCAAAGATGATGTTCTCCCATATAATGGGGTGCTTGAAATTCCATTCCATCGAAAACCTGCAATTATTTGTATAGCACGGATGCAAAAAGTCTAATCTTTTATTGTTCCCGAGAATCCCGTGGGTTTGTGCTAAAGAATTCTTCATCCACTCCAGCGGAATCCAAATATAGGTAGCGACAAAAAATGTAGATGCACAGCCAAGTGCCAAAGTGGAAGGAGCCCGTTCTCAGTTTTGAGGTTTGATTTCTTTAGTGGCTTCGACGTGAAGCCGAGGGGAAAAGACAAAGATGCCTCAATAATTCAGCATGGCGCTGTTTACAGTTGCGCGCTTGTCTTCTTCGCTGCCAGGGACTGAAAGCTAATCAAATAATCGATCGTTGCACGCCTTCGTATAATTCAATCGCCATACCCGGGGTTCTGTCAACAGGCTAAATGTTTCGCTGTTTGGAGTCAGCTGCAATTTGCACTCTACCGTCCCGACATTCAGGGCCGAGCTGAATCCATTGTGCAAGGAGGGGGAGATTACAGAAAGGGGAAACGAGTGCAGTCGCTTCCCACACACACGCAGACACAGACACACACACACGCACACACTCTAACTTGACAACTTCGCAGGGAGGACGCCCGAAGCATTTATTTTCTTTAATGAGAGGCATGAGTCTCGCATGTGTCAGGGATGCACAGCGTGAGAACAACGGGGTGGGCTTTAATTCCATCAATCTACCGCAGTTATCCATGTATCACATCAATAGCTGTCAGATAAGCAGGAAGGAGATGAATCATGTCGAGCAGATTGAGTCAAGGCTGCACTGCCCTGGCTGCATATGCAGACTAATAAGTCATCTTACAAGTCAAGGGTGAATGCAGTTACATGACAAATTGAGATTGGGGCTTTTATGCAGCCAACTAATACATGAGATTACCTTGGGTGACAACACGAGACAAAGACCATCCTTCCTCCATTTGGTCGAGTGAATTGGCGATGACCTAACAATGGCGGTACAGTATTTAAAAGGCGAACACTACACCTCCCCTCTAATCTGAGGAGCTTGTGGAAATGGGTTTATTCATCACGCTGTAACATGAGTTCCACATTTACACTTCTTTGAGCGTCTGAGCAGACACTCCACCGTGAGAGCTACTGGCTATTAAATGACATGGAAAAGTTGACTCCCGCAACGCAGTGGGTCGAGAAGCATGTAAAATTTGAGCCAAGTTGCTTCAGCAGTGAAGAATCTCGTTTTTTGTTTTGTTTTTGTTTTTATTCGTCCCTTCTTGAAAGTACAACCGAAGAAACATTTCCTATTGGAAGTAATGTGAATTGAACTAATCCGTTCCAAACACACAAAAATATGACCAGAAAAATTACATTTGACAAAGAATGAGTTTAAGAATATTTTTGCATACAAAATAATCATTTTAAAATGAATATGAATGACGAACGAGTTGGACATTTGAATTCACTTTTCTTTTATCGGAGAATCTTGACGGTGTATTTGAGGCAACCCGGAGGTGGGAGAAGACATTTGATGCTACCAGTTCCTTCCTGACTTGTATGATGTTTTTCACCTTCTTTATCATGGCACAGTGCAATCTGGGAAAGGAGTCACATGTTTTTTTTTACGAAAAACAACCAGATGAATGTAAACTGGGACCATTTTTTTCCCGACCAAACATAAATCATAGGGCTTCCAAAAACCGAGGTTCGACTCTACTTTGATTGAAATATTAAGGAGAGCAAATGGATTTCATGCACATTCATGGTTGTCAAACTCAAGGCCTGGGGGCCCGCCACGTGGCTTTATGTGGCCCTCTATGGCAAATAAAGGGCCTACTTTGCTTTTCTTGCGAAATGGATTTGTTTTCTTTTTCAAAGAAAACCTGTACAAGAGCTTCAATTTTTCACGTACTTGAAAAAAATGGTCAGGATTGTGCTAAAATATAAACTACATTTTGGGGAGAGCCAGCTTTCTATTTGGTATATTTCTAGTTTCCTCCAGTTAGCGCGTCGACCTCACAGTGGAGAGGTCGCGGGTTCTTCTTGTGTGAGTTTGCATGTTCTCCCCGTGCCTGCGTGGGTTTTCTCCGGGTACTCCGTTTTCATCCCACATTCCAAAAACGTGCATGGCAGGTTGATTGAATACTCCAAATTGTCCCTAGGTGTGAGTGTGAGCACGGATGGTTGTTCATCTGTGTGTGCCCTGCGATTGGCTGGCAACCATTTCAGGGTGTCCCCCGCCTACTGCCCGAAGACAGCTGGGATAGGCTCCAGCATGCCCCGTGACCCTTGCGAGGATAAAGCGGTTCAGAAAATGGATGGATGAATTATCTCCAAATTCGCGAGGTGAGCAACAACACATAATAGCCATCTGAAGACAACTTTACAACAACAATGTTGCAATTGATGCCCTCGGATTACAACATTCAATACAAAACATTTCCATTACAAAGGCAATAATACAAGGCTTTGATTGGCAATGCCAGAGGGCTACTAGTTTAACAACAGGGCCATTATCGTTTTTTTACACTGCTCCACCCTGCATCTCTCATGAAAGCAAATGAAGTCACCAGTAAACTGTACAGTAAATATGGCTTGCACACCATTGCAAACTACAACCATGAATATGAACATCTTGTCAAATGAATAGCTCAGTGACAGCGCCTGTAAAATGCAGCAATATTGTCATTGGAAAGGCAGAATATGATCAAGTTTGATGTCTGTCGTAATAAAAGGCGGCAGGTTCGGCTGTGGTCCGGGCCGCGTGAGTGCAATAACGTCAGATTTATTATCAGATCAAAAAAACATATAAAACACTTTGAGGGCCGACTTTAAGCGGTAGCAATAACCCAGCGAGCGGCCCAAATGATGATTTATGTACTCTTGCTGGAGAGAGTACATGGGACAGTCATGTACAGTACAGTGTATGTGTATGGCAGCTGTATGGCTCTCCACTTGAAAAGTGGGAAGGCGTGCAGCGGGAATGCATTCGGTGTGAAATTGCTTCATCTGTTTACAATTCCATTTGGAGTTTATGAGAAAGACATGCTGATGTATTGCCACGCCGTCACGGCATGGCGGGAGCGCGCACACAAAGATTCATCTCTCACTTAGACGCCAAATGATACATCTAATTTGCTGCGAGCAGCGTTATTTTTAACCTCGCGAGCTGTCAAACAATGGAGCACGACTCTCGGCGCCGGCGCGTGTTAAAAGGTTGCCAACTCCCTTCAATTCAGCGCTTCTCTTTGAGCGCAACTCAAAATGCACATTCACTACTGGCTGATTGATATGACGGTTGTTCTTTTATCAAAGGCGGAGGAGTGAGTTAAGATGCTCGCGTGTCACCAACAACTGGAGGATGCCTCGGAAACATTTGAGAGGGGGATGGCTTTGTTGCAGGGGCTTAGGGTTGAACGGGTTTGAGAAATAATTTAATTGCATTTCCTCGAACAAATGAAACTTTCATCTCATAGACTAACAGGCTATTAAACTTTTTTTGGAGTTGTGCTCAGAACATGTTTTTTCTGAAAAAATGAATTTTACGTTACAAATTATTCCAACTTTTTCTTCAAGCAAATCTATCCCCCACTTAAAAAAAAATCTCTCTTTATTCTTGTGAGATTGCAACTTTTAAACATTATATCTGCTTGTGAGATTATGACTGATTCCTCCGAAAGATCGGACTTTATTCCCAAAGTCATCTATAAATAAATAAAGTCTATGATGATGATCCAGAAAAAAAAAAGATTTATTCTCTCAAGGTGACTTTTATCTCACTTTTTAAGAAATTATGAATTGTCTATCAACAGAAATTTGTTTAAAAATAATGCATTTTTATTTCCTTGTCCAATTGAAAATCTTCGCCCCTCTGAAAAATAATACAACTTAATTCCTGAAAGACGCAAAAAAAAAAGGACTTATCCATGTAATAATATCCAAATACAACGGTACCATTTACCAGTTCAATTAACGATGAAAAATATGCAATATTGTTATCAATCAAAATTCTTTTAGACCATTTTGCCTTGTTCATTGTACTGCAAAGCTAACGTATAAATCTGCCATATTGCCTCCACTATATATTATTCATCACACATTTAAAATGGTGACTCACTGGCTTGGAAAAAACAAAAAAACAAACAGACAAAAAGAACCATTGTTTTGTTTCGGAAGCTCTTATTTAATTTCGACGTTTGGTTCTTTGCGAAGGGACATCGAACAAAATCTGAGCCGAGAATCAAACCACTGCGAGACAGATATACTAACCACGAGGTCACCGACATAATTCATGAGTGTGAAGGCGGTTTTATCCAACTGCCCGCTGATCTAATTCATCGAGTGTAAACAGTGATCCAGTGAACGAGTACATTTCCACTGATCTAATAACCAGCTGACCTCCAATGTTTGCTAACTCCTGCTTTACACTCGGTTACATAAGATGAGCTTGTGTGTGTTAGTGTGTGTGTGTGTGTGTGTGTGTGTGTGTGTGTGTGTGTGTGTGTGTGTGTGTGTGTGTGTGTGTGTGTGTGTGTGCGTGTGTGTGTGGAGCCATGCGGGGACTGAGCTGTATTCACTTTGCCGGGCCCCAGCAGAGGCAGCTGCCTTTGTGTATTCAGCGGGCGAATGACACTTCACATGCACCGAGTGTGACTTCGGCGTTCCAATAATTCAAGAAACAAAACGGCACTCGTGGCGCGGACCCATGTAGCTGCTCTCCACAGCTCGACGGCTGCTATTATCGAAGCGCTCCTGACCTCGCTGTTCAACTGTAATCCGCTGTTGGTTATTGCCTTCAAATCTCTCGGCAAGGTGCTGCCGCTGCTGTGAATAAAACACCGCTCTCGGGGAAAAAATAAATAAAAAATCTGGAATATCTAACATGTTGATGTTTCAGGTATTAGGTGTAAAAACACAGGCAGACAGAATCTTTTTCAAAGTATAATGCTTCATACAGGGCGGAAACAATGCGATAAACTGGGAAAAAGTTAAAGCATCTTTTTTCTGCCGTATGCTTGTCGTGACATTATGGTGGGGTATCAAGCAACTAAGCGTTGATATAATCCCCTCAAAAGTTGGAAGGTGCTTTCTATTTCTCCTCAAACAGAAATGTTTTGTATACTGCACATATAGCACATGTGACTATCCTCCATTAAGCATCTCCAGCTGGTCCAGAATGCTGCTGCTCTTGACTGGTACTCGTAAGAGGGAGGACATAACTCCTACTCTGGCATCCCTTCACTGGCTCCCTATACATTTTAGAGTTCTTTTCAAGATCCTACTATTTGTTTTCAAATCTCTAAATGACCTCGCGCCACCTTACCTCTCTGAGCTCATCCGAGCCTACGCACCGGCGCCTCAGGTCTGCGGACCAGACATTATTAGAAGTACCAAGAACTAAGCGGAGGCTCAGAGGGGATCGGTTCTTTTCCGTTGCTGGTCCCTCTCTTTGGAATGACCTCCCACTGAACATTCCGCAAGCCCCCTCGTTGTCCATCTTTAAAACTCATTTTTGACTTAGCATGACTCAGACTTGATCTTAGTTTTACTGTTTTGTGCTTTCTACTGTTTTCGTTATTAATTTATTGTTTTGTTGTTTTTTGTTGTATATGTGGTATTTGCTCCATGTACAGCACTTTGTATACAGCGGTGACTGTTTTTAAAGTGCTCTATAAATACAGTTGAGTTGAGATTATAAAAATGTCACAATATTTTAACAAAATTTGGGTTGATTTGCTACAATGTATTAAAATAAGTTCCACTTCCTGCAGCTGTTAAACTTCCCCACTGTCCTGAAGGCTATACGATCAATACGCACGACGAGTGCGCGATGGCTCATAATTTAAGATCGGCCACAACACTTTCCCGCGTGATCTCAAGAACGCGGCAAGAAACAACCAACATCAACATCAACAAACCACAATACCAGGAAGAATGATTCCTCTGTACTGTCCTTTTGACACACTGGATCTGTTTCTCTGCCTGTTGACTTGGCACAAACGTTGCCCCACCCCGCCATCCCCTTTTACAAAAAAGCAAATAGCTTGGGGATTATTTTTTTCCCAAACCCATTGCAATTCTCCTCCACGCTAGTTAAATTACAAAAGAGGTCACAGCAGGGGGAGCTCAGAGCATAGCGACCAATCGCCGGGCAGGCAATTCTCCCCGCTTGTTTGTCAACATAGCGTGCTTGCGTAATTGGTATAATTGTCATGCTGGAGCTCCGAACAAAACGGGGGCGTCCCTTTTTGGCGAGCGCGGGCCATGTCATTTTTAACAGACATGATTCTGGAGGCGCTCCCGGGGACGCAAGTATGTTGCCGCGACAGCTCGCCTGATAAAATGGCCGCCTTTTATCTCTGCTGTGCATATGAAAGGCTTATACTTCCTCCGTGACAGATTCTACGCCTCATCACGGTGGGATTTGCCGCCGTACACCACAACACAAGCTAAGGGCAAAACAATGTAATACATGTGCAGCCGCATTTCAAACACTGTCAAATGATGCGTATGCATGTTTGCATCTTTGTGCTCATTGCCAGTGCAGTGGGCTAGCACTGGGTAGGGCATGAGGCCAGATGCAATGGGCTCCAAATTCTTACAGCCCCTTTGAATTCCAAAAGAACCCCAAAATATCGCATGTATTCTTTTTTTTCCCCCCCCCCCCAAGAAAATGTCCAAGTACAGCGCAGAACTCTGCACAGATGGAAGATGTGTGTTTGTTAGTCTCGATGTATGTTCACACGACTTAGTTACTTCCTGGTTTATGAATGGCATAGAAGAGAGGATCAAACACTTTAAATGATAGTGTGGACACATGGTAAAAAAAAAAAAACAGTCTTTAAAACAATTGTAAAATTGTCTTATGTGTCTATTTGTAGATAAACAGGAGCATTTGTTTTGTGGTGCAGAAGGAACACTTCCGTTGTTTTCATCCGGAGCTGCACAAAAATGTTCTTCCTCAGCACATGACCCAGAACTCAAGGGATTTTGGCAGAAAGACACAGCGCCTGTCAGTAAATATTTTATTTTAATCTTAGCCAAACGTCAAACAGTATTTAAAATGGAACTAAAGTAGCCCTGCTCCAATTTCCCTACCTGTCTCATCTCTCTTTGTCGAGCTATTTCATAATTTTTTAAACTCGCCCAAATGTCATGAGTCATCCCATAACTACATTTCATTAGCAATATTGCCAACTAAGAATGACAAAGTACCCGCCTGCATTAATATGTTCAGAAGTTACTTTTACAGTACTTGTTGCATTTATGACACATTTATGGATGCATGCATGCATGCATGCATCAACTCGGTCTGTTGTCAAGTACACACAACAGGAAGCGTCTCGAGTCTGATATCGGAAGTTAATCGGCAGGGAGGCCCCAATACCTTCAAATCTCACGTCAAATCCAGTGTGAAATGTGTTCAAAATGTCTGCTGTTGAACAGCAGTGCGATTGCCATCCATTTTTTGTAGTGCCTTTCGTCATGAGGGGTGAGCGGGAGCCAATCTGAGCAGACTTTGAGCGAGAGGTGGGGTCCGTACACTATCGACAAACTACCATTCACAGCTACGGACGAATTAGAGCGCTCACTGAACCTATGGCCGTGTGTTTTTCCAATTCCAAATAGGAGAGCCCAAGTTATGACTGGAACCCAGAAACACTCAACTGTGAGGCAGACACACTAACCATTAACCACCGTGTACAGGGTCTCATTACGCAAACTTCAATTATCCTTAATAATCCGTCCTGACTACTTGATATGATAATGATATAGTATCTGTAATGATTGTAATGATGTCGAGTTGGATGTGCCGAACATGAAATACATTCATTTGTTTCATTACTGCCGGGTGGCAACACCACTCATCTGACAGCCCCCAATAAAGTGCTTTGTGTGGTGTTCTCTGATTGCTCTTTACCACCAAAATAAACAACTTAGCTCCTTTCACTGACGCCACTGTAATTTGCTCCAACGGCGGAGGCATTTATCTTTAAATTTATTTTCAATTTGAGGTAAGCCGCCGTCATGAAAGCTAAATCACTACCAGGGAGAAGATTATTCTAATTACTAACCAACTGTCGTGCGTGCCGCATGTGTCACAACACGCCGCAACCAGTAATCAGTTTCACACCATCATTTTGGCACACATTTACATCTTCAGACATGAAATTGTCTTCATTTGTATGGTAATGTTGTAAAATTAAAAGCCGCAATCCGCTCCAACGGGGCGTGACGGAATCCAGAAACATACATTTTATGGCCAATTTGTGATGCAATCTCAAAAGATGTGATGCTAGTTGCTGCCGGGGAACAGACTGATGTTATTTCAGAGTGTCCTGAAGGATGCGCTTGGCCATCTGACAGCACGGGAATGCGATGAGCATACTTTTAATTTCAAATGGACGTTAAGGGGAGGAGGTGGAGGAGGGGCGTCCGATAGTATGTTGCATTAAGCAAGGCAGAGTAGACAAATGCTCTCATGTGAAAGCCCATCTTGTTAAAGCTTCATCTGAATTAGACCATAATGCTGGCATTGCTTGCTCCCCGGGGTTTTCTTTGCCATTTGTACTCTGAGCGCCGCAATCCCCCTGACAGGCCTGTTTATGACTGCTCTGGCATCAGAGGGCCCGAGCCGAGCCTTCATTAGAGATTAAAGTGATGGTCGCAAAGTCCAAAGTGATCGCCGCCTCCCACAACCGGGGCGAGGCGGGACACTCAGCTCAGTGAGCTTAAGCACATGAACATTCATAAGAAGAGACGAAGCGCCCGCACATTTTGCCAACGTTACAAAGAGATGTTGGTATGGGGTTTCATTCACACACGTGCTATAGCGGAGCCTCAAAGGTTGAACGTAATTTGTTCCAGGAAGCCCCAATTCTTCCCATGGTAAGTAAAAGTAACAGAAATCAAACACCATCGTAAAGCCTAACAATGCGGGCATTAAAAGCAGTCTTAAGGTTTCAAGTCACTGTCATGTCGCAAGTGCAGATCAGGCATGACAAGCACAAAAGACGTTGACCACTGTTAATCGTAATTTTTATTTTTTTAACATACTTGTTATTTAATGTTAGCATGTGCAAAAATGATCATTGTTTGTGCGAACAGATGTGAAAGCTAATCTTTTAAACTGGCGCTCCCAGGACGGCCAAAAGCACAAACTTGCCAAGCAGTTCATTTTGGGAGGAATACTGTATATGCAACGAGAGGTAAATTTAGCTTGTGTCAATATTTTTGAAATGCCAGAAACAAATACGATCATGAGATGACGTCTATTCAGGAATGCACTTTTTGGAGCCTCCTTTCATCTCTGCATTTGCGTGCGCCCGGGTCATTTCAGCGTATGGTGTTAGCCTCTCGCAGCGTAATTTCCTGGGTGTGCTGTCCCAGGTTTTGAACTGAATGTTGGGGAATGGTGAGAAATGATGGGCAAATGCATCCTATACCACGCACTCGGGGTGAGTTAAATCAAACAAAACATGGTTTTTACGAGCATGCTGACTTCCCCAAAATTGTGGGGGTAGAATATTTCACTCAGTAAAATGTTTTTTGTCTTCCACTAACACGTCCAGTTCCATCACGTCTAACTGCATTTTGTGCTTGTGGCGCTCTCCCAAATGAATGAATGACAAAGACTATCTATGCTAACAGAAGAGCAAAACCTTATTTGAACATTCAGCGGTTTCCAGCTGTTTTGCACCTGTTGCCAACAACTCGAGCAATCTAGCAGATCTGAGTGAATTATTAACTATTAACAGCCCTTGTTGAGGCCGAGCAGAGTTCATATTTTGACACTAACCGAACTCAGGTCTCGTTTTGCCGCCATTTTACATGACACCGATTCTTGAGGGATTATGTTTTCCTTTGAAGTTCCCATTTGTATGTTGCTATGTTGCGGATATGTCATTTTACCAAACACAATGAACGAGCGACGTCTGTGAGGCATCGCTTCAATGTTCACTGTAGCTATCATCATGATTGCCGCTGACCTCAGAGGTTAGGCTCAGAGGAGCTCCTCGCCTTTCGCGCTGAAGCTTAGCCATCTGCTAATCCACAGCTGGTGGGACTTTATTACTGATAGGAATTAATAATAGACTATGTGCAGCTGGATGGCCTCCACACCATAACCCTGAACTCTCAAGCCCCCCCTCCCAGTTATTATATGCAACACAGTCACTTGCTTGAAACCCTGCAAAGCAACCTGCTCGATTAGCAGTGCTCCATAGTCATGCTAATAGTTCTTCCTTTTTAACACAAGTGAACTTACTCTGGACTTTAAATTGAGCAAATTATTTCACACCTATACGGTAGATAACAAAGAGTAATGCATAACAATAGCGCTCAGAAATAATGGCAGACAGAGGTTAAACTAAGCGTCAGAGCTTTTATACACACAGCAATGCCTGCCTATTCCTCCATTAAAATTCCTGCTCTAACTCATAGAACAAAAGAATGACTCTCATGGGGGAGACAGAAAACAGACACCTGTCAATCACAGCTCCTGTGACTCCATATTTCCTGTGTCACAGGCTGCCGAATGGAGAAATGTGCAATATTCTGATAATATTTCATGCAAACTAATGCAAGTCAGAACACTCCACTACTGGCCAGAAGGAGGGGAAATGAGACCAGGTAATTATCGGATTGCCCCAAGGCAAGAAATGATAGAGATTGCAGAGAACCGGGACATTTAGCCCCGCTAATGAAGGCCCGTGTTTAGGCAGCACCGGGAATGAGGGAGCTGGGGGAAGCTCGGCAGGCGGTAGACGCTGATAAGACCTTCTTACATAATGGCCACGTTAAAGGTCTGGACTGCTGTGAGGATGGACTCTTGCTGTACCTCACACCAACTTGCCTTGACATTTTATCAATTTAAGCGGAAATATGTGCTAATTCTACCTTAAAATGTGGCAAATCACTGCCTCGGGAACGCACAACGCCCGACTTGAATGTAGGATTAGCATAGCTGCTAGTAGAAGTTTAGTAGCAGTGGTGTTGAGTAGGAATTGCTTTTCATTTTGGTGGTACATATTATTTAGTTACTATTAGTTTTTTGTTACAGTAGTACTAGTAGTTCGTATTAGTATAGTTAGTAGAAATTTTAGAAAAGTGGTGTGAATGCTGAAAGCACTCCCATTTTTTCTACCCCCATTATTTTGACATGCTTCTAATTTCACATAATTCATCCGATTCACATCATTCCAATATCAACATATTCCAAAAATCCAGGCCTTGTAGGCAATTACTTTCACAGTTTTCCCAAAATTCAACATTTTTTAAACAATCTCCCATTCATCCTCAAAGGGACATTGCTCCTTTTTGAGATGCAAAACATTCAGCTCATTCAATGTACTTTGGGACCAATTTTCAACTTGCCAAAAATCCCCAATGACTAAAAATTTAACATTTTCACTTCTAAAATATCTAAACAAAACAATAATAATAATTTTTTTAAATCATTATTTATTCCCTCAGATACATTCAGCAAAAAAAAAAAAAATCATTATTTCCACTTGAAATTCAAATCATTCCACACATTAAATTCATCCTGGTAACAATTTTACATATGCCTAACAAATTCCATGTCCCCCCCCCCAAAAAAAAACCCCAACAACAACCCTCACTCCCCAAAATCTCCCCAATTATTCACTTACATTATTTAATATCATTCTGTATCCTTCGGCATCATAATTAAAGTAGTTTCAGCAATTAACATAATAGCTACACTGCGGTGCTTGGTGGACTAGTAAGGGCGCCTCACATGCTGTGTTAACGCTAGCATCCTTGCTAACTCTTCAGTGATGCACAGTGCTTCCATAGATGTTGCTCTGCACAAAAAGTAAAGTTTGACTTTCGGTTAAAATTGAGACAGCGGATGCAACAGACACGGACAGATGTAACAGATGCAAGAGCAGACTTTCTTTGTGGAAGCAACAACTGCTTCTTGTTGAAAATAACCGCTCTCAAATGTGAAGTGTATCACTATCGAGCATCTCCACTGAAGAAAAAAAAGGCTCCACTCTCTGCTCTCTAACCCGGTCTTACCCCCAAACCCGCCTTGTCTATTTAACCCTATTGAAGAGCGTTATGTTTACCCACCTCGACAGCGTTACTTAAAGTGCTGAAAATTAAAAAAAAAAAAGAGATGTCTTATTTTGTATATGCAGCACTTCCCTCAGGATGGATATGAAAGTTTAATCATGGCATTAGGATTCACAGGCATTCTCTCGCCAGACCTGCTCGCAGCCATCGGAATTGCTAATTTGCTGCTTTGGTGGTTGAGGAGGGGATGAATGGTAACAGGAATCTCATTTGTCCAGATAACCTTGAACCCCCGGTGTCGGAATTCCTGGGGATGTACGTTGCTCAATCACTCCCTTTTATCTCCCATCTTGAACCACTGTCCACTGACACCTTGACAACCAACCTGAATCAGTTCCTCACCCCGGCTGGTTCAGACAGAGACATTAGCTTGCCGTTGAAATGCCACGGGCAAAATGATCTTTGAACGTTGATGTTAAACAAAGCCTCTGACAATATCACAGTAATTGTGACCGCGTTTCTAATCTGAATTGTTAATTCCTATCGCTTGCCGAGACGCCACTGGAGGCGGCAATACGATAAAGAAGAAAGGTTCTGACAGGGTTATGAGTCAGCAGAGATGTAAAATTCAAATTGGCCAGGCGAAGCAGTTTGGAGCTGATGGTGATTCAAGCCGACTCACTGGTCAGCCCCGCAGTGCAGTACAGTAGCCTGCGGCTCTCACATGGCTTTTACTCAAACGTACATACGTTCATACAAACAACATGCAGGTGCTTCATCAGCAGACCACATGAGGCGTGTGAAACTTCAAATAGTTCAACAAAGGAAACCCTGAGTGATCTTTGAGACACTGCTTAAAAACCCACTCCGTAATCCATAAAATATGGTGCTACAATGCTTTGACAGCACTTACTTGCGTCACCTAATGCATTCCACATTATTCAAATACTGATCTACGCTAGTAAGATGATGCTTTTTTTTCAGGGCAGTAACTGAAATAATCTGTTTTACTTTCAATCACTCACATGAACTCTTTGAGCGCCATTGACGTGAAATGATGTCAATGGGGACTATAACAAGGCAATTGCCAGCAACTGCATTCTATTATTGTTATTATTATTATAATTTTTTTTTTTTTTTATGGGAATGCGTTGACAAAAGTCTCTGGGTTGACTAGTACGCCAGGGACCATGAATAGGTGAGTTTTTCAGTAAATCAGAATACAGAATTCTTATCTTTTTTTTAAATGATTGGTATTTCTATGTTGATGGAGTGGGCCTTTTTGTTTGTTTGTTTGTTTGTTTGTTTGCATTGTCCTCACCCATCTACGAATAATGTGTTAGCTTAACTGTAGCCACATGCTGTAATTAGACACAGGTGACCCTTGTTCTACTCTCCTTGTTGTTTGTGAGCTATCCTCCCTCTTACCAAATTCATTTGTTGTTGGCTTCAACACTGTACTTTTCTTCTTTTTTTTTTTGCGGAAAATCGACCACTCTAAAATGGCACGAGCAGAACAGAGGCGGTACTGTGCACTGTCAGTCTGGCATTTTTATTTTGACTTTGTCGCCAGCATTTCTCAGCATTCACACCATTCACGGAATTACAATTCCTGGTATGACTTTTTGAAAAGCATTTTGAGAAAAGCGGGTAGAATGTTTGTATTAGCCTTTGCGGCATGGTGGTTGGGATATTGTCCGAAATAAATAACAAAAGGAAATTAATCGTTAATGTTGGAAGACCGAGCAGCAGGAGCCCAAGCTCTCGCTGTTTTCTGTCACAGCCTCACACGCTCTCCATGCACACCGCCATCTTTCACTCAGCCAGCCTCCTCACACGTCTCCCCTCACCCGCTGGGCACCAACGAGGCCAGGACGACGTATACCCCTGCCAAACATCCATTTACTCCCTGTAATAATAATAATAATAATAATACATTTAATTTACAAGCGCCTTTCAAAACACTCAAGGACACTTTACAGTCAAAACAAGAACAATAAAACCACAGATAAAATTATAAATAATAAAAGGAGAAATTAATTTAAACTGAATATGCGATTTTAAATAGTTGACGCCGGCAACATCGCCGTCGCGAGGAGCATTAGCCGACCCAGCCAGGCCGGCCAACACGCCGTGGTCCGCGGATCGGCAGCCGTTTCTGCCGTTGTCTCTGCGTGGCCGGCGGGAGGACGACCAAAAGGAGGGCATTCCCCTGGAGCCATCGAGGTGGAAGCCCCGACGAGATCCGTGGCGGATGCACCTCCGGGAAGGACGAGGAGCGACGCCCGGGAAGCGGTGCAGCGCAGGCGGGGAGCCCGACCGCCGGAAGCGGAGCGCAAGAAGCCCCGCCACCGAGCACCGTAGCAGTCCCCCCACGGGCAGACGGCGGAGCGACAAGGCGGTCCACAGCAGCATAGCCCAGACACAGGCCCCGTCGATCCCCCACCGCAGAGGGGTGGAGAAGGCACGAAGCCTCGTCCGACAGCCGAACAGGCAGGACGCCGCGACCGAGGCCAACCGTGCGACGACTGACAGTCCAAAACTACAACGAAGGAGTGTAGGGGTTCTCCCATGACGAGAGTAAACCGTGAAAAAAAAAACGCTAAAAAAGAATACCGGTAATTGCGGGTGAGCAGCGGCAGCCAGACGCGCCAGCGTTCACTCAACCCGGAAGTGACCAAGGAGTAGGACTCCTGCGAATCACGAGCAGGCCTGTCACTGAGACTGGAATTCCAGGCGCACCTGTGAGCTTCCCCCCCTGCCCCCTCTTCCAGCTGCGGAATGCAATATTTGGATTTAAATTGGGTTTGATCACTTCCCCGGTGCCGCCTGGTCCGGTTAACTGACAAGACACGCTATTGGACGGTAATTGCATCCCTGCGGAGAGGCTTGTAGCCTGCGAGGGAAGGTGAGGAATTGCTAGGTGACACATGACCACTCAATTCAGCCCATTAATGCCAAAGAAACTCACAACCCAAGACCCACAGTATGCGTAACATGTACACTTGAGAGACAGTCATGGATTGGCTAATAAATGAGGAGCATGCCCTTATGACCAGATATGTTCTTCACCGTTACCATCCCGGCCAGGATGCATGATGCTAACATGCAGATGCATGTCTTTTTTTCCCTTTTTTTTTGGGCTGCAGCAGAGCAGATGGAGATATTGGATGCTTCCAGGAATTATTAATGGCACACTATGATCCCAAATGACCTTCGGCAAATAGTCTCCCAGCACCGAAGTACACAGACATCCCTGCACATCCATATTGGATCCAGACAACACACCTGGCTTTGTGAAGAAAGAGCCAACCATCATGCCTGTACGTGCACCTCTAATCCAGCAGGGAAGCTTCCTTTTTATCCTTTTTTTTACCTCACTCAAAAGCAGCAAGGAGGAATCCAATCACATTAAAAACAATTGTATGTTTCAGGAATAGATTTGAGATTTATGCGGCAAACACACTAATTCCGTAAAGCCCAATTTGTTTCTCCCACAATGGGAACCATACAGTGGAATTAATCCACAGAAAGCCGTTGCTGTAGTTTTAAAAATAAACCCTTCATGATTGGAGGCTTTTGTGCTAGCTCAGGGGATGTACTATTGTGACATCAAATCTATATTTCAAACATGCATATGTAATACGCATAAAATATCTGTTGCCGATGGATAACATTCAGTTCAGAAAGCAAACGGAACTCAAAATTTTAGCTCAATTAAAACAAGGCGGCATCAACCGCACGCTCATTGGAAGCGCACATTTGGAGATTGCAATTGTCAAAAGCTTGAATATAGAGTTCGACATAGATTTGAAATGAAACAATTCAAAATAAGGACTACGGTTATGGTGTTGCCAAGTTCATCCTTTTTTTTTTTCCCCCCATGACCACATTCCCATGAAATGCTCACTTGTTCTTGTTTGGGTTTAGCTGAGGTCATAGGGGGTTAAGAGGTTGCTGGCAATTAAGAATGATCCAGGCAGCCATGTACTACAACCGCATACACAAGGTCTATGGCCTTTTGAAGATATAAGTGATGCACTCTCAGAAGACACCGCAGGTCTTCAAATCGCTACAATTGAAGGCGGAATTGATCCGACACTTTTCCCCTCACACCAGGTATGGAACCCCCCCCGAGGAATTCATTATATAAACAGTGTCCATCTCCAGATACTCAGAGGCCTCTGGTTAATTACCTCAGGGCTTGTTAATGAGGCTGTGTAAATAAATATAGTTTGTCTACTATGTATATCGTGTTTACTCAAGTAGAAGCCTGTGTAGAAAAAAAAATCCCTTATGTATAAATTAGAATAATCCCACATCAAGAGAAAGGGTGGAAAAAAATGCATGCTGTGATCAAAGCAGAGCGGGCGATGTAAACATGTGTCAAAAGATCAAAACCAAAAAAAAAATAGGAATGTAATCCTCTGCCGAAATGGGCAAGGTATTCATTAGGAACTTGATCATTTTCATTTGTGAAGAAAGCATGCTTTTAAACATTTTCACCCTGGTATCTTTTGCTGCGAGACTAAATACTTCAGTCATGGGGCACTGTTTGGAAAAATAAAGAAAGCACTTTGTTCAAGAAAAATATGTTAAAAAAAACAAACAAACAAGGAGGTTGTTGAAACTGGTGCCCTCATTTTGCCCGAACACTAATACCACTTTCAAGCAACAACCAAACCAAAAACTGTATTTGTTGTAGAGCACAGCCTTTACAGTTCTCAGTTTCCAAGAATAAAACGGAGAGATTGTATTTTAGATAGCACTGATTGCATGACATATTCAAAACCGAATGGATGCAGATAGTACTGTTCCGGGAAAACGTAATTTGTTGATAAGCGTCATCTAAATTAATCGTTAATCGGAGACGATCAGAAACCACGCCAAGACATCAGGACTCCTCAAAAAAAAATAAAAATAAAAAACCCAACAAAGCAAAACAGCATGCTCATTCGTATGCTGCAAAGTTTGCCTAACGACTGAATTTACTGTCAAAGGGACGCTAGCATTTCCAGAAGAAAGCACATTGTGGAACTTTTGTACGTGCAAAACATTCAGTCCTCTGCAGTGCATTTGTGTATGATGACAGTGGGATGCCATTAGGCGGAGGCCTGCGCAGGATTGATAGTAATTGAGAATGCTCTGTTTGGGCACACTCTCCTTTGCTTGCCCCAAGACACACATTAAATGCATTAAAACAGCCATCAGCGCAGTTGGGATGCGGCTGTCTTCCTCTCCCCCTCCAACTATTGACAAAACAAAACTTTGAGATGACAGCTGCTGATTTGTAACCGAGCGACAGATCCCCGCGAGCAAATAAAGCAGGCGTGCCCGTCTTTTCCTGGGAAATGTGTTTCCCGTTGACACAAATCCATTTAACAGCACATAAGCCCAAAAAAGTTTACATAAGGATACATTTTTCGAGCAACTGCGGAGCTATTTCCTTCAATTTAACTGATGCTTTTGTCCCGCGTGTTGGATTTGGGTAGCTTTGAAAATGAGCTAAGCTTTTTTTTTTTTTTTTTAACATCAAGCTCCTATTTGCCCAAATTAGGCTCCTCTTAGAGAGTGATCATATTAGCATATCCTGAGACTGTCTTTGCTGACACGCTTGTTGTCTAGGCTGGACCAGGCTGTGCTGAGTGGTCCGCTTGACAAGGACCTGCGCTCAGCACGAAGAAAGCTCTTGTTCCAGAAATGAGAAAGCCCGGGGGAGCAAAGACAACAATAAGCCCCCCCCCCCCCCCCCCAAAAAAAAACAGCAACTTGAAAAACAACAAAACAACACAAGTCTACCCCCACCGCACCCCCCTCAAAGGAAACGGTGGTGGGTGATTGCCAGCTGCACTCCGGATTACCAGCCTTTTGGAGTCTTTGAGCAATCGCTGAGAGCTGGAGCACCGTCTCCAGCTCCTTAATCAGTTCAGCCGGGGAGGGATGGATCCTGACGTGCAAAAGGCTCAGCATGATGGGGAATAAACTCATAATCAGCAATCAGATATTCCACATTGCGAGGTGGGGGCGGGGAGCTCATCTCAGATAGGTCAAGGAGCTCTCCACAGACAAGTTAACCCCTTTTGCCTTCCTGCTGGGGAACTCACATATTGTCTCAAACTCAACGGGACAAATTGATTGTCAACGACTGCTATCGATACTAGTGGTGCCTTGAGATACGACGGAGAAAAATAGCGAGCTATGACGTTATGCTTTAGAAAAACATCGAGTAAAGACATCATTATATAGAATTAAAAAGAAAGCGTTTTATAACACACTTTCTTCATTTGCTCTTCTCAATCTGGTGTGTGGGCTTCATCCATCTGGGGGCCACTTAAAGACAGATATACGGACATATTGTTTATTGATGTGTCTCAAATCATCTCAGTTTATCAGTGCGACACTAATATTAGTCGTTCTTTGCAGAGGCTTAAGAATATAGACCTGCGGGTATTGAAATGTGATGTGTGTTTGTGTGTGTGTGTGTGTGTGTGTGTGTGTGTGTGTGTGTGTGTGTTCAAACATCCGTTGCTTTAAGGGTAACAAACCACTACATAATGCTAATTGTTTGCCCAAATGCCTGGAGAGTTTCTAATTGTATGTTAGCATTCAAGTAGCGGAGGCTATATGGTTTAAATTCAACCCAAACCTAATTAACTAGATAAGAATGTCGTGTGCTGGCTGAGTGGACGTCCTGAGATCAGACTTTAGCTCAGGCTAGGGCTGGGTGACAATTCAACGTCAATATGTATCACGATAGGGTTAGGGTTACGTTGGCTCGATTAAAAAAAAAAAAAAAAAAATCAGGAAGCAAACCTCGGCCGACACCGTTGTGAGCGCACAGGAAACATTTTTGAGAGTCAAGTCACCTGCCGACCCAAAGAAGAAGCTGCTTGATGGCCCTGGGCTAGTGTCCGTCCACCACGTACGTTACAGACACTTTGAAAATGATCAAATGACACTTCAAATGTTTGGGGCCCCTTCCAGTTGTGATAGTGCCTCCGCAACTTGTTCAAAAAGGCTGAATTGATATTGAACACTTGTGACTGACCTGCTGTCAACTTTCCCTGCACGCTATTCTCTTGAACACTAATTCCAAGAAAAGCCTTTCAAAGTATCATTTTGCACACTCCTGAAGTTGGTAAACAGGGCAGGATTTCATTAAAGTGCCATGCCCCCGAAACAGCCATGTGCAGTGCCTTTCAACAAAGTACATTGCCTTGCACATTCTTTCTCCTTTCATCTTTGGTAATTAGCACTGAAACAGCATTTCTTCCATTTCAAATGCATGCATGAGCATAAAAATCAATCTTGAACAGACTGTTCCGGCAAGGCTATATTTTCTTTGTTATTCATGATGACTGCATTTCTTTTAATGCGTCTTTGTTTGGGACGGCGAGCGCCTAGCGACGCTAACCTTGAGCGTGACCTTCAACTCGTCAACCAGCGCATGCGCATTCCTCTGGGAAGTCGCACAAATCCTGCTAGGTGAAGCTGCGGAAAGTGTCACAAAGTTTGGATTGTTTTGTCGCTGTGAAAACAGAACCACCTGCTGCTCAGGAGGAATCCTAATTGGTTCATCCACAATCTGATAATGTTGTACAAGAAGCAACCCCAGATGCTTATTATGGGATTTATAATCAAACAGCCCTCGCACCTCACTCCCCACCTTTTGTAATAAGACGGTAATGCCCACGTAGCGACGACCTTTGTTACAGCTCCGCCCGCGCCCTCAGCTCATCGGAATTCCATGCACTTCTCATTTTTCATCCTTTCCTCCCTGCCAGGATCCCCAGATGCAGCAGTCTATCTCCACAGAGCGAAGGGGAGGGTGACTTTGTATGTCATGACCTATGACCCTTCCTCACGCCCCGAACTCGACAGCATTCTTGCGCTGCACTTCTGACAGTGCCGTCACCACGCACAGTATTTTCTTTTCAAATGGAAGCACGGACAGGCGAGCGCTTCAAGGGCGAGAGCTTGACCACCGTGTTACAGTGAAACTCCTCTACAACGAAAACTATGTGGCGAAAATACCCCCGAGTGTGAAAAACATTTCATACATGAAAGCCATTCCCACTTTTCTGCTGCCCCTACGACGAAAAGCCCCCCTGTTCCGTTATACGAAATATTTTTCTCTGCTCTTGCCTCGCAACGAGATTCATTGCAACGAAAACAAGCCTTCCGCAAGTCTAATCCAACCTTAGCTTGCCACAGTGACCTCTACTGCTTCGTTCGGAAACGGCAACAGCAACCACCACACTGGTTTACACATGCGCAGTAATCCAGCAAGTATTTGTTATTGTTAGTTTCAGACACAGGACGAACGTTGCATTGCTAAAATGGCTACGAAACGGACCTTTGCAGACCAAGGAGTTAAGAAAAAAAAGCATTCACGCTTGAAGACAGGATAAAAGTAATAAAAATGAAAGATGGAGGAAGCAAAGTAAAAGACATTATGCAAGAAATTGATGTAAGTGAAAGTGAATGCTGATCGTAAATTTTTCTTTCCCATTTTTTTTCTTTCTACACTGGCTATATGAAGTGTCAAATAAATCTATGCTCATATTTATGCACTACGTATTGGAATAAAAATAAAGAGTACACACATACAGTCAAACCTCGGTGTTCGTCCATAATCCGTTCCAGAAGGCTGTTCGAAAACCGAAATTGTTCGAAAACCGAAACCATGCTCTTTTTAAAATAACAATGTTTACTGAACACGTCTGCTCATAATGGAAAGCAACACGAGGAAGCGTCACTTCCTCGTCTACCCGAGGAAGCGTCACTTCCTCGTGTAAGGAAGGCGAGAAGAGTCAAATGGTGCATTCAAGTGCGCACAGTTTGTTCGAGAACCGAAATTTGTTCGTCATCTGAGGCATAAAAAACGTGACATTTTTGGTCGAAAAGCGAATTGGTCGAGAACCGAGACGTTCGAAAACCGAGATTTGACTGTACTGTGTGTGTGTGTGTGTGTTTGAATCTGAGATAAAATTTGCTACAGTGAAAAGCCCCCTGTTGTGAAATACTTCTTACTGCAAACATGATTTTGTTGTAGAGGAGTTTCACTGTACCACCATCTTGCCGCTGAGTCAACCAAACGAGTGACACCTCTTATTCTCGTCCCCCTCTCTGTAGCAAGGAGCCACGACTCAGGCCAACACGTGAAAGTTCTACTCCTTGATCCGGCTATGTAAATAAAGCATTTAAGTGGCCAAAACTGCAAGCGTATAATTCTCCAATTAATTAAACAAAGAAAATAAACACAATGTGGTTCAGTGCCGTGTGTTGAGAGTCGGCTTAAACAGGAAATGCTGCTTTGAATCCACCTCGGAACAGTATTTTTAAGGACACATGTTTTCTTCTTCACGAGATTCTATTTTTAACATGAGAGGCTCTGATGACCACCCGATGGACAAACACGTCTATTGGAGACTAAACCAGCAAAAAACAGCACATCCAGACAGTGCTATTGAAAAGTGTAATGAATAGGATATTTTGGGATCATGTACAATTGAAGGGGAATCAAAACATCCCATATTCGGAATTGAACTTTCTTTCTATATGTGCAATGAAGGTACGTCACTAACATTCACGGCTATTTGGTGGAAATGCGGCTAAACAGGCTCCGGGCTCACCACACCTCTGCTGGGTGGACACATGAGGAGACAGAGGCAATAAAAGACATTCACAATGCTCCTTCTCATCGGCGCTTCCAGCATGAGATCTGATTACAACGTTTCAAAGAGAAGCAGGCCAATGGTCTGAGGACTCACAAATCTCATGAAGCATTGGAGGTTTGTGTCTCAAAATAAAAGCCCTTCTTTACTCTGCCAATAAGAACAGGCCCGGCGATTGATAGGAGCCAGAGGAGCGAGCCGCTGACTCTTGGGACACATGCATTAACATCGTCTGGAGTTGCTACTCACCTTCCGCCTTTTGCGGTTTCTCCCACATCCCCGTTGGCGTCTCCCGATGGCTTGACACACTCAACACCTCAACGCCTTATGTGCTTTTAACATCCTCTTGTGTTTGAGTCAGACAAAACGCAAAATCAATACCGCGTTTTCCTCCCCATTTCCTCTTTGATGCAACTTCAAAAACACCAACGGACAGACGGCCCTCCGGAGGTTCCACAGAGGGGAAACATGATACAAAACGCAGAATTAAAAAAACTCTTCACTATAACAACTTCTAAGCTGAATGTTTATGAGGGCAAACAGGTGCAAATAGGAAAGGGAAACAATTCAGCCCTGCCATTAATCTTCCCCTGACAGTACTATGCATGGCGGCGAGCAGAAAAGCGACAGATAAATCACTATAATTTACATTAATGAGAATTGCATCGGAACGCGAAAGTCGAACGCCCCTGACGTTGCACTGTTTGTAATTCAGGCGCAATGGTCCTTCCTGCTTGCATTTTGTTTCCTTGCCTCAAATTTGTACACGCTGTAGCGTTTATGATTTCTGTCATCGGCTCTATTGCTGCTTCGGGGTCACTGAATTTGTCTTTAGGATCAATAAAGTACCTCAAAAATCTAACCACAATGTCAAACAAGATGTGTGTGTGAATGTATCAACGTCAGTTCACTGAGCACCACGGTGGACCTATCCATTTTGGTGTTTTCTTATTTTTCCTTCTTATTTATGTATTTATTGACATAATTATTTGTTTGTTTGTTTATTTTGTAAGATTGTGGTCGGAAGAAGGACCGGCCTCCAAAAGGAGAAGAGTAAACATTATCTTTAATACCATAGCTGTGGTAAATGATGATCGAAGCAATGCTGACAGAGGAAGTAGCGTGTCAGCAGTTAAATGCTACATGACAGGACGTTGCTATAAGGGAAGAATGGAGGAGGATATAAGAAGTACGTATAGTGCAGAGTCGATATATGGCTTGAAAAATAAATAAATAAATAAATATATATATATATATATATATATATATATATATATATATATATATATATATTCTGTGAGGACTGCTATCCTCCCTCTACTCTATCACAGAGCCAAATCAGAAAATCCATGCTCACAATGGTCAGTCAATATCCCATTAACCAGCCAGGAAAGCAGTCGGGCCGGCATGCGCGTCTCCCTGCGCACGCCACCAACTGGCACACCTCGCACACGTTAATAACTCCCAGGGACGCCATTGCACTTCCTGCGACGGCTGAGCGGCGATGGAAAGGACGAAGGCACGCACACTCTGTCTTGTCAGGCTGATTTTTGTCTCTCTTCAGCACTGATATTATCTTGATAATTTGAGTCAGATGAGGAAATTTAAACCAGGGGAGGAGCAGGAATTTCTTTTTTTTTTTTTTTTTTAATGAATTTAGTTTTATACATATCTGTCTTTTTACAACCTAACCGGATGCATGCAAGAACGCTTCAATAAATTACCCCTTCTTTGAATCATGTATTTATTTTAAATCCTTTCAGGTAACTTGTGCTATATTTGCCTTCACCTTTTAATCTGTGGCCATTTTCCTCTGGCTCTCTCCGTCCTGAGGCTCTAAGTGGATAATAGCCAATCTTGTTAACTTCTGCTTTAATATGTGAGGGCCAACAGCTTTTCAATGGGCCGCTAATAGCGAGAGACAAATCAACAGCAAATATTAACAGCCATGATAACATGACCTCAAAGCACCTATCACGAGACATTTGGCTTTTCTTTCTCTCGCCGGACTTCTTTTTTACAGTCTAGTAGACACTCACCCTCAATTGCATATTCATGCACAGTCTGCACCCGTTTGGAAAAAAAGAAAAAGAAAAAAAAAGCAGCGATAGATTCCTGTCACTGCTCTAATTATGAAGGGGTTAACTGGAAAGAAAGGTTCAACTTTTCTTTTAAAAAGTACTTTTCTGTCAATAAGCACATCAAAGAACTTTTCTTTAATGATGTAACTGGGTTTTTCATTTTAATTGTGCTGAGTAGGCTGCCTCATTTGCATGGGGTAATGAGAGGGATGTTTCCATTATAGGTAATTAGGTACTTGAGAGACAGTGGTGGGGAAAGGGAGGCAGAACAGACATGAAGGGGGGGCCCCGGGAGGGTGCAGAGCCACACAAAAGTGTCTCCTATCGTATGGTGCTGCTCTTGGAGTTCACCATTAACATCATCAAATCGTCAAATAATCAGTGAACGATAGCAAGAAAAATATAAACACTACATGTGGTGCACTTTTCACTCCCAATAGTTCATCGAGCCGCTAAAGACGTACTATACAGAGCACTTTTTGCCACTTCCTAAATCATAAAGAAAGGGTATGATATAAAGCTCAAATAAATGCACTTACTTGTAACCAACAAATGTTTGCGTGGGTGGGACCTACATAGTACAATATGTAATCAAAAGCGAGACACAAAAATTATGCGCGTCAATCTAAATTGAATATAGATGACACCGTGTCGATGGTCATTCGTACTAGTCTGGCAAATTAAGACCAGACATGGCACATGACACCATTTTGATAAAAACAGACAACAATGGCCACAAGCTTGACTTCTAAATTCATCATATCACGATGAAAACATACGAATACAAAGTTGTTGTCAATCATTCACACAGAAGTATAGGGACTATTTTTGTGTTGAGTGTTTTTTTGTATACTGGACTTTTCTGAAGCAAAAAAAAAAAAAGAGACATTGACAGGTGGAAAGCGAAAAAGAAAAAAAAGCTGTCAACGCCACACGACATTGTGGTTTGGATCATTTCGTTTTGCATTTAATGCCAAACGACAGCTCTTGGTCCCTCATGACTTGTTATTCAAGCCATTTGCATCACGTGCGCACGTGAGCATGTCTGCATATGAGTCCGAGCATTTGTCTGCACTGAAGAATCAGAGTGGATTTAAATGTGCGAGCGCATGCTCATATGTACAATCAAGTGTGCGTGCGTGCGTGCGTGCGTGTGCGTGCGTGCCAAGCCATGCATGAGAAAAGTGCGTGCTGCACTCTATGTATGACTACACTTTCACTGTCTGCCCCTGCCAATGAGTGCATGTGTGTGTGTGTATACTTGTGTCTGTATAATGGAGGGGGTGGAAGACTTGGGATTTGGCATCCGAGATCATCATCACACAGACGAGGGAGGACCCAGTCAGGGTCTCATGGCCACACATGTAACCCCCCCCCCCCCCCCCCCCCCCCTCCAAAAAATAGGTCAGTGGAGCACTCACATTCACGCATCGTTATTGCACATGCACATACACACCCATTACACCTCCATCAAACAATCTCATCGTCTGGCAGTCGCCTGTCTGCGACCCACGTTCAACATAGCCACGCGCATCCTCCTGCACAACTGACACGTCCTCTGGACTGGAACAACAGGATTAAGAAGTGTGCAAAAAAAAGGAAAGCCGTGTGCACACTACCACTCCAAAAATAAATCATCAAAAGTCCAAAAAGGACAAACTGTCACGTGTAACTTGTGCCCTGAGAAGCAGCAGGAGAAACAAAAAATACTTCACACTATAGACACTATAGACTCTCAATCAAAAGTCGTTCGAAGATTTCAATATCTCAACAAAAAAAAACATCATGCAGAAAATACAAATAATAATACACATTTTAGAAAGCATCATTTACTTGCATGCATTCTTAAGCAACGTAATACATTTCCGCCCTCTCTCTCTCGCTCTCTCTATCTGTCACTCATGCCTTGCAAATGAAATGCAAAGAGTTGGCAGCCTCTGAATAGCGAGGCTGTACTTGTTACTCAAGCTGCCCTCACAAGCATGCATTGTTTGTTTGTTTGTTTTTTGTTGCTCCTTCTTACCTTTCATAGCTGAAATCACAAAATACATCATTAAGCTTCGGGTCCATAAGAGAACAACTATCACCCCGCGCAAAGCCCTCTACACTGCTGTTTCAGCAGTAGCTGGCCGGCACAGCTCTCTGCTTCTCAGCCTTGGAGCATGACCACACCAGAATCCATGTGACTGTGACATCAGCGCTCTGCTCTGACTCCTCCCCCGTCCCCGTCTCCGCCGTCCTCCCCCCTCCGCTCCCCTCCCCTGCGCCTTTGATTGGCACAGCGTGCAGCCAGTAGGGGCGCTGAGAGCTCAGGCAGGGAAGCTTGGCCGCCTTCCCGCTGATTGCAGTCGAGCGTGCCCGCCTCTGCTAGACACAGCCGCCCTTTCCCCCACCACCCCCCCCCCCCCCACTCATCCAAGTGAGCTCTTATCTTTGCAGTCAAAACTAGCAGACACCGGTTCACACTTTTGGTGCTCTGTGGTGCAATGTCAAGTATAAAGTGAAGTAAAAAAAGGGGACAAATTGACAGATAGTGATGAGGGGAGAGGGAAAGAGAGAGATCTGAAGCAAAAAAAAAAAAGGAGAAGATGGATAAGAGGAGATGTCTAATTTCTCTCTATGAGTGATCAGTGTGGGGGCCAGATGTCTGCCAGCGGAGTTGAGAAGATGAGTGGAGCCACATTGCTGCTTCTTCCTCTGACCTCTCCGGAGCCTTGCACGTAGCCTCATCCAACACACATACTGACAGATCTCACACACTCATTTTGACAGGTGTAGAAGGGGCGAAAGGGTTTGGATGATTACCCCTCCACCCCCCCCCCCCTCCCGCCCCCCTTCCGCACCCACCGCCCCACAGCGAGCAGGCGATGAGTTTCACGCACGGATTTCTTCGCCTCGCTCTCGCCCCCTGCTTTCCATCCCCGTCTCTGCCGCTCTCTCTCCTTCCATATACCCCCCACTGCCAACCCCCCTCCTCTTCGCTCATCCTCATATGATAATCTGTTCTGACTCGTAGCCAGCTGCCTCCCTCTGATACAATATTCTGGTTTTAGTGCAATCCAGCCTTGGCCAATAACCACGTTGCATTTGGCATTTCCCCGAACAAGCTGCTTCTCGTATCATCTCAAGACAACCAGCGCGAGGCTTCGCTTTCACACGCTACAATATTTCAAATCTGAAAATGGAGAGAAATAAAAGAGGAGGAGATGTATAAAAAAATATCGATGTATATTTATTTACACCATGAATATTTCAAATTTGGAGATTGTGAAGGCTCATTTCACATTCTCTTTAGATGTGTCTGACGTGAACAACATGACTGCGTTGCTGTATATTTGCGAGAGAATGATGATGCTTCCACCGGGACTGAATTGCACATTAACTATGCAATTGTTACAGACGATTTGAATATTTATTTATTCCCATTTTGAATTCTAAATGTATTTATTATTCATTTGACGCCTTCAACTGTGTCCTAATAATTGAATAAAGGTATGCCTAACCATAGACAATATGGAAATGAGCACTCAGCAGCAGTTGCGACATAAATCTTTCCATGACAACGTTTCATTAGGACCCCCCCGTGATCCATTAGGGACTCTCAACATATTAACTCACGTTGTGTCAACAATGGTCTCTTATTGCGCCACATCTAATGAACAAAATATCATGCTGAACCTGATAGCATCAATCGAAGCATGCCTTGGACAGAAAGTAATGAGCCGCTAGTGAAGTATTGAAAACGTCAGAGATGCTGAAGTCGTCTCATTTTCACCGAGGCAAAATCTTCAGCCGATGAGTGAAAATACGCTAACTGCCGCTGCCACGATCTGTGGTTGCTTTTCAAAGTGCCTCTTCTATCACAGTCTTCCTGGAAACTACCGCAGTAGCTTAGCGCCGAGCTTTCTTATGACACATCTGGAACAAAATATCGAAATGAATGTTTGTAAACGGGCGGCCCGGTAGTCCAGTGGTTAGCACGTCGGCTTCACAGTGCTGAGGTTCAAATCCAGCTCCGGCCTCCCTGTGTGGAGTTTGCATGTTCTCCCCACGCCTGCGTGGGTTTTCTCCGGGTGCTCCGGTTTCCTCCCACGTTCCAAAAAACATGCATGGCAGGCTGATTGTGCACTCTAAATTGTCCCTAGGTATGAGTGTGAGCGTGGATGGTTGTTCGTCTCTGTGTGCCCTGCGATTGGCTGGCAACCAATTCAGGGTGTCCCCCGCCTGCTGCCCGAAGACAGCTGGGATAGGCTCCGGCACCACCCGCGACCCTAGTGAGGATAAAGCGGTTCGGAAAATGGATGGATGGATGGATGTTTGTAAACAAGAGTAATGTAATTTGATCTCACATCTTCCAAATTTTCCTCATCTGCCCAAGCACACAACTGCACGACATGAGCAGTAAGAGATGGCACAACCCTACGTGCAACTACATTCACTGTCTGTTTTCCACTTTTTAATTTCTGCCAGCATGAGATCATTATTCAGTACAAATTGTTTCCATTTTGAATAATGACTGAATGACTAAAGTTATTGTTTTGTTTTGTTATTTTCTTTTTGCGATTGGGTTGTTAAAATAATATGTGATGTAGTAATTTTTACCACCAGTAGATAGAAACACAGAGTTTTCCAGACCACCACAATTTCGCATCATCACACAAAAGTGAATAAAAACATCAAGGGCCCTATTTTTTGCCCTCAGCACAGTCTGAATGTGCACTTTGGTGGCGTTTTTTGTCTTTTGGTATTTTGCTAGACTTTGCATAGGGAGAATTAGGAATAATGGGGCATTTTGAAATTTGCATTAAAATCAGGATGGTCGGAGCTCAGTACGCCCGAGTATGCCATGCTTGACATAAAGGAAGCGGAAATAGAGTCTGTGTATGGCATAGGCAGGTAAACTGCAAGAGCTCCCCTTGCGGAATGGAGATGATGTAGTCCCAAACGCACTTGACCAAAATTGCAGACCAAAAAAAGGGCCCCATAAGTGTAATTGTCCAACCAAGTGGAAATTTCAACCCTTTGACAATAAAATGCCATATAAGCATTCTGCATGTGAATCAATATAAATAAATACAGAGATACCCTTTTTGGGTTTGAAAATCAAACTTGTAATGCTAGAATTGTACATTTTCAAGTATGAGTGCATGTCATTGAATTCCCTCTAAAGGTTAGACAAGTCACGAAAATGCACAGCAATGCCTGGTTCTCCGCTAGGAACGTCTTTTTTTTTCTTCCAGCTAACATTTGCTGTTAACCACATCCTTCCCTGACTGCTTCACATTGCTTGTGACAGAATGCCAATAAGCTGCTTATACATGTTCATTAGAGCATTGATTAACCTCTCAAGGACCTGACGGTCTGCCGGCAGTAATGTGGTGTTGTTAACACATTACTGCGATCTCTCAGTCATTGCGCATGATCTGACCGCATTCACGTCAAAGAAGAGCTGAGTGTTATTCTCATCATGGGGCGGAAGGCTGAATTAGTTCATCAGATCTTAGGTGTACCTAATGTTATAGCCGCTGAGTGTATGCACAGCTTACGAGACATTAGCCCACTTCCTGTTTGTGACCACACACACTAGTCGGCAGCTGAAATGGTAAACCACTTTAAAAAGATACGATGAAGAAAGTTGTTATGGTCTGTTCTGACGTTTGCTGTGGCACAATGGGGTGGGCGGGGGGAATCTTATTTGCCCACAGACTAACTATTCTCGTGAGAAATTATTTCATGATGAGACAAAGACTGCCCAGCAACAGGATTGCATGGTGTAGTTAAAACTATACTAGCACGTGAAAAAAACTGAAAAGAAATACCATAGTTCATGGCATTATTTTATAATCTTTGTGTAATCTTATTTTCAGAAGATTAGACTGCAGTGGACCATCCACAAAGCTAGACATGACACCTGGTCAGCATGCCTCACCAGACGACAGTTTCACCAACATGAAAGGATCAACTCTACATCAGGGGTGCCCAAATCCAGTCTTCGAGATTTGGGCACCCCAGGCTGGATAGGGACTCTTGAGAACCGGATATGGACGACCCTGCTCTATATTGTGTACACTACACATACTACATTTTACATTTGAGATAATTCACTTCAATTCGTGTTTAAAAAAAACATTTGTTTGAGGTACATCAAGTTTTATTTTGAGGCTGATTGACACCTTGTGAGTTACATTGTCTCTCATTGGTTGTTTTTCCTTGGGCTCAGTAGTTTCCTGTTGATTAATTTAAGGGTACAGGATGGATGGATATTTAATTTTTTTCCACAGATCATATTTATGATCTACTACTGTCAAGTCAACAGTCGATTTGTTCTTCACGCTCTTGAGCATGAAACATGTACAATGAGTTGACGGAATGGTCCAACCGGAAAGTCAAACCCTGCCCAACGCAGCGTCTTTCAAACTGGTCTCAAAACTCATTTGCATTCTTTTGCATTTGACGCGGCATGACTCAGACCGGATGTTAGTCTTACCGTTTGGTGCTTTCTACTGTCTTTGTTGTTAATTTGTTGTTTTATGGTTGCATATATGATATTTTCTCCATGTACAGCACTTTGTATACAGCGATGGTTGTTTTAAAGTGCTCTATAAATACAATTGAGTTGAGTTGAGTTGAATGACGGCCATTGTTCACCAATCAGAGTTAGTTTTCGATGTACACTTTGTCATTAGTAACAGTTTTTCAACTGAATATCTTTGTATAAAGGTAGTGAAGCTGTTCGAGCATAAAAAGAATCACAAATATTTTTGTTATTTGAGTTCTCAGTGATTGGTGCTCAGGCACGAAGTGCTCCAAAATGACACAATGAAGTACACCGTGACATTCAACAATCTCTTGTGAACAAAGGGCTGAGTGAACTATCTTTATTTATTCAGCGCACACCGCAGGAAGGTTTGACATAAAACATATATCATTTTGACCTGGTTTTGAACAAGTTTATTTTGGGGCTCTTTCTGTCACACTCCTGGACTGTACTTTCTGAAAAGCGCCCATTTGCAAGTGTCTGCGCGTCCATTTATCGAGTCATGAGCGATGAGTCTCCCTCCTCTTGGATTCATTCACGCAAATGTACTTCTTGTAAACAAGCTTTGTGGAATTGAATTCAATTGAGATGAGGCGCAGCAGCATCGGCCCGGCGCCCCCGGAGAGGAGGAGCGGACCAGAACTGATAATAGCCTCATTAGGAGTCTGTCAGTAGCCATTCTACACACACATGGACACGCTCGCCCGCCACGCGGCACAACCGGCGTCTGAGACAGGAGACCTTTGTCGTTTGCATGTCGTTGCGCTCTCCGACCTTTGACCTCTGTGGATAAACGGTGATGGACTTCCTGGTCATGTGCCAGAGCTTGGCAGGAGATAATTACATAAAAAGACCGGAGGCTTATATCCCTCAAACGGAGCCACCAGGGTGGTTCCAAACTCGCCAGCATGCCCGAAGCAGCGGTCGAATTAACAAGCCCCAACAAGCACTCCATGAAAACAATACAGATCAATTTAATATAGATGCCAAGGAGTGTCAGGTATAATATTAGAGCCACAACAGCACCGGGCCACACTGCGCAATCTTAAACCAATTTAGGGCCATTTCAAACGATTTCCTGCGGGCTTGTGGGAAGACTTCAATAAATCACAAAAACAACACGCTGAAAAATATACACAGTGAAAAGAGAGAAGTATGATGGAATAAGTCCGCAGGAGCACATGTTGGGCACGCTATAACGGGCTTGCTCATTTTCCTAACCCACTCGCTGGGTACACGTGGGCTAAAGAGGTTCCGTTTTTGTGCACAGAAGTTGAAGTGAATTCAATTCCTCCTTTTTTAGGAAATGCAAGTGGCGGCTGGACGGCTCAGTGGGTAATACAGCTGACTTGGGACACGGGAATCAAGTTTAAATCCCAGTCGAGGCAGACAGTCCACCTATGGTGGATTGTGCCAGAAAAGGGAACGTTGATTCTTCTTTTTAGAAAAATGATGGGAATGAAATCGGTATTATTTAGAACAACTCATTTCAATTAATCAAATAATCAAAATGATCGACCCAATGAGCTTGGTAAATACACTCGCATTGACTGGCTGCTTTTTTGAGCCAATGCTGGATTAGCTGATCCACCCAATTTGGATGACTTTTAACCCAAACAGTTTTAAGAGTGTATGGTTGATTCAAGTTGGTTGAATGCCGTGTGTTCAGTGAAGTAATGTGGCAGCTATAAGTGTTTTTTCATGCGATTTTTTTTCATGCGATCCCATCTGATGACACAGCAACCACACGCCGCCATGCATCCTTTACGTGCAGTCGCCATAGGGCAACCCAGATCCGCTCTCTTTGAATTTTCCAGACACACACAATATTTATAGAACAGAAGGGTCGAAAGGGTGCGATATGAAAGCTTATCGCTCGTGCATAGGTTGTGGTGCAAAACTGTCAACTGTCAGAGAATCAAAATCAACACGACGGCGAATGCTTGACAAGGCCGCAGCCTTTCGTTTGACAGATATTTATAGTGCTGAGTTTGAATGTAGTTTTCTGCGTAAACACCATCATGAGAGCCCCAGGTATTTCCAAATCAATTGAATGGAAGGCTTTTGCAATTGAAATCACCGTGGCGGGTAGACCAGTCCACGTTAAAGGAAATTTACACGCCCGCTTTACATTAAATGACCCCTGCGGGTAAGCATTTATTATTTATACCCACAGTTTTGTTCGAGTGGCTGCACACTTGCGGGTGCCATTCCTGGGCTTGTGGCTATTTCTTTCTGTCTTTGGTCTCTTTAGCTGCACACAGAAGGGTTTACAATCCACCGCAATGGCTCTCGCATTGATTAACGCGGCCTTGAACAATACGCATATCGAGTTATCCAACAAAGGTTGTCACTCCGTGGAAAGAATCCGTTTACTCGCTCGGTGAAAAGAGATCACTGGCACTGCTGGAGTGCCGTGGCACATCCCGTGGAACAATATTTCAATAGATCAATAGGAATGAGATTTAACAATGAATTGCTGCCGAGCTCTTTTGTGCGAGGCTGCCCTTGGGGACAGAGGGGGAATAGGATGGGAGAAAAAGGGAAGAAGGTGGGGAGATTATCGCAGGCATGGCAGCCTGTGTGAGAGGCTTAGCCCCGGCTATGCGGGGAGGTGGAACCCTGTGAATTCTAATGAACTGGCAAGAGCCACACCACCCGTCCCGAAAAAAACCCAGCTCCATCACCATGGCATGAGGACGACAGGAGGGAAGTAGGAGGTGATTAGGAAGGTGCAGCTCCTCCTCAGCAAACCAAACAGAGCGGGTCATTCTCCCTGTGATAATTATGCCCATAACCAGGCATGAGGGATTGGTAATGGACCTGCTTATTCTTCATGCCCCGCAACGGCAACCTCTGGGCCTGTCAAGGGGAAAAGCATGATCATGTTTTTGGGGTTTTTTTCTGCAAGTCGGGCGACTCCGGTAAGAGATGCAAAGGCGGCTGAAAAGGGCAGCGGGGGAACTTGGCCTTTGAGGGAGAAGTTAACGAATGAACTTCATTATTGAGGAGCAAACCAGGGAGACCCCCCGGAGTGTGTGATGTATTACCTGGCCTCCAACCGACACACTCCCCAACATCACCAATATAACCTGACGGCAGATTTAAGAGCGGGGGTTGCAGGTGGGCGTTGTAAACTAAAATAGTTAACCTTCTGGCTTGAGGCGAGAAACAAACAAGAAAACAGAGCAGTCAAGTATTCAAGCTACCAAACTAAGTTGTTTTTCGATGTACTTTAAAAAAAAGAAAAAAATCAACACAATTCTAATGACAAGATCAGCTTACAAGAGTTAAGTTTACATGAGAACGGTCTAGTTTTAAAGCTTTATGGACGAACAATAGTGAGCCTGGTTCATCAATATCCATCTATCCATTTTCTAATCCGCTTATGCCTCCTTGCGGGTTTGCTGGAGCCTATCCCAGTTGTCATCGGGCAGTAGGTGGGGACACCCTGAACCAGTTGCCAGCCACTCGCAGGGCACACATTGACCAACAACCATCCGTGTTCACGCCTTGTCACACCTCGGGACAATTTAGAGTGTTCCATTAACCTGCCATTCATGTTTTTGGAATGTGGGAAGAAACCGGAGAAGATGCAAACTTCACATAGATAGGCCGGAACCGGGATTGAACCCTGTAGCTCTGCACTGCGAGGCCGATGTGCTAACCAGTTGACCGCCGTGCCGCGGTTCATCAATATGTTCTTAAGAATGTTGTATTCTTAGAAAGGGAAGAAAAAAAATGTAGGTTTGAGCACTGAAGTTCATATGCATACTGTATGTGATAAATAGAGCACAGACCTTCACCAAAGGCCTAATTTGAATCAATACTAAATTAGAACCCACCAAATGAATATGGCTCTCCAGTTATCCTCTTCCAGGATTGGCACCAAAACGTAATGCGTCCGAAATGTGCTTCAACCTTCGACTGAGTATCAAAACCTCCATGGCAGAGAAAACAACCTTTATTCTGTCATTGTGAATAATGAGGTGCCCCCCCCCCCATCCCCCCACCCACCACTCCCACCCCCCCAGCGCAACTACTTGGATACTTAGAAGAAGGACTTGTAGCTCTAAAGAACACAAATGTTCGGTGTGACTTAATTTAGTGGTCCGGAGAGACGACCCAGTCAACACAATGCAGATTACCCTCATTTATTACAACGCGAGCAACTTTTCAGCGCTATATAAAAACAACTGACCCACCGGAGGGAATATGTTTCCTTGAAGATTGAGGTAGATCTCGGGGCGATGCGCGACATGCATCACTTAGCCTCCTCCCTTATCCTCCTTAGAACGGGCCGAGGTGGAGTTTCTACCCGATAGATCCTATGAAGATATTTTTATTTCTTTCTTTTTTTTTCCTGTGCTCTCGCTCAGCTCTTTTTACTTTAGACTTATGAGGATGCCATAGGTGCAGGGATGTGATTCATCACAGGGTGTGCTCCTCTCGCACCCTCACACATTAGTAATGTGGTCCGCAGAGGAGGAGTCCTGTCATCAGTCTGTACCTGGACCCTCTGAACAAGGTAGGTCAACAGGAGGCAGCCACGGCTGGCCCACTTTTAGTCTTTCACAGCACCTTTAAGTTTCTTCTCGCTCCGCTAAAACCAAGCCTGGCGAACAACGGTGCGAACCGCTCGCTCAATGCAATTTGCATTGCTGGAATGTCGTCACTCGCCATATCACTCGCCATATCTACAAATTCAAAAATGTTGTTTTGCTAACCCACTTGTTGAGAATTTGTAGATTTAATGACTTTAGCTCATAAGTTTTCATAATTTTTACCGCTACTGAATTAGAATTGTGTCCCAACGTGTGAACTCTTCAACCCCAATGTTTTGGGTATAAATAACCCAGCATTGGTTCGGTCCGTTTTAAACCCAGCGCTGGGGTAGCTATTTCACCCAATTTGCTTACTTTTGACCGAGCAGTTTTAAGAGAGGAGCGACTCAGTGAAGTTGCGCAACGTGTGCAACAGACCAGATTAAATTTAATGAGCTCTTAAAGAAAAATAGCGCTGTGTAAAAGAGGCGGAAAAATGAAGGGGGGGGGGGGTTAACAAACATGAAATGAGTCACACTTTGGATTAAAAGTTCTCATATTTATCCATCTCAAAACTGCCGGAAGGCATTCCATCACTTACAAGTCCTCTATAATATGCACAACATGAGTAGCAAACACCTGACCGTCTGCTATTTCATGTAATGGAGAGACACTATTCGCCAGTGTAAGCCGTTGACCTGAACACCACAGTTAATGCATATTTAAATACCTGCCTCGATTTTCATGTTTGTCATTTTACTTGTGAAGATTAGGTGTAAAAAGGCTATTTGAAACCAAAACACGGGATTAAGGGATAATGCTGCTCTGTGTCTTGTGAGTCGACCTTGATTCTGTAATCCAACACAATAATGGAGAGCAGCATATTTCCCTCGCTTGTACATTCAATAGTCTCACACACTAGTTCCGTCTTCCTCTGATGTAACGCGAAATGCACAATAGCATCGCACGAAGGAAGGATCTGATCATTGTATTACTGATGTCAAAAGAATGTAAACGGTAATAACAACTATGCTCAAATTCAACATATTTCCGACTTGATTCGTTGTAAACGCAAGCAATACGCCATGTATTAAAAGTGAGACAAGTGTGTTCGCCAACCAGAATGAAAATAATTTAGAGGAACGTGATTCGAAGAGTCTTTTAACATGTTTGTAAAAAAATATTCATCACAATACAAACGAGTGCAAAATATTGAAGTAATTTGATGAATTGCTAAACCTTTAGTTGCACAACATTTGCACCTGCATTTTGCACCGTGCTATTCGCAAAGGATATTGCGCTAATAACGTACCAGCGCAAACACACCAACAAAGATTGACAGCTGAGTGTGGTTTGCACCTTTTTCCCCCCTGACTGCACAAACAAAACAATTGCCACCAATATGTTATGTTTATTTTCTTAATCATGTCCTGTTTGGCTGCTTAGTCATGCTGAACGATGAGTTTGGATGTTTTTATTTTTTTAATGCCAGAATAGTTTTTCTGTGCAACAGATAACAACAACAACAACAAAAAGGCTCTGCCTTGGAGCATCACAGGGAGGACTTTTACACATTGGTTATAGTTCCTGGGGAAGCAGTCTGTAAAAAAAAGAAATTATTTCACATTAGCCTTCCACCGCTAGTTAGTTGGACTTTTTTGTAATGCTCCCACAAATAGTCAATGATTGACACAGCCACTTGAGCACTTCATTTGTCATCATCTGTCTATTCCACGAACCCTGAAAAAATGTAAATTCTCTGTTGGAAGGCTCCGCTGTGAATTGGCCTGCAACTTGATGGCTAACAGCTATTAGTCGCTAGAAGGCTCATAGATGGCTGATCGGCATAGAGTTTGTCCAATATAACACAGACTCTCTGCATACGCCGTGTGGAAATCCACACAATAGAGACACTTATTTACTGCAAGGCAAAGGGAAAAGATTATCATGTACCCATAAGCTAACAAGCTAGCGAGCTAACGAGCTTGCTCGACAATGGCAGGATCGTCCAGTGCCCCCCCCCTCAAGTGTAGTGTGAGGTCCCCCACATAACACAGACACCTCGGGAATATTAACTGTTCATTTATCACAGCGGCACACTGACTACAGACACAGCAGATATTTGCACATCATTTTAAAGCAGGAAGGTGAGCTTTGGTTTTAAATGATTGAGGAGCCTTAATTTCTACACTTGGTGATTACAGTATTTTATTCATTCAATTTAGACAGCCTTGCTAACAATATTCTTGTTTGTGTTGCGTCAAATAGTCAAGACATGAATGGTGTCATTTTAAAGGGTATTTCACAAAAATTAAATGAGACCTTGAAACTTTGGATGTAAAGGACACAAATCCGTCAACATGACTGCTATTGGAACCAATATGAAGGAGGTGTACACTAGACTCTCTTGTGCCAATATGGCTTATTTTCCTGACTCCTATCTCCTTTCCTTTTTCTTTATTTCCTCTTTTTTCTTTATTTCCCGCTCACACTGCCTCAGACGGTGTAGAATGAAAACCTGCCTTTGATGTCTGGGATCCCATAATGCTGAGCAGTAGAAATCCGCATGCCTGTTATCTGGAGAATCTTAATGATGACGGCTAACTTCACAATGGGTTAACCACCACGTCTTGCTGTTCTCACACCGCACACCCACAGAAACACAAATTAATAGCAAGCGGGAGAAGAAAGAGAGCGAGGGAGAGAAAAAACCCTAGCTTTTTTATAATAAAGCAGATTCAACAAAATGCACACAATGTGATCAGCACAAACGTCAATGTATAATATCACCCAAAGCTTTTGTGAGCATTTCTGCTTTTTTCTTTCAACGTGTCACTTTTTTTGTGCTTCACTTTGCCAAACAGGAAAAAAAATCTTCACATCACGATGTAGGCACACGTTTGTTTTGCCCCGAAAAATCTTTGCTTCTCCTCCCCTGTTACCTTCCTACCTGTTCAAAAACATGCGATTTTTTTTCATCACAATGTTTGGCCATTTATTTGTGCCCAACTTCTGGTGTAATTTAATTTTTTTTATGATATGCTAACACAGTTCTCCAGATCACACCTTTACATATGTACAGTCAAACCTCGGTTTTCATACTTAATCCGTTCCAGAAGACTGTTCGAAAACCGAATTGTTCGAAAACCGGAACCATGTTTCCCATTGGAATCAATGTAAAACAATTTAATCCGTTCCAAGTCAAGAAAACAACTTTTCTAAACCACTTTTTTTTTTAATTTCACACCATAAACTGCACACATGTAATAGGAGAGCAGGTAATATGTAAAATACTGTACAAACAAACTGTAATATGTTTTATTTTCACCAATTTTAACATTAACATAGTAACATAAAAATTGAAGGAACATCTCTCTCTCTCTCTCTCTCTCTCTCTCTCTCTGAACAATACAAACTCGTCTGCTCACAATGGATGCTACACGAGGAAGCTGTTTCTGTATGATTATTGCATAATAATGAGACACCGGACACCAGAGTGTTGATTATGTGCCGCTGTATTGAAAACTGCCGGCCGTAAACAAACGCACGCACGCACTTCGCCCATGCTGCTGGGGCAAACCATTCTGAAAAGAGGTGGGTTTCACTCGGCCTAACAGAAGCGTCTCACTAAACACGTCTGCTTTTTTTTATTGGACAATACAAACTCGTCTGCTCATAAAGGACGCTACAGGACACCAGAGTGTTGATTATGTGCCGCTGTATTGAAAACTGCTGGCCGTAAACTAACGCACGCACGCACGCACTCCCCCGTGCTGCTGGGGCAAACCATTCTGAAAGGAGGGGGGTTTCACCCGCCCTAAAAGAAGCGTCTCACCAAACATGTCTGCTTTTTTTATTGAACAATACAAACTCGTCTGCTCACAATGGCCGCTACACGAGGAAGCGTTTCACCAAACACATCTGCTTTTTTTCAAAATCTGGATTGAACAATTTTCTCCCCCTCTCCCTCCCTTGTGGTTTCTTTCTGACTTCCGGGTTGAGTGAACGCTGCCGCGTTTGGCTGCCGCTGCTCAGCCGCATTGAGTTTTATTGTTCTTGTTCCTAATTGTAAAGTGTCCTTGGGTGCTTTGAAAGGCGCTTATAAATAAAATGTATTATTATTATTATCATACAAAAACGTCTGCTCACAATGGACGCTACGAGGAAGCGAAGCCGAGGAGTGCGCTGAGTTAGTTCGAGAACCGAAATTTGTTCGTCATCCGAGGCATAAAAAACTCGAAATTTTTGTTCGAAAACCGAATTGTACGAGAACCGAGACGTTCGAAAACCGAGGTTTGACTGTATAACCTTCTTCAATGTATCACCACGGTAATTTTTTCTCTCTAATGTCAAACCAAGTTTCATCTGGATGTGACCCACATCGCACATTTGCCAGAAATTTAATGTTCATCTGTTTTATGTTTATATACAATTCATTCATATATCTGGATGCAATTTAGTTCCCTTTCACACAGAGCAAAATTTGAATCAGAAAGTTAAGATCCAAGAGTGAAGCCAACAATGAAAATAATTTTTCTGTTAAAATGCTGAAAGCCTTATCGGAGGTCTGCACACTCTCGGAGTGCTCTTGTTTAAAATCATCATGCTATGAAGGAGACAACTATATGCAAGGTTTGTTCAGTAGTATTCTGCATAATTCAGCAATTGTTAAATTATGCATATAATTTTACTTGGCTTAATTTGTGCCCGATATTGCATCAGCGTCTGCAAAAAGCCACCAAGGAATATGGCTGAAAATTGATTTTGTTCTCCATTTCACGAGTGTGTAATTGGTGCGGACGTGCGCCTCGGTCTGAAGTGATCTGATACGGTGGTGGAGAAATAGCTATGATCACCAGACAAGCGCACATGGCTGAAATGGAGGAGCCTGACGACAGTGACGATGGCACAAGGACGTTCCATGATGCCCCGCCCCCCAATCCTTGATCACCCGAGAGAGCATCGGTCGGGATCATAACCGGAGGAGCTCCATGACCTCCGCCTTCGTCGCCCTCCATGTATCATACCTTCCAATACGTGCTGACACGGTCGTGCTACGACTACGTGTGACTTTGTGCGCATGGACGACCTGATGCGTGATGGATAACCTGCGCAGGCCGCGAGCGAGAGGCCGCCTGCGCCCTCTCGGCCACACCGACTGCTTCTCTCCGCAGCCGTCGACCTCACCTGAGGTGGCGGGAGAAGAGAAATGAAACGGCCGGAAGCAGATGGAGCTGCTTACTTTTTTTTTGGTTTTTTTTTGGCAGGCCCATCCATGCATTGTGTCCTTGTCACGCGTCAGTTACTCTTGTTTTCCAGTTTGACAACACTTTGCAGCGGACCCTTTCAGCTTGGGGCCTAGGCACAATAAGGGGGTGAGGAAAAAGGGCTGACGAGGCCTCTCTAGGCTTCTCTGAAAGACTGGGAGAAGAACCAGATTAAGCGGCAACAAAGGCAGAGCACCCCCGTCCGCTTCCCTCGCCACCCCCTAGAAAACATCCGTGGCCATAAGGAAGTGATCAAAAAGAGCCCAGAGGAACTTATGTAAAGAAAGTACATGTGCAAAGGCTATTTGCAATTTCGCAAAATGGCAGATATAATGTATTTACTGAAAAATGAGGGCCTGCCATATTGTGTTGGAGTGGAGAAAGGATGGTCGGGAGGAAAAATGGAGAAAAATCGTGCTGGCCTGGTTTACGACAAATAGATAGCTCTATTGATTTCCCTTTAACAGCCACTGTCCATCCCTCACTGTTGTGATTACTCTGACCTATTTCTGAAAATGAAAAAAAAAAATATAGATTAAACCAAAACATCCGAAAAGAAATACTCCTTTTGTGGAGCAAACACAAAGGGGGTGACAAAACCTAACCTTCAGTCGGGGAGGAAAGGAAAAAATACATGTCTGGAAAAAAAAGTACCATGCTGGGAGCGAAATAACTTTCCACAGAAAGAGTATCAGGGCTTTGTTGTGTCCTGCATTGTCAAGCCAATGAAAAATAAAAACAACATTAAAATGAATGAAGTTACATTTGAACATCCACCCATCCATTATCTGATCCGCTTATCCTCACGAGGGGCGCTGGATATTTTGAACATCATGAAGGCAACCGTACAAGGAGCTCGTTTGAATGTCTGCTGTACAGCGAATTCTGCCATATTGTTTTGATTTATTTATTTCTCGATTTATTTTTATTTGCTTTGCTGTGCCTCAGTGTTGTACATTGCTTCCTCTGTGCCAAATGTGCGCTCGCCCTGCGTTGCTACGTCTGCACCGAGCGTCTTTTTCCAGACTAGCTCAGTTCTCAGCTCTGGGGAACCCGACGCCGGCTGATCTTCATTATCAGCCCGAGCTTAACAACACACTGGATGCGCTTCCCACTTGAGTACAACTAGCAAATCCCCACAGAGCTGAATCAAGGCAACAATGTGATGAAATACCTTCAAACAACATGCGAGCGGGTGGGGGACAGTGAAGCGACGCACAGACAGCTGATCGTGCCCTGGGCCATTCTACAGGAGTATGCCTTGTTGCCAAGCAAAAATTAGCCAGCCACTGGGACATATTCTCCGAAATTGGCAATGTAGAGCGCTATTAAGGAGGATACATTTCATGTTTGATCAAGCAAAAACAAAAAACAAAAACAGACCGACACAGTTGAACCAAATCCGAGGAGGATGAGCGGCTTAATTTTGGGTGAATTACGATTCTTTCTACCGAGGCAATCATCACATCAATGTCGGATTTATTTTGAGTTCATACTCCACAAATCACTTGGGGAATCTCCAAAGTCAAACGCCCCAAAAGTCCAACAAAAATTCTTATCATCAGGGCCAGTCATGAGTAATGAGACCAAACCAAAATATATAACGAGGAGTGTCAAATTCATTTTCATCAAGTAACGATGGTTCCGCTTTCCCTTCGGAGGCCGTTATCATTGGGGAAATGTAAAATAAGATCAGCACATGATTGCTTTCGCGCACAAATTTTTGTTACATTTACTTCGAACAACTCATGGAAAATAACGACAACCAAATATTTAAGGACACAGTGAACCCTCGCGATACTGCGGTTCACCATCCGCGGCGTCGCTGTTTCACAGATTTTTTTAGTGCAGTTATTTTAATGCTTTTTTTTTTTAAACAGTGAATTGTGTTCTGCATCCTGATTGGCAAAGGGGCTGACCAATGTGAACAGTCTCCACACCTCGTCTCAGCCTGCCAAATTTACCTTTGCAAATTTTTGGTCTTTGGTTTCATTGTAGCAGTGGCAGATGCTGGTCTGTCAAGGAGGGGAAGCTCAATTTCGGCCTACATCAGAAAATGTGTCCGTTTATACGTGAATTCTACTCTCCGTTCCTTTTCAAAAAATGAAAAGGATGCCTTCACCATAAGATGGGTGATTGGCTCATTTCGCTGTCAATCAAAAAGAGATTCAGCCTCAGACAGATCATCCAATCATCATGCAGAAAAGCTGAGCATCCGATGGGCGGGACAAAACCAGCATTTATCCAATGACTCGTCTCATTTCAATGCATTGGGACAACCTACAACGAACTCTCGAGATGCCCAGCGTCCGCACAGTGAAGCTGCGGGAATTAATGAGAAGAGAGTCGCGTCGTAACCAGTAATAAGAAGCTGATTCGGAACAAGAGTTGAGCGCGTTGTAGCGCATATTTAGTCAACTTACTTTTTGACATTTTAGGGGAAGCTGAGCTTCCCTTGCAGTCTTAGAGCAATCGCCTCTGCATTGTATACATAGTTCAGTATAGTATAATAACTGTAAAAAATAAAGCTGACTACACAGATTTCGCCTATCACAGATTCTTTTTGGAACGTTTAACTGCTCTTCAATTATGTTTAGAAGGGACTTGGTGAACACAATGCTTGTAATATTTGGAATAGGTGAACAAAGATTAACAGACTCAGGAGAGATTTGTTGCTAAAATAATACTTTCAAATTTGGGGGGCAAGTAAAATGAAGTAAAAACACTTGGTTTTGCTTTCGCGGGTGACCAAAAAAAATGATACAGAAGGCTTTTTTCGATTGTTTTTCCTCTACCTTCCTGCTCCATCCTCCTGATGTTTCTTCGGATGAGAATGATTTCACCAACTTCAGTTAGGAACGCCTAAAAAGGTAACTTGGTAGTCGGCCAGGTTCAAGTCATTGAAAACGCAACCAACAAAAAGTCCAGCTCTGCAACCTCGTGTGGGAGCGACTGACGGATCGCAAGCTGCGCAGTGCAACATGAGGGTAAATCATTAGGTCCCATCAAAAGAGATTGGTGGGACTATTTCTGTGAGGGTGCACGTTTCTGGCAAAAGAAACTCGATACGGGTTGTGGGGCAAATAAATGAAGATGCGGCGGCAAGGCCATGCTTCTCAATCAGTGTAAGAAGTCTGTCAGCACAATGGAGATAAATAGTGGGAAGGGAGGCCAGGAGGGGGCTGGACTAAAACTCCATTTTGCATCTAAGCCGTTTCATTCGTGACACTTTGACAATCATCACAACATCGTCCGTTCAAAAATAAAAATTGGGAGTTTCCAAATGAAAAGAGTGCTAACACTTTTGAGAGTTGTGTCGCATCATCAATGACAAAACTCGTTTCAACTCTGCATTTTTTTGGCTGTGTGGGTCATTTTGATGCACTGTGACAATTGGTACTGGTCTCTCCCAGAGCAGTCTTGTGAGTCTCAAGTTTTTAACGCAGTGCACTGCAGGATGGACACATTCTTGTCCAGTCAATTGACACACACACACATACATACACACGGGAGAAGTTTAATAAAACAAGCATTGCTTTCACGTTTCCGCTGGATTCCCCAAAATAATCAAAGGATTACTGGCCTCTTCATTTTTGCTAACCCAGAAATATTTTGTTTTCATCTTCCACTTCCACTTCCAATTCCAGCCTTTCTCACTTGGTTTTTCACTTGAAGTGCCCTCTTACATTTTCCATGGTAAAAACCATTCGAGTTACTCCTTTTGAATACTGGATAAGAGCTGACCGGATATTTTGCGTGCAAGACCACAACCCCACAGGTTAGTCCAAATGTAAGACTCCCTAATAAATTGGCCTTAGGAACACACACAGCTCAGAGAACTTGTTGCGTGGCTGAAGCGTGATTTGAACTCACCACCATGATGTAGCAGCAATGTGTGTTTTTCTTTTTGTAGTTTGCAGTGGTGGCAAAGTGTCCTGCATTATAGTGAAAGCGTTTTCAATATTGTGATTCTCTTCTATCAGAAATTGAATGCAGTGGAGTTCAAAGTCAGCGCCATACATTTAAATGACCACCTTTAACAAATGCTTATGCTCATTCTCGAGGTAGCTCTTGGTCTACCTAACGCATATCATCTAAAATAAATAAATAGTGTAATTGTCTTGGAGAGACTTTATTTCCACCCCTCCTTGTATAAGAATGATGCAAATTCAGCTGTATGATAAATTTGGGATGCAGCTGTGATGTTTTTTAATGTTGCTCTCCTGGATTGTAATATCATTAGAATTTATTAAATGGGTTATTTCTTTCACCGATGGATGGGGGAAGTTCGGTTTAAATCTACTATGATGCAAGCTGTAAAAAAGAAACAGCAATTCAAGCAGAATTTTGCATCCGTTATCGGGCAGATCTGTTCGGTTCGAGGAAGAGCATCCTGGCTACGTGACCTCTGGGTGTGCGCGAGCCACCTTGTGGCTGTCGATCACGCATTTGATGCGAGATTAGGAGTGAGACGTCCAATCCCAGCATCTGATCTGCTGCAGTGTAACGTTTCTCTTAACAGGTCCAAACTCAGCCCTGCCGAAGCATGGTCCTGCCTGGGGGAGGTGGAAGCGCATACAGTTGAGCTAAAAAAAAATCAAAAACTACACAAATGCACTGTTCAAATGTTAGCTTTTTTGTAATGTAAAGAAATGAGACCAAGATTAATTATTTCAAAACGTTTACATTTTGAATGTGACCGAAAAAAGTAAGAGTTTAAAAAAAATAGCGAACTAATTACCCAACTTATTTTAGCAAGTAACTAACCATGCAACAAGGCATCTAAATCACTCACCTACTTAACTTCATGTGTTATTTTATCTACCGTATTTTCCTGACTATAAAGCGCACCGGATTACGAGTTGCGATATCAATGAACAGGTCTATTTAAAAAAAAAAAAATCATAGATAAGGCGCATTGGATTATTAAGTGTACTTTCTGTTTGAGGCATTCAATGTATAACAGTGTATTCCAATTGTATGATTATTTGACAGTAAAACATCACCTTCATCAACCACAACAACAAGCAACGGCATGGTTGGAATTAAAAACAAAAAAGACGTGTTAGAATTTTACTTGAATCCCTCTTTATGTCGCATTGCGTGGTGGTGGTGGACCCCAAAAATCAGGCAGGAAGGAGGAGCAGGATGTACTTGAAGAAGTGTATTGATAAAACACAGAAAACTAAATCCTAAACAAACAAAGTCACGAAAACAAAAAGAATCCAAAGTATCAAACAAAAATCATGACTGAAGCTAAACCATAACAGTTACCGAAACATGACCGGAACAAACATGACAGCAGCAACGCGCAGCAACAAACAATGACCCGACAATGAGTGGTCGTGCCGGGAGTCCTTTTAAACAGCTAACTACCTAACGACCAACAGGTGTGTAGCTGCAGGGGGAGCCCTACAGTGCCATCTGTTGGTCCCAAACCAAATCATGACACTTTATCCCAAAAATCATACAGACACTACAAAACTAAAAACAGAACAATCACTTGTGAAAGTGCGGACACACGATCACAAAAGTTATTGCTCCATGCCCTACTTGGATGCCTTTATTGTCATTACGTGAACGGAAGCCCAGATACTTAAATTCTCTTAATAAATGTGCTTCAAGTAAAATAACAATAAAATAAAAGACCAAATATATGCCAGGCAGTCTGTTACTGGTCAACCAAAAATATTCAAATGGAGCAGCAACTGAATGAGTGCTTTGCGCTAGTAGAACTACATTTTGCATGATTATTGGACACGATAGCCGGAAGTAGTTGAAGACATTTTTATTAAAGTTGACAAACTGAAAAGCCGACATCCTGACTTCACCCTTCATTGCGAAAAAGTTTGGATTCACTACATGCTAAGTCATTTTGACACATATATGGAGCGCCGTGCACCACATAACATCGGTTCAAGGTCAGTAAGCACAACCACAACGAATACATGAGACGCAATTTCAGTTTTGGAGAAAGTGTGCCTCATCGTCCGAAAACTACGGCATGTATCAGCGAGTATAATGCGTCAGATCGGAAATCGAGCTAAGTCAATAAATTTTTTTCTTTAAAAAGCCCCCGCAGGGAGAGGATGCCGCAGTTGCACACGTATCTGTTTTCATTTGGAATACCGCATCTTATGATGGCTCAATGATCAGTCCACTCGGGTGGGTGGAAAAGGGAAGTGGAGGAGAGCGAGCGATTGGAGCCTGCTAGCGAACAGATGCCCCTGTAATTTATATTGATGAGGGGACTGGCATGGAGGGAAGCTTCCAGCAGTTTGATCACTCAGAAGGGTTGAGTCGGGGGGAATAAGCAAAGACCCCAAACCATCCCTGTGGGCCACCTGGAAGACCTTGTAAACACATATGTGCATACGTTACACACGCAGTGCCTATATCAGTGCCAAGAAGGATTACGACCATGTAACGAGGGCGTTTGCACCTCATTATTCTTACTGCACCACAATATATATATATTTTTTTTCCCCAAGTCATATAATCACCTTGTTCTATTCCCCACATATTGACCACTAACTGGCCCTTCAACTCCATCTTGTGAACACACTTCTGACGAGCTGATTCCTAACTACGAGGCACGCCAGTCAACTCGTTATTAAGGTCCTTTTACTTTGATTTCCTCCCATGGACAAGATTTGAATATTTCCCAGTGAAATGAGACAGAATCGTCCAGTTTCTGCCCAGGGCTTTGAACCCGAGACTCCTAAATCATGCTCTTTGATTTGAGACTCCTTCCGGCGTGGAGGTGTCTCGCGCTACACTAATTAAGATAGGATAGTGTGGTGGTGGTGAAAGGTGGGTCAAGAGATTTCCGTTTCACCTTCAAACATCAACACATTTTTTAAAGAGAAAAATACAGTACCCCGAGACAAGCAAATAGCGTAACAGACACTGTTTTTTTTTTTTTTTACTCAACGGAGCTGTTAAGTACGCTCAAAGTGTAGAAGATCAAATTCTTTGCCCTTCTGTCTGATGTAAGAAGGAGCCATGGAGTTTTTTTTTTTTTTACAGGGCGAGAAGCAGTCACTCACAATCTCTCACAATCTGAAACATTCGGACCGCTCTTATGGTAAAAGCCCCCTGGCTTCCCCTCACCACCAGTTTCATCAGTGATCAGAGTAAATGGATAGCCGTCACGCACACTTTCTGCCATTTCCAAATTCGAGATGTGAGCGCACACACACACACACACACACACACACACACACGCGCACACACACACACACCCACACACACACACACACACACACACACACACACACCCACACACACACACACACACACACACACACACACACACACACACTGCACTATAACATACACAAAAACATTTAAAGATGCCAATTGCACTTCACCCATGTCAAAACAGCCGGCAAATCTCTTGGAAAACACAGATTTCTACAGGTGGGACTGTTCATCCATTCTTCATGAGAAGTCTGAGATTGAAAAGGCAGCTGTGGTTTGAGATGGAAAGGCTCCAGTACAACTGGCGCCATGTAAGAAAAAAAAATCATTCAGCTTCAACTGACACAGATGAAGAGGTGTTAATTGCATTATTTGATTGTTATTGAGGGTGCAGATTGTAAGTAGTGTACTGTGTGAGTTGTTTTTGAATAGTTTGCGTTACTCTGTTTAGCTACGTGAGAGTCTCAGTACAACCACTACAACCACAATCATATTTACTAGCCCAGTGACAGTGTTTTCTTCGATCCAGTTCTTGTATTAGGTCATTTGTTTTCATTCATTTGCATATTTCGTTTTTACTCATGTGATTGACTTGGCCAGATCCAGCTCTCACTCGTCGAAGGTTAGCAACCGCAACAAGACACCACATCCGCTTGCCGGGCTGCAAGGCCTCTTTGCAAGAAAACAAAGAGGCGCCTCGGCACGGAGGCTGCGACGACGGTGCATGATTAGCAAGCAGTCATATGACAGCATTTTTCATTTCCTCTTTGTTGTATTGTGCGCGGAAACAAGAAAGTCAACATGATATTCATTTGGTGCGATCACATTCATCCAATACGCAAAACCTTAAAATGAAAATGATGTCAACTTTTGTCCACCATTTGTAACTTCTGCTCGATAGAAATATGGTCAAGTAAATAACTTAGAAAACGTCCGTGTACTTACATGTGTGTGTCTTCTTTGTTACGGAGATACCTGCAAAGACAAAGCAAATACAAATATAATACCGCAAGGGGAGAAGAGCATCACACAGTGTATACCGCAAACTTAAATAAAACATTTCCTCCAGTGTCAATTCAAAGGGGCCATTGTTTTTTGGTTGACACGGTACTGTACGTATCATGGATCACCGTACTTGTGCAAATGTAACAAATTGTGACCGGTGACTTGAAAACAAGCCCAAATAAATACATCATTAGCATTTTAGTAGCACTGCTGGTGTTGCAGCAAACAGCCTGCAGTCTCAACACTCTGATGCCTTTCAAGGTCAGCAAGGTCACTGACCCATCACATTTACGACTTCAATATTCACAAGTTAAATCCCTGTCCTCTGTCGACTATTAATACATAAAATAGATGTATAATAAAGGAACTCAATAATAAGGTACTTAGTCGGATAAAATGAGCACATGATTGCTGACAAGATGAGTTCCAACACATTTTTTATTCTTTGGCATGGGACTGCAATGTTTTAGTATTTTGTTGAGTTCACTGATTTATGTGATTCATTTATTGTTTTAACTGTCTTTGTTTTCGACGATGTCAATTGACCCTGTTCTGGGACAGGTTACGACCGTGGACAGCCTATCATGTTATCAGGTCACATGAAAGGGTTAAACTTCACAAATCTGTCGCTGAAATTACTGTGCTGATTTCTAATTTGGGTTTTCAGTCCTTTGTTGTCGTTAGGTCTGGGTAGGGTTGCAAAGTGTGTAGAGATTTAAAATTTTGGAACTTTTCCTTGTGGATTAACGGGAAGCAACAGGAATAGAATGCTAGGGAGTTTCGAGAAACCCGCATGAATGAAACCGAAACTTGCCAAAGTTCTCCTCAATGTCGTAAGCTTTGCTCCTGCCGTTCCTCAATATGTATGTTCGCTTTACTGACAAAAAAATTACCCAGAGGTATTAACGCGGGTGTGAATCCAATCCAGTGCGCACCCTGCCGCTTTACAGTCAGACAGTCTCAAGGGTTCTCGTGACCCTGAACAAAATGGATGGATGGAGCAAGCCTAATGCATCGCTGTACTTTTATACAGGAGAAGCTTCAATCAGTCAATCGCACATCAGCAATTCATAGACTGGTTGGCCGGCTTGGACCAATGTGAGTCAGGCTTGGATGTCCCCTGGGTGAACAAGGCCAAAATATAACTCTTTGTTGCCTCTTCCATTGTCAAGCTTTCCAATGAGCCACTTTGTTTCCTCACGCCGGTTCCTTCCAGCCGCAACATCATTCCGCTGCCTCGGTTGCCGGATGTAAACGAGGCGAACGGTGGTTCCATCCCCCCATGTCGGCCCACTGCGATTTGCAGGACGAGATCCCCACTTGTCGTGTGAAAGCAATGGCTAATTTTTCTACAGCTTGCGTCGCAAATCCGGGGGACAGCGAGTTGACATGATTCAATAACTGGCTGAAAAAGGCCGAAGATAAGAATGTTTCATACACATTTGAGGGGAAACAAGTTGAAGTCTAACGAGGGGGAAAACAAATACAGCCCTGAGCCTCTGAAAGACAGATGCGGAGAATCGGATAACTGATCGCATCTCCAATGAGCAGAAAGTGGGAAGGGAGTCCGGCGGTCTGTGATGGACCTTCAAGCATTGCCCCACCGCTCATTGCCAAAGGCTTCTGTTCTTTCCAACTGTACACAGTGACTCGTACGTTCACGTGCCAATGTGCCACGTTGTCAGCATCGCACACATTGGGACAGCTGTAAAAACCATGATTGGTGCGAATGCAGGAAATGACAACCCTGTTTTCAACGTTTTGTCAACTTCACACATTACATCTCATTGGAAAGATGACAGGCTTTTCTTTGTCACCACATTTGATTTTGGACTCAAATGTTCGGATGTAAATTGTCACACACAGCCCAGCATGCAATTACATCCGGGACGTGGAACCACTCGATAAATAGCATGACGCCGGTCAGCACAGCACAGCACAGCAAGCATAAAAGATTAGGAACAAAAGACGTCTGCGCTATTGTCAGTGGCAATTACTTTGTAATTCACATAAGCACAAATGTGCTTCCCTAATGCTGCAAGAGACCGGCGTGTCATTAATTTCATTTTCACTCAAGGTGCCAGATTCACCACCACTAAAGCGCTAATTACTCAACCGTACACAACTAGACACCACTTCAATACGATCATACCAGTACAAAGGAACACATTGAAGAGCCCTGATGACACAAATGCGATAACTGTAACTATAGCAAAGCATGCTGGGAAACCCCTTCTTCTCTGATTTGCTAAGATGCCGCCATATCTTATATTTCAACGCTGTGATGTGAAGTGCTGATGACATGCAAACAACAAATTCTATATTGTGGCACAACAGCTGCCATACCTGACAATAGACAACCTGCAATCGGGTTGTAGCTCTGGCTACAAGCAGCTCAAATGCTTTATATTTTCGGTAGCATGTATCTGAACGTTCTGGATTTTACTCTGACGAATACGGCAGCGTTGGAGTGACTTAGTGACTTAGCGTGCTTATCGTCAACAATGGTTCTTTCTTATTCCCCCATCGCAGTGGGAGTTGTCATTTTACTGGTACAGTAATTTCTTGCTAATCATTTTTAGTAGCTAATAATTATCTGAGTGACTCAAAATTTCCTTCACTGTTGGAGAACTGTAGTCTTTTGAAAGTCTCTACACTCCAACAAAGTAAGACGATAAAGTATCAAAGAATCCAACCATATTCTGAAGACAATATTTATATTTTATTTGAATAATTATTGAAGTACACATAAGATGACAATTTTTGTAGGTTTTTTTTGTACCACATTAAAATGCTATAAAGGCAAATTTTGATTTATTTACCCTACTTTTTCAGTTGAACACACTGTGTGCTTTGTATCTTTTCTTTTTTTTTTTACCACTACACACTCATTGCAGCCATCATCTATTACATCACATCGATGAGCTGCTAGCGCTTAGAAAAAGGGAAAATGATGAATGCATTCATTTATAACAGGAAAACATTGGACTGTTTAGCCAAAGAAAAAGTCAAATAACATAACATCTGTTGTATGGAAATGTGACATCGAAGCACCTTTTGAACTAGCTCACGAACAAACATGGTGACAGAAGCTTTTTTATAAAACTCCGGTTGCTATGCAGGTTTGGAGAAGCAGACCAGGTGGTTGGGGGAGGTGGGGGTGGGGGGGGGGGGCGTCTTTTCCTCCTCTAAGTGTCATTCACAGCCATGTGATTGGAGGTGGCAAGGAGAAAGCGCCACAAAGCCAAATAATGAGTCAGGCGGTGAGAAAGAAGGAGCTAGCTGTGGGCGCTGACATTGGCAATGGCTGCCAGCTCATGTCTTCTCGACTGGATGGCAGGTTCAGAGGTCAGTCTGAAGGTGAAACTATCCTTGGTTGATAAACCAGGCTGGTAAGAACACGCCTGCAGCCAGAAGAATGCTTTTCTCTTTGGCTATTCTTCATTTTAGCCATAAGAGTGAAAGTACAAATCAGTAAAACTACAATATCAACTTTTAATGACTATTTCAGATTTGTATGAATATTTTGAAACGACTTCAAATGCCGTTCACCCGTTATTTGCAGCACGTCACATGACCAAACCCGGAATAACAGGTTTGCGGACTTTGTGTGTATGCCGTGATAACCGGCGAAACAACGAGTTGATGACATGATGGTTTGAACCCGAACCGGCTAAAAATATTTTGGTTTTATTTTGGCAAAATAGAATGATAAAACACGATAAAATACAATGCAAGGAAACATACAGGTTTTACAACACGTACAGGTAATTACTGTATGTTGGGACAAGCCGAGTCACAACACAACAAGGTGTGTATGCGTGCCTTCAAGAGGCGTGGCCTATGAAGGGACTTCAGTGGTCCGTTAGTCTGAACATCTGGATGCTAGCTTTAGCCTGCTGTAGCTTTTTACTAAAAAGTGCACCACTGTTTGTGGCTGTCCCTTTTTTTCCCTCTTGACTGTCTGAAGCTCATACGGAACTCAAATGTTGGCCCACAAAGTGTCAAGTCAAGATACCACTGCATAATACGGGATTATTTTCACTTAATAATTTAATGAAATCACTTTTCATCAAATACGTATGAGAAAGAAAGAAGAGTAACCCCACCCCTGCCCTTGGATGCAATGTTGCCACTGCTCAATCCCTATTTTTATATTAGCATGTGTCACACTTGAAGGTGGGGCAGTTGTCACACTGCGGCCTTTGATCAGTCACATTTCCCCTGCATCATTCTCGTGAGACTTTGCACAAGCTATGGAGGAAGCGAGGTACTGTGCACTTGACTGGAGGTTAACCTCCACCACATCTATCTGCAAGGAGATTGGGGGTGGGGGAGGGGGCTGGCACATCCTGTAAACATGCCACTTCGACAAGAAAAGAGTGAGTGCGGGCTGTGGCAGGCGCGATGCTGCAGACGGAGGGCCTGCCACGGCTGGCGACTCAAAGTGACAGCACTGTAATGAACTCTGAGGCGCACGGTGGGCTGTATGTCATAATTTCAGGTTTCTTAAAGCCTGACAGGGAATGATTATCATGGATGGTTATTGTCACCCCACCTCCCTGGGAGACGAGGCGTGCTCTGGGCTTGTTGCACCGTGACATTCAAAGTTACAGTCTCCTTCATATAATGGAGCTGTCCTCTCAGCGCGCTAATGGGAGCGATCCATTTAACCTGTGCCAGAAACACACAGACGAGGAAGTTCCTAATGCGAGGCCCGTACCGTGGGGACGTCACTCTCGTCGCCCCTCTCCACCCCCCCACCCCTCCTGGCTGCTGCCTTCCTGCTGCTTGATTCATTGACTGGCGCTCCTCACTTATCCTCATTCACTGCTCAGTCTGGGGAGACAGGGAGGCTCACTTTCAACTGCCTGCTGCCCATACCGCCGCTGCACGGCCGATGCGCACAAGGACACAACTGCCAAAACAGACCCGGTGTGCGGGAGAAGCCAGTGAAGGAGCGCAGACCGACAACAACTACAGACCAAGACCAGGGTCCTTGGGAGATCTTCCTTAAAGAAAAAAAGAGTGAATCAAATGGGCAATATTGAATCCTCTTTTCACAAAAATAAGGTAGATATCCATGTAAAAAGTGTTAAATATTAATTAGAAGACAAAAAACTATTTCATCTCCAGCTGTGATCAGTGATCGGTTGTCAATATATGTTCTGCGGTTAGCTGCCGACCAGTTCAGGTTGTACCCTGCCTCATGCTCAAGGTCAGATGGGGTAGCCGCCATCCCAAACAGCAACCTAATATGGATAAGCGGCACAGAAAATGCATGGACAGACTACTGAGAAACAACTAACATTGTTACTTCACGGGTAACATTTTAATGTCATGCAAGTACAAAAAGAACCTGTTGTTGGCTATATACAGTATATATATATATATATATATACAGTCAAACCTCGGTTTTCATCCATAATCCGTTCCAGAAGGCTGTTCGAAAGCTGAATTGTTCGAAAACCGAAACCACGCTCTTTTTAAAATAAAACTGTTTATTGAACACGTCTGCTCACAATGGAAAGCAACACAAGGAAGCGTCACTTCCTTGTCTACCCGAGGAAGCGTCAAATGGAGTCAAATGGTGCATTCAAGTGTGCTTAGTTTGTTCGAGAACCGAAATTTGTTCGTCATCCGAGGCATAAAAAACTAGAAATTTTGGGTCGAAAACCGAATTGGTCGAGAACCGAGACGTTCGAAAACCGAGGTTTGACGGTATATAATGACTATGTGGATGAAGTACAGGAATACATTCCTAATTGGTCCCAAATCGCAGGGTACTTAGAATCGATCCCATCCTAGACAGCTATGCAAATCACTACTCTATCAATGGATTCTGTGTGTTGGGACAGATGGAGGCATGCGCAGAAACAGAAATACTATATTTGTGGTGCTGAAAAATAATGTACGAGAGTAAACATATTGCGTCACTAAAACTAAAATGTGAAGCAAGTTTCCCAGTTTATAAGCAGATGGCAGTAATACATGACTCTTAATTTCAGCCGACTCCTGAGGTTGTTGGTGAATGATGATCATGTCACAAGCGCATACTTTGACTGTTTCAGCCTGCCTTGCTAACAGATTAATGCAACATTCCTAAGAGGAAATAATTACAAACAATGAATGTGTTTCTCGTCTTATCCATCTCATGCACCCAAAAGGTCTGATCGCTGACATGTTTTACATGATTTACGGACCAGTGCCGGTTAGGCTGGAAGAAAATTTCATCCAATGCATACGTGTGGGTTCAAAAAACGTCTGTGCCAGTCTAATTGTCTCTGTTTTAGAGAGGGCCACGTTCCATCGTAACACACACACACACACACACACACACACACATTAACACATTAAAGACATCCTCCCTTTTTCACACTAATTAGCTCTTATATTACTATGAACTATACATGCAAAAAAACCCATAGTGATTAAAAAAGCACAATGGTTCTAATCAGTTGCCCCCAAATATACTAAAACACTGAATCCATGGAGAGGCCAAATCCCTGGGGTAGGGGGCTCAAAGGAAAAATGACTTCTCTGTCTCCAGGCGCTGTTATTTCTGGTCATTTCTAATTGGCTTTAACTACAAGCAACCACTCGGAGACTCCACAGGTTACTTCCACGCATCACTATGGAATTGTCTGCAAATAGAAGATATACATCCAAATTAGTTTTAGAGGACACCACAATTGTCTTTCACGAATCAAAAAAGAGACAGTCAAGGGAAATCTCAGCGCACAAGACTTCCAAAGAGAAGTTGAGGCATCCCGAGGGGACGACGACGTTATCAGGGTGACCCTGACACCGTCCAAGTCCTTGCTGAGTTAACTTATCATGTAAGATGCCCCTCCCCCTGTCTTTCAAGCTCCCATGCAGTTGTGCATTGCCGGGCCCGAGAGTCTGCAGGTGAGACCAGGGCGTTGTTTGGCGGCTCGTGAATTATACATTGCGGCAGAGGAATTGACGTGGCCCAGGAGGGCCCACAAACAGCAGGCATGGCTGCGAGGCAGATTGAAGACTCCGACGGAATTTTAATTGCACCTCGGGGAGCGCATGTGATAAGTGCTATTGTTATTGGTAAGACACCGTTGCGCACGTTTACCTTTGCGAGAGCCCAAATAAATGTCTTCGTGCCACAAAAGGTACGAGGTCCGACACTTCAACAGTCCTTTGCTCAAGGTTACGAGAGAGTGAAATCTATCACTGGTATTTAACAAATATTTATCAGTCGGTTCATATCACTTGATGAATTCTTCAGAGAATAAATTAAACTGTGAAACATAACATTCAATTATTTTTTTTATTCCAGTAGGATTACAATGAAAAGGAAAAATGTCGAAATGTTTGCGGAAAGTAAGTCATTACGAGTCATAGTTATGAGGTCATCATTTCAAGAAATCCATGCTGAGATGAATAAAGATAATTCTAAAGTTATGTGGTTATAAACGAGAAATAGATTTGTAAAAATGAAATTAACTGACTGTTAAAGCATCAAACCCACCAGTCCATATGCTTCTTTCACAGAAACGGAGCTGTTTGCACAATCACTTTAAAGCCCTGATAATGACGATAACCCGGTGTTGAAACACAAACATGCTTTTTTTTGCTCTTTATTTCACAGAGAAATTGTTGTCAAGCTCTGGTCAAATTCTCATGTTAACAAAGAATGAAAAATATTCCTTCTAATTGTCTGATTTTCATTTTCTTTTCAGTGTGGCTCTAATACTCCCTTGTATGCTCTAGTCTAGCGGTAATAATAAGGTAGTATTGATGCATGCAGCAGCAGATGTATGCTGGTCTTACGTTGATGAATTAGGGTTGTCAAGAAGAGTACTACAGTATTGTGTAATTCCCAAATCAATAATTAGGAAAGATATACATACCACCAACCATTAAATGACTTGTAGACATTGTGCAGATAGGTTGAACGACTACCAAAGAGGCGGCTAACAAGCCGGAGTGCAAAACGATAAACCACTAGGTTGTTTTGTTGTGTGCTACAATACAACGGTAAAGATGACGAGCCACAACATGAGGGTTTAAGCTTCTCTGATGTTGCTCAATATGAGCTTGGCTCTGGCTGCACAAAAGAGTAATTTCCCCCTATGTGTGCGAGTTGTTTCCTCAAGGGCCTTGACGGATGCAGGAAGGCCCAGGGCGCTGGTCAAAGCCGGACCGGGGGCAAATACAGACCTCTGTGTACTCTCCTCATGGGTGGTTCTCAGCCCAGTGGTAATCTCTCCGGGAGCCATTCTCAACCGAGCATGAAACCCAATAGCCTTACAGCCTGCACTGTAAATAAAGACAACCCGCATTCAGTAGACCACCCTGACTATTTTAATTTACTCCACAACAGTCTGTCATACTTATGCATCTAAAACGCATCAGGAAAGGGCATGACTCTATGTTTAAAAAAAAAAGAAAAATCTGACAAATGAGGAAACAAAACAATCTATCGATTATTTATCTTTTCTTTGTATTGTTTTTAATGGGAAGGGAGAATCCTTCTATGAATGGTAGAAATGCTTCTTTCCATGCCAGCAGTGAATAACGCTGCCAAGAGATGCGCCATAGTAAAGGTCTGTGCTCATTTTCCCATAGCCGACATCATTCTGTCTTTCTTCTTGCGATAAACGAATTGAAATTGAACCAACAGCACCTTTGCTGGTTAAAGTCACATAGTGCACCCCATATTACCTTTGTTGCTTCAAGATACAGATATGAAAGCGGTAGTTTGCAATTCATCTATCAACACATTAAACCAATACTGTACCACTGATTGTTAAGACTTTATTACAAATAACTCATGCCAGCAACACAGCATCTGTGGCTAACTTCAGCATGTTCACAGCACTAATGCTAGGTTGGTTTTGCAAGCGCTGCTACACGCTTGCGTAATTGCATGGACAAATTGGGGACCGTGCTCGTGCCCATTAGTGAGGGGCGCAGCTCTTTTCAGATACTCAGTCAGACTACATTCAGACCTTGTGAACAGTTTTAACAACGCAAACTCTCTCTTAACTTGACAAACAATTTCAAACAATTGACCGAAAATGTATTTTGAGGAGGGAATTATTAAACATGCCAATGGCACAAGGTTGACCATTTCATGCCCACATTTAAATACACGGCATTGGGTTTTTTTTGTATCACAGAATATAATTTTTACAATTCAGCGCAAGCTAGCAGTCGCTCTCCTTCTGCGGTTGCTCTCAATTTCCCCCCAGAAACAACACTTTAGCATTTCTATTCACATACAATACATAATTTTATCTCTACACAGGTCGAAAGCTAAACAGGGAATGCATTTATGCAGCTCTTGAGGCTTAAACTCCATTTACACTCGTTTTATAATAATGGGCTGTAATATCGGCCAATATAGATGCTCCCCCTCGGGCTAATTTATTAAGAGGAATTTAAATATTCAGAATGTGCAGCGGTAAATAAAGAGAAAATCTCACTTGTTGTCTCCTCTCTGCGTGCTTGCTCGCAAAGGATGATGTAGAGGCAATGTACACTACCTCAGGAACCCACAGTGGTAGGCCCAAGTCATTTTCACAGGTGAAGTATGCCCATTTTAACTTATTCAATGCCATATGCATTCAATATCATCTCCGGAATAGCAGAAGGTGGGATTAGAAAAGGTGACTTGATGTGTGCTCTGACAGTTAGTGACAATCTGTTAGCAAAGGCGTGCTGCTCTGTCAACAGAATGTGTACACACTCGTGTTGTATAACCCCCTCGAGGGGGAAGGAGACCAGCACTTTTACGGCAAACTCGTGTCAGCTAATATCACCTGTACATAAAGGGCTGACTCGGAATGATATTGAAAGCCTTTCATTACCATCACTCATTCATCTTCAGCTCTCATCCAGCAGAGTGCAGAGCGAGCAGGCACTTGTCTAATGAACACGGCTCTGTGGGGAAGGATCGCGGCGAGTGAGTCCAAGTCCCACAACAGTGGACTCGTGGCTCTGCTGATGAGGACTTGGCTCTAATTGCTGGAAGGGGAGGGAACTGCAGCCCCATTAGGTCCGGTCTTAGCACTTGCCAATAAGCCAAACTACCCCGATGAAGCCTCCCATGTAATGAAAACTTCCTCCGAGATGAATTACACGTCTGTCAATTCACTAATTAATATCACAGACGCGTCTTTTGCTGCTTCTACACAGCGAGTCGGAGAGGCAGGAATGATGGTGTTTTCGGAACACAGGAAGAGATAAAGGAAGGAAATGGCGAGGCGCACTTGCAAGCACACTGCGACTGGTTGCAGTTAGCCCGGCATCTATTTTTCATGCATTTCATAATTAAAACCTGCGAGTTCGCCGAGCCCTTCGTGCTCCGTTCAGATCAAAGTCCTATTAGTGGGGAGTTCATCAGCGGAGCCACTCTTCCATTTTCAAGCAACATACACAGTCACAGCTTAAAGCACAAATACACCGTACTGTAATTACGCACGTGATAAGGCGACAGCCACAGAGCTGGACTATGATTAATAGAACACAGATCACAGTTTCTCTCCCTTTCTTTTTGGAAAAGCGAAGACAACAGAGGACTTTGCACAGAAGTGTAACCCAAGCGTGCGAGATAAAGGGCTTGATGAAAGACTGAATGCATATTTCACATATCGCCTTTTGCGGTGCAGGTGGAGTATGCTTCAGTTTGTTGCCCCGCCCCCCCCCCCCAGCATGCTGCATTCTCTATGTAAATGTAATCGCAGGATAACACGGGATAAAGCCCTGCCGAGCGGAAACATGATGCCTTCTTTCTGCAGGGATATAAGGATGTACAAGCACACCTCAATAACACAGTGAGCCACGTTTGGGTTATTTATTTGTCCCACTGACTGTTTGGGAATTTGATATCACAGGATGCCCTAGTAGAGATACGGCATTTGGCCAAAACACAGCATCAAATACACAGAAGTCTAATCTGGTTTTCAACTAAGAATGACATATTTTCTCATCATCAGTTGACAGTATGAATGCATGTCTAAACCGTGTCTTGTACATTAGAGAGAGTAAATTAAGTTGAAGGTTTCTTCCCAAACTGTCAAACTAGGTAAGAGTTTTTCTCTCCACCCAATAAAAAGACCATTGTCTGGGGGAAAAAACAAAAAACAAAACAAACCCCGAAATCTAATTCAACAAATAAGGTACACAAGATGAATGTCATAGTGCTATTAGAGAGAGTAGTATGGCTGGCATCTATTTTTTTTGAGTTGACAGGAGCAGTAGAGTTTTGAAATATGTAAATATATAACACGATATGCACTGAGTATGCTTTTTTTGTGACAGAGTTGCTGATCATCACAAACAGGCCACACCATTTGACTTGCGCAAACTAAACAGATACAGTAAGAGCTGTGAAGTTATTTATTTAAAAGATAGTTATTTATTTTAGTTTATGCACTGCTGCGTTTCAACTCGAGTATTGTTTTTTTGTTTTTGTTTTTTTTAAACATGAGAACAACAATTGATGACTGTGTGGCGCTGATCATCATATCGTGATGCAACCGAGGCAAAATAGAGCGCGCTACTTGGCTGCAACCAGCAGAGGCACTGTTGAGTCAGTCTCAAGTAGTGTTTGGCTTGAAGAAGAAAAAGCATCACTGCATATACTGTATATATATATATATATATCGAACTACGTCGACTTACCGCTCGGGCGATTCGGGCAGATTGAAACGCCTATTGGCGCGACTTTGCTGAAGAAACTGAGAGGGCCGCCACTGCGGGAGATACCCGCAAGCTTTATCAGCTCGTAAAGAAGGCGAGACGGGTATCCACCGGAGTTAGCGAAACAATCTGTGTAGAGAACGGTTCTATGATAACCTCCTTAGAGGAACGACTGCAACGTTGGCGCGAACACTTTGAAAACCTACTCAATCACCCACCACCACTGTTAGCGCCTGTGCTTCCTGCAACTGATGAGGAGTACGACTGCAGCTCGGACCCGCCTACATTTGACGAAATCCGAGGCGTCCTGCGTCAGCTCCGGAATAATAAAGCCCCAGGTGAAGACGACATCCCGGCGGAAGTATACAAAAGCGACATTGACGTCTTCGCAGCGTGGCTTCATCGTGTCTACAATGCCGTGTGGACATCTGAGACCATAAGACCCGGATGACTGGAGCAAAGCAGTGTTCCTACCCCTTTTCAAGAAGGGAGACAAGAAGCTGTGCGCCAACTACAGAGGCATTAGCCTTCTCGATGTGGCTGCAAAAGCATTCGTCGTCCATCTGCTGAAACGCTTCCAGATGGCCCGTGACCGCCGGACTCGTCCAACTCAGGGTGGTTTTCGCCCCGGAAGGGGATGTGTAGACCAGATCTTCAGGCTGCGTCGCACCCTGGAGCAACGATGGGCCTACCAACAACCGACAGTCGTGTGCTTCATCGACTTTGCCGTCGCATTTGATTCAGTCGACCGGGGTGCTTTGTGGAGGATCATGCAGGCTGACGGGATCCCTGTGAAACTGCTTTGGCTCATCCAGGGGTACTACCGGTCAACCCGAGTTCGAGTGCGGGCTACGGCAGCGAATCAGAAACCTTCGAGGTGCGGTCGGGTGTCCGACAAGGCTGCGCGCTCTCACCAACTTTGTTCAACTATGCCATCGATCACATTCTCAACACTGCTCTCCATGGCTTTGAGGGTGTGAGAGTCGGCCGAGATGTCGCAGGGTCGGACCTAGCGTACGCAGATGATATCGCTCTACTTGGAAACACGTTCGAGGAAGTTGAAAACTCGCTGACGAAAATCCATCGAACGGCACTGACCGTTGGAATGCTCATCAATGCCTCTAAGACCAAGATCATGTCCTCCCTCACCAACCCAGCTGATCAACGGTCGCTGTCGCTGGAGGGCATGACCTTGGAAAACGTCGATTCCTTCGTAAATCTCGGCTCCTCTGTGGTTCCGTCGGGGCAAGGAGAAGCGGAAGTCGATCACCGCATCGGGGCCGCCAGATCTGCCTTCGTGCGCCTAACAACGCCATCTGTGGGGTCGGCGCGAGATCTCGGTGGTGACGAAGGGCTGCGTCTACCAGACGATCGTGCGGACCATCCTCCTTTATGGCTGTGAGACTTGGCCTTTGAGAGTGGCTGACCAGCACAAGATGGAAGTCTTCGACAACGATTGCCTCCGCCGTATCCTTCGCCGCCGTCGATCGTACCGGGTCCCTCCTGCTGACCTTCGCCGCTGCCTTCACCTTCGTCTCTTACCAGCGATTCTCCTGCAACACCGACTCCGTTGGTTCGGACATGCGGCACGCCACCAGGAGGGCGAGTTGATCAGGGATGTTCTCCTTCCTGCTCCTTTGCCAGCCTGGCGCAAGCGGCGTGGTGGACAAGTCAAGACCTGGGCCACCACGATGAAAGAAGACCTCGCGTACCTTTCCAGGTGGTGGGTCTGTGACAGTGGAACCAGGACTGGCTGAGGCTGTCAGTTGACCTGGCACAGGATCGCCGCGCTTGGGCCGCTATGATCAGGGATGTCGTGCGTGCCAAGGAAGAAGCCGGTTCAATCCGCCCAGGGTGAAGGCCGTTACAAACAAAAAAACAAACAAACAATGGAATGCTACACGAGGAAGCATCACTTCCTCGTGTCAGCAAGGCGAGAGGATTCGAGTGGCGCATTCAAGTGTGCTCAGTTTGGTCGAGAACCGATTTTCGGTCGTAATCCGAGGCATAAAAAACTCTGAAATCTTTGGTCAAAAACTCATTTGGTCGAGAAGGGAGACGTTCGAAAACCGAGGTTTGACTGTATATATGAACTGTAACAAAAATATCCATCCATTTTTAATTAGAAAGTTGAACAGTGCAGAGAACAAGTCCACAATCGACTTCTTGTCACTGAACACCTGAACAGTGAGATTTCATCTCAGTATAGATGGGCAATTTGGTTTCTCCCTACGAGTGCAGCCCATCACTGAAACAAACAGGTCATAAATGGTTGATGTGACCGTTGCCACTTTTACTACATCGCGACCCCCCCACCCCCACCCATACACAAATACCAATTCCCATACTGCTGCGGAAACAAACTGTGTCTAAAAAAACCTGCTGACTGTATCTAGCTTTGTGCTGTTGGAGTGTCTGTGTGAGGCAGTTTCACAGCAGCATCAGAAGATGTACTTGCACTGAAGTTGCATGAAACAGGAACTATAATTAGCCCACGGTAGCATTTACACGCTCACAGGCGCGCGACTCGTTATACCTTCCTAATGAAAACAATACAAACTCTCGAGCTCTTCGAGCAAAGTTAACAATTTGGGAAGCAAAAGTTTTTAACTTCCTCCAAGCTCAGAAGGTCACACAAAGTTCATGGTAAAACCTGCGGTGTGATTACAAGTGGACACGGGCTGCTCTCACGCACAGCTTAAAGATGACATTCCTGATATGCACTTCTTAATGTCTCAGCCTAAAAGCAGCATATTTATCTGTAAGGCAAAGGGAGATAATGCATCCTGCAGCCAAGCCCGATTACTAATAATACAATAAAAGTAAACAAAACAACAGAAGGGGAAAGGATGTGCACAGTTCACAAGGAGAATGTCCAACCAGCTATGAATAAAAATGCCCTTTCTCAGGTTTCATTTTCTAACACGCCATTGATAAACATTTATGGTGATTTTTCCGTGCGAGAGATTCGACGAGATAACCGACTTTAGCAACACCCCACTGATGCTCGGATGCAATCACTGAGTCGGCAAAAGGGCTCCGAGACTCAACCCATGGGATCAAGTCTATATTGCGTCCACAGCCATACATTGTCAGCAATATGAAAGCTTGTAGCTGCGACCGGCAGCAATAATTAATAGCATAGTCTATAAGCATTCCATTAGGTGCAAGCAGCTGTCATAAACATCTTAATTAATTTACAAAGCAAGCAGCTGGGGAATTCTGGCGACGTAAAAATCTGCTTCCCTCTGCCGCTTCATAGCGCTGGAACAGATCGGGCGTTTAAATTTTTAAACATGCCTTTCATGTTCTCCAGAGCACTAAAAAGCCTTTGAACAGTCAGGTTGTTCAGAGATGCACCTAGCAGTCCAGCACCAGCCAGCCCATGTGCTATTCTTCTTTACTATAGCAACAAGAGGTTTTGGCTCTCACTCCAAGAATGTCTCTGCTCTACTTGATACCGTATCAGCTTTTTTTTGTCGTCCTTTTCACCATGGCATTATTATTATTTATTTTTTTTATATTTAGTACCACAATTTTACCAATAAAGCCCAGTCTGCCCAAACTGTTTTCTCATGAGAAATTAGTACAATTTTGTACAAAAATGATGACCCCTCAGGAGGTTACTTACCAACCATTAAGGAATGTTATTAAAACATTTTTTTGAAAATACTGTTCAGTGGATCCCCCCCACTTGCGGGAATCTGCAACTCATTGACGCTTCCCTAGAAGTGAACACCCATCCGCACTCACACACACACCTATGGACAATTTAGAGTGTTCAATCAGCCTGCCATGCATGTTTTTGTAACGTGGGATGAAACCGGAGGACCCAGAGAAAACCCACGAAGGCCTGGGGAGAACATGCAAACTCCACACAGTGAGGCCGGAACCAGAATCAAACCTTGCACCTCCGCACTGTGAGGTCGATGCGCTAACCAGTGGACCACCGGGCCACCCCCAACTGACATTTCTCTTCATCTTGTTACTTTAGCAATAGAGGTCGAACATATTTTTTTTGGTTGACTTCCCTTTCACAAATGGTTTTACCAAGTCCGGAATGTCAATATGTGCTCTTTTCATACCTTAACGGCGTGCGTTGTTAGACCCTGGCAAGTATGCTTAGTATTTCAATCTCTCATTTTGGCTACATTTCGACATTTAAGGAGAAGTGATTTTAATTTTCTTTTTTACAATCCAAATTCATGGCCATGTTATCATCTTGTCAGGTCAAGTCAAGTACACCTTTATTGTCAAATGTGCAGTACTGTATGTGCAACATACAGCACAGATGAAATTTCTTCCTTCTCAAACAGACAAGACAAAAAGAGGAGTCGCTGCGGGTGCCCGCGCCGCCATCAAAACAGTTAACATAAAATGACAAAATAATACAACACAACACATAAAACATAGACAGTCGTGCAATCTTGACCACTTTTCCTGCATACACTTTGTTGTGTGAAGCAGTTATAGATGAAAGAGGAGCGAATGAAAGTGTCCTTTTAACCAGTGGCTCAAAGACGTCATGCTCAAAATGTGCAAACATCTGCTACAAGCTAAGTTTGAAAGCAACAAGAAGCTGTAGCGTCCATTAACGAAATAGAGATTGTCTCTCATTTTCTGTCCCATGTAAATCCGCTTCAATTCCAAGTCGCGACTCCCAGTTCCACATACGCATCCTTTCTCCTCATCGTCGGCTCCTCAAGCCATGCATTCATCACATAGACCCTTCCACTGAACTAAGCGGGGCTGTGAAAATGCTGCCCATTACAGGCACAAAACATAAGCTGTCCAGCAACAACGGTCAAATGGCGCCGACATTCCTCCCAAATCAGTGCTGTACAGGCGTGTTACCGAAAAGGCGCAACCACCAAGCACAGATTATTTTTCTTTGACGAATGTCGTGGTCAAAAATGCTGAAAACAATCCACATCAGGACCACATGACGTAACAACAACACCATGTGACAAAACAAAAGACCAAAACCAACAAAAAACAACAAAAAACGCAAGGCTCTCAGTTACATCTGAGGATGTTCTGTGCTGTTGGGGCAACATAAATCAACCACTTGCTTGATGTAAGAGGGGCATCCTCCTGAGGATACTAAAAAGCGCAGCCGAGGGAAAACAATTGCAAAACATATGTCTAAACCCCACACAGCAAATCTGGACAGCATGGCATCAAAATAAAGGGTCAGAATGTTGCCGCTAAAAACTCTTCCAGTCAGGGAGGGCAAAATTTAAGCCGCCTCATCATTACAGCACAAAAGGTTAAGAAAAATTTTACTTTCGGAGCTCGGCTATCAGAAGCGTTGAGACACTTAGCACAGCTGAGCTGACATTTTGGAAGGGGGGACACAGCTGACACAAGGCGAATTCTTTTTTCCCCAAAACAATACACCACATTCTGAGGCAACAGTTCCGCGATGATTATTCGATGACGGAACCGGACTAACACATATTCATGTACTGCAATCAGGACTCCATTTGTCAATGCAAAATAAGTACAATATGCCATTTAGTGAGTGCATATTGAATTTTCACGTGGCCATTACTCTCTGACGATAACCAGCCATCACATAGTTCCCCCCCACCCTTCGATTCACCCCTATCCGAACCTGCCTCTGCCATCTCTCTCCATTTCAGGCCGTGCTCTATTTGCTTAACCCAGCCAGTGTGACAGCACTCAATGCTAAAGCACTCCCAAGGCACATGATCAAAGTCAGCAGTCAATTCACATTACAATGCATTGATTTGATGTTTCCTAACCTCCAAGGCCTTTCTCTAAAGCTGCCAAGGGCCTTCAGGATATTTTAGTGTACCCCTCCTTCAAGTCTAACAACCCATTCCCCTTTTTCTCTGTGTGGGGTGTGAGTGCACGTGCGTGTGTGTAGTTTCTGCAACAGGGTTGATATGGAGATGATTTCTGGCTATTTGGTATCATTTGAGTCACTCTTAAAAAAAAGCATGGCAACAGAAACGCGTGCTCCCTCCTTTTCCAATATAATTACCACCCTCCCATCAGCCTGCTGTTTCTGATATTGTTTCAGCGTCAGCCACTCCCTTTGCTCCATGCACGTAGCACACTTCGTTTGCTTCTCATCACTTATTCATGTGCTATTCTTTATTGAGTTGGCTTCTATGCTTTAGCGAATGCCATTTACCCCCAGTGGGCCTTTCGCAGCACGTCCATGTTTTATTCAATTACGACAGCCTATTAGGGTTGGGGGATCGGACGGGTGGTGGGGGACGGGGTAAAGGTTTGCATGGTGCGCGCTCACTCCCTGCACCGGTATACAGAAAATGTGTATCGTATATCATCACCAACAAGCATACACAGTATGCGCAGGACATGTTTGACAACTGTTTGCTTTGTCGTAGTTTCAGAGGAAACAGAGTTGATTGTTTTGTGTTTTCCTCCCACTCTGAGATTGTCAAAATGCATGAGCATCATTGGCATGACACAGTGACACACTGACCTACAGGCACGCAAATGGAAAGGCCTTGATCATGTACAGTAGCCCCTTGAGACACAAGTTAAATTCATCCCATGACCATGCTTGTAAATCAAAACACTTAATCCAAAGATATAATTTCCTATTGGAATGAATGGGGAAAAAAACAATAATCCGTTCCAATCTTTATGTATGTTAATGAGGAAAAAGAACACTCCATAATATCACACTATATAAAAACATACGGTGATGACATAATTAAAGATAATTGAAAAAAATGGCTTGTCCATTGCTACAATAAAATTCTGCTCCTTCTGGTGTGCTTGCCTCGGCCACCTGATATGGGCAGTAGAAGAAAGACAGACAGCTATGCTGTTTATTGAGTTGATTAAATTCATAATCATGTCACAAGTGCGGTCTGAGCTCATCAATAGGACACTAAGAGGAATCATTTTGCATAAGATAAAGAGTGTATGACTGTGAGTACTGTTATCTTGTCTTCCTACATGTTGAATTGTTGGCGTTCAAGCCACTGCTTAAAAGATTGATACACTGCAACAGAGATGCTAACTAGCATTCGCATTCAGTTTGCAGTGCATTTCTTTTGGCAGTTGTTCGGCTGTAAATACACAAGGTGTGATTGGTTTTGTTTTATGTTTAGTTTGACCGTAAACTTAAATTGGGAATTTCATGAAACACCTTGAAGGCGCTTTTTTTGACGAAACCGCTGCCACTCAGCAGGGCTCATACCTCAAGTCTGCGCTTGCCAGTCAAATAAAAAATAAAAAATAATAACAATATAGAAGAGGGCTTCCGTAGATGGTATCTACATCATCACGGCTGTGCACTCTTTAATTATTCCTCAGAAGGCAGACAAAGGCAGCGTGGCGTGTAGAGCGTTTATTGATTAGTGCCTGGCAGGTTGGACAAACTTACATTGAGCAAGTACACAGACTACGAGGGCTATCAGAAGGAAGTCCCATTGAGTGTTTCAAAACAACAACAGAGCTGAACTTTTCAGGCTGCTAAAAATCAGGTTGGTGCATTCAAGGGCAAGTCGATGAAAATGAAGAGGTGAGGGATGCTGCTCTTTCATGAGGTCAACATAAGCGACACTGATTGCAGTCCAGCATGTTCTGTATGTAGAAAAGCAGATAAGGTGGAAAGCCATATTTCTTACTGGACTGTAGCCGTCCAGCTTGAGGATCGTTACACAACTGATGACCAGGTGTTTATTTGACATTAAGGCTCACTTTGGGGGGGGGGGGGTATCCCGAATTGTTTATTTTTCCTCAGATGTGGTTGTTTCTTAGAGGCATAAGGTGGGGCCACAGACGGCAGATTTTTGTCACATATTATCAACTACTACTTTCAAGTCATAGTGACCTTTTTAAACAAATCTGACAAAAAAAGGTGATTTAAAAAACAAAACTCCTTTTAGGCTTTTAAGCACAGTATTACATATGATATTTCCACAAAAAAAATGTCTATTTGGTCGTCAAAAAAGTGTGAGCAGGCCTTCTGATTGATTATTATGCGCAAGTACTACGCATGTCCAAATATTTATGACATTCCCTCCACTTTAATAATTGGTGAACCCCGATTAAATGTTATTATGGTTATGGTGCAGAAATGTATTTTGATTAGGACTGATGCTTCAGCATATTAAACTCGTAATTCTGTATCAGTAACAAGATCATCAGACCTTTACATTTGAGAAGCACATTTGGTAATTTGAACCGATTAATTATTTATTAAATCCAGACACTACTGATGGATTTTCTACCTCACTGCTTTCGCAGACTTTTTTTCCATATTGCCTTGTTATGTAAGACATCCTCATGACCAGATGAAAGGAGACTAATAAATGTCGGTTTTAACGGCAAAATTCGATCCAGCCATCCCTTTTCTATCCCACTTATGCTCATTAGAGTCGCAGGTGAGATAGGGGCAATCTAAGATGAGATGCTGGGTACAGCTTGGACTGGTTGGCAGCCAACTACACGGCGCATATGGACAAACAAGCATTGGCAATCACATTCACAATTACAACAAATTATCCATCCATCCATCCATCCATTTTCCGAACCGCTTCATCCTCACTAGGGTCGCGGGGGGTGCTGGAGCCTATCCCAGCAGTCTTCGGGCAGTAGGCGGGGGACACCCTGAATTGGTTGCCAACCAATCGCAGGGCACACAGAGACGAACAATCATCCACGCTCACACTCATACCTAGGGACAATTTAGAGTGCCCAACGAGCCTGCCATGCATGTTTTTGGAATGTGGGAGGAAACCGGAGCACCCGGAGAAAACCCACGCAAGCCCGGGGAGAACATGCAAACTCCACACAGGGAGGCCGGAGCTGGGATCGAACCCGGTACCTCTGCACTGTGAAGCCGACGTGCTAACCACTGGACTACCGGGCCGCCCATTACAACAAATTATAATCTTCAATTAGCCCAGCATGCACAAGAAGAACATTTAAACTCGATTTAGGAAGACCCGAGCCCAGATCCGAACCCCCAACCTCTGAACTGTGAGACGGTGCTAATTGTGCCGCCATCCAAATTCTCTTCCGCTGAAAGAGTTAATGAAAAAACGCAGACAAAAAAAAAGTCAATTCCTCTTGCTAGTGCGCATTTTGTGGCGTTCTTATCATGTGAGAGGTCTTAAAAGCACTACGCTATTGTTATTTCATGAGAAGAGCCGCACACGTAACCGCAGTCTGAGCAGCCGAGGGTGAATTCTGCTGCATGGCTACACAAGACACAGACAACACATTTAGAGATGTCAGCCCCTAACTGGAGAAACAGTCGCTGAGGCGAACCCACTAACCCTCGTGACTTGGCCATGTCTAGCCGGGGCTGCTCTGGAAATTCCAGTTAAAAAATGCATCGGGTGTGCTTGACGCGCCGGGCGGACTAGTGGTCTCGTCAGTGAAATGCCACGACGGCTGCTTATACGGTACTTACATAATTTACAAAAGTGAAGGTTGCAGAGTAGGAGGTGGGGTGAGTGCATTTATATGTGTGAGTATGACGGGGAAGGGGGGGGGGGTTGGCTACAGGGGAACTTGCATCCAATTGCCACGTGAAAAGACAAATCCAGCAATATGAGGGATGCTGACGCCACACAGTGAGCCTTTGATGACTACACGCTGAGACGCTCTTACGACATGCTAACACACAACGGAGAGACCCCGCCCCCTCTTCGGTGTGTACGTAGTCAAGCGGAATGCAGACGCAACAGGAACGAGGCAGTGCGTCTGAGCGCATTAGAGGTGCAGTGATCCAAGACGGTGGCGTGGTTATTTATTAATCAGCTGAGCTTAGCTAACAGCCCGCTTAGATAAACAGCACAAGCTTAGCCACAGAGCAACACGAAGACAGCAAAAATTGCTGATGCACTCTATGTCGATGTCAGCTAATTGAACAGATTAATTGAATGACAACATGTTCCACGATTTTCACTGCCATCCTTGGGAGTCGTTCAGATAGTGCACCCGATGGCCACTTCATTAAGCACGACTAAACAATATAACCACACATCCATTTTCTATACTGCTTATTCTGTTCAGGGTCAGGGGGAGCTAGAGATTATTTCGGCGGATTGAGGTGTCCCCAGGCTTGTCACCAGCCAATCACAAGGCACATTGACCCAGGCAACTATTTACATTCACACTGTCACTGAGTGAGAATTGAATTCTGCCTGCAGAGGTGTGGAAAACCACTGACCAGCAGTGACTAACCCGACAAGATAATGACATCAAATGATGAGATGTATAAAAAAATATATCTGCCCTTTCCACTGCACATTACTGTGTTGATAGAGACTTAGTTCTGCCGCAAATTGACCCCATAATTACTGTACTTCATAAAAACAGAGTAATAACATCAATCTATACGATTTAAAGAATTAAACCACCACTCTAACTGGCCCATTAAGTTGCAATTATGTTAGTCGTGTTTTGCTGAGGATAAAGAATATATGCCCGTGAGTACTGTCATATTGTCTGTCTATGTGCGTTGCACCACCATTTGTGTTTAAATATCCATTGCGTGTTGGGTTACACCAACAAAAGTATCAATACTGTCTGCTAGCCCGTCAAAGGCGTTTTTCAATTTTGTGTTAGCATTTGTGTTACAATGTTGTGTTAGTGGTGGCCTTCTTAAGGGAAATGTGATTGTTTTAATACTCCCAATGGAGTTCTTTCAGCTTTATTGTGACAGTAAACTTCAGTGACAGCTTCACGCCTCTTTTTTTTGGAAGAATTGTTCACTATCTGCCTAACTTCTGCTTATTGTGAAAGGACTTGAGTTCACTGCCACCATAGAGTGCTCTTATCGCAAGCTTGTCACTCGCAAGTCCAACAACAGTTGGTGCAGATATTCTTTTATATATTTATTTTTTGGCCAGTTTCGAAGCCTCACAGTTACGGTGTCGGCACATTGCCATAGTGTGGAGAAACGTAGGCTTTTAACCAAGAAGAAACATGGTAGTGAAAAAAATAATACATTGAATGCACTTCTCTGGAATGTACCCCCCCCCCCCCCACACACACACACACACACGTGTCCCTGGTGTCTTTTTCACTGTTGTTTTGGCAAGGTGGCTAATACACAAGAAAGTCCTGGCATGCATTTTCTCTCAAATTCCAGTTGCGTTTTCATAGGGGGGGAAAAATATAAATAAAATATAGCAACCAGGAAACATTCATGACACACTGCAGTATAGTGCTCTGCCACCCCTCGGCTATTTGCCGAAAAACGAACCGTTTTGCAGCTCAACTCATTTTTTTTGTGCTCTATCGAACACCTCGACACAAGACGGCATCGAAGCCCCGGATAATAAGGAAATAATAATTGGTGCTGAGGACATGAAGTCATACCTCAACTTAGAAACCTTGTAAGTCATGTAGGAGCAAAGTTTAGCCCCGGCTTGTTTGCAGAAATTACGTCGACTCTGTCACATGTTAAAAAGCTCAAGCTAATAGAAGAAAAAATTCTCCTGCAGGGCCTTTTTTCTTTTTTTGTTTTTTTTGCTGTGATAGTATGAGGAAACTTTATGGATTCACACTCATTTTGCAATTGAATACATAGAGCATATTAAATATAAAACACACAATAAAAGTAAGAATCTACTGGATACGACGTGATAGTGGCCACCCCGGTACAAGTACTTTAGCGTCGTCACTGCTTTCACAACTTGTCAGCGTGACATTTTTAACCTCTCGGACGGTCCATTTTCGTGAATGTAATGGTGGGAAAATGGCTGAGGTAGTTAGTCGACTGACTCGATCCCATTTGAAGCGAGAGGGAAAAACATGTATGATTATTTTCACAACCTGCTGAAACACTAAAAGGCAATGTAACGTGAAGATATATAATTATTTTATGAATTCAAATGAACAAACATAAAAAGGACATTTCAAAGAAACGTTCACATGAAAAAGATGGAACAGAAATTATCTAGAGGCTTTTTTTTTCACCACCCCTCCTTTCTTCAGACTTCAGAAAAACGAAATTTATTTCTGCCTTCATCTTTAAATTGGATGCAATTTATTGCCTCTCCAAAGCTCATTTTTCACTGGCTTGCAGGATCCATGGGCCATGGCAGGCAATGCGTATCTGCCCGCCTCCACTGGCCTCGGGTGCTAATATGTGGAAACTGACTTGGGGGTGTGGAGCCCAACCAATGGAAGAGAAGACCGAGGGATGGGATGAAAAGCAGGAAAATAAAACAGGGGGGAAAAAAACAGAGAAGCAGTTTGCTAACCAGCAGACATTTGGGTTCTGTCAGCTGACTGCGAGAGCTGTGGGATGTCAAAGACAAGAAAATGGAAGTTATATAAGCAGAGTGCTCGAGCACAGTTGTGGGGGGCAGACAGAAACAGTGAGCAAGGGACATGAAAACACACTATTAAAAGTGACAGGGACAACACGATCAAATCAAAAACAAACATGGAGCATGGTGCGGTTTTCAATGAGATCCAGCTCAGCAGTTCATCAGCAGTTGAGACTCAAACAGTTATGGACCTGGGGTCAGAGGTCATTCTAAACATTCCCTCCACCCTTACGACTCTTCTTGGTGTCAAGCCTGCAAGTCCCCTGAGTCACACGGTTGCCTGGTTACCGCGGCCCTGTGAAGCTTTTTGGGCTTTTTCCAGTTCCACGGAAAGGAATCCCTGTGCGGTACCACAAGCCAAAACCGACCAATATAATTCATCATCTCTCTACTCACCCCCACATTGGCCACCCATTGACTTTGACTTCAAATTTGCTTCAGCTGCACAGGTGATGTGGTTAGATTATTCCATATAATACTTATCGTTTGTCAGAGTGTCAAAAGAAGGGCGTATGTTCGGGCACACGCGATATTACACTCGCATAATAGTAATGAAAGGCGCTTATAAATAAAATTATTATTATTATTATTATTAAAGTTAAGAGCATGTTTATTTTCATCGCGCTACCATGTGCTCCGCTTTTGACAATCCAAGACTTGTATGTAATTTTTCCGAATGTCAATGTACGTTCCTTCACAGGCCAAATTGTCGGGCAAATAGTAACGCTGTCTTGAAAATGACAGAATATTGGAATCAGAGATGGCTTTTTGTGACCCGAAATGGATTTTTGACATTTATTTAATTTTTCTTTCAAGCACATCAGGTTTTTGAGAAATTTTCATTTTCTTGGTTTTAGGTAAGACCATTAAAAGCTTGAACAATAAGAATTTTAACATGCGTTGTAATCTATGGCATTTTGGAAAAAAAATAATCATATGGCTGAACCTAACTGTTAATTCATAAATATTGCTCAATATTTTTCGATTTTACATTTTACATTTTACATTTTTGATATTATCCATTTATTCATTTTCTGATACGCTTTATCCTCACAGGTGCCTATCCCAGGTGTCTTCGGGCAGTAGTCGAGGGACACCCTGAACTGGTTGCCAGCCAATCGCAGGGCACAGAGAGACAAACAAATATCCACGCCCACCATCACACCTGTTCAATCAGCCTGCCATGCATGTTTTTGGAATGTGGGAGGAAACCAGAATACCTGGAGAAAACACACACAAAAATGTGTTGACCCATGTTATGAAATGAAATGAACATTCTTGACGTGCTTACCAAAGTCACCAAATCATTTACACCAAATCACAATTTGAACTTTGAAAAACATTAAACGGGTGATTATTATGGGGATTGAGAATTTTTTTTTTGTGAATGTTGAATGTGAACGTTGGGGAGGAGAATATCTACAATATCGTCAGGGTGCAAATGATGAACTCAGAGTACAGTCCCAACCAATATTGTGTTGAGATAAACTTATCCGTACCAGTTGATGTCAATGTGGCTTTAGCCCAGTCACCCCCCCCCCCCCCCCCTACATTCCGTCCTGTGACCTTGGCCGTCTACTTCCGCAGAAGGCTGAATAACTATCACATTTCTTTGGCTGACAGCTGACACCGAGAGGCCCAGGTGATATACGAGACATGACAAGTGATTCTAATTAAATGTAGAGCTTGTGGATGTAAAGTGGCAGGAAGGGAACAAATCCTGTCCTGGCAGCGAGCAGCGGGCCTCGCTGTAGAGGAGATGAGGCGGCCTGTCAGGGCTGTCCAGTGAACCTGGGCCCGCATCCTGAAGGGGACTGACAGGTTTCAGCTGGAGGGGAGAAGGCACACCACGAGCCTAATGCTCACGTACAACAACAAACACATGGCACACAAACAGGATGTTGTCATGCAAAAGCAAGACAAAAAAAAAGCCACTGCGGACAATATGGACAGAATTTGTCCCGCAAGTGTACGCTAACAAGGTGCACCTTTTGCCAGTCCCCAAAAAACTGATGACATGTCATGAATGCATCTGTGACTGGATTGTCTACAATCCAAAGCGAAACAGAACACAGGAAGCAAGACACCTCCGCTGATGCTACACCCCGGCTCGTGTTTTCACCTTGACTGAATATATCCAGCTCAGACTGGTAGAACAAAGAACAAGACACGCTGAGAGATTTTCACAGATGGTGCACTTATTTATTTCTTTTCTATCTATCTATCTATCTATCTATCTATCTATCTATCTATCTATCTATCTATCTATCTATCTATCTATCTATCTATCTATCTATCTATCTATCTATCTATCTATCTATCTATCTATTTATATATTTTTTTTCCTCAAGACCCAGCGGTACTCAAAGCAAACACGAGAGTGTCAGTATGCGACACAAGACTGCACTTTACAGAGGACACTCACAATGCTTCCAATCAGACCCCTGGAGACAAGTCACACCAAATCAGTTAACCTTTGAACCCCCCTGGAACAACTCGGGTCCCAGGAGTCGGGGCCCGGTGAGCTGAAAGACAGTGTGCATTATGTTCGGCTTGATTGTCAGAAGGAGCCTGATTGGCTGGACCTTGTCCACACCGGAAAATGAAGAAGTGGCTTTCTATTATAAAGCCATCAGATGCTGCCCAGGATATGAAACCATGTTACGGCTCGGTGACTTTCTGCAGGGTCCTCGTTGATACGACTGCCTTAAAACGTTTCCTACAACATCGTTCCAAGAGACTCATTCACTCTGTCCATGTCATAATTATTGCTGAAGTAAACGGTAACCCCATCATATTAAAAGTCACGTTTAACAGAGAAAAGAACAACAATCTCTGGGAGACGTACCACAATTAACAAAAACAAGACAACAGACTTTGAAGTTTAAAAATACAATTCCATAAATCTTCATCAGGTGTGGCACCCTGTTTGTAAAACCCTTGCATATACTCAAAAGAGATCAATGCAAGTGCTGTCGAATGATTTCTGCCTTTAAAAAGATAAGAATGATCAGGTTGGACTGACATCAGAGGTCTTTTTTAATCATATAGTTTTTGATTTTGATTGTATTATACTGTACAGCATCACACCAAATTAAAAAAAAGAATGTCAGTAATTTTAAATCTCTCTCTCTCTCTCTCTCTCTCTCTTTCTCTCTTGCTAGCTTTGTATTGGTCGTACAAAGCAGGAAATTCATGTTATTGGTGTCATTTGACATTTTGTATATCGTAAATCACGAATATGTATCCATCCATCATCCTTTTTTAGAACTGCTCCCCGCACGAGGGTCACGGGCATGCTGGACCCTAGCTAGCCAATCGCAGGGCACACATAAAGGAAACAACCATTCACACTCCTACCTAAGAACAATTTCAAGTGATCAATTAACCTACCATGCATGATTCTGCGATGTGGGACAAAACCGGAATACCCATAGAAAACCCACGCAGGCATGGAGAGAACATGCAAATTCCACAAAGCCCAGATTCGAACCCAGGACCCAGGACATGCTAACCAGTGTGATGGTGAGTGTGAGTGATTGTTTGTCTTTGTGTACCCGGCAATTGCCTGGCAACCAGTTCAGGATTGTACCCTGCCATCAAGACTCCAGCATGCATGCAACTTATTTTGTTCAACAATATGTAAATAAGAAATGAATTATGATGTAGCATGTGATTATAAATTATGATGTAACATTATGACCTTGAACAGTTGCATATCTTTTTATAACACTGGTTCATGACCATTTTATTCCCTATAACGGAACGACTTTGTCAAATGCTTGACATACGTCTAACGTTTGATGAGTTTGTCCGTTTTAGCTGCAGTCTGCTACGACGGTTCTTTTTCGCCCCGCTGTCCGAGCCAATCCTTCCATTTTGGGTGTCTCACAAAACCGCTGATGTGATTAGAGAGGATGATGATTACAGTTACATAACAGAATCAAATTAATTTGTGGCCTGAACACAGCGGTGGCAGCAGGAAAACACCCATGCCTTTATATCTGCCTTTTTCTTGCCGGCTGCTGTTTGTACACCCCCTTGTTCAACGCCAGACCAATCAGCCTCCCCGTCCCCCCCCTTCCCCATACTTACTGTATCCACATCCCCCCACGTTCCAGAACATGGCCACACCCCTCTCGTCAGCCTTCCTCTTCCCCTCGTCAATTAAAGTCACATCGAGGGATTAAGAGGAAGTAGGTCAGTGGAGCATTTCTGCGGGAATATTGCAACACAACACATCAGAGGTCACCGAGTTGACCTTCTGAAACACAGACCGAATGGGAGAGGGCTTATGATGTCATCCTCCCACGACCAATGAGGTAGAAGTTAGGTTCCAGTCCTTAACAGCTGACATGAAGCTCCCTGGAGGCAGCCGGAGATACTGCAAGGATTCCACATTCAAGATCATTCTTGATCATTGACAACTGTGCCATGTGACCTGATTGATTTCAATTTATTGGTCCCCCTCAGAAAATATTATTTATTGACTGCAAATAAATCGAAACATGTCTTTGTTCATCTGTCTATGCTAGTGATCTATACTGACAGGCAGAAAAAAAATGAATGCTGTTAGAACCCCGTATACACACTGGATCATTTTTTTCTTCAGCTGATTCCACTAATTGTGTACGATTACATTTCAGCCCCAAAATAATGCTGCCTTAGTAATCAAAATTTCAGACACCATCAAAAATGACAGCACAACTGATTACTCACTGATCCGTTCACCAATCAAGTGCGAAGATAGCAGGCATATGCTTGATATTTATTTTCATGTTTTTCTTTTTTCCAACAGTGTTGAAGAAAGAAAATAAATCGAACACAACAGAGTTGGTAGACGCAACAGTTATTGATTTACTGTTGGAATTTCAAGACGTACTGATAAAGTCTCCTGAAGACCTTTTTCTGAATTCATGCTCAACTGATGTTCACCGTGACACATTTTAAAGCTCACTTGCAATCGATTTGATTGCTTTAAAAAAAACAAAAAATGTCTGATATAAAAAGCTCCTCCTTTTTATGATTAGTAGACAGAACATTCTAAAGGTTTGTACCGCTGGATTATACTGAGAGGCTTGCCCATGCCATTTCTTTAATCGGGCACAGTGTATCCAATAAAAACGCAGTGGATTATATTGGTTGGAATTGTTTCATCTCGGGACGCCTCATAAAAATGAAAGCGCAATTTAGTCAAGATGGTTCCATTCTTCAAACCAAGCCTGTTATGTCGAGGGCATGTCTGCTCTCGAGTCCAAAGCAACAACACATCTGCATGGATTATTAACAAAGTGATATGGAGGAGGGAAGACCAGGTCCAAATATTGTCAAATGCGAAACTATCGTGAACTTGTTGGCTGATTTGAACAGTTTCCATTCAAAGTGAGCATTCAGAGTGGCTTTTACGGTGTGATCGAAACTCAGCAGGGAAAATTGGGGCATGGGGGGAGGGGTGAGTTGGCTTTTGCTTGATGGTGTTGTGCTGTTGCTGTCAACTAGCGGGACTGTTTTTTGCGCTCAACCTCAACAACAGTTATGGGAAGCAAATGAACAGTTTTATGTCATTTTGCATCATCAAGCGAGCATTTTGCTAGCTTGTTCCATGCACACCCTGCTGTGACAGTTTAGAAAAATACAAGGACCAAACCCTTAATGTTAATGACATGACAAGAAGGGCTGAACCAGAGGAACTGTTGGTTATGTATTTGCTTTCTAGACAATAGCAAGGACTAAAAAACTCAACATTCATCACAGGAAAAAAATCCGTTCATCAAAATAATTTCACATGGAACCCAACCAAAGGTGTCATTTATTGAATACGACAAACATATTCGAGGATGTTCCCTGAAGAATTGAATTTCGATTAATTTTTTTTTTAAATCAAAAATACCATTTAGGAAATCAAATGTAAGAAAAACTTTTAAATTCAACGTTGAGATTTTACAAGCAGCACGATGCACATCGGCGCATTGGAATTAACAGAGGATGAGGTGCTGGAAGAGGGACCACCATGGGAGGAAAAGCCCCTACATGGGATGTACCACCGGACCATAACTGAAGTGGCGGTCCTATCAGAGGCTAGAGCTGGCCCTGAGCACCAGAGCCATTGAGGCCCAGATATACCACACCAGACAAGACCCAAGGTGTAGGTTGTGCACCTGAGACGATCCAACACATAACTGCAGGGTGTAAGATGCTGGCAGGGAAAGCCTACATGGAACGCCATAACCAGGTGGCTGGCATTGTCTACCGAAACATCCGTGCAGAGTATGGATTGGAAACCCCAAGGTCAAAATGGGAAACACCTCCAAAGGTGGTGGAGAATGTCCGAGAGAAGATCCCGTGGGACTTCCAGATCCAGACTGACAAGATGGTAATGGCGAACCAACCAGATATCGTGATCATAAATAAAGGGCAGAGGAAAGCCGTTGTAGTGGATGTAGCGGTCCCAAGTGATGGAAACATCAGAAAGAAGGAACACGAGAAACTCGAGAAATACCAAGGGGTCAGAGAGGAGCTGGAGAGAGCCTGGAAGGTAAAGGTGACAGTCGTGCCTGTGGTGGTCGGAGCAATCGGGGTAGTGACCCCCAAACTAGATGAGTGGTTGCAACAGATCCCGGGAACAACATCGGACATCTCAGTCCAGAAAAGTGCAGTGCTGGGAACAGCAAGGATACTGCGCAGAACCCTCAAGCTTCCTGGCCTCTGGTAGAGGACCCGAGCGAAATGGGGGACGGACACCACCTGAGGGGTGAGACGAGGACTTTTATATATACTGTATATATGTACACACACAACCAATTCAGGGTGTCCCCCGCCTACTGCCCAAAGACGGCTGGGATGGGCTCCGGCGCCCCCCGCGACCCTAGTGAGGATAAAGCGGTTCGGAAAATGGATGGATGGATGGATGTACACACACTCACACACGTATTAGTCCGAGCGGAAATGTGCTGCAAAAGTTCTGAAGATGTTTCCAATAGTCGTTTCATGTTTTCCGAGGGGCGACTACCAGTCCTACGTTTTCATTTAAAAAATAATTTCTGTCAATCACTTTTTGATCAAATGATTCTCAGTACTTGAGGATCAGCATTTCACTTGTTTACGGAGCGGGATCCAGTATTGTGCCTTTAAAAGTCCTTTTTTTTTTTTTTTAATAGTCCTTTTCGTGCATTCTGGAAATAATCGTTCAACAGATGACAGAATTGGTTGACTGCACAAAGATGATTAAAGGTGCAAGCCGACTGTCAAAGCTGCAGTCTCGCCAAAGTCAGAGGGATTTGTAGCGCCATGTTTGATGCTCCCCAATGACCAACAATAGCCTCGGAGAAGGAGTTGAAAATCAACGGCTTTGACATCGGAGTGCCGAGGCATCCCCGTGCCGAGCTCATAATGGAAGCTTGTTCAGTCATGGAGCAGAAGGTATCTGCAGGGCTCCAGCGCAAAGGAAACATTGCTTATATATAAATATAATATTAGCTAATGCTTAAATTCTATTTGATATCTTGATCCGTGCAGTGTGCGGATACCATGTGAGAATATAACTGTGTAACTAACACAGCGTTGTGTAATTAGCGCCGAGATGAGCCGGGTAGGAATTAGCTTTGCTGTTGCTACCTGGTTTGACCCAACGGTTTTGTGTTCGGCAGTGCTCGTGAGTGTGCGTAACACACCACGTGAACTTTTCTATTTCGCTTTCAAGTTGTTCATTCATGTTCATTTGATTTCCACAGTCTATGAATCATAAATGTGCCCCGTGGTTTTTTTAATTTCTTTTTTGGGAGGGGAGAAATCATTCAACAACCTTGATTCTTGGACATACTGTATTTGCAGCAGTCCATAAAAGATTGACATTTAGCAAAAGAGGAAACATAATGCAAATAGGAGCAAAACAAGTTGTTTTGATTCATGTTGTACATTTGATCTCCCAAAAAAAAACAACGGCTACAGTTCGACAAGTAGCAAAGTTTCACGCTAGTTTGCATAGATGCTAAAAATCTGCCCTCTCGCAGACTTCCGGCATTAGCATTTCATTAAGGCATCAAAAGAAAGAGCAAATCAATGCACCCGCACATCCTGGGAGCCATGTTGTATTCCTCGGATAGATACTCACACCAACAAACACAACATAATGAACAAGACAACGCGGCCGCGTGATCACACACTGGACTCTTCATTCGATACACCAGCGCATTGTAATGTAACAGAGGCGCACGGTGTATTTAGAGCTTCAGAATTCATTTTAGGCCATTACGCAAATGAACAAAAGCAGTTTGTGTACTTGGAACATAAGTTCTTTAAAATTAAGAAATACTGTACGTTGTAATATGTAGCTTCTGTGTAACAACATATCATTAGCATCCTCTGTGTGGTACAGAAGTATACAGAAGTAAATACACTACCGGTCAAAAGTTTTACAACATCCCAAAAGACATTCATGAAATGCCTTACTGTCCTCTGAAATTACATCGCGGACCAAAGCATCAATTCAAGTTACATCAAAGAAATCATGGGATCATCAACAAAAATGTCTGACTTAACCGTTGAATACACTTGTAGCAGTCTTTCTGCAAACGTAAAATAAATCCTCTTCAGAAAGTTCTTCCCCAACTCTGTTGCAGAAGCTCCTGTCAATTCATGCCACATGAAGGTTGCTTTGCTTTCACTGTCTTGTTTACTTTCAATGGCGTTCACGTCTGGAGACTGCATTTTGTAGAACTTGTTTTTTCCCCTTTTTTTTTTGTTTCAACTTTGTCTGACCTTATCTGTTTTTGTTTTTTAAACCCCTGCCAGTTCACTACTTATATTACTTTACACCATTTCAGACTATTCATTGGATGTGAACTGCTTGGCTTCCAATTAACCAAATACGAAAATAAAAAGTGTTCTAAAACTTTCTCTCAGCAGTGTACATCATATTCTTACTGGATGTCAAGCTGCTCCACGCAAACCTTTATCTCTCAAAACAAAATTAAGTGTTGGTAGCTCACCAAACTGCACTTACAATATTGCATGGAAAATGTTCTTTTTTTTGGGGGGGGGGGCAGTTTTTGTATTGGACCGCCTCATTTTGGGGCCCGTTATTGTGTCACACCACTGTAAGCACTTGTGTTGGCTTGAATCCATCTGCTTAACACGTCTTGATCACTTGCGTGCTAGTCGTGTTTTCTGAGTGTCCGCTGTCTCGACTGGCAGATTGACACGGGACAAAACACGATCGTCACCAGTGGCGAATTGGCGCAGGTCACGGTTGGAATCTTACTCAAGAATTCACTTGTGGAATTTATCGTGCCAGAACATCACAAGATGGGGAGGATTCTAGTATTTTGATGTGACAGATGTCGATGATAACACAGCGCTAATTTTCTAACAGCTCTTACATCTTGCCGCGTGTGAGGCTGAAAGACCCAGTCGGCGTGAAGTTCATCCATTCAAGCCTTTGGTTGAAAGCGCGATTGTTAATACAGACTCGCAGATGAGATTATTGCGTATTTCTTGTGATAAATACTGCGCAATCCACCCTCTGATCTAAAAGCTGAGTGTCTCTAAAAAAAAAAAAATCACAAAAAAACCCCACTGCGTTTTATTTATCAAAGGATCATGAAATGTGATTTTTTTTTTAAAAATCCCATACATGCTCTTGAGGTAAACAGCAAGATGGCGAGCTGCGTGCGACCTCCCCGAGGAAATGGCTGTGACAGTGTGAAATTCCCACCGACTCGTCGGAGCGAGGATGAAAGTCTAAGAAAAGCAAGGGATGAAATCTGCATCCCTCAAAGAGCCCGCTGCTCTAATCTTTGCATTGTGAAGGCAAACGACGAGTGAGTCAGATTTACGTCATTATTTGTTTGCTCCCTTTCTCCACCCACAAATGCCTCGTCCTCCTTCCTCTTTTTCAGACTCGCCCGCGGGATATGAATCGTTTTACAGTTTAGCTCCTCATTTAAATGAAGTGGGCGGGATACAGGGCGGGTGTTTTTAATCACTTACGTAAATATTTGCATTCGCATGGGCTGACCCCTATGAATAGACTATTACTTCATCTGGTTCCCTCGCCACCCCCTCCCCTCACATCCTGACACGCCGATTTTACCGCTTCATTCAGTCAACCCCGCACCGGGTCGGCTACATTAGCATAGCCCCACAGCGCCACAGGACAGGCCAGACTGCTCGGCGGCTTTGTTCTCCGGTTTGTTCCGAGAGGACGAACAGAGCCCTGGAATGTGAGACTGAGAGCATAGGCGGGAAAAGGGAGGGTCGGACCACTGGGGAGACTGGCAAGTCCTCTCCTTCTACCCGCTAATGCTTTGGCAGCGTGTAATAAATGGATCATAGCGCCGGGCGTGATGCCGACCTTGAGGCTTTCTCTCAAAGTTACCAAGGGAGGATTCTGGTCATCGTCTGGACGAGCCACACCCTGTGTGTTTTTTACATGAAAGGCTAGACAAGAGTGATCTGGGATGGATCTCAGAAGGGAGGGGGCTCCTGCATCTTTAATTGTTCAGAGGAGCAGAGCCTCATCACAATTATAGAGCATTCAGGAAGCCTCCAAACTCATTTAGCTCTTCTCATCTGGGAGCAGGAATCCACTAAACACAAATTCCTTCTATGCCGCCTGCGGCAAAGAAGACTCTTTTTTTTTTTTTTTTTTAATAAGATGAATAAGATAAGAGATTTAAGAATATTCCATAGTGCAAGCAGAAATGCTCAATGTTGAGATGAAACATCGTAAACTTGACAACATCATTACTGTCCATTCCATTACTTTAATTAAACTTGTACATATTTATCTGTTGTTTCTGTCTGCTCAGAGGGGCACTTAATGAAAGTGAGCTCATGAGAGACATACATCTTCCGCGCTCACCGTGCACTCATCATCAACTTCCCCCAAGCTTCCAGTGCACTTGTTCAACTACGGCTATAATTGAAACAATGCACATTCACATTTACTAAATGGGTCTCCTTTGTTTTTTTTTTTTTTTTTGGTACAGGTTTTTATTTATCTGATGGCGACTATCCCTCTGAAGCAGGTATAGGCATCTTAAATGCTGGGGGTGGAAAAACAATTTTTCATCAGTGCTACTCGAGGGCCGCATTGGACCACGCACTTCCTCAACAGATGGAAGGCAAAAATGCTATTTTGGATCCGGACAAAATAAAAAAAATCTGTGCTCTCAATATATTTCATAATACATTTCTCAATGCACGTATAACATATCGACTATACTCACTGAACAACAAAGGGTTGGAAGCAAACCACAATCTGTTACAGTCAAACCTCAGTTTTCGTACTTAATCCGTTCCAGAAGACTGTTCGAAAACCGAATTGTTCGAAAACCGAAACCATGTTTCCCATTGGAATCAATGTAAAAAATTGTAATCCGTTCCAAGTCAAGAAAACAACTTTTTTTAAACGAAAACCGAATTGTACGAGAACCGAGACGTTCGAAAACCAAGGTTTGAATGTAGTTGCTTTTTTTAAGGGCTCTTTTGCATAAAAAATACCATTAAAGGATGGCAAAAAAACTGCTAAGCAGCAAACCAACATAAAGCACAATAACTCTTTCTTTCAGCAAAGCCGAGGAATTGAATTGAATTGAATACAACTTTATTGTCAAATGTGCTGTACGTATGTGTAACATCCAGCACAGATGACATTTCTTCCCTCTCAACATAAAACAAGAGGAGCCGCTGCGGGTGTCCGCAGTTAACAAAAAATGGAAGGTTATCCACGTTAGAGCAAGGGATCACGGTATTTGCAGTTTGGCATTTTTGTGGATTCTTTTTTTTTTTCCTCAATATTTGTTGTTTTTTAAAAATATTTTGTGTTTTTTTTCCCTCTGCATTTTATTGCACATCTCACCCAGTATTTCATTTAAAACATATGTTGAAAGTTTAGCAGCCTTTGTTTGTTTTTTCTTTTTTAATAATGTTTTGGTTTTGTATTTAGTTTTGTAAGACAAAAAATGGCAGCCACTCAGAGTTTAATATCAAGGCACATGTGGCCCGGGGGCCACCAGTTGCTCATCCTTGCTCTGGAGCCATTGTGATCCAGGTGCAGTACGTTGGTTTCTGGATTACAGATAATTGGAGATGCATGGCACTCGACAGTTCAATACATTTGAGAGTAAGTAACACCAAATACATCTGAGCAAAACCAGCACAATGTAATGCACGAGAACTTCTAAATGGTTTGCTCTTTCTACCCTCTGACAACTGCTACCACCCTCGCGCATTTACACATGCACACAATCAGACACGGCACATTCACCAGCGTGCCGGATGTTAAAATAAATAAGAAGTTGAATGCGGTGAAACCAACCAACAACAAAAAATAAATAAACTACACATCATTATTGTGATGAATGCCCCAGAGAATCCAGCCGTAAGTGCACTCTGCATCCTTGTATGGCTCTGAGTGAGATGGAGCCTCATCACAGAGGCAAGCCTGCGGTGACAGAAAGGTGTGACCAGGTAGATTCCCCCCACCCCCCTTCCTCCTATTTTATTTACCCCGCCCCCCCACCACCCCTACCCCAAGCACTTCACATTGAAGCTTTCAAAGCTTGTGAGGGTGAATAAATATTTGAGGTTAAGTAAGCACCCGATTCCTTTTTCATTTTTAATGATGGCAGAATGTAGCCAACCACTTTTCTGCTCCTCCTGAAGGAAACAATGTTTTCAAAGGCTGCACGTTTTTACCGATATTTAGCTTCACGGAGCTAAAAACAATAATCTCGCTACCTTTTATACATCATTGTCTGATGTCTGATCTCAACCTTGTGGTGCACTCCAATAATATAACGTCTCTTTTTAATTTTCGCCTGCAGAGGGCGTCGAACTGCACGCGAGAAACAGCCCACCCAGTGCAGTTTATAAAGAAAAAAATAAAATAAAACAGACGTGGCAGAAGTGTCACCACGGAGCGAGACTCCCTCTGCGTAATCACATCACCCCGATCAGAGCTCTTTAGTCATTATGGTCACATGAGGGAAGGGAAAAAGAACTGACATAATTTCCTCCACTTCAACACATCTGTTCCACATCTGAGAAGCCATCCAGACAGATTTAGTTAGGTTTTCTGCTCCTGCTGTGGCGATTGTAAACAGAGCGTTCAGCTTGTGTTGTTAACTCAAACAAGATGTGAGGCTGAAGGGCAAGTGTGATCACAACCTGAGCGCCTGTGATTAGGCTGGACTCAGGACAGACTCCCCCCCGCCTTTTACCGGATGCTAAACTACAGCACCTCGTCTGAGATCAGTGAGGAAGCTCAGATGAGTAGAGTAGTTTATCAGCCGTGAGCTTCAGCAACTGAGCTCATGTGTAACAGTGCCAGATTAGACGGTAATTTAGATGAGGGGTGGAGGGGGCAATTACTTCGACGTCCACAGAGAAGCTGTGAAGGAGAAAGTGAGTGGAGGAATTTACAGAGTCGTGCGAATCCAACGAGCAACTCCCGCATTCCAATAACATGCTTGTTCATTGAAGATTTGTCAAAAAGGTTGTTTGTTAATGAGTGCCCCATGATTGGCTGTCAACAATCTCTCATTGTTGTAACCTGCCTTTGCCTAAAGTTAGGCTCAAGTTTAACCACGAACCTCATGAAGACAAGCTCGAAGAAAATGCATGGAGGGATTGGACGTCGATCGCATAACAAGTTAAGAATAAATAGACTCTGGGAGATTTTTTTAAAAAAGTGCAGACTCATTGAGTCAGGGAGGTCATAGAATGGCTACATTTTGTGAACGCCATGTATTTCTTTGCTCTGATGGAATGCTCAATACAGAACAAAAAAGATAAATAATTTCTGCAGATTGGATAGAAAGGAAGAAGAACAAGGGAAGGATCTGGGCAAAAGTTTAACATTTAAAGTTAAGCATTTCAGATTTCGCAGTTGGATATCTATTGATTGATTTGTTTTTAAAGTCTAAATACGCGCAGTTTCAATAGTACCAGTGCATATGTGCCATGTCTTTAAAAATATATAAATAAATGTCTATATATATAAATATAAACAATTTCTTTTTGCCACAAAGATTCATCGATGACTTTGGGTAAAAGGACTGCTCTTGGTGGTTGTGTTCAGAATAAACCAATCGCCGTCACAATCAAACTCATCTCATCTGAGTAACACCAAAGTGAGTTCAGAAGTTCAAGTAGGCCTGCAGGTTTTGTGCAAACGACTGCGATTTGGAATTATTCATAATTACTCTCATCTTGACAGAGGCCCCAGTTCCATCTGAAAAAAAAATAAAAAATAGCCCCATGGCATGACGCTGCCATCACTAGGCTTCATTGTAGGTATGGTGTCGTTTTGGTAATGAGCAGTGTTGTGCCAAACATCCATCATCCATCCATCCATTTTCTGAACTGCCTTATCCTCACAAGGGTCATGGGGCGTGCTGGAGCCTATCCCAGCTGCCTTTGGGCAGTAGGCGCGGGACACCCTGAACTGGTTGCCAGCCATTCGTAAGGCACATAGAGCCGAACAGCCATTCGTGCTCACACTCACACTTAGGGACCATTTAGAGTGCTCCATTAACCTGCAACTCATGTTTTTGGAATGTGGGAGGAAACCGGAGTACCCGGAGAAAACCCACATTGGCACGGGGAGAACATGCAAACTCCGCACGGGAAGGCCGGAGCTGGAATCGAACCCGGTACCTCTGCACTGTGAGGTCGATGCGCTAACCACTGTCCCACCAGGCCGCCCTGTGCCAAACATACCTTTTGAAATAATAGTCAAAAAGTTGAACCTTGGTTTAATCAGATGAGAATCGCTGTATTACCGAGAAGCATGACTGTTTGGTGTAACTTATCTGAAACACAGCATGTGAAATGGTGGCTTAAGACCCGCCATTAAGGAGTCGCATTGCTAGCGCTCACTGTCTGACCAACGTCATTGAGCTCGCGAACATTGTTCCAGCGACAGGTACGCAGGCTGCCTCTCTAATCATACACTGAGCTCCGCACTGTGACATGTTCTCATCTATCTCCTTCTCTTCAGAAGGCAACACAGCCTCCCAATCAGAATGGATAATCCCCTGCGGACCAACTACTACAGTCTCCACAGACAGACAAACCCTCTGCGGCGAAGAGAAAACGACAGCCTGGGCCCCCTTTAGCAGCGGCGTGTTGACGCTAATGGACATGCGGACGACACCCTCATGTTTGAGAATAAGGATATTATGCAGGCTCGGAGCAAGCCTTTGCTTTCCTCCCCGAAGCGTAAGGCGGCAGGAGAACAATTGGTTTCATGGGTGCTGTGGGGTGTCATTTGGTAAGGTCCCCATTTCTCCACTTTCACTTGGAGAGCGGAGCTGGTGCAGTTTGAGACGAAGCGGGTATTATCTCGGCCTCTTGCCAGCCCAATGCACTTTTTGGGATAATGTTCTTATTGGGCGTGATCCTCCGAGTGCAGAAGTCATGCCGTCTTTACCCAGAAAAAAAACTGAAAATGGGAGGGGGGGGGGGGCATGAAGGCGGGTGGCTGCCTTGGCTCAGGCACATTTAAAATAGGAGGAATAAAAAAAAAAATCTAAGTTCTTGTTCTGCATGTTTGACTTTGAAGCCACATTCTTGCAGAAAATGTGAGGTTTAATCGCAACAAAGAAGCGAGTTCAGGCTGCTCTATGTTCGAACTGCGAGAAAAAAGAGCACGAAAGTGTTACAAAAAGTTCACGTTTTGATTGAACTGACATATTTTGTGGAGAAATGTGTATTCAAAGGGGCCAGCCATTCGACACTGCTTCTCCCAGACAAACAAACCACTCAGCAGACAGTGTGGACCGAGGGGAAAACATTTGATCTATTCTCCACATGGAAAACTGCGAAGAAACATTCTCGGTTTGAACCATAAGCTATGTCAATATTTGGCTCAGACCTTTGCAGGATGTGCATGGGAAGCCAGAGGGATGCACTGCTACATTTGCAAACGAAAACACAGAAATGCAAGCGCCGACCTAAAACCAAGGCTGTATCATAATGCCGTGAAGCGGTTTGTATCATACCGAAGAGAAACAGAGCAGGAAACCACGTAGGACGGCCAAATAAACTTGTCGACATTTTTTGCTGCAGATGGACCTCGGAGATAAAGCCTCAAACCTGCTCGGAATCGTTTTAAAGTTGCACGCCAGTCCACTAGGTGGCAGTGATGTTCATTTTCAAGTGGTGAACAAATTTGCAAACAAATGAAGATTTGATGTGCTCCGTACATCAAGGTAATCGCGATAAAGGCACATGCAAATTTCATGGCTACTCATCAATTCAATCGTTTTTGTAGCTGACCATGAAACATCCCAACATCAATTTTTCATTTGTTTCTTATGCCAGAATATGGATTTTATGCAACATGGCAAAAAAAAACAACAACAAAACAATGAGTTGTAATAATACTCCTCATCAAAATTAATCACAACTACGCTTCAGTTAGTTGGCAGAGTTTTTTATTTATTTATTTATTTATTTTTAAATGTATGTATATTTTGTAGAATAAGTGGCTCGGAAAATGGGTGGATGGATATTCACGTTAATAGAGCAATAACTGATTACTTTTTCTTCTTTACTGTTTTTTCCTTATTTTTTTGTTCTTTATGATCAAGTTTTTCTTTTTCTTTAACCCTTTGATGTGGATCTCCCTGCGTCTGAAATAAATAATAAAGTCACGTGAGTAAATGTTTTATGAAAAATCCACAGAAGGGTTTGCATGATTGTTGTAATCTGATTGAGGATTGACTGACATGGATTATGCTATTTGGTCGAATTAGGTTGTCATGGTGAACACTTAAAAGATTGCAAATCCAAGTCTAGAGTACATTTACAACGCCGACTGAAGCAGATAAATAATCAGTGTTTCATATGAACCCTTTCATTCACTCTGTAACGTGATAACATGATAAACTGTTCACTGTAGTAACCGCAGGCCCTAAAGGGGTTAATTCATTTGCCTTTATTTTACCATAAAACAACATAGACCAGTGTTTTTCAAACTTTTTTGAGCCAAGGGACACTTCTTTCATTGAAAAAATCTCGCGGCATACCACTAGCTGAACATGTAAAAAAAAAAACACGCTTATTTTAACAATTGACGTGTTATATTGTTACTATAACCGTTTTTAACATTGAAGAATGACGCTATAACAGCTTGAATTGGAATCAAATGAGCACAAAGAAAAAAGTATTTTATAATCTTTCATGGCGGCCCGGTAGCCCAGTGGTTAGCACGTCGGTTTCACAGTGCAGAGGTACCGGGTTCGATCCCAGCTCCGGCCTCCCTGTGTGGAGTTTGCATGTTCTCCCCGGGCTTGCGTGGGTTTTCTCCGGGTGCTCCGGTTTCCTCCCACATTCCAAAAACATGCATGGCAGGCTCGTTGGGCACTCTAAATTGTCCCTAGGTGTGAGTGTGTGCGTGGATGGTTGTTCGTCTCTGTGTGCCCTGCGATTGGCTGGCAACCAATTCAGGGTGTCCCCCGCCTACTGCCCGAAGACTGCTGGGATAGGCTCCAGCACCCCCCGCGACCCTAGTGAGGATGAAGCGGTTCGGAAAATGAATGAATGAATGAATGAATGAATAATCTTTCATTTTTATTGTTTCACTGTCGTCCTGCATTCATGCGGCACAAATTCGCTTGTCTCTCGTGGTCGAAACACAAGGCAAATGGCTAGTTTTTGCTGCTCCCTAGCGGTATGGGAGGGTACTACATGATTACTTTCTGGGCCATAGACCGCACAGGCATACAAATTAGATATTTTACCGCGGCAAACCTGACAATGTCTCGCGGCACAGCAGTGTGCCGCGGCACAGAGGTTGAAAAACACTGACATAGACGACCAAAACATTCCTGTGTCATAAATCAGATGGGAAACATGAGAGGCGGACCTAGAAATAAAATATATTGCATTTGAATCGCAATCGCAACATTGAGGAGGAAAAAAAAAACGACCGGAGTCTTTCTGCCCTTGTCCATCCATCCATCCATGCATCCATTTTCCAATTGCTTTATCCTCACCAGGGTCGTGGGGGGCGCTGGAGCCTATCCCAGCAGTCTTTGGGCAGTAGGCGGGGGACACCCTGAACCGGTTGCCAGCCAATCGCAGACCAACAACCATCCGAGCTCACACTCACACTTAGGGACAATTTGGTGTGTTCAATCAGCCTGCCATGCAAGTTATTGGAATGTGGGAGGAAACCGGGGTGCCCGGAGAAAACCCACACATGCCCATGGGAAAACATGCAAACTCCACACAGGGAGGCCGGAGCTGGAATTGAACCCAATCATCCAAAATATGATCACAATCCAAATTAAACGACAACCTGTATTTAAAAAAAAAAAAAAAGTCCTCAAAAAAATCAAACGTATCCAGATTTCCCCAGTGTGACCAAAATCCTTTCTTGTGCTTTGCTGAAGAAAGGAGGAATCAAACCACAATGTCAGCATCATCCTCTTCATCATTGAAACAGACTCGAGTAAGAATAAATAATCTAGGGAAGCTTGAGGTGACAACATCCTCCTCGCCTGTGGCTCACAATCGGAGGGATCAATTTCAATCTGGAGATGTGATAAAGAGAGTTGACAAGGCGCCCCTGCAGCTGTAAATACACAATGTCATGGCTGAAAATAAGTGATGAGAAATGATCCCAGCTCAGAAGGCGCATTGATCGCAGCGCCTCGTCCCGTCCTGATCATTTCATGGGCAAAGGGATGAAAGTCAGCCGAGCGGAGCCAAGACGACAAAAAGAGACACGCGGCGGCGAGATGTTGCCCGCTGTCCAAACAAGCTCTTTCGACAAGACACAATGACATTGAATGTGTTCTCCATTAACCGGCGGACATTGTCGTAGACGCGCACTGTTCGCCAGACGCGGGCGATTTTGTTATCTGCGAGGCCGGCTGTGCAACTCTCCGCCGGGCTCCCCGCAGCCCGAGGATTGTCGCTTACCTCTCCGCTCCCCGAGCTCTCCTTCTCCCCTGCGCTCTAATTGCCTCCATTACTGTATCTGCAGTAAGATAAAATGCTAATTTCACAGCACATTAATTTCTCAGGGCTGAACAATAAGCAACACAAAGCCCGGGCCGCCTTGTCTTTGCCCGGGCAAGCACGTCCGCGGCGCTCATTCCCAGCGGTCGAGGAGTGAGAGCACCATTATGCACAGGTCAATGAAATGAAGGGGGGAAAAAATCCATCGATTCTACATTTGAAAAGAAAACACGGGAGAAAGGCTGAGGCGGGGTGATTTATCAGTCTCAGGCGCAGTCTGGCAGTCGGGCCTGGAAAACGCTGAGGGGAAATGTTCCATCCTCATCCGTCTGCCTCGGCCAAGCCAATATACTGTAACATCTGTATGAAAAAGATATACGGTACGGGAGCTCGCTTTGGTCTGAAACTTGTTTTGACTGGAACTCGTCCAGGTAAAAGTGCGCTTTCATTAAATAATGATCTGTTGCTGATCTGATCGTTTTATTCAAAGCAATTGGTTGGCACGCTGAAGTTTACCAGAGGTGAATTAGCTCATTTCGCACCCATCATTTTCTCCTGCTGGAGTTCATCGATCATGCCTACTTGTCTTGCTCAGAAGCAGCCGTCTGTGAGCATCAAGCTAATGTTCTCATATTACATGCATGGCTTGATTTCTCCCTCCAGCATCCCCGACCGACTGTCTGTGGATTAGCGAGTCCGCACCCCGCTTCACAAATCAAAACGTTTAACATCATACCTCCCGTCCTCTAATGGCTACACAACACACTTCATTTACTCAGCCACACTTTTTAATAAGTCATTATCAAATTCTGCTTAATTCTATTCAGCTTCCCCGCACCCTTCAGCATTGCAGGAGCACTCAAGGAAGCGCTGTGCAAAATTCCGGTTTGTTTATGCGCTCAGGAGTTTGTGCCAGGAGTGAATCCTTACCCAGGGATAGTCTCTCTTCCTGGGAGTGGCGGATTTCTACCCCCGGAGTGGGCCTGGCCTCCGCTCTCACTGATAAGCAATTCACAGAAAGAGCGTAAGCCATTCTCACTGAGGCACAATTAAAAATGTGCAATTATACGTTTGAAAATAGAAAGGTCATTGAAATGCTAATACGGTTGCGTATTGTTTAGCAGTCAACAGCCTGGCTTAGTCTGGGAAACATTCGATAAATCTTAAGGTGAAAGGACATTAGATGGTGAGTTAAATAGGGAGAGTGGAGGTGAAATTAGAAACCGCAATATCCGTTCATCCTGAATGGGGTCGCGGGGAGTTGCTGCAGCCTATCCAAGCTGACTTTGGGCGGAACTCCACCCTGAACTGGTCGCCAGTCAGTCGCAGGGCACACATAGAGACGAACGGCCATTCCCATCCACATCTACACCGTCACTGAGTGGGAACCAATCATACGTGCACGAGATGCATAATCTTCTTTTTTTGGGACGCAAGGAAATTTCTCAGTCAAAACAAAAAAAACTACGGCAGGCCTGAGGATTTCACGGTAACGATTGTTACCGTAGCGTGTCGTTTCCGTGGCGTCATTTTGACGGTACTGAAAATTCGTTTAACCATAAAAGTCACCGCACACGAGTTGACTGTACGCAATCAAATCTCTCCTGTGTGATCAACGCGATTTCACTGTGCCTGTATGTGTGTTTGTGGTGTGGTGTGTGTTTCTTCTAATTTACTTTTGTTTTGTTTTGTTTTCAGTGTTGGAGGGACGGAACAGATAACGTGATGTGCGCATGCGGATTGCTATTTTAGTCCGCAAACTCTCTCTCTCTCTCTCTCTCTCTCTCTCTCTGTCTCTCTCTCTCTCTATGTATATATATATATATATACAGTCAAACCTCGGTTTTCGTATATATATATATATATATATCAAACCTCGGTTTTCGTACTTAATCCGTTTCAGAAGACGGAAACCGAATTGTTCGGAATCCGAAACCATGTTTCCCATTGGAATCAATGTAAAATGTTTTAATCCGTTCCAAGTCAAGAACACAACTTTTTTAAACCACTTTTTTTTTTTTTTACAATTTCACACCATAAACTGTACAAATGTAATAGGAGAGCAGGTAATATGTAAAATACTGTACAAACAAACTGTAATATACTTTATTTTCACCAATTTTAACATTAACATAGTAACATAAATACTGTATTGAAGGAACATCTCTTTCTCTTCCTGTCATGGGGCGTGCGCCTGTCCCAGCTGTCAGCAAGCAGTAGGCGGGGCATTTCGGCATCCCGAACTCCTTCGCCAACAAAGACACACGCACACCTGACTCATATTTTGCAATTAAATCTTTCTTAAATTCTATAGTTTTGCGCACTATTTTCCGCTTTTCTTCACCAGGTTCACCACTTCCACTTGCTTTCTTTGGTGCCATGATGATAAGATAACAGTCCAATATTACGTAGTTCTCACCAAACACATCTGCTTTTTGAAAAAAATCTATTGAACAATACAAAAACGTCTGCTCACAATGGTCGCTTCTTGTGTGGCTCCGCTACACAAGGGAGCGCGGCTACACGAGGGAGCGTCACTTCACTCCTCTCGGCTTCGCTACCTCCTCTAGGCTTCGCTTCCTCGTCCTACACGAGGTAGCGAAGCCGAGAGAAGGGAAGTGACGCATTCAAGTGCGCTCAGTTAGTTCGAGAACCAAAATTTGTTACTCATCCGAGGCATAAAAAACTCGCAATTTTAGTTCGAAAACCGAATTGTACGAGAACCGAGACGTTCGAAAACCGAGGTTTGACTGTCTATATATATATATAACGTCTGAACCAAAATTTCAACTGTCATATGTAATCCATCATAACATAGATATATTGCGAGCATTATCTCGTTACGTACTCATTACATTTCAAAAATAGTGATCCACCAATTTGTTGTGCACTGAATATGTAATACATGGAGGTGATTAAACATTTATACGGTTTTACAAAATTCAGAGTCATAATGGCCCTCCCAGGGAATCTGTAACTACAATGTGGCCCGCGACAAAAATGAGTTTGACACCCTTGAACTAAAATATATTTGCCATAAACATTAAATAAAAACTATGTCTTGATAGAAGCTTAATGACAAACAGTTGAGGTAAATGTGTTGTTCTAAAAAGTGAAGTAATTTTATCGAACTTTACATGCAGTGATTTTTTTCACGCACCACTAGTGGGAGCCCACGGCCCACTATTGGTAGATGTATCGTACTTGGACATTTATAAAACTAGGCTACACGGTGTACCCACCGTGAATTTATGTATCATACCCACAAATGTATTTGCGATGTGTTGGTGTGTAAATTGTGTTGGTAATTTGGGGTATAAAAAAAAAATTGCGCCCGTTACATGGTTACTGTCAAATTAAAGTCAAGTACTGTACAAGTCAAGTACAACTTTATTGTCAAATATGCAGCGTGTGCTACATGCAGCACAGATGAAATTTCTTCCCTCTCAAACAGACAACAAGAGGAGCCGCCGCGGGTGAACCGCGTCTCCATCGATTTTGCCGAATTGCCTCTATGATAATCAAAAGTCATCCAAAATTCAACATTATCATTAGAAAAGCATTTTTCTCATATAGCTCATGTATTGATCTCAATAAATTGCCCACTTTATGCTGTCTGTAATGGAGTCGGTCCATTTCACCTTGCAAATTAAATATCTGTGGTCTTACTTTCACGGATTAAATGGAACATATTCAACACGGAGAACGTATCAATTAAGTGAAACTATGTGAAACCCAAACTCATAAATCCACCGTGAGCCGCTTTGCGCTTCGGACCGCAGAAACACAAATCGCCATTCGTGTGTCTCCGTACAATAACAGAAATCCCTCAAAGTCGAATGTAAACCTGCACCGCATTGCAAGTATAAACACTCTGTCTTAACAATTTCTAAATGTTTACCATCTACACAAATGGAATGGAGCTTGATGGCTGCGAAAACACAGTCCTCCGTTGACAGGCTGACCGAGTTACATCACACCATCGCCGGTATTAACCCCCTCTTGCTTCCGGTGACTGCTGTGCTAAGTGCGCATGCTTCCTCCTGTTTCCATTCAAACACTCAAGAGTGCTGAGGAAGTGTTGACAGACTGAGCACACCCGCACTGGCTGACTGGCTGGCTGGTGGGGTGGCTACAGGGACTGGGTGGGGCGGAGCGTCAGCCCGCTGGAGGAAAAAAGAAGGAGGAAAAGGAGGCTGGGGCCACCGGGCTGCACATGGGAAAGTGAACAGACAAGCTCTGTTTGTGCTGCGTCTTTGTATGCTTGAGCAGGCACAATGCGAACATCTTAAAAAGACACAGAGCACGTCGGGGCTTCTTAGAGTGGATGCTGATGGATTGAGGTGTGAGAAGGGGAAGCGCGGGTGGAATGCCACGATACCGGCCTCCCCTCTCCTCTCCTTCGGTTTTAACCATTACGGCAAGGCCTGCATACTCGGAAGGGATTACATAACGCGCTCCCAATATATTGGAATGGACCGGTCCCACTGGATTGCTAGCTGTGAGAAAGAGTCGCAGAGAAAGAGTAGTGGCGAGAGGCGTTTGAGATTAAGCCCCACTTTCATCTTCAACCAGACTCATATTTCCAAAAGTTAAGCACGAGCTAGATGAAGACTTTGCGATTACTCTCTCTGTCTCTCTCACTTTCATTCTCTTCTTCACTCTCTCTCTCTCTCTCTCTCTCTGTCTCTCTCTCTCGCGCCTTTGGAGAAGGACTCGCAAAATGTGCACTCAATTGCCTGTGGAAGACTCAGGCTCCCAATACCCAGTGCTAAATACAGGCATTTCTAAGAATCACAGTTCAAAAATGAAACGCTTATCTCTCCTCCCATTTCACAAGAGAAGCCAAGTCAATGGGCTGGGATCCTTAAGCGTAGAACACCTCAAATATCTCACGACATGAGCATCTCGAGGAATGCCAGGAAAGCGGTCATGAAATTCGATAGAAATGGGGAGGAAATAGCAGGATGAAGACACGAGAAAGCAAATGAGCAGACTGAAAGTGTGATTTCTTCTTTGACCATCCTTTCAAATATTTGGCAGGCTGAATAAAGACTAAATGGAGTTATTGGAGGCTTTGTGTTATTAAGGCTGCCAGGTTGGGGTTTTAATGTCCCACATCCATCTTGCCAAAATGAAGGCTGTGTTCACACTTTGAGTTCTCTGGTTGGCTGGTCTGGACCAAAGCACCGCGCGTTTTGAATCTCGCATATATTGTCCTGCTTCGTTTAGCGTTCACACTGAGACCAAAAGTTACGAAACTACTTTGGAGTTTTCAGTCAAGTCTCAGCTTGATAGGAGCGTGTTTGTGATTCTCTCTGCTGAAGTACATTACACTTGTTATTTTATTTGATGCTATTTTGTCCAGTTTAGCTGTCACGACAAACCTCTAAATTGTATATTTTAAAAAAGATGCCTCTCCTCTGACACTTGATCTAACCGCTGAATTCCCTTCACTTTTCGCTGTTGCGTTTGGTCCATGTAGCATTTACGCTCCAGTTAATGCCAAGATTGTACCTCGATTTGGACGTGACAGACATGTCGCAGGTCAACCGTTGTGGTCGATTTTGGATTTTTGTTTTTGGAGATATGAAGGGCGAAACAAGTGTCGTTACCTCATGCAGCGGCACATAAAAGATTTGACATCCATGACTCGTTCCTGCGGAGCCAAGCTCCAGCGCTGTCCCGCACTTGTGTCCCTCCAAGCTACATGCGCCCAAACTGTTACCCTGCTGCCTTGGACTCTTCTCTTTTGGTCTCAGTGCCGTTGGACCGTGCTCGGAGGGGATCTGGATGGTGTCAGACTTGTAATGTGGCCACTCACCCGGTTCCAAGACATTTATGAAACCCATTTTTTACACCACGTCTGGTGTACTGTTCGATAATCCAATGAATCCCCAAAATGTCAGTTTTCAGCCGCTGTCGGGAACTTTCTCTGTCAAGTCTTTCCCAACATTTTCATATTTATCCATCCATCCATTTTCTGATCCTCTTTATCCTCACGAGGGTCGCGGAGGGTGCTGGAGCCTATCCCAGCTGTCTTCAGGCAGTAGGCAGGGGACACCCTGAATTGGTTGCCAGCCAATCGCAGGGCACACAGAGACGAACAACCATCCACTCTCACACTCATACCTAGGGACAATATAGAGTGCCCAATCAGCCTGCCATGCATGTCTTTGGATTGTGGGAGGAACCGGAGTGCCCGGAGAAAACCCACGCAGGCATGGGACGAACATGCAAACTCCACACAGGAAGGCCGGAGCTGGGAGGTTGACGCGCTAACCAAATCGACCATCGGGCTGCCTTCTTCATATTTTTTTTTTTTTTTTGGTTAACAATCAGACTTTTCTGTACATGCTAGCAGCAAATCAAAGGTCTTGATGTTACATTTAACATGACATCTCCATCATGTAACGGAACGGCAACACTCAGGCAGGTCACGCATGTTCGGAAGTAGGAACGCAAATCCCACGAGTGACCGAATTGTTTCAGCTGGAATCAAGGCAGTTGAGTAAATCACAGTGATTGTTCACAAACATCCTCGTTCAGCTGCGAGACAAGCGCTCAGGTTGGGGAGCTATCACTCAATTCCCCAAGAGACAGAACACTCAAATCCGTTTTTTCCTGCGAGCCCTCTCCATGTCAAGTACATTGGGGGGAAGGGGTATCATGATACGCGAGGGGGCTGAGCGGGGATCTCTATTCTGCTATGATTAAGGCATTGTGGCAATCAAGCAAATTCCTGGTTGCGTGTCAGCGTGAGAAAAGGCAGAGCTGGAAAAGGGCAAAGCCTCTTCACTCAACACTGTCTGAGGAGATAAATCCTGCATCTCCAATGGAAGCAGAGAGCAGACGCTGTCTTGTGCCAGCTGTCTGCCATGCTGCTCCGCTTCCCTTCTACTCGTCGTTTGTTGCCACGACTGGCGTCCGACGCTCGGCTCTCAGCCTCTCTTGTTTTCATAACAGCTCCGGCACGGACGGCTGGCACAGCTGTTCTCCGGGTCCCTGCGGCCTTTTAAAAAAGGCAATAAATCAATCTAGGCACTCAATACAGGCGGGAAATTGACCAATTAGAGTGGCCCAAGATGCTTGTGTTCAGACGGACAATTTTACAAATTGGCCATCTATTTATACCAACACAGTCACTTCAAGATAAAAAAAAATAAAAATACTGGCTGCAGTCAGTGCATTTAAATCTTTTTTTTTTTTTTTTCCTTTTTTGGCAAGTCAACACCAGATCTTAGTTTGCGGCAGCCCTGCTGTGTATTTAAACACACCTTTCACACCCTTTCAACACAGTTATCAGCACAGCAGTTTGCTTTATAAAATGTTTTTTTTTAAATTCTGCACAATAAGCAGCACCAGAGGCGGAAGTCTCTCAGAAAAAACTAATCCAACAGATGCCGCATGAGCAATGATCGATAGATAGAAATAAAAGTAGCGAGCAAACTGTCGCCCAGTGAGTAAAAGTCACCTTTATAGAGACAATTTATCCCAAAATGTTCGAGAGAAATTCTTAATTGGAGTAAATGCAGCATGTTACTACCCACATCTGATATCAGCGTGCGTATTTGTGGCTCGAGATAAATACAGTAGCGGTATTCTGTCATACATCAGTGTTCACATTTCACACCCTTCGCGTAACCAGTTAAACCTTGTGAAATCCAATACACTTGTATTTAAAAATGTGTTTCCATAGGCCTGTCACTACAATATGTCTATTAGTGTGTTCATGGTTTCAAAACATATTTACCGACCAGAATTTGCCAACGAAGCAAAGTATCAGCATGAAAAAGGATAGCACCACATACAGTTTATTTAATACCATTAGAGGCTTGCACCTGCTATTATGTCATTACAGATAGCGCACACTCATAGTAAGGTGATTGTATTACAACGCATGTTCACCATCATCCTCACATTTTATCCATTCGCATTAATACCTCAGCTCAAGTGCAAACAAGCTAACGGCGTAATCAGTGAACTAGCTTTTTATTCATTTTTTTCATTCCGTTTATTCTTTCCATGAAGCAGTCCTAATTTCATTCTGATGCTTTTGTCGGTGGATTAGAAACCTCCAGGTAACAATTCAAGAACAGAATGATCACGCCTGGCTGGCTGCGCACTCCATATGCTGCTCTCATAAGAGGCAGCGGCATGTTAGCATTCATCCCCATAGCTGGCTGACGCAACGCTCGGGCTAAATCGGGCGCACGATCCAGAAACGAACCACAATGGTGGTTCTGTGGAGCTGTTGGCTAAATGAGTTAAGGCCTAATTAGTGCAACTCTATAACAAAGTCCACTGACTGCGTGCTGAAAAATGCCATGAGCACAATCAGTGGTCCCTTATGTTATGCTAAGTAGAACTCCTGAGCGTCATTATCATTCACAGTCTACTTGCCTGCAGACTCATTTATGCTTACTTGTCACTTTCCGACTGGATGGTTTAATCAGCTGATTAACACACACACACATGCGCATATATGCTTGCGCACAATGGAGTCTTTAAAAGGTTACTATTCTTATCACCGGCACTTAATCTACATAACCGGGTACAGGGTTCTCTGGATTAAAACAAACAGGATATGAGAATAAACTGGCCTGTGCTGTTTTTCTTCTCCAAAACAGGATGGCCCATGGCTTCCGCGCGGCAGCAAAAAGGGGGAAGAACTCCACTGCATTGGCTATGACTAAACCCCCTCAGCTTGGTGCGACTCATCAGACATGCATTTATCTTTCCTTTCGCCTGTGAGTCTGCCATTCGCCACAAGGTTCAAAGCTTACATTTCCACACCCCAAAAATCAGCGGGGGGATCAATTCCGTGTATTCTCAGCATGTATTGTGGAAGGGATATATTTAAATAATATTGCCCGGTTCAAACACTTCCATTTTGTTGCAATCAATTACCATTTTTATTCCTCAATTCCGAGCCCTTAAATATTAATATGATTCATAATGAGGTTGAGTGGTCGGAATCACTCACTGTCCCTCAAGGCAGCTTTGCAGTGGACGAGTGTTCAGACCTTGCTTGATGAATAATGCCTTCCTATTAAGTTACACTTGAACATGTGCCCCCCAGAGTGAAGGTTCTGTCCTCAATTTGGTCCCGGACACAAAATAAAAGAATTTGAAAGCAGGTGTCATTGCTTTGATTCCATCACCCGTTGACTCAGTGCAATTTACTGCATATGACCACCGTAAACTCTTCTATATGTGGTACAGTATTTACATAAAATAAATATTTTACACATTATTTTTCGGGGGGTGGCATATGGTATTTCTTCGATTTAGAACCCTGACATAGACGGCAAACAATTTTGAGTTTGCCCCCCAATGCCTATTAAAAAGGATTGTGTTGGTCCACATTATTAATTTTTAATGCAGGTTAAAAAAACAACAATAACAAAAAATCGGAAAAAGTGTGTTCGGATAAAGGCATAGTAAGGAAAGCAAATGCATCGAATTATCAGAGCAGCTCATAAAAAGCCATTGATGGGCAGTAAGCAGAAATCTGAGGCTCCTTATGTCTCTCGATGTCGTTTACGTCTTCAAAGGGAGTCACAAGAAGTACAAAATCTTGAACTAGGGCCTGACAGATATGGATTTATTGAGTTCAATGCCGATTCAGAAATTTGTCAGAATAAAATTCTGAGAACCGTTTGACCAGCAGATTCATGAAAAAACATACAAATATAAAATAACTTGGCATTTAGACCAGCAAATAATTTACAATACTCTGTGCTTCGGTATTGGTTTAACTTTATAACCTTATGTAAAAAAATTGGCCGTTTTAAAAAATGTATTTATTATTTTAAGGGGGGTGTGTTGAATTGTATTATCTTTGTCTCGTATTGTAATGTCTTAATGTGTTAAAAAAAATTTTTTAAAAAAACAAAATGAAAAGAAAAACAAAAAAAATCAGTCCATTTTAACAGAGCGAATTAACCCGCCATTTACTCGATCTGGTCCAACCAGGAATCAATGCAAGATTGACAATGTTCATTTCAACGAGCATCTAATTATGCTTTTGTTTTTGTTGCATTTACTCCGATAATAGGTTGTGCCTCAAGAAGGTGTTAAAAGACGGCCACAAAAAGTTACAAACACACAAAGTCAGCAGACTTTGATTCAGAGCATAGTTTATCTTAAAATTGCTGAACAAAATAGTCATCTTTATTGACGTTTGTTGGCAATTACAAATGTTGAAATATTACATTTAACAGTGCACAGTTTTAATGTGATTTTCAATTCTGACAATTTGACCATGCAGAAATGATTCCTTTTACCGCCAAAAATAAAGCTGCGTATCCAACTAATACAGGGTGTTCCAAAAGTCTTGGGCACATTTGAAGTCCCTATATCTCTTTAACTTTGAATGGTAGTAAGATAAAAGTTTAATTTAAAGCTAATTACATTAAGTTTTTTTTGTAAGCCTATTGATTTTTTAATTTCTTTTCAGACCCATTAATGGCGTTCACTCAATCAGAAAAGGCGTTTTATGTGCTTGAATTTGCAAAAACGTTATCATAGACTGTTGTTCAACGTGCATTTCGCAGAACATTTGGAAAGGAGCCACCAGAGAGGAAGTCCATAGTGAGATGGCATGGTAAAGTCAAGACGGGTACTTATGCCCAGCTACAAGAACGGGACGCCCCTCAACTTCAGAAGATGTGATTGAACAAGTTGGAACTGCTTTCCAGCAGAGCTCCCGCAAATCAATCAGAAAAGCCAGGAGGGAACACACCATGCGATTTCTTTTTGTGGGGATTTGTGAAAGGATTGGTCTATGTACCCCCTATTCCAAGAGACGTGGATGAGCTGAAGGCACGAATAACAGAAGCTGTTACAACCATTGACAATGCAATGCTGGGACCCGTTTGGCAAGAATTTGACGATTGGCTTGATGTGTGTCGTGTGACCGATGGTGCTCCCACTGAACATCTTTGAACATACCATGTAAAAATTGAGATTACAAGCTTTCTGAATTTACCAGATGCGTTTTTATATCCTTAATAGTTTCCGAGATATTCAATGTTAAAATGTGCCCAAGACTTTTGGAACACCCTGTACTTTTGTTATAGATTGCCAGGCAACGGAGACATTTTCAATAGCTGAACAAGTGATGAGGCCAGAGACGGAGACTCTCCTAAGTGGAGTCCGCAGAATGAAAAATGAGATGCTTAAGTGCACAGAAATTGTTAAATTTCAAAAAGCAATCTTCTGAAATTGCTGAAAGAGTTACTAAAATCAGGCACCCAATTAGGATATGATTTTGGAGAGCAAAATTAAACAAGGGTTTTTCCTATCAGCTCTGTGTGGCGGTACAGGCAACTCATCTTTGCAATGAAGATTTTTTTGCACGTGTGTGTGTGTGTGTGTAGAACCCATATCATGCTACTCGCACAATCTAATTAGCTCCTTTCAAATGGAAGTGCAGTCATTTTAATGTGAGGCTACAAAAAAAAAATGGCCCAAGATAACATGGGCATCTTTTGGTGTCGTATTTATCGACAGCTCCTGCCTTTCATGTTCCATGTGAAAACGAGTAGCCGTACTACTGAATCATCACTATTTGCACAGTCAGCCTAATACACTGTGAAATGAGCAATGTACTTCACTGTCACAGAGCTAAATAAATCAAGCTTTGAATAGAGCCAGGGAAAGGAGTGGATATGATCGCTTCAATGCAGGAGCGCCGAAGCTAGTGTCGGCTTGCCTTTTAATCAATTAAACAAAAGAGGAGCATAGTTCCCCATACAACCACATTTTTGCTGCTTGTCTTCACGATGTCATCCCAGCTGACTTTGGGCAAGAGGCGAGGCGCACCCTGGCCAGCCAATCGCAGGTCATATATTGACTAATTTACACTCAAATTAACACCGGAGGGTAATTCAAGTATTCACATGTTTTGGAAAGGCAGGAGGAAGACAGCAAAACCAAAAACAAAAAAAGTCGTCAATAACTTTCCCAGAGCCAAGAGTTGAAAATCAAACCCATCTCCTCAAAACTGTAAGGAAGAGCTGCTAACCGATACATTACCCTTAAATCGTAATCCTCTTGTCCCCACAATCTTATAGAAAGTCTTTCCGGAAGCTGCAAATCTAGCAGCTACGCCCTATTTCACAGGTGTCAAAGTCAAGGTCCGGGGGCCAGATCTGGCCCACTACATCATTTTATGTGGCCCGCAAAAACAAATCATCTGTGTCAACTTACATGATCCTTGCTTAAATCTGTCATACATAATAAATAACGGTGACATTTTGCAATAATTTTGTCACCCTGTTTATACTTACTTGAGCAATAATTGAACAAATACTTGACTGTTTTCACTAGTGAGCCATTATTTGTGTGTGTGTGTGTGTGTGTGTGTGTGTGCGTGCGTGCGTGTGTACAAGTAATAATACGATGTGATGATTAAACATTTATTTGGTTTCACTGTCTTAACGGCGCTCCGAGGGAAGATGTAACTCCAAAGTGGCCCGTGACAAAAATACGTTTGACACCCCTGCCCTATTTTCTCTAATTTAACTTCTAATTTTGGCTCGATGTAATGGCCAGTTTCCTTGCCTTGACTTAGCTGCAATAACGTGCTGCAATAGCATTAGTCGCTTTTACTGAGGATGAAGAATAGCTGCTGCTGAGTCCACCACTGTCTATATGTGTTGCTGCACCGTTGCTTTAAGAGATAGAACTAGGGAAAACAATTGATGCTAGTTTTGTTAGCTCATCTAAGGCGTTTGAAATTGTGTATTAGCATTATGATAACAGACTTTAGTACAAAGTGAATTTGAACTGGGAGTGGCAATAAACAGCTTGAAGCAAGTGACTGGCCTTTTTTAGGGAAAATGTCTTCATTACCAACCAAACTGATGCTCAATATGAAGTGAGATGAGTTCGCTGCCACCGTATTGTATCTCCATTTTTTGCCTGCAAGTCAAGGCAAAAAATAAAATAAAATAAATCAGCAGGGCAATGCAAAATTAGATCTTAAAAAAAAACTTGCAATATAGATCACACGTAAGTTTAGGTACCACTGTACCGCAGGAGTGAGATCAAGTTAATATTATTTAGGAACACTTGTAATATGAATGGCTGGGCACTTTTTTATAAACGTGCACATAGAAATGTGGACAGGCAATATTAGTTGAGGTGATTCTCCCAGACAAACACACACACACACACACACACACACACACACACACACACACATAGGTGGAGAGGAGGCAACCAGTGGAGCGTGAAACATCTTCATCCATCTCAGTTCCCATGGCAACAAGTGAAATCATATTCCTTTTACAACTTTGTTCTCCCTTCCAAAATGTTACCATCTGCTAAAAACATATATTCACACAGGAAAAAAAAAGTTATCTGATGAATATTTTAAGGGGCTTTGCTAGCGGCTGCAGGCATTATGGTCCCTGGCCAACGTCTTCCTTTGAGACAGCAAACAGCCACATCCTCCCAAACTGCGGATGATTCAGTGAAAGGCGTTCTGTGGTACCCGTACGGTTTTGGCGGCTCACTCCCGCTTCTTCGTACCAACAAACACACACCGCCCGCTTCATCTCGCCGTGAGTGGGGAGCTTCTCCCCGCAGACATAAGGAGGTTTTGTTGTGGAAGATCGTCTGCGGTCAACTCGGCTTAATATAAAAATCAGAAAATGAATTTTTAAGATGAAGCGAAGTCATTAGATATTTTGTTTGTTTGGCTTGTTTATGTGTTTTTGTAAGTGAGGGTCTCTTGGTGGGTTGATGTCCTTTTTGTGTGTGTGTGTTTTCCCCCCTATTTTCTCCCCCTCAGGTGTTTATCAAAATATATCAACTTAAAAGCTGCGGGAAAAAACAAAACAACAACAGAAAAAAAACACTCGCGTATCTTGTGCTGTGTGCTTTACAACTTTTGTCTTTCACTGAACAAACTAAAATCATCAGAACGCACCATAAGGATATCACTTTTACACCATGAAATTATAAATATTTCTAATATGAAATGTATATTCAAATTTGAACACACATTTTCGATGCAGTAACTGCTTACCATATTTTTCAGTTGCATTTTTTGGCGGGGAAATTTATTTTTCAAAAACCGAGACCATAAACAGTACAGCTCGAACTGACACCCAAAATCGCCGTTCCCTAATCGTGTTGACGGCACCCAACGAATTCTGGTTGGTGTCGATATTTTCGCTTCAAACTGCAGACAAGTTTACACTTTTTGTCTTACCTTAACTGGAACCAGCATCAAAGTGTGACCAAAGATAGAATCTTGGTCGGTTATTGTATGAGGAAGCCGCATGCTAACCTACCAGACCAGTGCCAACCGCATTCACACCTTTTGTGCAGTCACACAATTTATGCAATACATCACGGTCAGACGGGACACTGCTGTAAAATTAAACCCCAAAAAATTGCCAAGTGAACCCGTGCAGGATGTCCAACAGCATCCAAAATCCATAAATGTCGGCGTTAATAGCCAACCAGCCATTTAATATTTCATCCACAATGAGGCCAATTTCAAAGTGGAAATGAGCTGTTGGAATGATGCCCGTTTTTATCAGCACGTCATGAGATGCGGACGCCTTATTTATTCCCCTGCACCGCTCTCGCTCACCTACCAGAATAAATGGCTCACGAAAAAACAAGTCATTTTCTGATGTAATCTGGATTACAATGCACATTATCCTGACCAGCGGCAACAGTTTGGGAAAGCATATGCAGCGAGGTCTGTGGTGTTCTGCTGACCCGGTGTTCGACAACTCTCTAGAGGACCGACACTCAACAGAGCAGATGGGCAAAAAAAAAAAAAAAAAACCCAGACTGAGACAAGAGACTCCAACAACTTCATACAGCCAACACATCTGTTTTTTCCTGTGGTTATGCCTGGCAGAGATTTTCAACATCACAGATCAGGCCAAAAGAAGCAACATGCAATCCGAGAGGACACGCTTTCTCTTCCTGTAAATTGCTCACTTCAGATGTGACACATAAGAAGTTTTCATGGATTTATGGGATTCTTTTATTTGTTTTCCTGATCTCTTTCTAATAGCACACTCTTTTGGAGAAAAATTTACGGCAATGCCTTGTGAGGATTGTGTTGAAAATAACGCAAAAAAGCAAGAAAAAAATCAGGCCAATATTCAAGTGCGAACGGAAGAACAAACATGGGAAGTTGTATCAGGTTAAACAAAAAATCATTTGAAAAATTACTCCAGCGTCACTCAGTCCCTGTCGGCCTCATTATCAAGTCATTTTCAAACGTTGCTGCCTGCGCTTTCCAAAGTTTGTTCGCAGTTTGACAGTTACAAATTAAAAAAATGAAAGTTAAAAGATGGACAATTAAGGGCCGCCGCGGACCAAGCGAAGTTGCCAAACATGACTAAACTGTGTGCGGCAATTTGCCTCTTTTTGACAATCGCGCTATGTTTTTGTGTTTCAGTTAAAAAATAAATAAATATGTGGTGCAGTATATTTTATGGGGAGCCTGAAAATCAATACAGAGGCGCATCTGTAGATATGCAGTGCTCAATCGTTTGGTATGCGTTGCCAACTGTAATTTTTTTCGCATTGGTCCGAAAACATTTTTTTATGATCACAACAGCTGGAACCTGGAAAAGATTCATGATCATTTGTTATGGGAATACGTTTTTCTAAATCTAAACATACAAGGTATCGTGCAGGGTAACAATGAGCATCTCATCGTTGATGGTGGTCAAACTGAGGTTCAACTTTATTCGGGTTATATATATATATATATATATATATATATATATATATATATATATATATATATATATATATATATATATATATATATATATATATATATATAAATAATTTGATGTATAAACGAGACGTTTTTCACTTCACACATTTGCCACAAAAACAATATTTTGGGACATTGACGTGAGAGAGACATAACAACTTGCTCATGATAATTTTTTTGGGACTAATCACAGTGTATTTTCGGGGGCGGGGAGGGGGGTGGGGCACAATCCTATTTAATGCTGCTTGGGAAAGCAAGCAGAAACCAGTCCTCTGCTAAATTAAGAAAATATGTCCAAAAGTAAAAATTGAAAAAGGCACCAAACCCCCTCCAACTGCTTGGGGTGCTCTTTCATCAGCCCCCTCAATTTTACTCCCCTCCACTAATGCAAGTCCATAGGATCCCACCCTGTGTGTGTGTTTATGCGTGTGCGTGCTTATGCTAATTATTTTAAGGGGTCGGGGAGGATTGTCTGCTTTAGGCACTAATAAAGTCTGTGCTTTAAATGCTTTAGGAGAATTCGTATTGTCGCTGTGACATGTTGCCGAAGGAAGTACGGTAATACTGACCCCGACCAGGATATGAAAGACTTGAGGTTACATCGTGGGGACAGGTAGTCAAACGCATGTGTGTATGCGGACTGAGTTGTCAGCCTTCAAACAACTAAGGCTATATGACAAGTGTCATTGATTTTCTCTTAAAAGTGTGAAAACTATAAATGCTTAAGCTCCCCACCACCCCACACACACACTTTGGTGGGCTGGAGGATGGAGGAGAGGGTTTGCGGTTTACGGTTGGATTTGCTTAAATACAATAGCTATATGCCTCCCTCCCTTGTTGACTGCATCCTCAGGCTTAAAGACAACTTAAAGTAAATCTTAGCCCCTTCTCCCACCAACCCTTCACTTTGCTGCGGCTCTTGAGAGTGGAGGATACAAAGAGGGGTTGGGTGGTAAGGGGGCTGGTGGTGGGGGGCGGGGGGGGGGAATCATTTGGCACCGGAGGGCCCCATGAGGCGACCAACTTTGCCTGCAAAATAATCACAAACACAAGTGAAAATGTTCCACTTTGAACAGCATGCTTCCTAATGTAAAAGTGGCAGGTGGCATATTTCAAGTGGGCTTTGATTGATCTCCGACTGTTTGTAAAATTGGCTGTCGTCACCGAATTCAGGTCAGAGTGATAAGCACTGGGGGCACTCCCTCTCCCTTCGCGAGAGCTGCTCACATGTGCTCATTCAGACGACTGCAAGGTGCACTGGACTGCCGTGCAAGTGGCCGACCGGATGGAGAAAAAAAAAATGCTCAACGGGAATCGCACACAGCTGACTGAAGCGGACCCCAAGGCCAAACAATACCAACAAATTTTACAACTACAGTGTACAGAAAAAAAGACATGATTTTAGCATTACAATGAACTAATTGCAATGTCTACATATTCAAAATGATGCACCAAAGTTTTGATACAAGCTTTGGGCACCATTGAAATGAGTAAATGATGCAAATAACCTTGCCAGTGTGGTTGACATTCTCTGAAGCCACACAGCAGATTGTTGTCAGTCAAAATTCATTCTGGTGTGTGCATGTATCCGAATGAAAAAAGAGCCAGTGCCATAACAAATGCATCTAAAAACAAAGTAGAGTGCCTTTTTTTTGTGTGTGTGTGACAGATTATTTTTTTTCTGCCAACCAAGCAGATAATCAAAGCTTCCAACAATAAAATAAAAGAAGCAAGAGATTGGGGGAGGGAGGGGCATGAAATGAAATGAAAACTACATGAGCAGCCGTACATTTTAATCTTGCAACAGAGACTTTCAATAGTGAATTTGTTCTTTTTTTCCTTGATATTCCTTTAATGCTTCCAAGAGAAATATATGCAAATCTCCGACTAATGCTAACAGCAGTGACAAAGGAGCCAGTTTCTTCTCTTCACTTACTGAGCCGCCAGTGTAGTGGCCGGCAGGAAGCTTCCAGATTCCGACAAGGCCTGTTGGATCCCGACCAGCGATGGATGCATGCGCCATGTGTGAGAGTTTTGACTTTTACCAGCAAACAGCTTGGGACCGGATTCCTATATCATTTTGTCTTGATTTCAGCCTTATTTATTCAACATTTATGGACAGAGACACCATATTCATCTTGTTTTGTTTTTTTCTCGTTTGAAAAAATAATTGTGCACTCTCTTAAACCTTGTGGAAAAAAATGCACAAGGAAACATTTTCCACATTTTAATTTACTCCTTTATTGTTGTTGCTTGTTGTCAGATAGGCATGACTTTGTTATCCTTGGACGGCACACAATGGAAGCCCTTTTGACGGAGGCATCTATTTTCATTTCGAGGGCCCGCCTGGCAAACGTCTAAACGTGGTAACTAGTTGAGGAGGAGTTAATCCTTTTATTGAGATCCCTGCTGCAGGGGATCCCAAACACACACACACACACACACACACACACACATACACACACACTGATTAAAAAAAGGAAACGTGGGCAATGAACAGTTTAAGAATCGCGGGCCCTAAACAGATAAAGGCGGAACATCTTGTTGCTATGGCAGTGGGTATGGAATGAGTGGCGACAGTTTCCACTCCTCTCCGTCTAATATATTCACATTATTTATGAAATATTCCATAAGTAGCATAGCTAATGCTAAATATAAATCCTAAGGAGAGGCTCTGGATGCCTTTCCAACTGGGGCTGTGGCGGCTTCCTCTCCGGAAAGGCTCCTCCATGTTTGTTCACAAGACGCTTTTTGCTTTTGATTTCCTTTCCATCCTTCTATTCTTCCCGCGAAAAAGGAGCAGCCTGGATCTTTTTTTTTAATCCATCAGTAGATTGGATGCATGAACAAAACAGATAATTTCATCTGTTCAAAATGGGAATTAGAGTCCATACAAAATAGATCTGATGAATTCCCGGATACAAATATGGAATACGGGAACAATAATGCCGTATGTATAGCTGGCTTGTGGAAGATATTTATAAAATGAACATGAATCGTCCTTCTTTTGCATACACCGAGAATACGGAAGCCAGTGTGAGCTTGACATTCATTGCGGGAATCATGCAGCCTTTTTCTCAACATGCTCGTACAGAGCGGGACAAACACACCACTATTTCGCCTGTCAATAGTCTCGCAGCATCTATTTTCACCTAGCTGACACCTTCTACTGGTCAAAGGATGAATAAATCACACTTAGTGTACTCCCCCGGTAGTCGACTAAAAAAAGGGGGGGAGGGGGTGGATATCAACATGAAGGAGGACTGCAGTGTTTTCCTGTCATCGCTGCCCCTGAGGTACGGTGAAAAATCACCATTGATAAAGTAACATTTTTCAAAGAGCCTTATTGCTCTTTTAATCTCCCCGCCACAATGGATGGCTTTGGGGATGTGTTTCATTTCATCTGAGCGCAAACAATCTTTCAAAGAGCTTAATAACAGTTCGGCAAATGAGTGTCATTAATTACCTGCTAATGGAATAATAGATGTGCCGCAGCAACAGCAAAGGTGTGAGGCTTTAAGGGAATATCTAGGACTCCACTTTGAATGAGCTTCATTAGCGCCCTCACACAGGTGCAGGCACGAGAACACGGTGATAGTAGTCTCTGCGGTTGTCGTGATCGTTTCGCAAAACAATCACATTATTTCGGAAATAAAATTGTGCCTTGATTTAAAAAACAAAAAAAACAAAGAACAAAACGTGGGAGCTACTAAAATGCCCAAAATGAAATCAAAACAACATCAACCATCATTGGTGAGCTACTTTAAAAAGAGGGAAGTTGTGCTTTGTGACTTCCAACAAAGGAAACAGTATTTATAAAGAAAACATCGCCAGCCTTCAACTGATTCACATGCTCCAAGTTCACTCCCGAGTACGGGAGTTACCGTATTTTCTGCACTATGAGGCGCTTCGAAATGTAATGCGCACCTTCAATGAATGGCCTCTGTTTTCATATATAGGGCGCACCGCATTATAAGGTGGATAGAATAGAAGCCACAATAGTGGCTGCGGTTGCATTATGCATCCACCAGATGGAGCTACACTAAAGGAATACAATACAATACGGCTTTATTTATAGAGAGCATTCACAACCGCCGCAGATGTGACAAAGCGTTTCACAGAACATTTAAAATACAACGTCCAAGAAATCAGAATTTTAATCCATATATTCGGTGCATCAGATTATAAAAAATGGAATACTTTTAGGTGAGTTGCATTCTCATCAACGTAAAATGAATAAGGGCAACTTGGGGGCATATTCTCCCATGTTCTGAAGTCACAAAAGGCACAAAACTGCACTTTTTAGGCTGCCCGCTGACTTGAGTGTGTCATTTGCGGACCTTTTTGCCGTTTACGCACTCTGGGCGGAGCAACCCATAAACGAGGGCGTTCCCATCAAAGCTGGCAGAGTGCGTGTTCTCACAAAGACTTCAGCAGCATGTCCCCTAACAGTGGCTGCAATGTATCAATTTCGTCTTGAAAGTGAAACCTCATCTTGCATATTCTGATCCTGCTCACAACAATTGCGGTCATCGTCATTATGGTGATGATGGGTTTTATTTGGAAGATTTTTTAAAAATTGATCGACGTGAGTCGAGAAATACGCTGTGACTAGCCCTGTGTGTGACGCTGCTCATAATTGCGGTCGCTAAGCAACGCTTAAACAACATGCTGGATCTTTCGCTATTTATAGATGTACCGGCGCCAAACAGGCCTTCAATCATAAGCACAGTATTCTGATTAAATGACTTTTATTGGATTTATTAATAACTTCAAGGTAGCCTGTTGGATGGCTCTGCAGTGGTTGTGCACAAATTTCCAGTTTCGGCATAAGGGGTGTTGCCCGAGTGTGAAAAGGGAACATAGGACGAAAGTCATACATGTTCAAATAGTGGTGCGGGCGCCAAGAGGATGCTTTTTTTTTCATATGAGAAGAAAGTGTAATTGCACAACCACTACAGTTGGTGGCCAGGGTGCTCTCTTTTCCTTTATTTTTCAATTTCAGTTCAGACAAATTGATGCACTTTAAATGTTTTTTGTTACAGACTAAAAGTTAATCTGTATTGTTATTTTATTTTCTTTACTTGAGGTGTACTTGTAACTATTTTATAGACCAATTATCCAATTTGTCGGAGAGTTGGGGGGCTGGGGGGAGGGGGGGCGGCTGTTTGAAATATCTTCTTCCAAAATAATTGACAAGCACCGTCCTCGGCGCATAACTGATAAAGTACCTGTTTCACAACATGCCGAGATTCATGATAAGTCAAAAATCATAATTTGTGATTTTGCTAAGGAGTCAGTGGTCAGTGGAATTCATGTCCTGCATCGAAATAGTCCACAGGGCCAAACATGCTGAGGACAGCAATGCCAAATTGTACAAAGAGATTTAATTTGCAGAGAAATTCAACCATCACAGAATTCATTTGACTAAATTCCTCTCTGCAAACAGGAAGTGCAACCTTACTTTGCGGCACCAACAAACTCAGCGACCGCGGAGGAATTTTTCTTTGATGAACAAATGCGATCTGACTGATGTGACACGCTTGAAACTCGTATCCCTCCTCCCGCACGAATCAACAACTATCACTGCGGCATTTTTCACCCTCACCGTACTGATAACAAATAGAGATGGATTTCAAGGAGGAGCGAGAGGGGCGGCTAATGAATGACGAATTTGAGACGAGGGGAAACATCATTAATCGTGACAAGGCGTCATCGTCTACCTGATGACAAACTGCGCCGTTGGACGGACTGTGACTCTCTGTGTATCTCCTCGGCGCTGCCTGATACTCCGTCTTCTCCGTCCTGCTAGATTACACCTCCAGGGTTCAGGTGGGAATCAATCACGGCTATTATTACCCCAAGTCACGAGATGCATCTATCACCACTAAGGTTACCATAACCTCAATATTAACAGAGGAAAAGCCCCTCTAATAAACAGCAGAAAGGATGGGCTGCTTGGTGGGATTTCATCTTCCTTTCACTTTTAATAAGGGACTCAGAGGAGTAAAGATTACAGGCCATATTTAGCATGCAGAACAAATCAGGCTCTTCCAGGCTCTTCCTCTTCCTCCACTTCTCATACTGGTTAGTCATTAAGACAAGCAGCGAGGGAGGGGGTTGTGCGTAGAGGCGTTTCCTGGTTCTCCTTCTGCCCGCAGCTGCTGTTAAGAAGACGCATCTCGGGCCCGAGAAACTTAGCGAGAGGACGGACGGACCGCTGACTCTCAAAGACCGCGATAGCGCACCCGAGACAAAGCAGAGTGCAGAGTGGTTCAAGTCCCCGGGACACGACAACCCTGGTTAAGTTCATCCTCTTTTATAAGCCACCATTACACAATGGTGTCTCTGTAAAACAAGATGCAGAAAGAGAGTGAGCATTAGGACAAAAATGGCTAAGCTTCTTTGAGGATTAATGGAATTGAGTCAAGGAGGAGGCTGAGAGTGCATTAGAGCAGCTGGCACGGGGTCACAGCACTGCCGGCGTTTTCTCATGCCACCCCTGACATGAATCATTCAGTGGCATTCAAATGACGACGGGCAGCCCGATGATATGATCATGAAAGTCAGCCTATGATAACATACCTCCAATTACACAATGATCAGAGCGTCAAGCCCGCTAATAGATTCACACCAATTAAGTGAGAAATATATTCAAATGACTTTTCACTTTGAAATCAGTCTTGTTATTCCCCTCGACAACCGACAACAGCACTCATTACGGTGGCTCCAGAACGAGAACTGGAGAGCGCGTGTAAATATTTAAAACCCCCACAAATATATAAATATTCATTCCAGAATGATTTGACGCGCTAAATAAATAATCCCTTGTTCAATAAATGACACCCTAAATAAAACTTTAAAAACAGGATCTGGGGGAATGAAGATGAGATGAATCAGAGGGGAGGATTCTGGGCAGGAGGGAAGTGAAGGGGGGTTGGGGGTGTCATCTGTCACTCCACCCTGTTTGAATTCCTAATTGCTGCCATGCAAACAAGTCATGCTAATTAAAGCCCGGCTCCCAATTAGATGAGCTTCAGCTCAACCTTGTGGGGAGGGTCCGCACGTAGAGGAAGAGGAGGGTGATATGCTTGCAAGGTGGAGTTACCCAATCGCAGAGGAAAATAATTTCAGTCGGTGGAAACATTTAGAAACGAGCGGCTGATCTGCCACATACAGAAAAAGTTTCGGTGTCATTTTTAGCTGTTAGGGGAGTCAAATCAAACATTTTCTTTAACATGAGATGTTCGACGCCAACTCCCCCCACCCACCCACTCTAGACACAGTATTGTGATTAATATTGAGTTTGTGGAGAATGAATTAAGAAAATCCACCTGATTTTATCAATGTCAGGGGGCGGCCATTTTGCCTTATTACTGCCATTTGCTGTCAACTGAAAATGACATCACGGTGCCGAAGGGCTTAAGTTTGCGAACGTCACATGACCAAACCCAGAAAACAGGTGAGCCGTGATTTGTCGTCACATGAGCGCTGAGCAACTCTGATGTCATTTTCACTCGACAGCGAGTGGCAAAATGGCCGCCTCCTGAGATGGACAAAACTTGCTGCTTTCATTCATATTCCACAATCACACTATCAAAGACGATTGGGGGCGAATAGAACATATTGTAAAATAATGTTTTGACTTGAAGGAACGCATGTTGAGGTCTAATCTCTTTGGATCTCGCCATTGCTTACAATCAGTTGTGTAAAGACTTCAGGAGTGACGATTGATTTGCGTAACTTGATATGCTCATAAAAATGTCAGCTTTTACCAAGGCGCGCTCGAAATCTCGGCTGACCAGGCACTTAAACAGTACTTGTTAGGACCTGCTTTTGCCAGTGGAAAAGTGGAAGTCACAAGCAGAGGGAGACCAGGCTGGGTAGGTACAGTGCATTGAAACACGGTCGAAAAAAGTTAGGCTAACACTGAACACAGACAAGAACGGCAACATTTTCTCGTCTTCAGACGGAGACATTGTGCAGGATGGCGCTCAATGTGACATTACTCAACAATAAACTCATCATGTGTAGCCTGTATTATTTTACAAGCTCTAATTAGAGTTTTATGATCGTTCTGATAAACACCGTTTCAGTATTTATCTCCTGTGGTCCGTTGCATCCGTTCTGGCTATGACCTGCGTTGATGTCTGGTCCAACATGGCCGCTTAGAGAAGTAGACGGTAATCTCTGGTGTCACCTGTTCTCCTCCGCTCCCCATTTGACTGCCTCTCCGAGCCTCCCAGCTCTCTGGAGGGCCGAGCCTTTATGCGGCCCGAGCCTGTCCTATCGCACAATGAGCTGCAGAAACAGCGCTTTTGTGATGGCTGTGATTAGTCTTTTGTGTTCCCAGGTAGAATTAAGATGAAATCCTACAGGCAGTCATTGTATTGCTATCTTCAGGACACTCAAAGAAATATGTTGGGGTTTTGAAGGGGTGAAATGAAGCCCGAGGGGCCACGGTACGCCTAAGCTCTGTGGGGAAATACGCAGCGGGAACACAATGGGAACAATCTTGTCGTTCCGTTTCTTTTGTGCTCTCTTGAACCTTAGTCGGTGCTGCCCATTTACTGTAGTCTCTTTACAACGTGGCAGTATTGTCTCACTCAGGCCTGCCTTCCCCTTTTTGCCAGCTTCAGAGAGCTACCCACAGGCTGATGAGATGACAGCCGCCACTTTGCCAGATTCTGTGAGACCCTCGGGGTTTATTACCCGCATTCCTCCATGTGTTGGGTATGCAAATAAAGTTTGGGTTGGTGGCTTTCAGATGTGATAATTATGGATTTATTTGTAAGCTGTCACTTCCCTTAATGCTCAGGGACATCAAAATAAGTTCAAATGCAGGCATCAGAGAGGATCGCATTTGCTCGCCTACCACAGTTTCAAAGAACATGCGATTCTCTTGATGCCAGGGGTCTGTCAATAACCACTCATTTAGACAGCCGCACGCTTTGGAGACCCTTGCTGCATGCCGCCGCGCTCGAAATGTCTGCTCGAAAATATTTACATTTTCTCATCCGGTTAGATATTCCAACAGCAAGGTGCTTTTATCAGCGGGTGATGTGTAAACAAAGACAGGGAACAAATTTGTACTGCCATCTCATCCCCCTGAAACAGACTGGAGATGTTTCCATCAAACCTCTGATGGGGGGAGAAAAAAAGAGAAAGATCAAAAGAGGCGGCTGGCAATAAATTGTACGAGATGAGCAGAATTATTTGGACAACTGGCCAACAGGAACCAAAATGACCGAGTCTGTTCAAGGAGCCGTTTCCAGAGTGTGGTGGTACTTCAAAGAGTGCGGGTAAACTGAGTTTAAAGTTTTTTCAAAGCCACACAAGGCACAAGACCACAAAAAAAAACAGGAGACGAGTGTCAGCAAAATAACCCCTGAATGTAAGTATTTGAGCGCTTGTTGACAAAGAACGAAAAAGTGCCTCACTGTGTTCCTTTGTCTTGCGAGAAGCTTAATGGAGCGGGCGGAGGTTGGGGGGGGGGGTGTTGGGAACAGGTGAATGTCTCCTGCTGCTTATGTTTCAGCAGGAGTGGAAACATAAGGCAGAGCAGAGGATCACACAGACACACACACACATACCTCCACGCACGCACACACACACACATACTCTGCTGGGAGAAACCGTCTGGGGCTCAGAGAATGTTATCTCCACTATGACTCTGTCAGTCTCTCGGAGAGTCCTCAGTCATTGTGCTAGTGCACATTAAGGCCTGATAAAAACTATGGAACCCAGCCATCCGTCTTGATCTAGCCGTGTTAAGAGAGCGGGGAGCGCGAACCAGCGAGTAGCCGCCGCACTGTGGAAGACTTGTGCAACTGTAGGTCAACTACTTTCTTCCACACACGGGACGGATTTGAAATACGTAAGCCGTTCGGTCATGTCTGTGTGTATGAGCGCATTCCAAACAGAACGCGAAGCTGATCCGTGGATGTGATAAAAAGGAACACCTTGGAGACATGTCTGCAAATGAGTCACCAACCACTTACCTTTGTCTGTGATTACAGTTCACTGATGAAATACGCCAATAGTTACAATGAAGTGAATAAGCCCCAACTGGGCGGGTTGGGGGGTGGGGGGATTTGAAGGTGTGGGACATGTGGGCAAATTTGGATGAATGGACCTTCATCATCTTAGTTCTGGTTGTGTTAAAAGGGGCCATAGACAAGTTTGGCAAATGCTGGTCCAAACATATATTGCAAGGTGGTTCGAGAGAGTCAAAGGAGCAGCAGCACTTACCTTGAAAATACGTTGATGGTCAGATGAAGAGCAGAGGACAGCACCGAAAAAGAAGAGAAAAATAGATCATTTAGACCACAGTGGCTTAACGAGTGGCAATAAATCAAATAAAAGCGAGGCCTCCTGGAGGACAACCACTGTAAACGCTGACTTGGTCACCTATTGGCTATGAGAAGACATTCACATGCACAAAATGCATCTCCCCATTACAGTAAAATCTGCTCATTGCAAAAGTAAATGAAATGCTCTGATAAGAATCGTCGCAATGACAAACGGAGGTTATATAGGCAATCCTGCTGGCAAATACGTGTGTCGTACTGATAAAGCGGAGCTCGCTGTCGGCCTGTTGGTCTCTCGGCTCCTTGAGCTCTCACCGTCTCTCCTTCACAAACACACAGAGACACCCGATAGGCTTCTATCTAGCCGTGTTTCCGCGTGTGTGTGTGCATGTGCACACCCAAGATTGCGCCTCTCCGGAGGCTGTTTCGGAGTGGCGCTGGGCTGCCTCAGAGCGCATTCTATCACCAGCGCGAGATTGCATCTGATGACTTGTGCGATGTAATTGAAGTGTAGATTACTATCTCTCATGTGCTTGTCAGATCAAAAATAATAAAAATGCAGAGAGTTAGCAGCGGTTGGCAGTTGCTGGAACTTGAGCCGGCTACTCCGCGGCGGCGGTCTTGCGCACTGCCAAATAAAGCCTCGCTATCAGTCTCGGGACGACGTTGCGCTGCAAAATTGACTCCCCGCTCTCCCGCCGCCTCCATCCCGAAAATACACTCTGGATGAGTGTATGACAGGCCAGGACATGTTTTCCCTCGGACAGGGAGAGATGGAAGCCTGGCTGCTGAGAGATGGGAGAGTGTTGGAGGACCCAGGACACAGAGGGTTGATTGACAGTGGTGACAGCGCAAAGGTGTCAGACGTGGGCCGCACAGGAGTCAAAACTGGACTGAGCGGTCCAAGGACAGCAAAAAGCTTGGCAGCCTGGCTGATGGTGTGGCTAAATATGTTTTTGAGAGAAAATAAACAAATACATTGTTTAGGGAACCTCTTAGGTCCAACACAATCTGTTTCGTGATTTGGTTGACCTTTGATTTGTTGATTTACTTATTCATTCCCATAAGATTTTTTTTTAGCTATACGGACGCCAAGATAAAATCTTGATTAACAACGCAGGCATTTTTTTAAGGCCGATTTTGGCATCATTAAATGCCATAAGCGTTATTAGAATACAGTGGTACTTGCGAACGTCTCTTCATGCGAAAGTTATGAAACGGATCAACAGGAAAATATTGCCTCTAGTTACGAAAGAAATTTAAAGTTATAAAAGGTAAAAATACAGTATTGGCTGTAAGTCGCAGCTCCGAGTTTCCTGAACGCAACATACTGAACGCTGATCTGCCATTGGCTGCTACCAAGCATCATCTGGCATCCCATTGGCTAAGAGGAACCTCTACCCTCTGTGCCTCTGTGCGTCGATAGATACATAGATAGATAGGTCTTAGATAGATGCAGCATCTTCGTCATTCGCCCTTCGAGCCATGAGGTGTTCCGATCACCCAGAAAAAGTGTTCACCAGTCGGGCGGTCGCTCACTATCCGCTCACAAAGCTGACAAAAGCAAACGCCCTTGGATCGGTTTGTAACAAAACGCCAAGCAAAAACCACTTTTGAGAGATAGCATGAACTAATGAGGGTAAAAAACGGTGAGGACGCAGTTAAAAGTTAAACAACCATCATTTTTATTCTTTACTCTAGTCTTGTTTTTTACATTGTGCACAACTCTCGTTTTTTTGTGCAATAATCTAATTGTAACATATATTTGTGACATATTTTGATGCATTTTTATGGTTTAGAAAACATTTATGTCTGACTTTTGGGGTAGCTTGTAATGGATTGGGGCATTTACATGGAAAATGTGTCTCTACTTACTAAATTTTCTAGTTCCGAAATTTCTTCCAGAACCAATTAATTTCGTAAGTAGAGGTACATTTGCGTTAGGGTTAGGGTTCGGGTTAAAGACTTTGTAAACTGAATTTAGAGAGATTTGTTTTGAAATAAATTATACATGTATCAAGTTAATTGCTTAAAAACTTGAGCCTCAGAACTATGCAGTACTGAATTGTGGAGTTTTAGTGATAATCTATTTTTCTCCATCTCAGGTGCACATGCAATTAGCTAGCTAGCTATGCCTACATCGCAAAACTAGCCAGCTTGTGTGGCCACTTAAGAGTGACACATTGACAGCCATGACTGGGTGCACAGAAAGAAAGGCAGAAGGGCAAAAAGAACTAAATCAGACATGGCAGCCAGTGTGTGTGGACCAGAGCTTTACACTGATTTGCATGGTTTAAGAAAGCCTAAATAAAGCTTGTAAGAAAATCCTAAAAAATAAAACAAAACAAAACAAAAAAAACAAGCGAGACGAGCATGCGTGCGGCACAAGTGCAGCAAGCACACGTCGAACGAGAAAATGCTCAGGTTCACATGACGTCAGGCCGCCGCATTTGTCGTGGCGTCGAGGAAGCCCTCATTACTGCACCTCATGGGCACTCGGTGCGCCCTTTGAAGTGCTTTGAGGTACATCATCGCATGAAACGAGCATAGTTAATCCACTTGTTAATCAAGTGCGCTCGTGAGCTTAGGCGTCTGAAGTGGCTCTCTCTCCTTGGAAGACTTGCCGCGTTCAAAGGAAATTGTGCTCAAGTGGGGAAATGATTATTTCACGTTATTGAAATTTCAGACAAATCCAAGGGCGGCTGTGCCAAAACACATACAACCATAACTTTACCAATACTATGCTTAACGTCAACTACAGTACAGCTACATACTTTGAACTAAGGGCTGATTTTACACATCACGCTAAATCTTATTAACGGGCGTGTTTAGCTTTCAACTAGGGTGTAAAAAATATCATTTAAAACCTGTGCTCCATATACAAGATGCCAAATATTGTATGATGATGAGTTGTGTACTCACCCATGCCATCTAATCAGTTTGAAAACAAGAGCTAAGAGCAAGAGCAGTGCAATCAAATGAACTTCATCATAATTTCAATTGTAACTTTTTTTCAATCATCCAAAATTATCATCCATCCATTTTCCTATCTGCTTATCCTCACTTGGGTCGCGAGGGGTGCCGGAGCCTATCCCAGCTGTCTTTGGGCAGTAGGCGGGGCATATCTTGAACTGGTTGCCAGCCAATCGCAGGGCACACAGAGACGAACAACCATCCGCTCTCACACTCAGATTTAGGGACAATTTTGAGTGTTTGATCAGGCTGCCATGCATGTTTTTGGAATGCGGGAGGAAACCGGAGTACCCGGAGAAAACCCACACAGGCCCGGGGACAACATGCAAACTCCACACAGGAAGGCAGGATCCAGGATCGAACCCACGACAAGGTCGACGCGCTAACCACTGGTCCACCGGGCCGCCCGTCCAAAATTATAATCGAGGAAAAACAATGACTGCGCCCAAAGGCCCGGTGTGCGTCTGCAAGTTGCTGCATTTTGAAAGCACTCAAAATGCTGCTCAGCTCACCTTAAACATTGTTGTCAAAACTGTTGTTATTAATTGCTAAATATTAAAAACATCATTGGGTATGATGCAGTGGAATTCAACACTCCTGCAGGGACTACTGCAATAAAATATTGTTGGAGGTTTTCACGTAATTTCTTAAACGCACAGTGAAATAATAAGGTGGTGGGGCTGTTTCGGTGAAGGTTCCTGACACATTCCCGACCCATTCGGACTGAATGGGTCACTGCCCTTTTGCTCTTCAGCAGACAGAAAGAAGTAAGGAAGAGAAGACTTCCTCCTCCCTCCCTCCTTCTCCCCAAGAAGCCTGTGGGCTGCTCTGAGGCCCGATACAACCTTCCCCTGCTGCGCCAACAAGTTTCCTTTTCACTTCAATTAATGAGCCATAAATAACCCAATGAAGGTGTCAGCAGAGAGCACCATTTATCATGGCTTTCTCCAACTCCACTTCATGTGACAGGAGGCTCATTCCCAGCCGCAAACAAAGACAATGCAAAAAAGAGGGAGATTTATTCCTGGACCAACGCTCCCAACCTAGAATTCATCTTGTGCTGGGACTCTCACAGGTGCGGCCGTTTGACAAATATACCAGGACGTCCGCAGTCAGGCTAGCAATAAATTTGGCTAAGAGTGGGGAGCAGCGCTCTCCCCGAGCTCCCGAGAGGCTGGCGGGGAGTCCATGTTAAAGACATTTCTTTATGTCCCCGTCTACTTTAGGCTGTGGATCACAAGAGGCAGACTGGGTCTAGTGGGGGAAAAAAAGGGAATACAAATGAATGAGAGAAGCTGCTAGAAATATCAGGTCGGTCTGAGAGGCGGGAAGAATTGCTTTTATCAAGGTGGCCCACAAATGTCATTTGAAGTCAAGAGTGAGAAAGGAAAGAAAAACTCTGATTCACTGACTCTGAACTGAATGTCTTCTTCAAAAAAGAAATAGAGTATGGAACGTGTTTCAATGAAAAAGCGGAAAACGTTGCTGAATAATATATGCCGGCTTGGGTTTTTTAGGACTCAACATTAGTGCGACGAGAGTACAAACTCGACTGCGCTTCATCGCAAATCCACAATTCAAGCCCCGAAAGACATAAAAGGAACGGTCCATCGCCACGGAGCAAGAAGCGAGCAATAATGACAAGCTGCGGATTTTTAAAGCTTCTGAAGCTTTTGCCACCTTTTTACATTTTACTGCGCTCACACATCTACGTTATGGTTGCCCTCAGAGGGCCCTTTACAAATGTGAAGTACAATCTCCATTATATAGGGGCCCCTGAGTTTGATTAATATCCGTTTTTAACCAACAAATTGATGAATGACTGGTCTTAAAATCAGAAACTGTCAAAATGCAATTGCAGAATAAATTTGCTGTTAATATTTAAGGAACGGAGGTATTTAGCAAGAGGGATTGAGAAGTATAACGTGCCTTGTGGCAATCCAGACTGCAGTGAGCCATTTTTACATCGTCTCAAATCTTTGATTTGCCGTTGAAAAGTAATCCGACGGCTGTGGCCAGCCTGTACTGGGCACTTGCAGCTAGCGACCAGTGACTAGATGCTAACACCGACAAATGGCTCTGTATGTTATTGTCATGTCGCGTATAAACTGATATGGATTTCCCATTTCAACACCGGGCCACGTAAAATGATCTGAGCTCCGGGTCAGGACAGTCTTTCCAAATAAGACGGCAAAATGTCCCTCATCCACCATGCGACCAACACACTTTGAAAAAGATGCGACTCTGTTGCTATATGACCACACACATTAGACTGTGCGAGAGGCAGATATTTCGGCATTGCGGCGCAGCGCGTACAAGCGGCGGACACCTGCAGATGGCTCGCGATACACTCTTCATAAAACAAACTACAGTAAATGATGTTCCGACTACTCTGGCACGGGAGGTGAGCTGAGGGAGCAAAATCAAATCCATTACGGCAGAAGCCGTTATCACGGAAAAACATAGCATTTGTACAATTTTCCGAGCCACCCCCAGTGATATAAATGTCCAGCAACTATAATCAGTCTGGGTTACAGACACGGCCAGAAAGCTGTGATAAATGACATTTCCCAAAATCACGCTGACATTTTCTCTTATCAAGCAGCAGGCACTGGCATGGTGAGAGCAAGCTTGTCAGTCAGAGGCAGACAGGCCTCATACCTTATCACAAGGGCACTCTCTCGCCTCTCTGGAGCTAATGCCGAGGCTGGGGAGAGAGTTTGAAGATGGGGTCGGGAAAACCAAGCCGCTGTCCCCGAATGAGTAGTTATAGCAAGTTTTGGATCTGGGGGTGTACGGAAACGAGAAGTAGACTTCACATGGAGCCTGTGTAGGAGGCGCTCGCTACGCTCCTTCTTTGGTCGGCAACTTGAAAGCAGCAAATGCAGATAAGGATGCCACAGTGAGACACCCACCCCAACCTCTCGCTCACATCCTCCAGTCGTCAGCAGCAGACACAGAGAGGAAAATTAAATATTAACGGTCGATAATGACGATCTTCATTAACATGGGATTCTGTATCAAATGTGGAATACATAAATATAGAAATAATAGAACGTCTATAAGTGGACATGTTGAATGACGATTAAAAAAGAGAGAGAGAGAGAGAGAGAGAGAGGAGAAAGGCGAGAGCGTGAGGGTTTTTTTGCAGTTGGGAAGAGAGTGATTGAAGTGAAGAGGAAGAGATCAGAAGGAAATAGTCGTCTGCCGCACAAATTGAGCTGAGTTTGAATTATTATTTCGGTGAGCTCAATGATTACGATCTGTCGCTGCATTTGATGTGTGACCTGCCTTGTTATGTCCTTCCTGTTAGTTCTGTCATTATAACTTGCACAGTTTCGACTTTAACACGGCAAACGCAGGGTGATTCGGTTATGAAAACACAAACTGGAAGCTGGTGCAACACTGTCAAATAAATACGCGTCACGTTAAATTAAAATAACACCAATGTGATCAATCAAATTCCAAAAGAGCAATTAATAGACGAATTTGTTCTGATCATTAATCAACAATCGCGCCATGATTATTATTTGACAGAATTTCCAGAGCACTCAAGTAAGTGATCGGGTGACGGAAAAGTGGTTATTTCAAGTTACAATTACTATGAAGTTCAATTTAAAGTAGAAAAGTTTTGCAAGGTCACCTCTGGGTCATTTCGCTCCTCTTTTGCACATCTGTCGACACAACATGATGAGAAATCAAAGCCAGTGGGTTTTAACCCGTACAGTTTTCTGTTTGGAGTTCCATGTGCATGATTTAAGAAGGTGGCTGTCTAAAAGGCACTATGGTTGAGAGACAATTATAAAAAAAAAAAAAGGAAAGGGGGGGGGGGGGGGGGGGGGGAGGGTTTGAGGGCATAAAGCAATGATATCCATGCCAGAACAGCCCAGCCTGCTAAGCCGTGGTGGCCCGCAAGCGCACAGCCCGTGGTGCAAATCATCAGCTGTGTTCCTCTCGATGTATGGGAGCTTTTCAAAAATCAGAGGCATTAATTGAGGAATGCAGGATTCAAATCTGCATGAAATGAGAGGCCGGGCAAATAAACACCGGCGTTGGAAGCAGAAGGACAAAGGGAGAGGAGAATCTCAACTCTCGGCTCCTGGCGGCTTGTAGGCCCGTTCAATTTTACCGCCGCTGAGCAGCGCTGGAGTCTCCGCTGCTCGTACGCATGTGGGGTTGATGGATGGGTTAACAGGGTATAAATTATATAACAGCAGGTAAACGATATAAAGTCATTAGATTCCAATGCTTTTATTTCCCCAGGAGTCGCTCCAGTAATTGATGTCTCGCTCGCCTGTCTCCTGTTTGTTTTTACAGCGACAGAATGGGTGAGATAATTCACAACTCGGTTGTCACACTGGCACCACATACAAGGCAACAGTATTTTGCTTTTTTTTTTCCCCCTGACTGCACGGAATAAAAGGCAACTACTGAGGAAAACCGTTTGCAAAGTGATGAGGTGGCAAGCGCTCATAGGAAACAGGAAATATTCTCTGACATTGACCGCAAGGAAATCACCTCATCCAGCCGTTCAAGTGTACAATGAAGCTGAAGATATTGTTCAATAAAGTGTGCGTCCAAATCAAATGTTTCTCTCGCAGCTGCTGTGAGACCAATTAAAAAAAAGAGAAAAACAGACAAGGGGTGTTGATTCCTGAACACCCATTATCCTCATCATCAATCTACATTCCAGTGAACTGGGTTCCAGTAATGACCCCAACTGTAGCCAAAAGGTCCAGTCCTTCACTTGAATGTACACTTCATTCAGCGGCGCTTCTTGCATCTGGTGGACGTGTTGTAATGCTCCATATGCGCAGCGGTGACTTCACCTCTGCCGTCATTTCTTGCACAAAGAGACACAATTATTCATCACACGTGTTAGCATCCAGCAGCAGAATTGAAGACTGCTTTGAAAGGAAACATCCATAGTGGATTTCTGATTCCGTTAAACAGTTGAGTGCAAGCAGCTGCTACGTGGCGAATTAAGTGGTGATGTTTCACAAGGCCGTCAGACATTTTTGCGGGAATAAATTGCTTTGCCTGCGTCACAGTGGAGCGGAACTGCAATTGATGTCAGACATTCTGTGCATCGTGAAATATGACCAATTTTAAGATGCGTGGGGGAGTGGGCCGTCTCTTTTGGAATGACGGTGATGTCACGCAGTCGAGATGATGCTCGCTTAAATGATATTTACGCATCATCTTCAGAGTATAAGAATTCAGCGGCAAACCTATCAAGCTAAGAGGTCCTTTTTGGTCCTCTTTGACAGTTTGGCGACAGAAGCTTCCAAACTAAAGTTCTGAATGATTCTCGCTTACCTAGGTAAATGTATTTCTGTTCATCGTCCATTTAAATCTTCAAAAGCTCAGATCTTGAATCTTAGCTGAGCCCCATGGCAATTGGAACATGTATTTGTACATATAAAAAAAGTCCTCGGGGTGCTTCACTCAAATTTGTTCTGATCTTTGAGCTGATTTTGTGTTCATTTGTACTTCATTTTCATGACGTGCGATGACTGTAACACAATGTCTGATGGTACCAAATGTCGGAAAACGTCTGCTCTGTTGGTTGGGCTGTGGGACAGCGACAAACTGTGGTGTCTAATGTGAAGCTGAATAACAGATCCATGAAAGCCTGTTTAACTCTGATGAATATACCCAAACTCATTCTAGAGTAGTTCTTGCTATGACAAAAACGCTCACCAGGAAGACATCAGACCTGAGAAATGGGCTCCCGTTTTTGAAAATTGTGTGCACTTCTTAGATAAGAATGATGACCGTATTTTGCGCACCTAAAAGCATTCCATTTTCTCAAAAGCCGACTGTGCGCCTTATAATCCGATGCGCCTAATATATGGATCAATATTCAGATTTCTTGGACATAGTATTTTAAATATTCTGGGAAGCGCTTAGTTACAGCCGCAGCGCTTATGAAAGTGCTGTATAAATAAAGCTGCATTGTATTGTATTGTATTCCCTTGAGCATAGGCCCATCTAGTGGATGCTTGACAAAACCGCAGCCACTATTGTAGCTTCTGTTCCATCCATCTTATAATACGGTGCGCCCTATAAAAGAAACCATTCATTGAAGCTGCGCCTTATACGCCAAAGCGCCTTATTGTGCGGAAAATACGGTAATTATCAATTATTCTGTCGATTGTGGGGACATTATTCAATTAGAACTCTACATTGAGAATCCCTAACCTCATCTGTAAACATTTTGCTCCTTTTTTTCTTTTTTTGTTGGTCTCTCTCAGGTTATTTATCATCAATTCAAGCAAAAACAAATAGGCAAAACCAGTCTGGGTGGGATTTAGTTGTGGACTTTGGAAGCATATGGACTGTCATTCCTCTTTAGAATCATCATGAACTGCAAGAGTCAATTACTAAGATGGTGATTCTCCTAAACCCATTCCATACATATGCAGGGAATCTTAAATTGGGACTAGGGCTTGCTGTTCCTGTGTATTCCCCACTGCCGTTCTGTCTTTATTATTATTTACTGAGCCCCGAAGCCAGCCAGAGTCAGACTGCTTGCTGTCCACTCTCAAGTCTATCAACACGACAGCACCACCAAGAGAATTTGAAGAAAATAATATGTGACTGCACTGAAGAGGAGTGGGGGGCGGGGAGGACATCAGTAAAGTGGCCGCGGTCTCATGGTGTCAACGAGATTCAGTTATAACAAGAAAAAAAGTGCAACCCCATAGATAGATAGTGGATAGTGTCGGGAGTGGGAGCATCTACGATTCTCCACTTTTAAGAAAGAAGAAGTACGATACCGAGCGTTTGACATTCATTTTTCAGCGAAGATATCAGACGCCCAGCACACTAACAGAGATCAATATCTAATCTGGAGAAATAAATTGCCCCTGTTTGTCTTTCATCTTTGAGGAAGTGTATAAGTATTCTGACAAGAGCGTAGAAGCATTAATCAAACGTTTGGAAATCATGATCCGGGGAGGAGGAGAGACGAGAGAGGCTGACTGGAACCCGCTATTCACGCAGCGTGGCGGTTGTTGACGTCTCATCCAGCATCTCGTCTCTCATCTTGTTACTTCCGCTCACGCGGGGGCGACTTGAGCGTAAGGTCATCTGCTCTCTTTGTCACAAAAGCAGAGCCACCAATTGGATATCTAAGAACAGGTATCGGTCCCTCGTGTACACGCTTGCATAATGCACCGTAACTTGCACGGGATGTCATACGCTAGCGCATCTGACCCGCCGCTATGTGACAGCAGAGAATTCCCCCCTCACCCCCACTCCACCCCTCCTTTTATTCTCAGCCCTTGTCTTTGCAATTACCATGTTCCAATCTCAACTTGTCCCCACAGTCACCCACAATACCCAAAAGGATTGCCGGTCTTTCTTCTAGTACAGCAATTACCGACCCTATCTTTTTGAGAAAAAAAAAAAAAAAAAGTTTGGGTGTAGGATATTAGAAAATGTCAAATTCAGGTTAGATTTCACTTAAGTCCAAAGGCGATGCAGTTTGCTCTCTGGAAAGACAATTTTCACAGTCTTTGCATTATGCATGAAGCGTGAGGTCCATCATTACTTCCTACGGGCGTATTGTTTGCTGCCAGCAACACGTACAACATACGCCGGGGACTGACGTTTGTGACTTATGGATGTGGGGTGTGGGGAGGGAGGAAAACTTAAATTCATCAAGCTGCTAACAAAACCCATGTAGATAAGTGCACCTTTAACTGTTCTTTGTTGTTAAGTATGCCATCTTTTTTTAACAGGCTGAATTCAAATAGTTCCACCTTCAGTGATCTGCGTGAACGCCCGCCTCTTATCACAATTCTGCAGGACAGATTAATCACATCCTGTCTTTCACCTGCACGCCTGACATGCACGCACAGGCTCAAGAACCTTCTCGGGCAGCCATGACACCAACACTGACGCTGCCAGACTCCCATCTGTGCACTTGCCACACTTACGAGCAACATCTATCATCTTTTGAAGTAGCATTTCCAAGGTTTAAATCCACTTTGGACTGTTTAAAATAAAAAGTTTAAGTTTGTGATTCTTCATGCGCAAAATAGGCAAAGCAGCATGTGCTAATATTTTGGGGAGCTTTTTGGAAGTACTCCACACGACACACGCTGTTGAGTATAGAGTATAAGAAGGAAAATGAATCTTTTTTTTTTTTTTAATTCCATCCAAAAACTCCTTTCCAAATACGAGACTGTCCGACAACTTTTAGAGAGTGAGGCTGACTGCGGTCAAGTTCGTGTAGCCTGATGGAAAAGTGGAAAAGTCTGCTGATCTAACAGGCTTGAACGCTCCCCGCCTACTTCCCGTCTCCTCTGCCACTGCAGACGTCGGTGAGACTTATTTTCCTGCCTGATTTTGGGTTTGCCTTTGCAAACACTGACAAAGCAAAAAAAACAGACATCACTCAGTTTGATCCTAATCATCTCCGTTTTTACGAGACTAAAATACTTTTGGAGTTTGTGTTTGTTTCTTTCTTTCTTTTTTAATTCATTTCACGAGTGTCCCACTGTGAGACTTGAGCATGTTAGAAAGAAAGACTCAATGAGGTGTTAAGCAGGAGAAATAAAGCAAATTTAACAAAACCAAATATGGGTGTGATCTGGCACCGTTCACACACATCTGTTCCTCCTACTTGAGCAACATCATACTTGTTTGGCCTTAAAAACCATGTCCAGAGGTATTGTTGCTATGGAAACATAACACAACGGATAGTATTATACTGGCTGTAGCTGAATGCTCTTTGTGCCCTTCAACAAGTTTAACATGAGGGAAAAGCCATTTCCTGTTGACCCCTTGGCCTTTTACGTATCGTCTAAAATGAACCACCTATCACCTCTCAGTGTGGAACAATCCACATGAAGACAGGCAAGGGCCGAGCCCAGATATGAACTAGAACAGGAGGTGGCGCTCCATGGTGCTTGTCCGGCTGAAAGGAATCCAGCCAAGAAAGCAACCCAGACAGGTTGCTAATTTTCTCCAGGTGATGGCCGCAATAGCAGTGCTTACAAAATCATGTTTAATCCTATGTTAGCAACTGATTTGAGACCTCTGAGAGCTGAGCCGAGCGGAGCTGCGCTCCCCATCAGCAGCGTACGTTGACGGAAACAGCTCCGGGCTGCCGATTGGATGAGCAGAGCCAGACAAGACACAAATTAAGCTCGTTATAGGCCGATTTTCAAATTCTCTTAGCGCAGCCTCCCTTTCCCCATCTATCCTCGTGTTTCTCATTACACCCCACCACCCTTCCGCTCCGCAACACGCAAGCAGGATTTACATACCGCAGGTAAACTGGGGAATAAAGAACGCAGATCCAATTCAATCTCCAGGGAGCTAATTAGTTACAATTAAGTTTCTGCTTCACTTGTTGTGCGGGATTATTTGGTAAACATCCACCGAATGTGGAAAGAATCTTGGCCTTCTCCCTGAACCTGAGAAGCGCTCCACTCATATGAGGAAACTTAGCCTTGTGTGGATTTTTATTCCTCTTTGAGGCTCCTGCGGTGAGATATTGACATCAGACTTATTAGAGGCGTGTTGAAAGAGAGGGGAGAGCATCTACTTGATGGATTTAAAAGGAATTAAAGAGGTGCATAATCCGCCACTGTGAACACATGAGTGGCCGGTCTTATTAACGGAGGAGAGAAGAATCGCTGTAAAACCAAGGCCCCGCTTTGAGTTAATTGCACGTTGACTTCATTAACCTTGATGTTCAGTTCTAAGCTTCCACTTCTACGCCGGCTCATTATGCCACAATCACATCATACAGATAGCAGGAGCAAAAGCCAACAAATAACAGAGAACCAAGGCCACTTAGTCGGGCTGCCACCGTGTGTGCGGAGATAGTGATGTTGCACAACATGAAACAAGCGTCGCTTGTGTGTATTAGCCATGTTCGGCGGCTTTGTCACATCATTGCGAGTCATTTTACTGGGTTCTGAACGCTGTCAAACTCTGAGAAAAAGCAAAGCAAAACACAAGATCAAACGAAATAGCTTGACATATTGTCACCATTAAATAAAAGACATGTATTGCTTATTTCCACTCACTTTTCTCTTTCATTTGGAATTTTCCACCAATGTTTTGTTTTGCAATAAGGACTGTTTTTGGTTATGACATTCAGGAGGAGAGTAAGAAAGCGATTTCTGTGAATGAGAGCAGAGAATGCTGGCACTCTTGGATTGTCGCTGCCTGACTGCAGTGGTACAGCAATGGCCCCCGTCTTCTTTTGTGCCTTAACAGGCAGCATTTTTTCCACCGTGAAGTCGAGTGCATGCGGGAGGAAAAATGGAGTCGATGATAAAAAGTACAGTGAAGTCTGAGACATAACTAGATGTGACAAGGACATTTCAACCAGTCTTTATGTCTGTGCGCGTAACCGAGGCGGCCACACGTGTCGGCGCCATCTTGGGGTTGACTTATTTGTCATGTCCTTGTTTATCGTAGTAGCTTGTTATTTATAATACTAGTGTAGCCTGTACTAGCATAGACAAATTCATTGTATGTTCTATATACTTGGCCAATAAAGATGATTCTGATTCTGATGTGTGTCACTTGGCAACAAAATATGCGCCTGTTCGAGGCATGCTGTATGCTAAACTAGCAAGGTAGCTTGGGAAACGTAAATGGCAACCGCCAAAAGAAAGTAGAAGAAGAAAAAGAAGAAAGAGAAGAAATATTAGTCAGGGCAAGTCAGGTGTGACATGTCGTTCGTTTGATGCCACCTCTCATGGCAACAAGTGAAGGCACCGTCTGCCTAGCTAGTTCGCTAATGTAGCATGCGGCATCCATCCCAACAATGGTTTACTATTTACAGCTACAAAAGGCGCAATAACCAACTTGGAGTCTACCTTTGCGACGCTGGATTTTAATTAAATAAGCCATTTTCAACCTAAAAGAAACACTTTCCCGTAGTTAGAAGCAATATTTTTTTTCATCCAACCATCCAATCGGCACAGTTAGGGAACAGGGATTTTTCTGGGTGTGATTATGTGCTGTAATTTTAATAAATACAAGCTGCACCTGAGTGTCCAGCCAAATGAAAAAAGTGGGACTTATCGTCCAAAGAAAATGGATCGTCACATAGTATGTATTTTAAAAATTCTAAACATTTGTCACAAAAGGCTGTCCATCAAACAAGCACCATATTGAATATGCACGTTATGTTCCATTGTATTATACATAAAACATAATAAAATTGTGGGAGAGCAAAAAAGACAATGTGCATTTTTTTGAGCCATAAATTGATAACATAATACACACCTTTTCAACTGTTTCTAACACGTGGCTTATTGCTTATCTGTTCTCCAGGTGGAGCCCAAGGTTTTACATGCCTACGTTGACATTGGCATTCTGTGTGCTATCCAATGCAAAATGTTTCATTTTAAGGCAGAGGGGGAAATGGCACCTGCTGGGCAAACAGGTGCCATATATTGTAATGTGGCTGCTAAGCTCAACTGCTTGCACTACAAAGCGGTCCATCAAAGTGAGATCTGAGGGTCTGAGTCAAGAAGATCACGGCTCTTTTTACACCTTGTCAGACCCACTCTCCTCCATCGCTTCCTGACTAGGCGGCGGTTTTCCTTTTGCTGGACTGGCAACTTTTTCTCCCGCCAGAAAATATCAGAAAGTACAGCCACTGGATGGTTATATCAATATCTTTTCTTTTAAAGACAAGGCAAGTTGTACTTTTTTTTTTTAATGCACAGGAGACACCACTTCTTGAAATCATTATTATATTTCATCAAAAATGAAACATATGATGAATGAACCTGTTACTAACACAATGAGCAAATTACATTTTCAAGTAATACACTCACTGGAGACTAAAATGTAGCAATTCAATCCGTGTATCATTCGTTCTTTCGTTTTTCAACTGCCAATCGAAAACCAAAAATTAAAAAGGAGACTGATCATTTTGTTTTTCGTTTTCTTAATCCAACATGAAAAACGAATACATGCCTGTTTTTTCATATTTCGATTTTAGGCTCGGATCAAATATACGAAACGGGAAAACGGGCCACTTGACTGAATTAGATTTTTTTAATTTAATTGTTTGCATTTACGTGACCCGGAACCTCTGTGGGCTAATGAGAATTACCATCAGACTACGAGAGGTACCTATCGCAGCCATCGATAGCTGTGTCTTGTTTCGAGGAGCCAAGCGTGTCAGCCTGAAGGAGTGAATGGCGAATGCTGACAAAATCGTAGAGTAGAGTAGAGTGTTGTTCCATCGCCGCCACTGCACTACCTGAACTGCTGCGCGCAGAACTTCGTAATTCTCATTAGCCCACAGAACTTCCGGGTCACGTAAATACAAACGATTAAATTTAAAAAATCCAATTCAGTCAAGTGGCCCAATCCGTGTATCATTCGTTCTTTCGTTTTTCAACTGCCAATCGAAAACAAAAAATTAAAAAGGAGACTGACAATTTCGTTTTTCGTTTTCTTAATCCAACATGAAAAACGAATATATGCCTGTTTTTTCATATTTCGATTTTAGGCTCAGATCAAAAATACGAAACGGAAAAACGGGCCACTTGACTGAATTTGATTTTTTAAATTTAATCGTTTGTATTTACGTGACCCGGAAGTTCTGTGGGCTAATGAGAATTACGAAGTTCTGCGCGCAGCAGTTCAGGTAGCGCAGTGGCGGCGATGGAACAACACTCTACTCTACTCTACTCTACGATTTTGTCAGCATTCGCCATTCACTCCTTCAGGCTGACACGCTTGGCTCCTCGAAACAAGACACAGCTATCGATGGCTGCTATAGGTACCTCTCGTAGTCTGATGGTAATTCTCATTAGCCTACAGAGGTTCCGGGTCACGTAAATGCAAACAATTAAATAAAAAAAATCAAATTCAGTCAAGTGGCCCGTTTTCCCGTTTCGTATATTTGATCCGAGCCTGAAATCGAAATATGAAAAAACAGGCATGTATTCGTTTTTCATGTTGGATTAAGAAAACGAAAAACAAAATGATCAGTCTCCTTTTTAATTTTTGGTTTTCGATTGGCAGTTGAAAAACGAAAGAACGAATGATACACGGATTTGGCCCGTTTTTCCGTTTCGTATTTTTGATCTGAGCCTAAAATCGAAATATGAAAAAACAGGCATATATTCGTTTTTCATGTTGGATTAAGAAAACGAAAAACGAAATTGTCAGTCTCCTTTTTAATGTTTTGTTTTCGATTGGCAGTTGAAAAACGAAAGAACGAATGATACACGGATTCAATTCCAATTTCAAAAATTGTGTTTGGACTGATACAAAGAATTTCTTTCTATGCTTATTTGTTTGGTAGTACGAAAAACAAATAACTGTGCGGTGCTCTCTCAAAGTTGGAGTTATATTCCATATTTGAGCTCTATATGAGATGTGTATTGTAACGTTTCCTTGCAACGTTTTCTACAGCTTTGAAATGGCCGCTCAGTGTGATGCACTGCAGGTGGCAAACAAAAGCAAACCACTTTGAAATGGTACCATGAGAAACTAAACATAACACACCGCTTGGAACACATCAAGTGAAACACATGGTAACATATGACAACCGAGGAGAGCAAGGGTATCCTGTTTTTGCGTGATATGATTCACCTTTTATTTTCCCCCCGTCCAGCTAATCACTGAAAAACGTTTTCTTGTTTTGTCCAAGTTCTTGAAATGCCCGGAGGTGTTCCGAGAGATTCCCAAAGAGCTGGTCCAATAGGAAAGTAGTACACTGATGTCAAGGAAGTATTTTGAAGTGATACATCTCAACTGAGAAACAAGCTTTGTTTGGGGGGGGGCTAATTTTCACCGGGGTTGTTGGGCAAATTACGGAGAGTTTTCTTTCATGTCCATGTACATGTGCACTTATTTTTCAAGCTGATTAACGTGTGAACCTTTATTTTATTTATTTTTTCAAGGGATAGTAAAACAAACTACTGTAAACTGTTTTAGATCTTACTTTTGGCACATTGAGCGCTTCAACAATAAATATATTTAGATAAAAAAACTTTGTGGAAGGCTTCAATTATTATGGCAGTATTACCATTCAGTATTGGAAGAACAAATCCATTATTCTGTTGTATAAATGTTGGATTACTGACCTACACTGCAATTAACTCATTCCATCAATGTTAATTATTTGCAATGTGGATAGCTAAACACAAACGTGATGTGTTTATTATGTGAAATGTCAAGCTGTGGCACGGGAAAAAGAAAAAAAAACAACTCACATACAATGTTAATAATGGTGCACAACAGGCAGATTACAAGGCACACTGAGCCCCACCCGCTGTGCAGCGGCCCCCAAAATGTTACAGGAAAAGCTTTACCACATGCCAAAGGCACTCGTCTCCATCAACACAGAGCCAGGGGAAAATTACGTCCACTGACAGCTAGCAACAATAGCTAAAAAGTCTCTCAACTGTAGGGGACACACATAAAAGTAACAAAAATGAGTTGGGAACTTTCATTGTCCTGTGCCTTGCCTCCACGCAGACGCACAGCTGGGCCAGTGCAGCTGGCACGACTGACAAATGGGAAAAAATAGTCCAATTTGAGCAGGTCGTTAGCAGTCGGAGCGCAGCATTCTAGATAAATGAGCAGCGGCCTCGGCTATGGCAGGAGATCTTCCTGAAGCATTCCTGGGAGACTGGCCGGTACCGCGGCAACCCCTTGGCCGCGCCTTCGATCCGACAGGCCCGCGCTATGGCAGAGGTGACCTTGTGGCGCCGCTCCTGCCGGGCTTCTTATTTTTACACTCACGCCTTGCAAGTCTCCCTTGGCCTCCACTCCTATTTTTTTTCTCTCTCTCTCTAATCACCATTGAAAGAGGCAGTGCAGTGGATTTAATGTTAACGTCTTTCTGCCATATTTTGTCAAAAATGAAGGAGAGTGAAAGAGGGGTCATTGTGCGCTGTCAGGATTGGTGTCAAACTCATTTTCACAGTGGGCCACATCGTCGTCATAATTTCACTTGTGTTATGTTCTTAAATTTGGTTTAACTGGTCGAACCGTTAGCCACTCTATGTTGAGGGAATGTGTGCATGTGTTTGTTTTTTTTACCTGTTCAATAGGGTGACTGAATGTGCACTGATGGCAGTGTCTATCCTTAACCAACAATATCAGGATTAAAATACATTTGAATAATTCCAAACTTTGGACACTGACTGTCACCCTGACTTGTGCTTATTATAATAATAATAATACATTTTATTTATAAGCGCCTTTCAAGACACCCAAGGACACTTTACAATCAGGAACAAAACATGCTCTGCATTAACAGTCCATGTGGAAAAATAATCGTTTCAAAAGGGAAACAAGATATATGGTTTCCCTTTTGAGATGAGAACATCATCTCGTCCACGCGTGGCCAACCCGCGTCTCGCGAGCCGCATGCGGCTCTTTGGCTGGTTCAATGGGGCTTCCGGGCTTTCACACGACAAGCGTCGAAAACGCCATGGCAGTGGCGATGCCATCCATCCATCCATCCATTTTCCGAACCGCTTGATCCTCACTAGGGTCGCAGGGGGTGCTGGAGCCTATCCCAGCAGTCTTCGGGCAGTAGGCGGGGGACACCCTGAATTAGTTGCCAGCCAATCGCAGGGCAAGTGGCGATGCCATTCAAACAAAATAATATACACAGAACGTACTACGTCAGCCTATCATCAATCCTGTTACTTGATTGACATAGAGGGCAACCAATCAGATGACTGCATCACTGCTCATGCGTAAACAACGGTGCTAAGCGCTTAGCTAGTCAGCAAATTATCTCTGATTTTAAGGCAGGGGTGCCCAATACGTCGATCAGAATCGACCGGGAGCCAGTGAACTGGTTCCAAGTCAACCGTACGGGGTGGGAGGAGGAAGTGGGTGGAGAAAAAAAAGATTTGTTTGTTTGTATCTTTAGCTTTCGTTCATTTTCGACCCGTTCAGACTGTTGCTCATCGTGGTGTGCGTGCATATGTGCGCGAGTGCACTGGTGGGCACCCGCGTGAGGGCGTGCAAGCGAGCACGCGTGTGTGTGTGTGTGTGTGTGTGTGTATGCTTGCACGTGCACAATCGGGTCGTTCGTGGGAAGTTGGTCGCTTCAAAAGTCGATCTTTGGCCAAAAAAGTGTGTGCGTGAGTGTGAGTGTGTGTGTGTGTGTGTGTGCGCGCGCGTCTGCACGCGCGCGAGGAAGGGTATGATGTGGCTCTTTGCAATAACACAGTAAAAAAATTAGCTCTTTGTCTCTGCCTGGTTGGCCACCCCTGATCCAGTCCATACATTCACACCATGTAGCTAGGTAGCAGCTAGCTAGCTAGCTAGGTAGCAGCTAGCTAGCTACATGGAGGGATAGATAGACTGCTGAATTTCAGTCATAGAAAGTCATAGAAAATAATTACAACCACATATTTAATATTATTATTATTATTATTGGTATTATTATTATTATTATTATTATTGCTATTAATTTGAACTAAAAATTAATTGGAATAGCGATAAAAGGTGAAGAAATTGTTCAACTACCTGGTCCAACATTACACTGAGGAGATTTTAGATTGTCCAGTCAAAGAGTTTCTAGATGTAGTCAAGTTGCCTTTAGGGAGAAACATGAAGTGGACACTTATTTGTTTTATTGGATAAAAAAAAAAAATGATGCATCGGACCAATTCTGGTCCCTTGAGCATGACACCTGTGGGTTGGAAGGTGAAGAGAGCGAGGCAACTCCATTAAGAGTTTCTACTGACTCAGCCCCGTTGAGCAGAGTCAAACACGTTCTGATATTCGAGACGTGATGCTATGTAAATCTGTTTTTCTCACTGCATGTTTGTTTGTGCGTTACTGTGTGCCAGCCAATGCCAGTGCGTACACAGTAGATATGTTTCAGTGCCAGCAGTCAACGTTGGGCCACTTTCTTCTTGCACGCCCACTGTGGCCTGTGGGCCTCTGATGTTTTGTCAATGCCGTGCTGGCTACATTTGCAAGAGAAACAAACACAGACATGGTAGATTCCGCCTGTTTTTCACTCTATTTTCAGGACACGGCGAGCGAATGCCATAACCGAAGGCGGCACTTAGACGCTACGAGTTTAGAAACGAATGAGACGCCAAATTAGAAAAGGGGCTGCCCGTACTGAACCAGCCAAGGAAGTATAGAGCATAGAACGGCTGAAAATCATTTTCAACTTTCTAATTCATAGACTTTTTTTAAGTACAGCAAGCTGGCACTGGGTTTGGCACTCCTTTACCTCCAAATTTGCCTGATGATCTCTAACGATGTAGCGGTAGAAAACCACTGTTCTGAAAGATTGTGTTCGAGTGACTTACTGTCACCGGTTAAGAAAACAGCCAGCTGGAAGTAGGAAATGGAACTCCTCCTTTGAAGGACCACTAAAAGATTACATTATCTTAGTCCACACAAGACACACTGCGGTCATAAAAAGGTGTTTAAACTTTGCTTAGCAAGCGTGCAAAACTGTGCCACCGCCAGCATCTGTGGTTGTCTTACTCTGTAATTTAAATGTCACAGCAGACCATCACTACTCAGACCAGGCAATACTTTGTGAATTTAGTGTCCCATTTTGACTGCTTGCAAATTGTATGCTCGATGTCTCAGTTGCAACGATCTGTTTAGTTCGCCCTCCCTTTTTTTGTTTTGTTTGCGCAAACCTGCCTAATGGCTCTTCTCAAACGTTTGCTACTGCAAGATATTTTCGAGAAGAGAAATTCTGCTCGTACAATATTTTCCCCTTTTTTTCATCAAGAGTTGATGAGATGATGAGGGATGGTTGTTCATAAAAATCCCATTAGATCAGCAGTTTCTAAAATATTTAGACTGCCCCGTCTGGCACCAACAACCATCAAATGTTCCAACATGCATTCTTCCCCATTCTGATGCTGAGTTTGAATTTCACGTTCATCTCAACCATGTCTACATTCCTAAATACCTCAGGTTACAGTATGTGATTAGTGGATTAGATAACATATTACAGTATCAACTTTCAACGAGTGCCTTTTTGTATTGAAGGTTGCGTTGCCAATGGCTCTTCATCAACAATCGCAGTGCTTGTGTGGGTACATTTTTACATTCACTCAACACTCTTTTAGATGCCTGGAGAAGAGAAATTCTCTCACAGCAACGATGCACTGTAAAAAAACAAAATGTGATTATAATCTTTGAGTTGTGAGCTCAGGTAATACATTAGATGGCACCTTATAACTGCAGCTATCAGTGATGTGACCCAAAAAAAAAAAAAAAAAATGGTTTGAACTGAAAAATCATTTTTTGATTTCAAATAATGATAATGATTTTATTTGTAAGCGCCTTTCACAACACTCCGGGACACTTTACAACCAAGAGCAAACAATAAAACTACAGTTAAAATTATAAATAAAAGATGTGATCATTCCACTTTGAAATGATAAAAGGTATGTATCGAATTTTCTTTTAGTGGAGAAACGTATCTACGAAGGAAATGGCAGATGTACAGTACTGATAAGTTGAAATGTATGTAAAATGACAAAAAATAAATGAATTGCATCACACCCTCTCAAATAGACTCCCGCCAGATCTAATCAAAACGTAATCCCCCTGAGGCGAAATGAATTGAATTGTTCCACTTTCAAATGGTACCGTCATTTAATAATTTTGCACTTCACATATCGTATCAAACCGCCTTTTGCAGAGAGATGCACGACCCCAACTATCAATTATTGCGGATGTCGAATATTTTCCAGACCAACAGCAAAGCACTATCATGCTTATATAAGCCTCAAAAAAAGGAATGAATAGGCTAGTCACGCTCAACTTTTCTCAACTCGCCATCTTTGTTGGTAGCTCGTTGTTTTGTGCCAACACTTTTGCGGCGAATCGTTGCGGCTGACAGTAACTACTAGTCAGTTGTGTTCGTATTCAGGGTAACTTATGAAGACTTTACATAAGTATCATTTGTTTTCCGGGGTCAAATTGTCACCACCACAAAAAAGGAAGAGTGATATATGGCTACGTGGTTAGCCGTCGGCTTCATGCAGAGGTAGGCTCCCAGCTGTGTGTGGAGTTTGCGTTCACATTTATGGCAGGCTCATTGGGCACTCTAAATTATCCCTAGGTATACGTGGATGGTTGTTCATTGGCTGGCAACCAATTCAGGGTGTCCCCCGCCTAACTGCTGGGATAGGCTGTAGTTGATTCGGAAAACTACGGAGCCCATGGAAGGAATTCGGTGAAAGGCTAGTTACGCAAGAACTCACTGTTTATTTAACTGCTACTTTGAACCCTCAGTGAGGAGCAAACATTTTTTTTCTAACATGAAATAGCAAAAGAAGGGTCAACATGTCACCGTGAGGAGAAAAAGATCCCAGAGACAAGGATGGCTCTGGGACTTTTGCAATGACCTCTGTGCAAGAGTGAGTATGCAGATGCTGTCAGCCGTCCAGAGGTGTCCCTCATGGTCCCACCTCTCTCGTGCCTCACCCAATAAATGAAGTAGAAGTCGGTTGGACAGGCAGGCTCATTATAAATAAGGATATGTACTTTTGTGCCCCAGAAGAAATACCGGGTTCCTTGCTCCCACTCCGATCATCCCTCCGTAGTGGAGACCAGTAGAGGACAGTAAAAGCATCTTGATCATGACCTTTCCTCAGGCGCACTGAGGCAAATTAAGAACACACATTTGATGAGAGGACACCAGAAAGAACCACCAAGCGCTTCAAGAACAGCCCCGATGCATACACACTTTCGAGTCACTGCACAATGCACAGGTTATATTCTCTCTTCTGATCACAAGCTAGAGGGCTGCATAATGTCTTTGATTTTGGCATTGAGAACCAGACTTTTTCCTCACTTCTTTAAGGAGTTCTATGCGGTTGTTGATTTATCTCCGATAGATTTAAATTTCAAAATAGATGGAAGGAAACTCTGATGAAATACATCTTTTAGCCCATGCTAGCTCACAATGCCACGGCAAGAGTTCCGGACTCAAAAGGCCAAACACCAACCGCGAGAGACTTCCCCGGTGAACTAATTGTTTCCATTTTGAAACCGATTAGAAAAACGTTGACAGTAGGATGCAGCGAAAAACCAAACATCCAGGAAAAGAAGCTCAAGCCAATATCCTAGAACATTTGTTGTTCTTCACTCTGGCATGGGCTTGGCATGATGGTCCGACCCAGTCAAGACCGACATAAGTTACGCATTACGGAGAGACTAGACTAAATAAAGCATTCTCCTTGAGGTACAAAATGGAAAATGACTCTTGGAAAATCTTTGCTGCGAACCAAGAGAAAAAGTGACAAGATTGCCGTGGAGATGTAATTAATCACGAGCCCCCGGGATGGCATTTGGACATACAGTACAAAAACAGTAACAAAGCAAGCCGCTTTCAATTGAACATTATTTTTGTTGTTGTTGTTGTTGTTGTTGTTGGAAAGAAACAGGCCATTATGAACTCCTTGTGATAACACCTCATACTTTAATAATAATAATAATAATAATACATTTTACAGTTCGTACCTCATAAGTACAGTTTGTGATTGGGCGAGCACAATGGGGCCCGAAAACAGACACATGACATGATCGTTGTTGGAGGAAGGTAAGGTCACGAAATACATGACGGCGAGCCAACATTCTTACCTGATGTAGGACAGGGAGATCATCATCAAAATTAGAGAAACATCGAAAGAAAAAAAAAAAGATCACATGATTGGGCAAACTGTCTCTCCTTTTGGAGTTCTTTTTACTCATTGTACAATCTCAGATGTTGGATCGCAGAAATAAAAAAATATATGTTTTGATCCAAAAGTTATTGAGAACATTCATGAAAACAAGAAGTCACAGATGTAGAGAATCCACCGTAGCTTTCTCTTGATTTTATGTTAGTATTTAGGCCAGATTATATTCGAAACCATCGACATCTCTGAAGTGTCATTTAACGAAAACAAGTGCCACCGTGTGAGCAATATAAGGTACAAAGTCAACCCAATTTACTTGACTTGCCAGTTAATGCATTTTGAAGCAAGGAAAAGTGGTGAAGGTTTGGCCACAAAACCCAAAAACTCACACCTCCATGTATTTCTCAAGATTCGGCTCGGACCCAGCCAGTCCGCAAACCACATACTGACCCATCGGTGTGGCCCGAATTACATCTGCAAACTGAATCTGCTGTTTTGATCTTAATCGCCGCAAAAACTAATCTAGTTACTCTTCAAATCCACTCAGCGTGCAGTGCTGCGGCTGTTGACAGAGAATTTCATTGAGTCACAGAGCCAGATGATTAAAACTGTCATTTTGTCTCTTCTTACTTTCATTTTTTTTACTGATCGTTTTAATTTGGATCTTAATCCCGATCTGCGAGCCATCTGGTTTGTTTGACCTGCACCCCAACTGACAACAAAATTGAAGTTAATCGGGGGCAATGTGGGAACTCAAAAGCCCAGCTTAGTTTTATATCACACAGGAGAGGCATTTGGCCCATGACGCCTGCAGCATGCCACTTTGTGAGACCTTTTTAAAACGCAACACGAGTCGGCGCAATACTCACCCTCGCTCCCATCACCAGACAGACAGACAGACAGACGTATACAGTATTCGCAGAGGGGCAAGTTAATCAATTGGTGTTAAAACCAACATAGAGCACGACTCCATTCTTTGAAGTCAAGATTACGTTGGAAGGGCAGCGGTAACACTGAAGTACGGTGTGCCGAATGGAGGACGTCTTTTCCTTCCGCTTCAGCTGAATACTGATGCATCTGACTGATTGCCACGTCTGTGGAATCTAATTTGAAAGGTGGACAGTGATGAATGTCTTTCTTCCACTTACTGACCGTCTGATGTATTACGCATCCTCAACTGATCAGAGGGGCTGATGAGGCACAGGGAGGCAGGGGGCGTCCATGTCCAACGCACCCTGACATTGCTTATATAAATGACTGCACCTCATCGCCTTTCATTTCCCAGCTCGCAGGTCACGCGAGGAGCCAACGGGGCCACCGTTAATGGGGGACGACTGACTTCAGCTGGGGCTGCCCGCACGTTTTGATGGCCGGCACGTTTGACAAAGTCTCTTAACGTAGTGTCTGAACCGTACTCCCTTGTCAGCCTGGAGTATAATTGTCAGAGACACAGACGGAGGACAGCGCTACCGGCCGCCCGTCTGTCATTGTGATTCTCTGCCTATGTACATCCTGACTCTACGTGAGCAAAGGTTCAGTTGAGACATACAGTGGCACCTCTACTTACGAACGTCTGTTCATACGAAATCTTCAAGTTACAAAACGCCCCAACAGGAAAATATTGCCTCCAGTTATTTAATAAATTTCAAGATACAAAAGGTAAAAATACAGTATGGCCTGCTACTCGCAGCTCCAACTTTCATGAACACAACATAGCTGCTCTGCTATTGGCTATTCCCGAGCATCATCCTGGCATCCCATTAGCTTAGAGCGACTTCTACCGTGTCTATGTGTGTAGATAGATCAATAGATAGATCTGTGTCTATGCAGTGTCCTCGTCATTTGCCCCTCAGGCCATGAGGCGTTCCGATAGTTTTACGTAAATGTGAATCACCCAGAAAAAGTGTTGACCAGTTTGGCGATCGCTCACTATGCTGATGTTTGCCTTGGACATTTCCGAAGGATTGTTAAAAGCCGACAAAAGCAAAGGTCCTTGGAGCAGTTCTTTACAAAACGCCAGGCAACACCACTTCTGAGAGAGAACATGAACAAAAGAGGGCAAAAAAACAACGTGGACGCAATTAAAAGTTAAATGACCATCAATTTGATCGTTTACTCTCATCGTTGTTGTTTTTTTACACTATGCACAACTCTCATTTATTGTGCAACAATCTAATTTGTTACATATATTGAGGCATTTTTATGCTTTCGAAAAATGTATGTCAAAATTTAGGGGGCGGGGGTGGCTTGGAACTGATTAGGGCATTTCAAATGTTTCATTTCTGTTTACAAAATGTTCTAGTTAAGAAATTTCTTCCAGAACCAAAAATTATTTTCATAAGTAGAGGTACCACTGTATATCCTTTTGCTCAGTAAGTCGCAAAACTCCTTGAATGATCAAACCTGAATTTTCAGAGTTGAGGAAGCACGTGTTGCCAGCGCTAATTGCGGCCAATTCTGGAACAAAATACAAAGAGGCATTTTGAGTGGACTGGGCGGTACGGTTCAGGATCTGTTAATACGAGGTTCCACCTGTCGTCGATTTTGTAGAAGACATTGCCATCTGAATAAAATATTATATTAACCTTTTAGAAAAAGCTTTTCGTGCTAGACCATATTTTGCTCCTCTCCGTGGGATAAAACAGCACTGGTAATTGTGCCTTTGTTGAGAGGGAGAAATTGGTTCATTCTTTGCTTAAGTGTCCACCAGGAGAATACTCACTGGCACAAGAAGTACTCCTGAGCGCCCATCATGTACACATTTTAATGTGCTGAAGCAATATTAACTGAGCGGCAAAAAAAAATAAAAACTCCCCTCAAGCCCCAGCAAGCCCTAACAGGTTTATGGCCGGCCTAATTGAACCATTTTCACATTGCCTGCTGGTTTTTATCAGCTCAAAATCTACTTGCAGCTTGTAGGCACCAAATCAAAAGAAGGTCACTGCTGTTGCTACGAAAGCCCGGACACCACCCTAGAATTTAATTGTGAGAAAACTCTCCTGAAAACACACACAACAACAAAAAAACGATGCATGATCATTTCTGATAAAAGGGGAACGAAGCACTGCGGCCATCACTGATTAAAGAGGCGGCTGTGGTGCATCCGATTCATCATCCAATGTTTTTACGCAGTTTTTCCACTTCCATGTATTATCTGAATTTTGAATTTCAACCATGGCACTCATTTGTGTAAGCCATATTATGCGGCAAACAGCAATGTTTACCAACCAGAGAGCAAGGGAGCCATCTTTAATTCATTAGAAAAACACACTTTGTAGAAAGACCTTTGGTGAGGGGTGGGGTGGCGGGTAGGATGGGGGGGGGGGGGTTCTTTGCATTGCTCTGGCTGCTTTAATGCACACTCAGTATGCAAGGGAGGCCAGTGTTAAAGTCGTGGATAATAGGTGAGAAAGTCTGGGGTGAAATTCAGTCCTCCTCCAATGAGCCATTAATTACCTCTGAAGGAGGTGAACGACATGTTTGAGAGAAGAAGATTCTTCATTAGTCATCGCGGAGGCGCACGCTGGTTGGAAGTCTCCCCCCGCTGCTTCAGACATGCTTTTTTCGGGAGTTTACCTTGTTTGTTCATGTCGCATTTTCTGTTTTTTTTTTTTTTTAATAGTTTACCCTCTGCTCTCATTGCAGATTTCTTACTTTCTGTCCTGGGTTACTTCAAAAGCCTGATCTCAATTTCACCCTTATTATCCAATTCCATGTCAGTGTATTAATTAACATCATTACCTGGATCCCTATCATGTTCATAATAGTTTGGGATTTTTCATTATATTTACTTTTTATTCCGTTTCATCTTTTGTTTGTTTTTTTTGTTTTGTTTTGAAAGACAGATCGTTTTAATTTGTTTCAAGAGTGGCTTTATGAGTTCTTATTCAATTTTAGTTTACGTAACTTCTTCCTTTCATAACTTTGCTGCTGTGAATTGGGAATTTCTCCATTGTGAGACTAATAAAGGTTTTCTTATCTTATCTTAAATTTCAACGCACCGAGAGACTTTAGGTGAATGTCTGTCTGAATGTTCTGAACTTCTCATTTCATCATGAGCATGGTAGCGTGAAGCCGCGAGGAGGACTTGACTTTGCATAAGCTGATGTCACGGAAATACTTCGTCCTAATGAAAATCAGTTGAAATTGAATCATCAGCGCCTCCGCTGGTCACAGCCAAGGACTTCATTCCATTTCGTTTTGACCACTCCAAGACGTTATCATTTCCACACAAATGATCTTCACAATTTAATAACCTTTTCAGGGAGAGCGGTTACTACAATGGACAGCTCATCATGTTATCAGGTTACAGGTTATCTTTATTGGTGCATGAAAGGGTTAATCACACCAAATCATTTAAACACGGTGCCACGCGACTGACTGGTGACCAGTTGAGGGTGTAATCTGCCTTCTGCTCCAAAATCAGCTGGAATAGGCTCGATCACCCCCACACCCCACCACCCCGGCGAACCTGTTCAGGATAAGCCGTGTTGAAAATGGATAGATGGATTTAACACTCATGCAGTAATTATCCCAAAATTGGACATTTTGGACACTTTGGACGATTTTGGACTGTTGGACAAATGGACACCACAGACAAAACAGTGAAAAATAACTCCACGAAGCTGAAATTTTGCATAGGATGTATATCTATGTCTTGGCCAATTCCCACTGAACATTTTGAGGGGTTGAAAGTGGAAAAAAAATTAAAAGGGAAAAAAGTTGTTGCACATTGGAAGAGGGACATTTTTGGGACAATCCTCGAGGACGTAATACCCTTCATGCAGCCGCTTAAAATACTGCATGAGGGTTATACCCACGAGCGTTCTTGAGGATGTTGATGTGTGACAATGCCATGAGTGTCTCTTTCTGATCAGCCAATTCTTCCACCCTACCGCTTTGATTGAAAATAATGTACCGGGCGCTCCCATTACGGCGCACCATCTTGTCATTCCATTTAGACAACGGGAGTAGATTTCACTGCTAGTGATCTAATTATCATCTTATGAAAGAATCAAATCAAAGTCTGTAGCCCGCACACTTTTTGTTGGAGAGTTCTTTCATCTTTGGGGGATTGTTGTAAAAGGGCGTTCATGTCACCCATCTCTGTGGGAAGTAAACGAGACAATATTAAGTGGATGACTGACATATGGTTGTTTAAGTGGATTATTGGAGATATATTTAGGTTTCTGAAGATGTACTGTACTGTATTTTTTTGGGCGAGGTTGTACTGTAATCATCAAGCGGAGAACATTTTGTTTTGGTCAAACAGACAGACGAGGCGTAATGGCGCACCATCACAACAAATGTATGGAATATGAGAATAGGAGATTGTGTGTATTTTATACCGTTTGGATCCAAAACTCATGCCCCCGTGCAAACAAATTCCCTTAAGTCGTACTCAATGATGGGCCTATTTTTTTAATTTAATTTTCTTTTTTTGCTTCCTGTCGCCAGGCACTGCCAAAGAGAGCGAACGGGGAGCGTAAGAAAACAACAGCAACGTCGTCATTTAAAAAAGGAGTCTATTTTAAGTCAGGGACAGCTTCTCTGCGTTACTGAATTAATCAAATCCAAAGGACATCATCTTCAAACTCGACATCCCCCTAAAGGCAGGCATCTCATTGCGTATGCGGCGGAGGAAGCTTCACAACATCCTAAAAATACAGCGCTCCTGGAAGAGAGGTGCTCTACCAGTCTGAATAGAACTGGCGGTGGGCCCGTGGGGAGCGACATGTGATGAGATGCCAAAAAAAAACCAAACAAAAAAAAAACTCTGCTCTCATAACCAGCATTAGTTCTTGTTAGGGATCCTACCCTTCCGCGCTGGTGCAAAGTCTCCGTTTTGAGGGAGGACACATTAACTTGATTTATTTGCATTTTCCTTTTCTTCTGAGCTCTCATTTTAACCACCAGTTAACCACGAGCCACAATGCTTTGTTCTTGTTCATCATCTGCTGCCCCCCCCCCCCACCCTTTTTTTTGCCTTTTACCCACCGCCTCTTTGAACTAATCATTTGGCTTCGGGCTATTGCTCTCCTGTGATCATATAATACGAGTGCAATAAAAAGACCTAATGCCACACTTGGACAGTAAATCATTTTGTTTTGCTGTTTCATCATCAACGTTCGAGTGGTGGTGTGCGAAGGAAAATGAGATGCACCGATGAGGTGCTTAAAAGCTTCACAGCTTTGTCGGGGTCCGAAATGTTGCCAATGAGTAACCGCATCAAATGATACAACAATGTTTTGTTTGCTTTTAAGAAGATGTGAAAGTGCAATGGAATCAGACACAGTATGGACAGTATTTGATGATTTTACAAGCAAGGCAATATATATTTGGTTCCCAATATAGTCCAAATTTGGACTCATCTATTCCTCTTCCTCCCATTTTTTTTTCCTCAGAGCCAAAGTGTCTGAATCTAAATCTTAACAGTTTAGTTCCAATAATATACTATATCCCGATGAATATTGTAATTGTTTATTTCTGAGCAAAACAAAAAAATAAGCTGGTCGTCATTTAAAGCGGCAATATCCAATAATTTCACCAAACATCTTTCAACTCAAGGTTCTATTAAGAGAATGGCATCTCTGTCATCACCATGGCAACCACGGATCATCTACTTTAGTGGCCTATGGCCTCGATAGAGCAGCACATTTGGTGCTAATGCTACTCCTGAAGCTTTTGTGTCAGCGCTTTGATAAAAGTGCAGCTCAATGAAATATCCAAAAAATGTTGATTCCATTTGCTTGGCTTGCATGATCGTGGTATTTGTTTTTTTTTTTTTAATTTACTTATTTTCTAAATCTTCCACCATGCCCCAAAGGCAAATGTTTTTTTGGTGTTTTTTTGTTAATTAGATCATTCACCGAATGGAGCTGCACGGTTTGGCTGTTAGTTCAACATGTCAGACAAAGTCAACGCGATACAAGATTCGCTTCAGCGGAGAGGGCATATTAGCATAGCCAGCTCAAAATTGTCCACTGTCAAGTTTCCACAATTTTGTTTGACACTGCCATTCTTTTATCAAACTCACATTTAGAGGTTCAACACGGCTAACTGATTATAAAATGAATCAACACCTATTTTGATAATTGAGCAACCATTTAGAGACGTCAACTTAAAATAGGCTAAATCCTTGAAATCGGCCTCCCAAGAGTAAATATTCTCACATTTCTGCAATTTTCCATGAAAGCAGACTGATGATTTTTGTCCCTCCAAATCGTTTAACCTCATGAAGGTTGCGGATGCGCTGGAGCCCAATGCAGCTGTCTTCGGGCAGTTTGAGTTTCATCAAAATAAGTTGTTTACAAACATCTGCTTTTACTTTGGAAATCTGTAACCAAACTGTAACTGAATCACAATCAAAGCAGTGGTTCTGAACCTTACTAGTGGTAGCGAACCCAACCAGTTCATAAGCACATTTATCGAACCCTTCATTACTGAAAAATAACAATTCAAGCGTTCATTCAGTTTTGCCGGTGCAAGACTAGAGTTGTTCAACTTGGCATGACAAAGCATGCAGATAGCATGCTGAGTCTCATCACATTCCGTGATGCATGTGAATCGATGTGGTACATATTCGTCCCACCACTTTTTTTTCTTTTTTTTTTGCTCAGCATAGCATGTATTAAAACATTGTAAAAAAAAAAAAAGGTTTTGCACTTGAAATAACGATTATTTTTCAATATAAAAGCTTTTTTAACTGCTAAGGTAAGGATGTTGATTCAGTGTCAGGTTTGCTCTGGAAAGAAGTTTGAAAGTTCAGTTAAGTCCACAAAATCTTTGGGGTGACATTTATTCTGCTCAATGCAAGCGGAACAATGAAACAGGAGTTCAGAACATTGAAACATGAATCGAATGAATGTCTTCACCAACATTAACTTAATTTGGATTCATTCATGTGTCAGAAAATGATGCAAAGAGAGGCCAGGCGTTCATCCCTCACACAAAACAAAGGTTGAAAGAAACAAAACAAACAAAAAAGGACAAAACGTCCTCAGAGGATGATTGAAGTGTCAACTTTTGTCATCTTCTGGGAGCAGCTTAAGAGCCATTTTGAAGATCAGCTTCTCTTCAAAGAGACAAGATTCTCACAACTCCTACCTATCCCCAACCTCTGACACATACCATATTTTGCTTGAAGTCAATGCAGTGGCTTAATAATATTCCTAAAAATGTCCATTTTGGAGCCACGTCCCTCTCATGTCTTCTTCTGTCCGTATGGATGGACGGAGTCATTTTGGGAACATGGTTCTTGTGAAATGAAATGGCGTGGAGAAAGTCACCAAATGCAGGAGGTCTCCGCTCCGCTCTGCGCCATGAATGAGTCGCTCCCGCCGTGGGGAGCGGGTGACAGGACTGTGATTGGACCAGACACAGGGAATCCAGATCAAAGCAATCTCGAGTGTTTTGGCCCCCAGCGCCGTGTGGAGAGGGCCCACACCACACGAATCAAGTTGCACAGGATGTAGACAACACCCTCTCGACCGTTTAACTTGCACACGTGCCCTCTCGATGCACGATGCAGGAGACGGCAAACGTATGAGTCTTCGTTTTGAACCTGCCTTTGACAACAACACAATCAAGTGAAGAATCGTATGTGATATTTAGATTTCCAGGCCTGTTTTATGGCAACACCATATTTTAAAAGAGTTCGAAAAGGAATCTAAGAAATCAAAGAAAATGATATAACAGATTAAAGACAATTACATATGTTTAATGGGCAACACAGTAGGGCTAGCGAATCTTGACCCTTGCCAAATAATACAAGCATGTTGGAAAAATGGCTTTAATAACACGAAACAAGAATTAGCTTGCAGGAAAAATCTGGAAAGTAGCAAAAAAAAAAGTCATTGAAGTCTGTGAGAGATGCTTACTGAAACAGAATTTTAACGAGAAGAGAGAATCGCTCTGTGAACGTTCTTAACTCCTGCTTTCACGGCAGTGTTGTATTGATCGGAATAATGAAGCGCAGGTAAGGGGGGGGGCACAGTGGGAGCCTGAGGAGATGGAGCACAACTTGCCAGAGTTGAGCTCATGCCAATTGTTTTGGAACCGGGGAACAACTTTACTTTCCTGACTAAATCAGCAGGGCCCCTGCTGGTTGCAGCCAAGTGGTGCACTCCACTGACATCAAATAGACATGTTTTGCCCATCCGGCACGTAGCGGATAACGGTGTCAAATCTGGGACTAAAACATGCATGAATTCATGAATTGACTGGCACAGGAAATACAGGACTCTGCTTTCTGACGTGTATTCATGGCGAAGAGGTACCTCTAAAAGAAAAACTAAGTATTGCATGCACAAATAAATGTTCCAGAAGAAAAATAGAGCTGTACACAGTACAGAATGCAATATAAAAAATAAAAATATCACTAAAATATAGATATAAGCATAGATGCAACTGCATGTATGCTGCGTAAGGTGGCTGTGCTAGACAACAAAACAGATCAGGACAACCTTGATTCAATCAAGATGGAAAAAAAACAAAATGTGAACAACAATCTATTTTCAGCAGCTCCAACTAAAATGTGAAACTGTCAGGAAAAAAAAAAGGTACTTATCCAACAATGCCTTTTATTCTTGTGCTATGGAATATTCTCCAGAGGTCAGTCACTACCAATAAAATAAAAGCTTAAACCCCTCAGCAAAAGTAGTAAAGCGCCTTGGGACAGGATGGAAACTGTGCCAGTTTCCTTTGCCGCTTTTCCTCTAATTTGCTCAGACCTTTTTTTTTTCGTCACAGAAATATGACCATTTTCTAACTGCACCCAAATTGCAACGTGTTCCAGAACAGAGGCGTTGCAATAGCTGCTCTTCTACTCTGGTGGCCTTATTTTAACAGGCATCAATCAGACATGTGCTCCTACTTTCAAAGTGGTTTTATTGATGCAAAATTCTGTCACATCTCCTGGGCCTGAAATGAAACATTAAAAGTGCCCATTGTTTCCCCCCCCCATCTGTCGGCTGTGACTTTAGACCCGAGGTGATGATGAGGTTAGGGTTACTACCCACCTCGGCCGCGCTGCGGCGTGCGAAATGGATTGTGAAGTTGATTTGAAAAAAAAAAAAAGTGTTTTGGATGCTGACGAATGCTTGAACAACGGCGGGATGAGAAGAAAAATAAGCATGCATTTGTGGACATGTAAACCGCTCCGCCTGCACTCTTGCAGTTGTTGTGCACACACATGCAGGTTCACTGTCCACCGAAATACGCCCCCCCCCCCCCCACACACACACACACACTGGAGTGTTTTTGGGGAGGTCTGGCTGGTAAAGGGTATGATTTGGTGCCCTCTATGCGACCTTACTGGTCACACCCACGCCTGGGTGTGCACACTGAGCTGCAAAAGAAGCACATTGTGATTTTTCAAGACTCTCGTTTCATACTTTCCAGCGGGAACTGTTGAAAAGTGACATTTTCTGTTCTCGTCGTCTTAGAAATTAAAGCCTCTGTTTAATTGCTCTCATACGCTTAATCCAAATTAAGCGCTGACACCAAATAAAATATTCCATTTCGGTTGGATTGGCGGAGTTTCCGACAATGTGCTCACGATCCCAAAGCGCTCTTGAATGAGGAACTTCAAACCTTGGAAAAGACCCAATTTTATGAGGAAGGGAAAAAATTGCTGGTAGGAGAGAATCCTCCATATTTGCCATGGTGTGAATGCTGAATATGACAGTCTGAAAGTGTTTTCGTGGCTTAGACAAGTACATTTCAAATGGAAAAAGTTGCCTAATGGAACCAGAGACTCGATTGTGTAACAGTGAAATTCCTTTCTCTCAAAGCAACCGAGCAGAATTGAGCGTGTGAAAGGCCGACAGAAGTGTCTCTGTGTTGTAATTCATGCGGCTCTTTATGCCGGCTGATTTATCTCAGCGGTGGCTGGATTCAAGTCCTCCTTCATAACCGGGGATGAGGAGGGAATTAGAGCCGTGTTCATTAAATATCAAAGATTCTATTTATGCTTAGTCTGACTGCCGCGATCCTTTGGAGTTGGAAAAATAATTTTGAAAATCCAGTGACAGATTCACAGACTGTATGACAGACGCACACTGCTTGGAATAGTTGCAAATTCATGGCAAAGACCAGGTGGTGCTAGAATCATTGACCATTTTAGCCAATCAGAATCCTCCGCTCTTTTTTATTCAGGGCCTTATCACCCCCCAAATAAGTTAATGCACAATTATTCTGACAGACACACGGCAATCAAAATAACTCTCGCTGGGAATGGGTGGTATGGCCATTTTTTCTACAAAATTCCAATTTCCAGTTTTAATCGATTTGGTTGATGGAAAGAAAAGAGACAATAGCATGATTCAACTCAAAGTTTGCAATTGTTTCTCTTCTGGCATTGGCTTTACTTGTTTTGAGAACAAAGAGGCTTTGAACCTTTTTTTTTTTGGCAGCAAGTTTGTTGTGTTTTTTTCCCCATGCATTAACATTCACTATCAACCTTCACATAAAAAAGAGAAATAATCGAATTACTTATTTCGTCAGAGATAAAAGTAAGTTAATGCTTCTGGAAATTATTGTATGTTAAAAGAAGAAGAAAAAGATCCAAGATTAAGAAAATGGGTTTTGACATCAAACATACATATACAGTGCAACAAGGAAAAAACACCACCACCTTTTGAAACCACCATTGGAAATTCACCAAAAGTATTTGCCACTCGCCAAAAGGAAGTCAATACAATGAGCGAATGGTGATTTTGGGTCCAGGCCTGAGATCTAATTTAAATATATTGTATACATGTGGTGCCTGATTTTACGTTGCCAGCCAACCGATGAAAAGTAGCACAAATTAAATTCTGAAAAGAATACATTCAAATAGATAGATAGATAGATAGATAGATACTTCATAATAATCCATTCACCCATTTTCTGAACTGCTTTATCCTCACAAGGGTCGCAGGGTGTGCTGGAGCCTATCCCAGCTGTCTTCGAGCAGTAGCGGGGGACACCCTGAATTGGTTGCCAGCCAATCACAGGGCACACAGAGACGAACAACCATCCACGCACACACCCATACCTAGGGACAATTTAGAGAGCCCAACGAGCCTGCCATGCATGTTTTTGGAATGTGGGAGGAAATCGGAGTACCCGGAGAAAACCCACGCAGGCCAGGGGAGAACGTGCAAACTCCACACAGGGAGGCCGCAGCTGGAATTGAACCCTGTACCTCTGCACTGTGAGGTCAACACTCTAACTATTGGACCACCGGGCCGCCACTTCATAATAAGTCTTAATGTCAGTCAGAGAGCCTGGTGTATTAAAAAAAATAAAATAAAAAAGCCCAACCTGAGCTCCAAACTATTACAAGTTCTGTCAATCGTGTGTTTACTGCAAAACAAAATAAAGCGGGGAGGGGGTCTTTTTCTACTCACATAGGACGTGCAGTGTCACATAGGAGTGTTACCACATCTCAAAAAGGGGTCTGCACACAAAGCATGAGCTCCCCTTTTCCCTCTCCTCTATTCTCCGTGCTTCACACTTGATTCTCAAAGGCTGCTACTGATTCATGTGATGCATTGGCGAAGGGGAGCACAAAGACCCCCCCCCCCCCTCCCCATCCCCCCTAAAACTCACAAACACATGTCGACAGCGCGTGTGAGTCTTCGAATTGCCTTTCAAAATCACCTGGATATAAAACATCTCATCCTTGCATCAGGTCACAAAATAGAACTTTGTTTTGTTTTTGGCGTAAGGACGATGCATCATCATGTTCGCTGAACTGAATTGCAATCAATTGTTAACCGTCTAAATGATCAGGTCCAAGGACCGAAATTCTTTTGCGCGAGTCCCGCCATGTCACATGAGCAGCTGCCTCAGGCACTTATTGATAGCAACAGCGGGGCAAATGAGGTTGAGGCCAAACTTGATGTCATCTGAGAGCGCAGCGCAGAGAACCACAGTCACTGAACAGCAGTGTGAATGCTTGAACATGTCTGGAGCACAGCTGAATAGAATAACGGTATGAAGATGACTGACTCTCAATATCAACAAAAACATGTTTTGTGGGTGTTGATTATAAACATACAAGCACAATCTCTGACTACATGGAGATTATTTTCAAAACAATTACCTTTTGCGTGGAATAACATGAACTATGACGTTTCAAATAATGAAATGTTATGAAAACCTTTTTCCTTTTAACCTTTATGAAACTCCTTTGAGATCCCGGTGTGTACAGGACGATGACAAAAGTTCGATCTCAAACTGAGATGGCCGACCGTGTGCACAGAGAAAACAAAATCCAGATGTGTTTTTCATTCATCTCATCTGTGTGGACTTGGTGCGTTGTGTGCTTACTGATATGATGGCTTGTGTTAATTGTTTCATACAATTTCTTTTTTTCTTTTTTTTTTTTAAGAGTTATGCAAGACTCATGTCATGATTCGGTTTGGTATCAACAGGTGTCACTGTAGGATTCCTCCCTGCAGCTGCACACCTGTTGGTCGTTATGTGATTAGTAGCAGTAGTATAAAAGGACTCCCGGCACGACCACTCAGTGTCGGGTCATTGTGGCTTTTTGCTGCTGTCATGTTTGTTCCGGTCATGTTTTGGTAACTGCTACGGTATAGCTTCAGTTACAGTTTTGTTTGTTACTTTGGATTTGTTTTGTTCTTAGGACTTTGTTTTGGTTTCGTTTTCTCTGTTTTTAAATACAATTTGTCAACTACACCCTGCTCCTCCCTCTTGCCTGTTTTTTTGGGGTCCACCACCACCTCGCAACTTGACAACTTATTTGCTTTTGCAAGAGGATGACAATGTTTTGCCATTTTGGTGAATGGGTTTCTTATTTGTGTGAATAGTTTTACAAAAATAGGCAATCATTACAAAAAAAAGTGTTTGAGCCATCAGAAAAAAAAAAAAATGGTGTCATTTGAGGTTAAACGTTTTGCCTGAATTTGCTGTTTTGAATAATGATATTAGTCAAATAAGAAAGACTGGGGCTTCCTGGAATTTGACAAATGTTTTACCGAGGCAGCGAGAGCAGTGTGCTGTCGCGGCAAGCAAATATAAATCAGGTGAACTTTGTTACGTAACCGAGCGCGAGCGCTTTCCAGTGACTCCCGGTAGCCGAGACTTTGGAGTACAAAGCTTACACGGACGGGTTCATAGCTCTTATTTAGGCGGGTCTGCGTAGTAAAGAAAGAGCAGCCGAGAGCCATCTGCCGCGGAGGGCGAAAGCCTTAACGCCGCTTTTACAAGTAGGTAAACTGTCAGACGGGATTAATGCACTACCTTAAACCCGAGTTAATAATAAATGGAATGTTTATTCGTTCAAGGGGGGGGGGGGGGGGGAGCCAAAGATAACAGCAACGGCGAGCCCCTCCTCTTACTGCCAAAAAGATAAATTCTGGTTAAATGGGTGAGCCGCCTGCTTCGTGGTCTCCAGTTCCCAAATCATGATGAGCAAAACAAGAGTTTTATAGTCACGAATGGAAAAAGGTCAGACTGCTCGCTGCCGATGAACAAACTTTACGATACGGCTTGGTAGCGGCGTATATCATCACATGAAATAGCATAAGATGCCTTGAATAGGTTGATGACAATAGGTGGGAAAGGAAACGACATGTTCAAGTCCTTCAGTGAGACTGTGCATGCTTCAATACAGGTAAGAACGCGCCATGCCGCTTATTGCACTTGGATGGTGATAGGTCACGCACTTTGACCACCCACACAGCACCCATCGGTGCAAAATTCCCAACTGAGGGCCTTCAAGCGAGCGCCGAAGGCAACCTTTCAAGTGGGGACGTACCGTACATCCCTTTGCTTAGCTGCTGACGCATGCAAGAAAATGTGGGAAAGAAGAAGTCAAGGAAGCATCATCTTTCCCTCCACTCTTTGCTTTCCTCCTGGAGGGGCCGCATTAGCCCACGGTGGGGATTTAACTAATGAGCCTCGTTTCTCTCCACCGCCGCCATCCCAAGACGGCCTTTCTCCTACAATTGGTTCCAAAGGGTTTCAATAAGGCTTGCGAGCTGGACTGGCCGACCGATTATATGATCATAAAAGAGATGGACGAGATGCAGTGGAGGGGGCAATTTGTATTTTATTTGCGTTTGCACATGGCATGCAAATGTATACTTCGATGTGGGAGTCAATTTGATCTGGGAGATCATTTAAGTTTTGAATATAATCACCAATTTGGGGTAACTGTGGGCACGAAAACGGGAAGTTGTTTTCGTATCCCGCTGAGCGTCGAAGGTTTGTGAGTGCTTGCAAACGTAGCGAATGGTGATTTTTCATCAGGCTTCATTCAGGGTCACATACAGTCGTAAAATATTAAACATTTTTTCTAAAAATTCTCGGCGATAAGAAAAAGTGTTTGCGCCTTTAACCCAATGTTGGGTTAATTGTTTTGACCCAGCAAATTGGGCTGAAGATTGGATTTGGACATGCACTGCACCAAACTGCCCCTAAGAGGCAGAGGCATGCACAGCGCAGTACTGATTTGTATTTTTATTTTTATTTTTTTTAACTGTGATTAGCTATTAACTGTGTGTAACTGTCATGTGACTGATCATATTAATTACCGCATTTTCCGCACTGTGAGGTGCACCTAAAAGCATTCCATTTTCTCAAAAGCCGACAGCGCACCTTATGTATGGATCAATATTCTGATTTAGATTCTGATTCGTCCGGTTGTGAAAACTCGATATAAAAGCATTATTGTATTGTATTGGATTCCCTTTGGCGTAGTGCCATCTATTGGATGCATAACTCAACTTCAGCCCCCATTGTGACTTCTTTTTTATGCACCTTATAATGCAATGTGCTCTATATATGAAAACAGTTCCAAAATTGGCAATTCATTGAAGCTTCGGGGTATGAGGCGCACCTTGTGGTGCGGAAAATACGGTAATTGTAATTTCAATCTATAGGTTCCTCCATGCATTAAACCATCCTCACTGATCATGTTAAGACCGATTGTTTTTTTTGGTTTTTTTCACTTTACAAGCCAAATTAGTTAACTTCTTGTATGAGTGTTGAAATGTAACAGCCAATAATCATTTTACGGTGAAGCCAGTAAGACCCTGGAAATGGATTTATTCTATTTCCATAATTTCTGGAGGAAATATTGTTTCCAAATCCATACAAATCAGAAGCTGGCAACGGTCTAGGAATGGGACTGTTTAACCCGACGTTCCACATTATTATCATCAAGTGGAGACCCAATGAGACTTCTGTTCTGTCCAGACCCTTCAATTAATATGCCTTCCAAAATATAAAAACATCAGTGATATGATTCATAAAAAAAAAGAAAGAGTGAGCTCATGTCTTTCTACACAAATCATGCACTAAAAGCAGTTCACATAATTGTTGTCTTAAACCGCACGTTCCGATATATCCATGGCAAATTCTGTCAAGATCGTCCATGTTTTCTCACGTGTCCATTGCACACACATCACTTCTGTATGTGTGCGTGTGAGAATTCTCTTGACTGTTCCACGAACATGAACAGCTGACAAAGAGCTTATCACGGAGGATTAACTGCTGCATTTCAAGGTGTTTTTTTTTTCCACATCACAACTCCATTTTTTTTGGGCAGCCCACCAAAGAGGAGGGGCGTAGCAGGTGGCAAATCTCTTTCAAAATCCCGCTTGCGATGGTTCGAGCCCGACATGACAACTTGTCAAGCGGCAAGCCAGGTAAGCATTTACGCCGTGAGCGTGGCAGATGAAAACTGACGCCCGGTGAAGCTGGCGAACGCTACCTGATGGCGTCAGATGGGGAAACAAACTTTATGTAACGTCCGCTTCAATCGTCAGCATATTCGTCATCTCTGAGTAACCGCGCTGACCTTATTCCGCGATGAACTGTAGCCCGGGTGTGTCCCTGTGTTTAAATAATGCCTTTTCAAAAGCTGCTCCTTTTGTATTCATGGCAACCAATAATAAACAAAGCTCGCCTGACTCTGACTCATCAGTCACCATCATGAAGCCTGAATACGTCAACCGTCATGGCGACGAGGAGAGCGTGTTTGGAAGGAGGTGTTGAGTGATCCAGAAGAGAGCGTCAGGAGTAAAACTGGATTTATTTTGCAGAACGAGTAAGCGCACTTATTAGGCACGCAGGGGACACTCGTTTGCAACGGCGTGAGTATCACGCTCAGCTGTGAATTCTCAGAGGGTTTGGAGGCGATATAAATCATTAAGACGGAAACTCCTCGGAGATGCTGCGGCGGCCATGCACCTTTTGGGCCAAAACGCCTTTGATTTCATTTGTTCCACATATAGTCATTTGTGCGGCGCATAACAAGCCACTTGATGTCAAATTTAACCCCTTGTTGAGATCATTTGCATTCGTCTTCCAGCTCATTTGCACTCTGGGTCTGCGAAACGCTCGTTGAGGGATTGCAAGCCTGGGGCGATAAATGAGATCAGGTGATTTATTGCGTCGCCTCTTGTATGTCATTTATGAAGCAGAGACGTATGAGCAAACAGGGTGGACTGAGCTCATTTCGATGCTTTAGGTGAGCTGCGCGTCTGAAGCGCTGATGCGCGGCATGGAAGAAGGATGTGCATTGTGATGGAGCCATTGTTCTTCCGCTAATCCCAACTCTGCTTCCCAACCAACCAGCGCAGCGGGTTTTAATGCAGCAAACCGTTTAATTCTCTACTTTGGGCAGCCATTGTTTTTGCTCCACTCATAAATAAAACAGACTCAAGAAAGAGCAATTGAATATGAAGCATGTCTGTAGAAATGCATTGTGATTTACAAACATAGAGTGCCCATCCCCCCCCCCCCCACACTTCCCGCAGCTCGCTTCGGACTGGCTCGTGGCGTCTGCCAGGAGATGTGCAGTGGCAGCGATACGACCATGGTGCTGAAGAGGACATCAAAGACGAGGGGGTATGGGGGGTGGGGGAGGGCCTGTGAGAGGTCCGCTTTACCTTTGAACATAGAATAGGATTGGAGACTGTGCCAGCTCTCTGCAGGCAAGGCTCAGGCTGATCAGAGGCTGCCCGGCACGGCAACTGCGGCAGCAGCGGGCACAGACACTGGCGCTAGAGTCGTTTTCAAAGCAGTCCTCTACCCGACGCTGATAGCCGACACACAGACCGAGCATGAGTGTCACTACCGAGAGAGTCCGCAAGACAAACACTCGGAGCTCAGGCAGCGTCAAGTGTGGAACAAAGTCAGTGATCCGACAGCCTCTCGCATTGTTCCTCCTGAATGCTGCATTTCCTGCTATGCTAATTTGACATAAGGAGAACATATATCATCTTATTTGAGCATCCACCGTAGGGATGAGCCACTTTGAAAAACAAAACAAAACAAAAAAAAAATCTAATTGTGATGTGTATTGCGATTTATTGTGCTATGCAACATCTTTTACATCTGCACCGGCTGACAGGAAGTGGTTAGCAATCGCATTCAGGCTGCTTCCCAGACCTGATCCTAGCGAGTGATGCATTTCAAATTGTCACATTCTGGTTAGTTACTTCGTTCTGCTCTTTACTTTTGTTTTTTTTTCCTTGTGTTGCTGAGCCCAGGTGTGGGCGTTAGTGGGCGGAGTCTCCTGCTCTCCCCATTATTAGAACGGATCATTAGACAGGAGAAAGGTGCCGAGATATCGTCATGGCTTGTGGTCAGTGACAGTCCACATTTTTTGTTTAGTCCTCGCCAGTAGTACTGCTCATCTTCCGTTCGTTAGTAATCATTACGGTGATTTTATGTTCTCTTTTGGTGCCTCTGCCTTGTGTAGGTTTACAGTTGTTTGTGTTTGGCTTTCGTCCTCTTCTCTTGTGGCTTTCGGCCCACCTCCCCGGTTAGCTCTTTGTTTTCGTTTCTACATCAACTTTTTGTCATGTCGCTTTTTGTTACGAGTCGTTATTTCACGATCGTGTGCTCTTTTTGTTTCATAAAACCTGTAACCGAGCTTTACTTGTTTGGGTCTGTTTTGGGGCCAATGACACCCGTTTTAGCAAAAATGACCACTTTCATTTTTCATTTTTTTAAAAAACAAAATATGAATGACATTATTCCTGTTAATTGCTCTGTTGTGAAGAGTTTGGACTGGGCCGCAGCTGAAGCCTGGAAGATAAAAACAGGACGGAGGTGTGTGTGTGTGTGGGGGGGGGGGGGGGGGGGGGGGGTTAGGATACGGGGGCAGAGGTACTAATGCTCGGCTACTGCAACTGGACTGTAAAACACAGATGGGACCCCGTTGTTGGCACTTGCCGAGCAGAGAGAAAATCCCCCGAACCAAAATGAATTTGATCACTAGGTCTCACATGTAATCTTAATTATTCTTTTTTCACGACAATAACTTAGATCAATTAGTTGCCTTGCAAGCCCTGAGTGAGACGCTATTGGCATTGAAATATTATTTGACTGCATTTAGCAGTCAAATAAACAGCAAAATCTGAATGGCTATCACTTCTAATGTTGAACTTAATCCATTCTGAGCAGTGTTCAGTTATTGTTTTATTGTTACGTTAGTAAAAATGTTTCACATAGGAAACAAAACAAAATAATACTGGAAATAGATTTCCTTTCACAGGTTCGAGCTGCCTCCAACTGCTAACATTCTGAATTGTTATAAATGCGACATGTACACTTACCGTACCTACAGATGCTTGTTGGTGCTTTCTGACATCTTGCAGGATTCTTAATTTTAAGACGTCTGTAGGCAAACCACTAAGTCATGATGTTTAGTCCCTTTACTTGTGTCATTTCTGGGCCACATTGATATTTTAATCATATATTTTTTTTGTGTGCAAATTATCTCAAAAAACATGCGTGGGAAGAGAAGCATTTATAGGCTCAAAGCATTATCAGGTTTAGCAGAAGAAAGCCATGAGTTGGCAGTTTGCTTGCTTTGCGCGTAATCTCTGCCCCCATATCAACGTAACAAATTTCATGTGGACAAAAAAGAAAGTGGGGGCTGGGGCGGTGGGGGTGGGGGGGCACTGTACTGGTAGGTGTGCCAATTAAACAGATAATTATGTAAATGCAGCCTTAATTCGTCAGCGAGTGGGCAGTAGACGCAGCCAGCACTTTCTACAGGGCAAAGGCCACCTCCGCACTCACAGGAGGGACTTGAGTTAGGCTATATTTGTTTTCATTTACACGCACGCACACGCTCCTGTCACCTTTAATTATCTGAAACATGAACTTGTCATGCTTAAATCCAAGGCCACAAAGAAAAGGATAAAGCCTTGCTGACAAAGCATCTCTGTTTGTTTCTACTGTTGTGAAGAAAACAACAACAACAACTAAACAAAACACGTAGCATTTTAGTACTCCTTTTTGGGCATCTTTTATTCGGGTACCAACTACAAGTGTGTGCTACCAAAAAAGTGGAGCACGGCAAGCTAGAGATTTGTTGATGCTTCCGTGTGGCAAATTGCAACAGACTATTGCCAAGGGGAACCCTGCCTTTATTTCATTACACCATATTACAACTCAGAACAATAAATCCTGACGCCACCATCGTATTCTTGCTATCTATTCGCAAAAGAGCGACACAACACAAAGAAACATAAGCTGTTTCTCAATTTTGCATTCTTGTCCATTTTGTCGTCGTCGTCGTCGTCATTAGTCGTCACCCAAGTCCTGTTCCAATTGTCAGCTATCTTAAAACAAGGATGCATTGGTTGGATACTTGTGAAAGCTAAGCCAGGGAAATATCCCAAGATGCAATTTGTGCGTCTATCAAGGAAATACATCATAGTCGGGGGGGGGGAGCATTTTGTTAGACTAATTGAGTATTTTGATTCCTCAATGCGACTCCTTCTTTGTGATTAAATACTTTTTGAGGCCTCTGCACTTCCGCCATGCCCCGCATCCTTCCCTGTGCTCATGTCCTGCATTTTTACCATCATAAAAACCCTCAACTTGCTGACAGGCTCTCTACTTTTACACTTGTTGAAAGAAACACCGCACACAATTTGTTAAAGTGAATTAACATACAATTCAGCAAAAGCTATTGGAGATCTTACTAAAACAGGCCCTTTAATTGTATGATTTTGCCAGTACCCGTTTGTCCAATGGCGCAAAGAAGAAAGGGTGAGAACACAAAGCAAAAGTGTGATGGCGACAGGTGCCAGTGCAAGTTTATTAAGAAAGAGCCCTCATTAGTATTGGACGTACTGCCTTATTTCTAAAGATTTCTGAAGATGCCTGCCAGATTGTGGTTTTGGAAGTGTAAGGAGCCATTCAAGTTGCACACCACAACAAAATGCTAATGGAAAACACAAAGCGGTGTGCTGACAGGATTTCGATAAAGGGATTGTTAACAGTCAGTCTCTGTGAGAGAGAGAGAGAGAGAGAGAGAGAGAGAGAGAGAGAGAGAGAGAGAGACGGAGGTGGGGGATTCGGGGAGGAGAGGAGGGGAAGGGGAGGGGTGACGAGTGAGAGAGAGGAAAAGAGCACCCCCCCCCCCCCCCAAAAAAAAGGATGCCGGAGCGCTCTAATCCTCATTGCCTATCTGTACACAGGGGAAGAGACGAAGGCAGACCCCAGGAGGTTTGATATCTGCATGCGCTTGACCACCTCTCGGCCGCTTTGATGAGAAGCAGCGGCTGGTTGGCAAGGTGAAGCAGCGTCTCTACTCAGGCAGGCCTCACAGCACTCGGCAGAAACATTTATAAAGTTGCCAGCATGGAGGCCCGGAGACAGGGGTCAGTCAGCCTCTGATCTATGCATGGCACCACCTTCCTGAGATGGACCCCAGCTGCTCCTTAACTAAGGTGACATAGCAACTAACCACATGCACCCCCCCCCCACCCCCACCCCCACCCCCCTGGGAGCTTGCGGGAAAGTCCAACAAAGGGAAAGTGGTATTCCAGAGACAGAGTTGAGACTTGTCTGCACATGTGTCAGGTTGTGAGGGACTGACGGTGAAGCCGCTTGTGCTGGACACGGAGAGGCTGACATGTTTGGATTGGAGAGCGGTCAGTCCCGTCCGCACGATCACAACAGAGGCCTCGGCACAGTCTGACAGCGGAAACCAACACCAGGTTGTATTCCTACCTCAGCTCATGGTTACTGTTAGAATAACACAAATGTTAAAAATCTGACAGTAACTTGGAAATAGCGCCGTTCATTACAGGACATGTAACAAAACCATTTTTTCCTCTCACACCAGTTTATTCAGTCAATGTTCCTTTTTTTTCCCCCCACAAATGCCTCTGTCAGGATCCGACCTGGTGATTGATTGTAAAACACTTTCTGGGATTCATGAGTCATGTGTGTCTGTCATGGAATAATAGATGTGCTCTTTTTTTCCCCCTTCATTATTACAAACATCCTTTTGGAGAGCAAAGCTAAAGCCATCAAGTAACAAAGCATTAGGTCTTGAAATGCTGCAAAGTATGGACGCCAAACAAGAAACAAGAATGTTTAAAATTGTTTTCAGGGATGAAATACTTTTGGACAAATGTCAATCGTGAAAATTAAAATAATGTGATGTAACAGCTTGAAGTCAAAATGAAATAAATGTGAGTTTCCTTTCTGGGCATGGCAGGCCAGTAACATTCTTGATTCTCCTTCCAAATGTTTTCCGTCAAATTCATCCATTACGGTGGGCTATAAAGGCAAACTCATGGAGGCTTTGCATTGACTAAATACTGGAACCAATTGTGCTAAAGCTCAAGCTCACGCAATCAGTGCAGTACACAAAGCTGAGCCCACGAATGATGAATACAAAAGTCTGTTACCTTGCGAAAAGTGCGCCGCGCGACAATCACAGCGCCACAGACCGAAAGTTGGGCTGCATTAATTTGCGCGCCTCGTATCCACAGGCAATCTGCAGCAAGACGCCAATTACACAGAGTTTTAAAGTGTCTAATTGAGGCCCTTCAGTCTGAATATGTTATTGCCAGCTCTGATTCAAGGATGAAGACAACACGCTGCACTGCAGCCTGCTGCTTACTCTTCAAGGGATATGTGATGTTAAGAGGATGGATGCTCAGCCTTTTGGTTCAGCGTCCTTCGAGTGAACCAGTGTGCCTCGGGGTGATAATCCTTATTTTGTTGCATTGGCTTATTACAATGCCAGCAGTATTTTGTATTTTTATTTTTTATTTTTCTTGCACTTAACCACAGGGCCCTTGCCTTGTGATGTGAGAGCGAGACCCACCAGAGGGGGTGTCGAGTAGGCAGCGTATATCATGGTGGCCGTCTAACATAAAATCTGCCCCCCAAATCCCCAAAAAAACTCTTGGCAAAATCAAGCGTGATGCTAAATTATGGTTCACCTTTTTCCTTCCCATAATTCTGTCCGGACGAGTCACACTAAAAAAACGTCTCTACTATGACAAAGATAGTCCAAAATGAAGAGCCCTTGTGAAGTCTGACTTGAAGATATCCTCAACATATATCCTGTCGTGTTGCTTTCACGGCATCAGGAAGTCAACACTTTGTCCACAGACTGAAGTACGGGTCGCAATGAGAAGCCCCCCCACCCCACCCCACCCCTGCGCAAAAAAAAAAACAGCCACCAAACTCTCATTAGGAAGCCCATGTTGAAGGACATAAATAATGCAGCGCACTTAGAACAGTGGCCAGCGTCTGTGCAGCCACCAGTGTGTTTGATCTCGTCAAGTTTAGCTCACATTCCTGCAGTTTTTTTTTTTTTTCTGAGGCGTTTAACTAAGCAAGTTCCTGCAAATGCACACGGGGATGTCGCGGGGGCAGTTGCCGGCATTTGATGGGGATAAATATGGGATCGTTTGAAGAGGAACCCAAAAGACTAACGCCGCTGTAATACTTGAACTGGGAAGATCGGCTAATGAGAAGCTGCCCCCCCTGCCCCCGTCCGTCTTTGACATCATCAACATTTTGCCAAATTTATACCAAGCTCCCCACGGAAAAGCATCCTGAAAATTCTCACTTCATTTCCCTGCACTATAAACTTGATCTCATTACTAAAAGGAGTCCAGACCATCTGCAGAGACTTTTAAAGCTCTGCCGAGGGTGAGAATATTCAAAGAAATATAGAATAAACCCCAACTAAGTGTATTTTAACATTTAAAATGAACTGTGGAATGTGAGACACACAGGTGCGACGGAGAAATGAATCCATTTTGATTTGAGCCACGACAATTACACTCACAAGCCTGGCAAAGCCACTTAACTGCCTCTGACTTAAAAACAACATAATATGGAAGCGGTTGGGAGTCGGGGTGGGGTGGTGGTGCGGGTGGGGGGTGGAGTGGGTGGGGGTGGGGGGTTAAAGAGAAGTATTGAAAGTTCATTTGAAGTTCAGGAGTTATTGAAATGGGTGCCCTCAATACGTGTGACAAACAAAAGTTTTTTCATTCAATGTCGAAACTTCGTTCTGTTCATTCGAGCTAATTAGTCAAAAGAAACAGTCTGCACTTGTAAATTGAAATTCCTGTAATACATGCACGCTGGTATGATCCATGTTATTTCACAATTATTCAGAATGTCTATAGGGTTGCTTTTCACAGTTGTTTACAGTCTGGCCTTTGGGGATGAGAGTTTAACTAAACCCAATCATGGTATAAAAGACAAAAATATCGTGTCTGTCACATGTTTGTTGCATTTGTTTTGCTGCTGGACAGTGGTTCTAATGTTGCTGGAAAATATTCACTTCCGAACAATAATCCGTCCATCCATCCATTTTCTGATTCGCTTATCCTCGCGAGGTGCGAGGTGCTGGAGCCCAGCTGTCTTCGGGCAGTAGGCGGGCGACACCCTGAACAGGTTGCCAGCCAATCGCAGGGCATACAGAGACAAACATGCATCCGCGCTCACACTCACACCTCGGGACAATTTTCCATGTTCAATCAGCCTACCATGCATGTTTTTGGAATGTGGGAGGAAACCGGAGTACCCGGAGAAAACCCACGCAGGCATGCAGAGAACATGCAAATTCCACACAGGAAGGCCTGAGCCGGGATCGAACCCACGACCTCTGCACTGTGGGGTCGACGTGCGAACCACTGGACTACTGGGCCGCCCCTAACAATAATATAAGCACATACTCAATGTATTTTTCTAAATTTGTCAATTCCCATGACAACATGAAATCTGTTCTGGTTGAAAAAGAAACGAGCTATTAAGAAAATGTTCATTAAAATAATAATAATAATAATAATAATAATAATCCAAACAGAATTGTAAGCCACAAATGTAGATCTTCAAAAATACACAATGTCCAAAAAGGAAACTCGAAGGGCATCGTGTTACAAGGCCGTCAATTAGAGTAGTCTGTATCGTGAAAAAGAGGTTAAAATAGTCATGTCCATCCATCCATCCATCCATTTTCCGAACCGCTTGATCCTCACTAGGGTCACGGGGTGCTGGAGCCTATCCCAGCAGTCTTCGGGCAGTAGGCGGGGGACACCATGAGTTGGTTGCCAGCCAATCGCAGGGCACACAGAGACGAACAACTATCCACGCTCACACTCATACCTAGGGACAATTTAGAGTGCCCAACGAGCCTGCCATGCATGTTTTTGGAATGTGGGAGGAAACCGGAGCACCCGGAGAAAACCCACGCAAGCCCGGGGAGAACATGCAAACTCCACACAGGGAGGCCGGAGCTGGTATCGAACCCGGTACCTCTGCACTGTGAAGCCGACGTGCTAACCACTGGACTACCGGGCCGCCCTGTAGTCATGTCATTTTTATTTATTTTTTGCTTTAGTGAAGGTCAGAGCAGCCTATTTGCAGTGTGGTCTGGCTTCCCCTGAAGTCATTTAGCTTTAATTTCCACATCTGATATTACCAATCGGACTCCCTGTAAGCGGGATAAGCGCAACACTGGCCAGAGGTAAAAAAAAATAAGTCTTACATGTTAAGAGACCACGGTTTGTTCTCCCAAGTTATTAGCTGGGATAGCCGTTACACTGACTTTTCTACTCACAAAGGAGAACCAGGAGGAAGGAGGTGCGCTGCCCGCTATCGCTGCCAAAGTCATTTCAAAGAGTTTACACTGAAAACGATTTTGCTTTGAAAAATGGTCACAAAGTAAGGTGACCGAAACAATAATGACCTAATCGAGAGCCTCTTTTCTTTCTTTTTCTTTTTTTTTTTTTACTGAAAGGACACCGTTAAAAGTTACAATCGAAACTTATCAAGTTAATTTAATGATGCTTATCCGGGCACACACACCCATTGGATGACAAGCTGCATCATCAGCATGAGAGATAAGAGCATCTTCAAGCACGCTGGGGGAGATGTTATCAATGTGCCCGCTGAAAGTAGAGATGATGAGAAAGTTCATCAAAAATGCCAAGTGCTCATCCAAGAACTCAATTAGGGTAAACAAAAAGAAAAAGGCTAATTTGTTGCCATCCGATAATCCGATAGGATGAAAGTGATAAAAGTGATTTGGAAAATAAATAAATAAATAAATAAGGTATTGGGGCGGTGAGACGAAGCCACATTTGGTAAGTCCTCCTGAATGCAACCCATTAGAGACATTTGACACTCGGATCCTGACCCTTTTCAAAGCAATGAAACTAAAATAAATAAGTAAATAAATAGATAAAGTGGATGAAAATAATTTAAAAAACAAAACATTGCGGCGAAAAAAAAAAAAGAGATACATGACAACGGCATTTCATCATGTGTTGTAGCAGCTCCCAGACACTCAGCTCAGGACCCAGAGGAGCTTCTGTATCTCCATGATAAACTCATCTGGCATGATTTATTAACTAGTGAATCACTCTCTGCTCCTGCACCGTGCACACACATGCGATGTGTGGTGTGTGTGTGTGTGTGTGTGCGCGCCCGCGCGCTCTGGTGCACTGCTACGCAACTTCTCGGGAACAGTAAGCCTTTCCACAGGGACAGTCAAAGTCATTAGCACCTCCAAACTTCCTCCATGCTAATTTGTGCTTTGATATACTTGCTAGCTGATTTAAAGGCGACTTCACAGCGCTGAGGTTTGAAACTTTCAACGCCATTACAACTTCTTTGCAGAAAAGCCGCGACAAATTGCGCAAACCTAAATAATGTGTCTTTAAAACGAATACTTGAGGCGTTTTAAAAAATCATGACTGGCTCAGCTTTTAACTCATCCATCATTTTGCTATCTTCTTCGTTGACCTTGTGGAGGTTCAAGCTCAGGCAGCTGCCTTTTCACAGCGCACTGATGCTTGGTCTCAAGCGGCCGACTCGCTGCTCCGCTGGCACCCGACTGCACTAAGAATGCTGGCATCACTTCCTCCTATGAGCCTCCATCTGCCACAACTCCGACCAAGGGGCCACTTCTTATTTTAGGCCATCTATTCACATTGCTGTGATTCGTGTCCTCTCATCCAGAGCTCGGGCCCCCGCCGGCCCCGTCGCCCACGTCCCATTTAGCCTTCACGTCCACTCTTCAAAACGCAAACTTGTGGTCCCAAGGCGAAGCGAGGCTGAGCTCAACGAAGTGAACTGGAAACATCCGTGTCCTTTTCCAAACTTGACTATCCTTCACTGTCAGGTGAAGGATAGCCACGTTCAGCTCTGCTGGCCGGAGGAGCACTTTTGCTCCACACTTATGCAGCACTTTGAGGAAAATCGGCCCACGTTCATGAGTAATGATCACTTTGTAAACATCGCAGTCTATTAAGGAGGTAATGGCACGGCCAGGTGAGATGAGGTGAGACTGGCCAGCTGACCACAGACAGGACAATACCCGCACAATTGAATCTTGATTGAACAGACCCGTGATGGCTTCCCTTTTAAACCAAGAAACCTATGAGGGGGTCCTTAATTAGTAAAAAGTTCCTGCTTAATGTTTGAATGAGAAATAATCATGCCACTATACTGAGGCAGCTGTCATCAGCTCTCTTCTGTCAGTCTTTCTCACATCTAATCAGCGATGGGATTGCAAGAAAGGCAAGTTTTCACTCCCTAAAAAACAGCATGCAGAGCTCGTGACCGCACCATTTGTTATGGTCCGTTCAAACCACTCCAACGGCCCTACTTACGACTTACATCCATGACAAGCAATCATTTGTCCAATCGTGCGTCAAATGATAAAGACATACTGCACGCATGGTACTTTCTTGCATTTCATCGTTGCGGCTTTTTCTTAACCGCCGCCTTGGCTCAGCCGGAGCACACAGGCGTTATGTAGTGAATGATTCCCGAGGCAATAATCTGCAAACGTCTGTAAAAAGTATTTTTCTCTGGCTCCTTTGCATCTCCGTTGCAGGGAAAAAAAAGTGCAAACACTACTCTGGTCTTGGCAGCAAGGCTCTGGAGGGAGAGCGGCCGTGTGGCTGAGCGCAGGTTAGCGGTTTAACCTCCGAATCACTAGAGAGCATTATACTAAACTCTCGAACTGCTGATAGTTGGCGACGAAATAAATCTCGGGTATCAGTGCCTTGCCTTTATGCAGCCAAATGTCACTTTGACGAGAAAACCTTCACAATTTTAGCAGCGGCGTGTTGACGTACTACTCAAAATGCGGCCCGGCAAGACAGGTTTCGAAGGTATTCTCCCTTTTCCTCCTCCTTTCGGTTTCCCAGATTAGGAACGTCCCTTGGCTGCCCAATTCCGGCACATTGCCTGCTCTCCAGAAGTTAAAAAAGAACTGGAATTGTTGGTGAATTTGAATTGTTTTAAGATGACTCCCCGTGTGTACATCACAGCGACACACCGGTAGCTTGGAATTTGAAGGAATGGAAATTAATAAATCATAAGCCAAACTCGGCTTTCTTCTGTCACCTTTGTTGTTGTACCTAACGCCCCGATTCCCAGCAGGCCGGGCACGGGAAGGCATGTAACAGAAAGAGCGCCGGCTGCGCAGAAGCGAGACAAACGGGTGTCGCAAAGCCCGTCGGGGCCCCCGCATCTCCACGCGAAGCCTCGTCGACTCGGTCCTATCAAAGCGGGTTGGGGGACCTCGCCACGGTTCCTTGGTAGTCCCTCGCCATGCACACTAAAAGGCCGCTGGGAAAAACACTCCAGGTGCTCATTGACTTGCATGAGGGCCTGCCTGCCTCTGGTTTCTCACGCCGGCGCATAAGAAAGACCGATGAGCTACTATTGATCTATTGTAGTAAATTATTTTTCTCATGCACGAAGACGAGCACGTAATAAGCAAGCCCTAACCTAAACCAATTATCCCCATTGATTGGAACTATTGTCAGCCTGGAAAATAGCAGCAGGGGTGAACAGTTTAGAATGCACTTGTTGGAAATGTGCACGGTTGAAGCAGCGGACTGCTTTTGCTTCCCCCCAGAGTGCTGTTAGCACCCAGCGTAAGTGAGATGCAGTTCTCTTTCAAGGACACTTGGCATCCCAAGATACTTGTTGAAGAGAAGGAATATTATTAACCCCAGTGGCACGCACTTCCATTTCTTTATATTTCGCAGGCAGAACCGTCAAGCCGTTACATGACCACACTTTTTTTGAATGGCCAAATCTAATTTGACTTGGGGAAAATTGCTCTGCGTAAGGTCAAAACAATGCCGCAACAATGGCGGAAATAGGTCATTGTAAAAATAACCAGACGGGGTTGAAAACTTAAACGAGACACGTCGTTCTTTTTCTTTTTGCAAGGCCAGCTTGTGTGAGTACATGACGGTAAATTACTTTTTCCTCGGTGAAATAAGTTATGGAAGTTTGGGGGGGAGATATGTCGGCAGCTGTAGTGGAACGCGTGAATATCTCAATCTTTTGGTTTACGGAGCATGCCAAATATTGTTGAAATCGTGGCTCTCCCAACGGCTTCAGTGGCATCTTTTCTGTGCGTACATGCATATTGAATATACAACACAGTGACTATATATGAAGGAATATCTGGACAGTAAAGGCGGCACAAAAGAGTGCAGGCTCTTAGTTACAATACTACAGTTACTGTGCTACGTATGGCTAATTTATCAGAAGATTGGGACCAGAAGAAAGGTCACACAATGACCAAATGGACTGAAATCTTCAGGCAAATATAACGGCTTAAAACAATGTCCACGTTAATATGCCCTTTAAACTTTGAGATAGGTTCTGACCAAGTGGAAATTTGGCTTGAGGGGGGTGCTAAAATAAAGGTCAAAGGGTTGAACTGCTCTCTCCACTGCAGTAGAAATAATCCTCATAGAAGAACCAATGTTGTTTTTATACTTAAGTAGAAATTGCAAGTTAAGAAAAAATTCGATCTTGTGCACGTGACCGAGATGAAAAACATGCACCAGCTATCAGAGGAAGTGTGGCAAAAAATTTCAAGCGTCGCAAATCAACTTTTTGATGTGAAAGAGATCGGCAAAAAGAAACCCAAATGGGCTCGCAACAGACATTTTGATCAATGTTTATTTAGTAACATTTGTACCTGTGATGAAATGTGTTGTTGCTGAATATTTACTAACTGTATAATTTTTCCAGAAAGTAGAGGAATTGATGAACATGTCACATTCTCACGAATTGAAATGCCTATAAAAAAAAAAAAAGCTGACCCCGTAAGTGAGTAGATGCAATGTTTTAAACTTTTTTTTTTTAATAATAAACACTTAGTAGATTCAAGTAAAGAGCAAGCCCAGTGGTTAGCACGTCGGCTTCACAGTGTAGAGGTACCGGGTTCGATCCCAGCTTCCCTGTGTGGAGTTTGCATGTTCTCCCCGGGCTTGCGTGGGTTTTTCTCCGGGTGCTCCGGTTTCCTCCCACATTCCAAAAAAAAAACATGCATAACACTCTAAATTGAAGTGTGAGCGTGGATGGTTGATTGGCTGGCAACCAATTCCACTTGCTGGGATAGGCTCCAGCATAGTGAGGATGAAGCGGTTCGGAAAATGAATCAAATGATAAAGAAGACGTTCACGTTTAAAATGTAACAGAAAATGTTGACATTCCATTTAAAATGAAAAATTCGTCACTGGCTTGAAACTATAATGGAACGGCCCACATGTCTAAAAAAATGTATCACAGCTGACTGCTTGTCAATGAACTCACACAGTTTGCTATTATTTATAAATACGTAGGTAAAATGCAATATTTAATTATAAACGACTGCAAGCCAATGGTGAATGTGAGTGTTTGAAATTGTAACGCTGCAAGGAAGCGGGAAGACCGGGGTATGATTATGGGCTTAACAGTAAATCAAAGCATTTGGACAGTTGGAAATAAAACTGGATCCACACAGATTTTCTACAATGACAAGCAAAACAGATAAGCAGTGCTTTTCTCATCAAAGCGGCTGAAAGCATGAACACATCTGGCATTTTCGAGGTTTCCCTTCCAGAGTGGAATAACTAATAGAGAGAAGTGCCGCTGAAAGCGGAGATGAGCAGGTGGGCTTTTTTTTTTTTTTTTTAACTCTTGTCTTGTCAGTATAGGACATGGCGGTATGACAAAATTCTGTCTTCCATCCTAAGTGACACAAGACTCTGGAGCTCCCCTATAATTAACCCTGGCTGCGCTCCAGACTAGGTATAGTGGAGGCGAGCTGGAGCAATGACTGCCAGCTTGTCTGGCACGCACCATCCATTCCCCTCCCAAACCTGGAGATGATCCTACACGGGAGACATTTTGACACTCTCCAGCGCATACACGGAGGACTTAGGCAAGCCGCCGCCAATAAACCCATCTGTGGAACTCATTATTGGATTGCTGCTAAAGACTCAAGCAAGAACATGCGCAATGAAACTAAGCTATCCGGAGATCCTGAAATACTGGTCCTCGGCTCGTTTGGCTATTCGTCCGTATTCACGAAATACCGTGCAGCAAGAACCACCATTTTTGTTGTTGTTGTGATGACAGCTAACGACGGCGATGAATCACTCCCACAGCATTGGGATGTGCCCGAGAGGGCGATAACTTTCTAGGTACTATCATCTCAGTGATTGTTGGCGAAGGAGAATTCTGAAGCCTCTCGGTTGTTTGCAGTTTGACCAGGTGCTTGGCACATACAAACTGCGCATTCATCTGCCAAGCAGTCTTGGCTCGCACACAATACTGCATGCATCTTCTTTTGCACTCTGCGTGTCAACAAGCTGCATTCCCTCTTCAAATACAAAACCGTGTATGGAAAGCATATCTCACGCAGAGTGTCACCGGTACATGTATTGTACAAAAAGAAAACTAGATATTTCTCATACAACTATACAGAAAAACATATACAGTGGCACCTCTACTTACGAACGTGTCTTTGTATGAAATGTTCAAGTTTCGAAACGTCTCAAATAGCCAACAAAATGTCACAATGTAATGAGAAGCATCAGGAGTTCCATCTAATTGAATTCCCATCATTTAGAATGGACTTTTTCAATTAAGTGCAAATTGCACTTTGGGGGAATTTCTCAATGTGTGCACTAAATCCGAGCTGCAGTTAAAGGTCAACCGATATCCAAAAGTACAACACAGTGGAACCAGCCGGCCCTGTGCAAATCAGCTGGGCACAAAATATCCTTCTGTGGCTTCTGTCACCTCCCGGTACCTTCACGCTTTGTGCATATATCAGGGAGGGGGGGACGAAAGCAGGGGCAGAGAAGTCTGGATAAATTAGCCAAACCACTTAGGTGATTTCTACTAAAATTAGCAGCGCTGCCTGTGGGCTCCATCAATTCTGAACTTGCTCAGACTCTGACAAGTACGGGGGAACTTTTTCCCCCCGGCCGAACAATCTCTGAGCCCCGTCTGTCTGCCTTGCTCCTTTTACCTCCTTGCACCACATCCGCTGCTCTTCCTTCCAATTAGAACCCTCCACTACTCCGCATCATCAGTACATGCCAAGAAATTATATTTCTTTCATGCCCTCTTCAGTCCTATCAGAGACATCAGTGTTTTTATTCAATCGTGATATCTATACTTGCTTGTCAAATATTTACTTCAACAATTTCTGCGTGGAATGTCATAAGAAATTGAAACTGCAAAGTTGGCATCCGGCAGTTGGCTTTTCAGGTGCTGCTTGTGGCTGTTGACACTCAACTTGAGCTGAGAAACATGATTAAAATTCGGGAAGAGCGTTGGACTAAATTTGATCATTTAAATTACATTTTAATGGGATGGGAGAATCGCCTCCCATGTTTTGACTTCTGTCTGATGCTGTTGTGCTGCAAGGAAGAAAAATGTTGACCAGAGTTGTTCCATGCCCAGGGTCTGTATTATCAGTAATACACTCCATTAAGTGGAATGAATCCACAATCAACGTCATGCTCAAAAATCAATTCATTTATTAGTGCAATGAATATGCCCATCCCTAATCAGAACAATGAGCTGACACATCAACGCCTCCGGTAACGGAAAGCAGTCCATAGGTGTCAAAGTAAAAGGTTTGTGATTTTTTACACAGCATTCATTAGGTATGTTGCCCTTTAAACAGACAGCAAAAATAGCAACTGCCCTATATAATGTTGCTGACATACTGTTTGTGAAACATTTATTTACACTCCAGGCCTTGGGCTTCCCCACTTGGCTGACTAGTCGCTCAACCTAAACTGACAGGTGGCCTCCCTGAAATTAGATGTTAGCAGACCATGTTGCTTTTGGTGGGCGCAGCCGCCTCCTTCTGCGCAATATCAAGACTTCAGCATTGAACTGGTCAACGTTTAGAAATAGTTTTCAAGTGAAGGGTGAAAAAAAGGCTACTGACTGGCCCAAATAAGAAATAATACTTGTAAAATCTGAAGAGATTCCCATTTAAGAGCTTGAGCAAATATTCAGTTTTTACCATGAATTATGTGATCATGAAGTGTATGTTATAAGGACCAAACAAAATAGTTCTTATTGATTGTATGTAGATTTGATGAACCAACGAGTCAACTGGGCTGCAAATAGCAGATGTGCTGTTGATTAAGTCTCAAACTAATTTGTTGCCCAAAGATTAACAACGTGAAGTCAGCAATGAAAAAATTGAGCTCAACACAGACCTCCACCATGGCACTGAGACAGAACAATGGTGCTCAGTGCTACCGTACTTCAGAACCTTCAGAGAAGGATTCCATCTCATGTATTATTATTTTTTTAAAACAGTTAATAGATTCGTCATTTCCTCCTTTGTCTATCGAGTACTCAAAATGAGAGAATATATACAAACCGTCATTCTATCTTTAGCAATAGCCGCATAAACATTATTATACAACATTCAAACAGTAATCTAAACAGGCGTAAAAATGAGACGGATCATCAAGCCCACAGCGCCAGGCAGATGAAGATATTTTATAAGAGGAAATGACCAAGTCCGAGCATGCAGGCAGACTAAAATGAGCCATTCCTCTAATCACCTAATGAAGACAATGTGCGTCCTGAGCGCCACTGACACAGCGAGCCCACAAAACGCCGGGGAAACACCCGCACAAAATTGATAGCTTACACACATTCAATTCCTCCTTTTCGAAAATGGCAAATTCTAAATCATTGTTTTGAGAGACTACCTTTGCACCAGCAGACATTTCTCTAATATGTTTGATTAATGGGACGAGAGTTCCAATTCAAATGTCACCAGGCGGAAAAAAAAAAGAAGTATTCCGACAAATCAAATGAACACAGCCGCTTAGTTTTTTAAAATGGATACATCTTTTCAATCGTTTGTAATCAATTTGTAATATTTCTCAAGCAAAGATGTTGTTTTCCAACAGTCCTAACTCCAATTACTGGAAGGATTTGGTCGCAAGGTTTACCAGCTTGTGAGTGGTGCGTATTTGGACCCAGGCTGATCCTCTGTTTGATGACAGTCTGCAGCTTAGAAACTCTTCGACGAAGAGGTCAGATCAAATTAAAACTATTTGATCACACTGCTGCACAACAGCGCAGCCAGCTGGGTTTTTTTCTTTTTTTTTTTTCCACCTCGTTCGCCGTTACGCAACTATGAACATCTGTTACTTCACCAGCGACATGATGACATGATGAACAAAATACTTAAAGCGGAATAAGATGATTTTTAATGGAATCAAATCTCACAAGCGTCAACGTTGTTAACATGTTAAAATGGATGATTTCCCAAGTGACTTGATAAAAAGTGAATCCATTTGGGGGGGACGAGAAGTGTCGAAATGTATGCAGACAAATGGAAAGCATATCTTTGGGGAACGTCTCATAGGGACACTTGTCTGGGAATTGGAGCTCATTCTTTATTGGGCTAACAGCTCCCGCAAAACTATTGTTTTTAATTGACAAGGTGCTCCATATCAAATTCAACATTTTGGCCTACGGCCTAGTTTCCAGTGAGGGGGGGGGGGGGGGGGGGGGGGGGGAGTTTTAAAAAGGACATTTTCAAGGGCAAGTCCAACTTTTGAAGAGACTCGTGAAACTGAAGAATGCAGCACCGATTACAAAATTGCTGGGATGAGCGCAACAAGGTTAAGGGTGCCAATCAGCATGTCAGTCGAGAAAATGGAGGCTTTCATAGCCCATGGTTGTACATTTTTTTTCGCTTCTGTATTTTCATAACATTAGGAAAATAGAGTCTCTGCTTGCCTGTCGTGAACCAGTTTCAGAATGTTGGAGCCAGTTTCTTGAGTGCGAATTAGAACAATTGTGTTTTATCATGTCACAATTTGACTGGTCAGGATCATTCTCGGGCTAATCAGAGCTGATCATTTCAATTGGGTGTGATGGAGGAGGGAGACATCTAAAACAGTCTGGATAGGGGCTTTTGAGGACCAAACTTGGGCAAACTCTGCATTTGAGTGACCATTGTCATGGTTTGTGGTTTGAATAATGGAGCGCGGCAAGACCTAAGCGCAGGAATACAAGGCAAAAGATCAGGGGTCTCAAAAGGTATTTATTGTCACGCAAAAAAAAAAGGTGGGTGGGGGAATTAAAATACTAAATTAACAAGTACACGGTACAAGAAAAGGGCGGCCCGGTAGTCCAGTGGTTAGCACGTCGGCTTCACAGTGCAGAGGTACCAGCTCCGGCTGGGATCGAGTCTATGTGTGTGTAGAAACACCCTGATGATACAGTAGACCCATCCATCCATCCATTTTCCGAACCGCTTGATCCTCACGAGGGTCGCGGGGGGTGCCGGAGCCTATCCCAGCTGTCTTCGGGCAGTAGGCGGGGGACACCCTGAATCAGTTGCCAGCCAATCGCAGGGCACACAGAGACGAACAACCATCCACGCCCACACTCACACCTAGGGACAATTTAGAGTGACCAATCAGCCTGCCATGCATGTTTTTGGAATGTGGGAGGAAACCGGAGCACCCGGAGAAAACCCACGCAAGCCCGGGGAGAACATGCAAACTCCACACAGGGAGGCCGGAGCTGGGATCGAACCCGGTACCTCTGCACTGTGAAGCCGACGTGCTAACCACTGGACTACCAGGCCACACACAGTAGACCCCAAAGACTAAAAACATAATGTCATGGCAATAAGCTCTTGAAATGCTCATGGAATATCAACCCGGTAAGGTTCTGAGGTCAGAAAATTCGGGTCAATTTGTGGAGCCCAGAGTTCAATTCAAGTCAACTTTTCAACTAATTATATAATTTCGCAAGACCTGCAACTGTAACAAAGCACTGTACAGAACACATGAGATAAAACATTGACAATAAACAAACATGGTGCTTCAGTAGTTAGCTGCATGCAAATGGACTAAGATGCCAACAGAACTGAAGTTAGCCCCAAGTGTAAATGTTTTTAAATCCGGGTTAAAAACGATACTTTTTTTCCCCCGTACCAACAATTCATGTCTTCCAGAATATTTCCAAAATATGTTTTCCCAAAATCATCTTACACTGTGAGTTCTTTTATAATTTTAGCAAACAGATTTTTATTTTATTAATTTATAAATTGTTCTCTTTTCCAAAAATCTTGTTTTTTGTTTGTTTGTTTTTTAACTTTTGAATGGTGTTTGGTAATTATGTGAAGCACATTGAGTTACCTTGTGTATAAATGCACGATAAAAATAAAGCGTCCTTGCCTTGAGCACCATTGATGTGCCCTTCAGCCATCCTTCCGCTATGGACGCACGTAGGGTTCACCCGTCAAGCATGTAATTATCATTTCGAATATGAAAACAGTACAGAAACTACCGGTATTGCTACCATTTTTTTTTCAACATACCTCCAGACATCATCAAAAAACTATTTTCACTTTTTATTGGTAAATCATCAACGTCGTTTTAAAAGTGAAAGAAATGACAGACGTTTCAGTCCCCTGGCGTACCATCATGCGGGCAGGACAGCAAAGCCGGGCAAGCCTGCTCAACGAATGCCCAGCCAAGTTGAGCTGGAGAGAAGTAAAAGACCCTTCTCCCTCAAACGGGCCCGCCGGCTTTCAAAGAAGCAGCCATTAGTGGGAGCTCATCAAGAGCCTTTGGGGGGGCCGGTTCATTCCCTGGGTGAAGCAGAACTACAATGCCGCCACAAGGAAGCAGGGAGGTGGCGGACTACCGAGATGAGCCCCGGACCCAGTGGTGCTTCCGAAAGGAGACGAGCCCGACACGCAATTCCCAGCCCAACTGTCAATGTTGGCACTCAATCCAAAGCCTTGAAGCACATAATCTGTGCTCACACTGGTTACTGAGCACCACACACGTTCAGGTTCTCTCCCTCATCTCTCGCCCGCTATTGTTGTGTCTAGCGACATTCTGCCCATTATTGAGCCAAAAACGGATCTGCCTCTAGAACCGTATGTCGACATATGGTATCTTGATCACTTCTGTTTCTTGATAGATGACCATTGCCTTGCACATATACACACGATACGACAGACCAGTCACCGGGAAATAGATTTTTTTCTTTTTCTTTTTTTTTTATATTAGTGAGAGAAGAATGAAGAGAATCTCTTTGAATGATCTCTCTTGCATTGACCAAAGTAACGCTGCCCAGAGCAATTGAACCCCACTGTACAGTAGGTCTACATGGATGAAGCACAATTTCTCACAGCTAAAGACGGTATTATTTAGCCGACAAACTCATTGAGTTTCAGGTTAGAACCAAGTCGTCGCACTCCATTTTGCCTTAATTGCTTCAAGACACTAGCTCCAAACTAAGTCACTGTTCTGTTTTACATGCTCCTTTTCACCAAAAGAACATTTTTCTCAGCTTATTTGGTCAGAAACCTCTGTTTTTGGTAAACCGACCCATCTTCAACTGCTTACCACCATCCATCTATCCATTTTCTAATCCGCTTTATCCTCACAAAGGTTGCAGTGGGGTGCTGGAGTCTATCCCAGCTGTCTTTGGGCAATGGGCAGGGGACACCCTGAACCGGTTGCCAGCCAATCGCAGGGCACATAAAGACAAACAAGCATCCGCGCTCACACTCACACCTAGGGACACTTTGGAGTGTTCTATCAGCCTGCCATGCATGTTTTTGGAATCTAGGAGGAAACCGGAGTACAGTAATCCCTCGCTATAACGCGCTTCACCTTCCGCGGCTTCGCTGTTTGACTGATTTTTTTAGTGCAGTTTTTTTACTGCTTTTTTTTCAACAGAGAATTGTGTTCTGCATCCTGATTGGCTAATGGACTGACCAACATGAACAGTCTCCGCACCTCATCTCTGTACAGCTTGCCAAATTTACCGTTGCAAATTATTGTTCTTTGGTTTTATTGTGTCAGTAGCGGATGCTGGTCTGTCAAGGAGGGGAAGCTCAATTTCGGCCTACATCATAAAATGTGTCCGTTTATTTATATGTGAATTCTACTCTCTGTTCCTTTTCAAAAAAATGAAAATGAAAAGGATGCTGTCACCATAAGATCAGTGATTGGCTCATTTCGCTGTCAATCAAAAAGAGATTCAGCCTCAGACAGATCATCCAATCATCATGCAGAAAAGGTGAGCGTCCGGGTCAGCGATACACGCCCACTGTCCATAGACTCCCAGAGACGCTGAGCGTCTGATGGGCGGGACAAAACCAGCATTTATCCAATGACTCGTCTCGTTTCAATGCATTGGGACAACCTACACTGAACTCTCGAGACGCCCAGCATCCGCGCGGTCGACGCTCAGCGTCCACACAGTTTAAATGAATGAGAAGAGAGTTGCGTCGTAACCAGTAATAAGAAGCCGATTCGGAACAAAAGTTGAGCGCGTTGTAGTGCATATTTAGTCAATGACATGTCCACACAATTTTACGTACACACATATATTTGATCGCTTACTTTTTGACATTTTAGGGGAAGCTGAGCTTCCCTTGGAGTCTTCGAGCAAGCGTCTCTGCATCCATCCATCCATCCATTTTCCACCGCTTATCCGCTTTTGAGAGGGAAGCCCAGACTTCCCTCTCCCCGGCCACTTCTTCGAGCTCTTCCTGGCGGATCCCGAGGCGTTCCCAGGCCAGCTGGGTGACATAGTCTCTCCAGCGTGTCCTGGGTCGTCCCCGGGGTCTCCTGCCAGTGAATGTATTGTATACATAGTTCAGTATTGTATAATAACTGTAAAAAATAAAGCTGACTATCAAGTACAACTTTATTGTCATTTTAAAATTCGTCCCTCTCACATTTCTTTTGCATTTTTTTTTTTTTTATCAATCATACTTCACGTATTTCACTTATCACTGGTTCTTTTTGGAATGTAACCCCTGTGATAAACAAGGGATTACTGTACCCGGAGAGAACCCACGCAGGAGAACATGCAAACTCCACACAGGAAGGCCGGAGCCAGGATCGAACCCACAACCTCTGCACTGTGAGGTCGACGGCTAACCACTTGACCAACGGGCCATGCTGCTTAGTTCTAAGGAAGAGAAAAAGCTTGAAACAAACGTTTGGCTCTTACAGTCTCGTCACAAACAATATTCTGTGGATCATGAAAGATCGGATCACATGCTCTGGCAACATGGGGAATTCTGCTCTGAAAAGTGAATCAACAATACACAAAATTGACAATTCTGAATAATAAAGCGATGCATTAATATGCCTGCGCGTAGTTCATCTAATCTTATGGTACAGCCACAATATCTGTGCCAAAGTTTCCGGCCACTGCTCCTCAGGGATGAAAAGACCAAATCTGACCGCACATTGTAAACATGACAAATAAAGTTCATTTATTTTCTCCTAAATGCACTGTGCATGCCTTCAAGACCACCGTGGGAAACAAGTGAGCCCGCTGAGTGAAACCGTTGCATACTCGCAGGCAGTCACTACATTAACCTCGGCCAACCCAGTGGGCTCCGCGGTGGCATGGTGCCATGCTGAAGGCTCCCGCTCGCGGCCATCGCTTCCCATGACAGAGCGATCGTAGCACCGGGGGTCCAGGTGAGCAAAAAACGGCAGCCTGCTTGACGCTCAGTTGGCCGCTTTAATTGGCTAAAACAAAGTAATTTGAGAGCAGTGTGAAGGGCGCGAGGGGGTAAATCACGGGACAGAAGGTCACCGCTTCTCTCTTACTCTGTTGCGCGACATCCGCCGACACCCCCAGCATGCGCTACGGTTAATACCGAGATCTATTATGCACCAGCCTTTCACCATCTGCTCACACACTGAGAGCCTGCACGGCGAACCTTGTTATTGAATAACAAAGACGGAACTTGTTCTCTTGCGCTATATACAGCTATGGCTGGAGCAGCGTCTTTTGAACGGTGGATCAGAAGAAACTCTGATGTCACAGAGTGATGGGAAATGATGTAACTGCATCAAAAGAGCTCTTAAAGATTTCATTTTATGTCCCCTGCATTCTTACAGAGCAAAGGGAAGACACAAAAGAAGAAAATACTGTGATATCCCGCAGTATGCTGTTTGTAACAACCTTAAAATTGTCTAGTTAATTGAAGTGTCCATAGGCGGGAATTTGAGTGTTTGTCGAAAAGTGCCTCGTGATTGAATGGTGACCAGTTTACCCTGCCACTCACCTGCAAGTAAAAAAAATGGGAAAGTGGAATAGAAAACAAACAGATGAATGGGTTCCATGAGAGTCCAAAATATTAGGAACAGCTCACAGTATGATGCAGTGCAGTTCCACATCACTGCAAAGGGCAACCAATCAAAGTGTCGTCATCTTGTACGATCAGATTATGTTAGAGGGCTTAATGTTATGGCTGAACCAAAGGAATTTAATAGAGCCCAGCGAATTAATTTTTCCCCCTTTTTTTCAAATTCTTTCTATATATATATATATATATATATATATATATATATATAGGCGGCCCGGTAGTCCGGTGGTTAGCACGTCGGCTTCACAGTGCTGAGGTACCGGGTTCGATTCTAGCCCCGGCCTCCCTGTGTGGAGTTTGCATGTTCTCCCCGGGCCTGCATGGGTTTTCTCCGGGTACTCCGGTTTCCTCCCACATTCCAAAAACATGCATGGCAGGCTGATTGGTCACTCTAAATTGTCCCTAGGTGTGAGTGTGGGCGTGGATGGTTGTTCGTCTCTGTGTGCCCTGCGATTGGCTGGCAACTGATTCAGGGTGTCCCCCGCCTACTGCCCGAAGACGGCTGGGATAGGCTCCAGCACCCCCCGCGACCCTAGTGAGGATCAAGCGGTTCGGAAAATGGATGGATGGATGGATGGATATATATATATATATATATATATATATATATATATATATATATATATATATATATATATATATATATATATATATAACTGGTATTTTAAATATTATTATTATTATCAATTGGCCGATTAATTGTTTATCGGAATTTTATTTTGGAATCCGCATCAGCAGGTCGGGCCACGCCACACCAACATATTGAAACAGATAAAGGCCTTCTCCACACTATACCCGCAAAGTTGAAAGCATCCAAAATATCTTCGAGGGTGAATTAAAGGGACAAGCCCAACACATTTTAATCATGAGATGTGTTAAATGATTTCCTCTGCACAATTTTAGGACACAGTTGTTCATATTTACTTACTTTAATATTTTATATGGTCAAAAACAGATCATCATTGTATTAACAAGAAGACTGTTGAGAGTTTTTCAAGACCTACTGAGAAAAGATTTCATTAACGCTTGCCAACTGTGTGCGGTGTGGCGTATGCACGTGTTCAATCGAGCGTGTTCAGTTTGTCTTTGTTTGAGTGCACCATGCACAAGATGCACATGTGTTAAACAAACAAGCACACACACACACACACACCCGCCCCTCCCACTCCTCCTCTGTGCCAACAGGGCTCTCTCCCAGGTGAGCTTGATGCATGGACCATGTGATACAGAGCGCCAGGGGGCGTGGGGATCATCGGGATCATCTCTGAATGTGGCCCCTGGAAAATTTGCATCGAGTGAGAGAATGCTTCATCGCCTCAGCACAGCCATGCGAACGTCGGAGGTGCAGCGGAACGCCATGCTCGCGACTCCCTACAAGAGGAATGGCCCATTATCAGTCTGACTGGGGCCAACGCCATCAATCTCTCCTGTCCACCTTCCTCAGCTGAGAATCAAATTAGCTCGGTGTAACACGTCTGAGCTGATGACGTGCAGACAAGATTCGTGTCTTAATGTTCGTGTTTACTTTATGTTAACTATTTGTTAAGCGCTTTGTTACAGCTGCCGCTGTTGTGAAAGCGCTATATAAATCAGCATGTATTGTATGTATCGTAAGATAGCAATCTAGTATGCCCAAATGTGTTTTCTCATGCGTCAAGTATTTCTCTTTGTACACGCGCCCTGTCAATGACCATCTGATGCTCCACAAAGCGGGATGCTTTGGGGTTGTTTTGTTTTTTTTCAGCCACGTGCAGTAGTCCGAAAGTTCAAATAAGTCAAAGCCCCCAAGGTCGTACAAATTAGCATCAAAGGATGAACTGGGTGTTCTGCTTTTTGTCAAATTGTTGATGGTGGAATGGGTTACTCGTCTGACTGCTGTTCGGGCAGCGCGGGTTCACTTACCACTCAGTGACATTGAAATTTGGTCCAAACATAAAATAAGATAAGATAAGATAAGATAAGATAAGAAAACCTTTATTGGTCTCACAATGGAGAAATTAGCAATCACCGGCAGCAAAAATTGAGGGGGGGAGTAGACAAAGAAAACATATAACATGCACAAAATGTTCAAGAGAAAAAAAATTAACTGTACATGGTACAGAATGCAATACAAAATATAAAAATACAAAAATACAGATAAAGAACAACGTAGGTGGATAGGTGTTAGCTTATTTAGTTAGCATGTTTTCCAATGTGCTTAATTAAGTAAGAAAAGGCTCGCTGCTGTTCATTTTTTGGCCTGCGTGGGTTGTCCCCTTGGCGTAAAGGGGAAGTCAAGTAAAATTAATTGTTTAGATTAAATTGATGTATGCTACAGGTGTCAAACTCCCATTTTCGAGGGCCACTATCCTGCATGTTTTAGAGAAAGGGTCACTAACTCCGGTCCTCGAGGACACGTATCCACAATGTTTTAGATGCCTCCCTCTTCCAACACACCCTGATTTTAGTGATCAGGATCATTATCAGGCTCCTGAAGAACTTGCTGATACGCTGATCATTTGAATCAGGTGTGTTGGAGGAGAGAAACATATAAAAGATATTGGTCCTCGAGAACTGGAGTTTTACTCCTGTGTTCTATGCTTTCCCACTGGTTCACTGGTTCAAAGACAGCTTTCTGATTAATACTGTGTTTGTGGAATAGGAATTAAGCAGCAAAATCTCCCTGTTTTTATCCATCTGAGGGGGTTGCGGGTGGGGGGTGGCCATTTTACCACTTGCTGTCGACCAAAAATGACACCACAGTGCTTGCGAACATCCCAATCAAACCCAGAAAACAGGTGAGCCGCGACGGTCGTTAAGTGGTTAGGATTGCACAACTATCCGTGTTTTATGTTATGGGTTGTGTTTATTATTTTACTTAATGTTAACTGTTTTGTTATGCGCTTTGTGAAAGCTGCAGCTGTTTTGAAAGCGCTATAAAAATCAGGATGTATTGTATTGTATTGTATTGTTACTTATCCAACACAACATCCCTCCACAATGTTTTGTGGAAATTGGTTTGGCTGTTTTACGAGAAAAACACTGCCTTGCACTTTGCGCTTCATCGAGATAATGATGAGAACAAACAAAACGTGTTTACACTTCTGACAGCTACATTTGTTTAGGGAAGGAGGAAATAATGGGAGTTACCTACTGGTCGAAAGCAGTAATGTGCTTGAACTCAAAGAGAGACTGTTAAAATTGAACGGCAACGGGGTTCTGACGAAGGATTTACTACAATCAGCTTGTCCTGAACCACATCTTAAACCCAATTCCCCTTTCACGCTTTACCTTGCTGGTCCATTTCATTTGACACACGTCTTATATCAGCAGCAACCATAAACAGATCTTTTTCAATCACTGGGTGTCAGTGATCTGTGAATTGAAATGTGTCCTCGAAACTTGCCACAAAAGTATACTCAGGTTTTTAATACTGCTAGCTAGAAAAAAATCAACACGATAATTGAAAAATTAAAAACAATTAATCGGCCAATTAATAATAATAATAATATTTAAAATACCAGTTTTATATATATATATATATATATATATATATATATATATCCATCCATCCATCCATCCATTTCCCGATCCGCTTTATCCTCACAAGGGCCGTGGGGGGTGCTGAAGCCTATCCCAGCCAGCTTCGGGCAGGAGGCAGGGGACACCCTGAACCGGTTGCCAGCCAATCGCAGGGCACACAGAGACGAACAACCATCCGCACTCACACCTAGGGACAATTTAGAGTGTCCAATCAGCCTGCCATGCATGTTTTTGGAATGTGGGAGGAAGCCGGAGTACCCGGAGAAAACCCACGCAGGTCCCGGGAGAACATGCAAACCCCACACAGGGCAGCCGGAGCTGGAATTGAACCCGGTAGTTCTGCACTGTGACGCCAACTAGCCAACCACTGGACTACCGGGCCGCCAAATTTCACTTTTATAAATGTGCAACTAAGGCTCATATCTTGAGCGTCCCCGAAGCCTCAACCGCTTGTTCAAAAGGCGGAAGGTAGGTTTTAAAGGGATTCACTTTTACTGATCCAAAGATACTTTTTCAAGTGTTGCTCCAAGCTACGTTGCACACCTGGAAGCGGTATGGGGTTAAACCTGTGAGCTCGCCTGCAGCCACACGTTCTCCCTCTTAGTGCCGCACGGGAGACCGAAGATGGTCTAATTGTTTGCTGAGGAAATGGGTGAAACGCAGAAATTCATCAGAATTTGAAAGAGTTTTAAAGTGTATGTTGCCTTGGGTGACATTTAGCTTAGCTTAGTTTGAGCTGTCATGCAACCATGACACCCTCACCAGGATAAAAGTAACTGCATCCCATTTATTTATTCATTTATTCATAATTCAAGTCATTTGCCTAAACACATTTTTAAACTCATGTTAGCCGAAAATATTTTTTCTTAGTACTGTTTGAGATTGACCACATTACAGTGAAGCTTATCATTCATTTGAGTTGAGTCCAAATCTTGACTTTTGTGGTTACGAGCATAACAGGAAGTGCAAAATAATACAATAATACGTGGCGTCTCACTCCACAGTCTCGTGTTTTGTCACAAACACAAAACTTGTGAGGCACATGGTGAAAGCATGATGGGAACAAACATTCATTTTAGGAATGTCACAAACATTTGCTCACCATAACTTTGGATCAGACTACCTCAACTCTTCGCACAGTTTCATACTTGACAGAATTCTCTTGAATTCATAAGAAATTTACAGTTTTTTGGTTGACCACAAATAAGTACTTGTTACACAATAGTAACATGTGAAATGTTGGTAGTTCGCATTGTTGTAGTAAAATGGAGCACACTGAACACTGTGTTATCCTTTCATTTTACTACAGTTCACTTCTGCTACTTTTTATTATCGATGACTCAATTAGAGACCAAATCCTTGGAATTTCAGTCCTCTCATTCTCAGGTTTCTGTAGTCCTCCATGAAAGCAGGCTGATCTTTGTGTTTTCTATTTTTCAAAATAAGACATTTGCAAACATCTGCTTTAACTCTGGGAAACAATGATCATCATTTTTGCGGCTTTTACGACATGTTTTCTGACATGTTTCCTGACATTCTGACCACACCAGTAAGTGAATCATTATCGGTTTATTTTGGGGCATTTTCTGCCTGTCTTGTTTTTTTGTTTTTTTTTTCATAAATCCAATGGATGGATTGTTTGTATCCATTTCATTCATTTATTCCGCCCACCCTCTCAAAAAAAAATCCCCAGTTGAACTGATTATTAAAATGATCTTCAATTGCGGCTAGGGCTGTCACAATCACAAATAATTTTAGAGCCAATTGTCCTAACAACTCTTGCATTGAATAATCAAGTCATCGCAGTGTCATTAATACTTGTAGACGATAAAAAGTAGTGAAGACAGACAACAATGGACACGTACATGGTCTGGAAATGTCTGTGTGGATGGCGTACAATGGGGCAAACCTTTGTGCCAATTTTTTTTTTTAAATCATCAATTTAGTAAACTTTTTTTTTTTTGTAGCCCAAATTGCAATCCTATGTGGATATTTCATTTCTTGGAGTAATTAGACAAAATGGTGCACGCCATCGCTATCACCATCAGATTTGCTCTTGATTTAGTCTCAACTAGTTTGGTGACCCAAAACTCCGCAAAATGACATCAGCTCTAGAACATTGATCCAAGACCATGTCATGGCAACTCCCACCATTCTCAGCGGCCAACTTAAAGTCCTGTACGGCTAAAACAAGGCTTTGTAACGTTTCGTCTACAAGAAAACAGCAGAAAACAGACTGACTCAAAACAGGCAAAACAAAGAAGAAGAAAAGAGTAAGCAAGGCTGAGAAACCCCTGTTTGCATGATTGTCTGATGTGTGGAGGATAGTTTGTTGTTTAAAAAGCACTTTGTCCAATTCAAAGTGTGCAACAAAATTCCACCGGACCCTGATGGAGACAAAGTGGCTCTTTGATAGGACACTGAGGCAGGGCACCGACGAAAAGCATGAAAATGCCGCAAGTGGCGCAAGCAGAAGTTAATGAGCATCACAAGCTGCAATGGTTGTCACGCAACACCAATAAACAAACCGCAGCGCTGTAAACGCCACGGCCTGAGAATTTGTCGCAGAATGAAACAAAACTTTTCTTCTTGACTCACCTTTTCTCCACAAAGCAAATTTCGGCTCTGTTCGAACTTGAAAGCAAGTGCAATCATCATGCATTCATAAGAATAGATTGTCAAGCGCTTGATAGGTTCACGGAAAAAAAAAAAATCTGCGAGATACGCCACTATCGGCATCACCCCAAGGCCTTCGCCGTCTCTCGTGTGCCTATTTCTGTCTGTCATGTAAAAATAGGCTTTTAACAACCCCCCGCGCGCAGTTAATTATTGGCTCTTAAGTACTGCATTAGTCAGATAAAGCAGCAAATAGTGATTGATCAGGCGGAGGATATTTGTCAGTGAGAGGGAGCGAGGACGGTGACTCCTTCTTTCAATCACTGTCAGAAAGCAGCACGGCAACACCGCAGAGCGCCACGGCGCTTGCCGCACAGCTGTCTTGGGTGGGCCCTCCTAAAGCGATCAATCGGCAAGCGCAAACTCAATCCAAATAAAAACAGGATTCATGCGTACTCGAAGCAGGCTTCATAAAGCAACAGAAGGGAGAGAATTGCTTTTGATGTCGTCGTCAAGCTGTAATTGATGCTCAAGAACACATGATTGAGACGTTGACATTTTTCATTGGGGTGTACTCAACGTTGTTGTTAACGTTTGTTTCAATGTATTGTTTGAGATGAGAAAACTTCTACTTAAATGTCCTACTTTCATGATATATCACGATAGCGTGAACTTTTCTGTATATGTCACCTGAAAGCCAAATATCCCAAACTTTTTGTGAGTACCGGTTGTGTACATAAATACAATAAACCCTACCAAGCAAGTGAAATGGTGCGGGTTTTTGACCGAATTGCAGCCTTTGCTATTTGAAAATGTAATTCTACAGTGGTACCTCTACTTACAAAATTAAGTGGCTGCCAGAACTAGAATTTTTTTTAAGAAGAGGCGCGTTTTCAATGTAAATGCCCCCCAAAATTCAGACATAAATGTTTTCTATAGCATACAAATGCATCCAAATATGTAACAACGTGTGTGTGTGTGCGTGTGTGTGTGTGTGTGTGTGTGTGTGTGTGTGTGTGTGTGTGTGTGTGTGTTTACATCTGAGATGAAATTTGCTACAGTGAAAAAACCCCTGTTGTGAAAAAGTTCTTGCTGCAAACATGATTTCGTTGTAGAGGAGTTTCACTGTATTGCATAATAATGAGAGTTGTGCATAATGTAAAAAACAAAAAATAGAGTAAAGACTACAAATGATGGTCATTTAAGTTTTAACTGTGTCTTCAACGTTTTTTGCCCTCTTGAGTCCATGTTCTCTTTCAGAAGTGGTTTTTGCCTGGCGTTTGGTGAAGAACTGATTCAAGGACATTTGCTTTTGTCGGCTTTCAACAATCCTTCGACATGTCCAACGCAAACATCAGTATAGTGAGCGATCGCCCGACTGGTGAACACTTTTTCTGGGTGATTCACATTTACGTAAAACTATCGTAACACCTCATGGCCTGAGGTGCAAATGACGAGGATGCTGCATAGACAAAGATCTCTCTATCTATCTACACACATAGACGCAGTAGAAGTAGAAGTCCTTCTTAGCCAATGGGACACCAGGATGATGCTCGGTAATAGCCAATGGCAGAGCAGCTATAAGTATGTTGCATTCAGGAAACTCGGAGCTGCGAGTAGCAACCCATACTGTATTTTTACCTTTCGTATCTTGAAAATTATTTCGTAACAAGAGGCAATATTTTCCTGTTGAGGCGTTTTGTAACTTGAAAATTTCATATGAAGAGACGTTTGTAAGTAGAGGTACCACTGTCCTGCATTACAATACTGATTTGGATTTGATTAATGCAATATTAAATCACGAAACAAACAACATTTCTTCTTCCCGAAATATCCAAGCCAAATGTGCAATTCATCATTACTGTCCATCCATCCATTTTCCGAACCGCTTTATCCTCACTAGGGTCGCGGTCATCATTACTGTGTTCCATAATTCTTTTGAATAGGACTTATGTACACATGATTAACGCTTAAACATTGGCATTGTTTAACTAACCACATTAGTTAGTTCCGTGCTGCAGAGAAGAAAAAAAAACAGTGACCAACCTCAACAGATTTTAATCAAAGCTGAAAATAGTAGCTGATTGTAATCGGCACTCAAAAGTCACCAGTGGTGTTTGAAGAGCCCGTCAAGCCTGCGAGTGGAGCTAATTCGATTAAGGGGCGCCAGTACCTGGAGGGGACGGATCCGTATCACTTCCCTTTTTTATTTATGAGATTAAGTCGGGCCTGTTATTCCAATATAAGTCATCAAGCCAAGAGAAATGACACTGATTTTCAAGTTGCTTTATCTCCCAAAGTTTTTTTTGTTTATTGCGGGCAATTAATAAAGTTTGCTCATTCATAACATCGAATTGGCTGTACTGTATAGAAAATGGCAATGGTGAATTCCATGGGTGAGAATTGCAGATAATATGATTTTTTTTTATATCGCACTAATATTACAATATGATTGGAGGTGAGTTTGGGTGTGAATATGTACATTAAATAAAGAACTTTAATAAAAGAGAATAAAAAATAAATAAAATACTTTTTGGGACTTTTGCACATTTCGATAAGAAAAAAGTATTCTTAGATGTGTACATTCCGATCATAATTTATTACAGTGGTGCCTCAAATCATCTTTATCCATTAAAACGAATGCAACTGACATTAATCCATTCCAACCTAACACAAAAAAACAACAAACAATAATGACAAAATGATATAGAATGTAAAGAAGTGAAATGTTTGTGCATCATAATTAATAGTTTTATTTCAATTCATTGTCCTGCTTGGTGTGCCCTTCTTGGCAGCAAAAATCAGAGAGATAAACGAAAAGAAAAACTTTACCAGTGATAATTTTACAGTTTACCATCAGCCAGTCCCAGGGGCTCGCTGATTAGAAAAGTATGAGTCCCATTATGCATTTAGAGAGTCCCAAATTTCAAACTCTGAAATGGTCTACCTTTTCAATTGCATATGATAATAACACAAACAACAACATACACATACAATTATAAACAAATGCTGCAAAAATGTAAATAATTCAGGAGCAGGCCTGAGGATTTCGGGAATTCACGGTAACCGTTTTCCGGTTCCGTCGGATTACCCAATGGGAAACCACGGTAACTAATTTTTGGGTTCCGTAAACGTTCATCATTGGAACCCATTTTTCTATTTTGACTGATATTCCTAATCAAGAATTCTGAAACTCAAAAGTATAATGTTTCAAGGGTCAATGTTTGAAAACTATGCATTAACAGTTTACATTACATCAGCAGCTGTGTACTCCAGGATTATTCAATGAAATAAATGGATCAAAATATGTTGTACTCATATGGCATAATGAATACAGCATACCAAAAAAATCTGAGTATTTTTTCCAATCTCACACTGCAACGATTAATTTACTGGTAATCATTAATATTATATTATAATTCCCAAAACGATGCATGTGTTGTACTATCAATTTGACGAAAGAATCTACCACACGTCATCATTCAGGGATGAGATTTTTCCGCTTTTTGGCGGAATTCCACTTTTTTTCCAGTCAAAATGGACCTATTTTATATTGTTCCAAATCTGTAAAAAAAAAAATCTTGGGGGGCTGGGGTGGCTGGGACCCGGACTTGTCTTCGGCAGATTCGGGGCTCGTAATATTTACAAGTAACGTTTGCAAGCATCGACTTTGAATCCCGTTTTTTATCGCGAAGCATTAGTTTGTCGTTACTTCGTTTATTGGGCTAAAACTAATGTCTTACTTGTTGTGATTGGTCGCTCTATCGGGAAATGCAAAATCACAACCAATCCGTGTTCGCCTTCCTAAACCCCTTTCTAGCGAATGCCGAATGTTATCGAGACTTGTGACGAAGCTAAAGTGTGTCAAATAGATGCAATCGGCATCTATCTGACGCACTTCAGTGAAAAACACGTTTCGATGGGACTGGTTGGATAGAAAGCTGACAGTGCCCCCAGTAGGAAGCAGTAACGAGGAACCATTGTCTGTGCTTGTGTCAGATTTAGTGAAAAAGCTCGATGTCGCCGGTAAACCTCTGTGTACTGTGTGTGACGATGTCATTCTATACGGATCGAGAGGATGGAAAGCTTTACAGAGTCACGCAACCTCGGTGAAACACCGAAAACAGACATTTCTACTGAAAAGTAACTACTCGATCTCAAGCGCTTTTCAACAGCCTGGAGCATGTGTAAAAACAAGAGGAGTTGGCTAAAAAGAGAGTGAAAAAGACGGAGAGGACCAATAAGCTTTTAGCGCTTGCTAAAAAGCTGAAAATGAATAGAAAATAAAGTGTTCTACCTCATGAAACTGTATATTGGTGTGCATACTATAAATATACATCTACTTTATATAATAAAATACATTCATAACCCATATATAGTAAACAGTGTGGGACTTCACTATCACCGTATGAGGTAAGAATCAACAGCGTTTTATCACATTTACACAACACTTTATGAATACAAGTAATGAACAAATCTTAAATATGGCAGGGAATGCGTTTCCTTTTTTAGTTTTGATTTTGAGCAGCAAATTTGAAGTTACATGTTGGTGCTCACCAGGAATGCATAAAATAAGATCATCCATCCATCCATCCATTTTCCGAACCGCTTTATCCTCACTAGGGTCGCGGGGGGTGCCGGAGCCCTGGATGTTTTGTAATGTCTCCCTGCTCCGACACACCTCATTCAAAAGATCAGGATCGTTATCCACCTCCTGCAGAGCTTCCTAATTGAGCAGATCATTTGAATCAGGTAGGGCGTCACTGTATTTGACTTCATGAAACAAGCTTGTACGATCTGTTTCTGCCCTTCACACACAACTGAGGCAATATGCACCAGATAGCTTAAATTTTACTTCAACAATCTGGGAAGGACTCAGCAAAGATCATTCAGGCTTGAGCTTAAAGATTTCTTTTTAATTAACACCTGTCAACAAATTTTTTATGCGAGGCTTACCCTAAAATAACTGCAAATGAACCATGAATTGAAATGAAACAGATTTGACATATCCATTTCAATTTCTTTTGATGGCGGCGCGGACACCCGCAGCGGCTCCTCTTGTTTTATGTTGAGGGGGAAGAAATGTCATCTGTGCTGTATGTTACACATACGTACAGCACATTTGACAATAAAGTTGTATTCCATTCCATTCCATTCAATGACATGTTGTTAACTTACTAAACACTTTTGACTTGAAGCGTTCACGATGAAAACTTGACAAAAATTCGACCAAACAAGTGTGCCGTAAACATGTCTAGACACTATATAAATAAGACATTTGAAAAAATTACAGATAGAGAAAAACATAAAGCCTACCAACTGACCGAAAGAATCTGCCCTTTTTTTTTCCTCAATCGCAACCTTTGCGATTTGATAAGTGCAGTCTACTAAACTGCCAAGTCAATCTGAATTTTCTCAATTATTCGGCCCTAATTCAGGTTCGTCAAAGCATGGTAAAACACTGTGGCTTCCTGTTTTGCAACACGAGTGCTCACGCGCACACACACACACACACACACACACACACACACACACACACACACACACACACACACATGCACACTAAACGTCCACTGAGACCACATGCGAGCCATGTGTAAAGGTTTTACAGCCTCCGTGAAGATGGTATGGTTTCACTGGTTTAATTCACCACAGCATCAAGTCCACATGACTTGACACATGCGACAGGATGCAGAACATGTGCCGCGCAGTGTGATGTGGTGAAAAGACACGACGGCTGATACCGCCGGTCACACATCTCGAGAGAGCGCCGTGATTTGCCGCTTGACAAGCGTACCTACCTGCAAGGGAGCACTGCGCCGTTTCTGCGCATGGTCGGCGATATGAAAGGCTCGGCCCTGGCCGGGACATAAGACTCGCTTTGAATGAGCCTTTACATCCCTCTCAGCACCTCCTTTTCACCGCAGGGCCCTTTCCGAGAGGCCCATGTTGTGTCAGTGGGACGCAGAGCAACCACTGAGCCAAGCGCCACCAGCACCCGGGTCACTGTGTACCACATTAAATTTAGACGCCTTTAACATCCTCCAATAATGCATCTGGAGTATTTCCGGTCATTACTATCCAGACTTTTTTTTCCCCCGCTCTCCCTCATCTTGCATACTGACTTCTGTAAATGGGCCCTAGATCTGAGCTATCATTCACCACTGGAGATTTCGCATCAAATCTGGTGTCCATCAGCAGTCAAAAGTTGCTCGCCAGCCCCAGTTTGAAGCCGCTGGTGATTTAAACTCCGAAATAAACTGCCCCACATTACGGCAACTTTTACATCTGGTAGATTGTAAATTTCACGTCGTAACTTTTAGTGAGATTTTAAAGCGAAGGCTCACAGACCGAATGTATCCAACAAGGTTATCACAACATATCCGACCACGGTCAACGATTTCCTTTTCTACGCATGGTCACAACATAAATCCAAAATAAAGGGTACCACACTAGTAAAACTTTTGGATTTACAGATAAATCTACCAGTGTGTCTATTCCCAACAGAGTACTACCAAAAAAGCCAACAAACGCAAAGACACTGCAATATTGTTGTACGTGCGGGTCATTAATTTGTCATTTCCTGCCTCACATTTCCTGCGCTGTATAAACGTCTCGTAACATGTCAGCTTAAATTAACTGCGACACCCACAACACTTAAATAAAGTGCCCATGCTCATTGAAAGCATATGGAGTTGTGAAAGTCAAATTATGGATTTCAGATTTGGATGAACTTTGATGTTAAGGGCCTGGGATTTCTCCATTTAAATAACTGCTAGTGTAAACAAAAATTAGCTGCTCTGAACAGCACATGATAATCAGTTTGACGACAACCAAAAAAAAAGGGAAACAGAAACAAAAAAAATATCCAATAAAAACAACAAAGATCAATAAAGTTTGCTGTCGGGCAGTGGGGAAATAGAGAGGACGCATAAAAGACACCAAATAACCCAACAACCTGACCTTCGGGAAAAAAAAAACAGATGGGCTAACATCTAAAAGCAAATGCTGCTATGCTATTCACTTTGTCGAGATGTGTGTTTACGATACTCCACCATTTTAAAGCTATGGATATCTATCATGTTGGTCAAGGCAATGGTCTATCTCATTAAGGATGCAGAAGATAATAAAACCATGTTGTTGTGGGGAAAGAAGCGTGTGGGAGCTGAGGCGCAGTCAGTCATTCGTGAAACATAATCAGGCAACCAAAATTGACCGAAACAGCATCCTGAATTAAAAATAGCCCGTTTAAAGATCCAATTTGTCATGTATTATTATGTGGTTTGAAGTGTTTTAACATGCAGGAGGTTACATCAGCAGGAGTATCGAGTGGAATGTGACAATGTGGGTTTATTTTTCTTCAGTCTTTATAAATTACCATATGGATATAAAACTTTGGATTCTATTAACACTATGGGAAAGCAGTATTTAATTGTAGTGATAGTTCAAAACGATCACCATTTTGGAGCCGATCATGGATCACTGATAAGCGAGTTTTGGAGAAAAAAAAAGAACAATCACCCATCTGATCAGAAGATCAACCAATGTATAGAATCTATTTTCCATTTCCGAATTTCCGAACCGCTTGATCCTCACTAGGGTCGCGGGGGTGCTGGAGCCTATCCCAGCTGTCTTCGGGCAGTAGGCGGGGGACACCCTGAATTGGTTGCCAGCCAATCGCAGGGCACACAGAGACGAACAACCATCCATGCTCACACTCATACCTCGGGACAATTTAGAGTGCACAATCAGCCTGCCATGCATGTTTTTGGAATGTGGGAGAATCTATTTTGACTTCTTTTTTTTTTTTTTACTGTATACAGCCCGGTGGACCAGTGGTTGGCCTCACAGTGCAGAGGTGCTGGGTTTGATTCTAGCTCCGGCCTTTCTGTGTGGAATATGCATGATCTCCCCGAGCCTGCATGAGTTTTCTCCGGGTATTCCGGTTTCTTCCCACATTCCAAAAACATGCATGGCAGGCTGAGTGAACACTCAAAATTGTCCCTAGGTGTGAGTGTGAGCGCGGATGGTTGTTTGTCTCTGTGTGCCCTGCGATTGGCTTGCAACTGGTTCAAGGTGTCCCCAACCTACTGCCCGAAGACAGCTGGGATAGGTTCCAACACCTGCCGCGACCCTTGCGAGGACAAGGCAGATCAGAAAATGGATATATGGATGGATGGTTTGTCATCCCCTGCTATTCGTGGGGAATTGGGACTGGTCTGGCCACAAATAGCCCAAATTCACGTATAATTGACGACTGTTAAAATGCAATGGGGGAAAAAAACTAACAATAATCCCCCCAAAAAAAGTCTCCTTAAAATGCTGAGAAACATTCAATCCACAGAAAAAGGGATCCGATGAATAAATGGATCCATCGGCAAATTAGGACTTGATCATCGATTTTTCCATGGCAATGAAAAATATCTGATCCGGCCGATTAAAATTTGTTTGAAGTCTACTAATAGTTGCAGCATTTGCAGGAATCAACTACAAAATACATTACAACTCAGAAATCAAAACACACTGAACACATAGTACTGAGATCACACCTGTATGCTATGGAGCGAGCCAACAATGTGTTTTTAAGTTGTACAGCAGCACTACATCATATACTGAGAGGTATTCATAGAGCGCAAACCTCTGATTAAGTTTGGAAAAAAAAGAGCAGTAAAGTTCTATATCACATGAATAAAAAAATATTTTGAAAAGTACATGAATACCTATCTGACAGTTCAAATCCAAGGTGAGCATCAGAACCTTGAATTCTGCATGTGTGCCTAATAAAATGCCTTGTGAGCCAGAAAAGCCATGCAAATTCATCTTAAAACTTCCTGAATGCAAAATAAGCAGACGCTCAGACAAGACTTCTAAATTTGTGTCTTCAAACACTCACGAGAAGAGAACCGAGAGCGCCTCCCGTGTGGAGAAAAAAGGTGAATCCGAGCAACATTTAATTCTGAGGTTACGTTGAAACTCACCTCCTCCTTAGATAAGCACTCCTACGCTCAAATGCAAATTGACCTTTGAAATCTATAAAACGAGAATACCTTATTTTCCTTCGCAGGAGCCGTGCCAAAGTCTAAACTGGGACCAGATGTCATTGCCCGCACAGCGAGCTGAAGAGAAACACATTTTGTCAGGTGAGCTAACAGATGTTTGCTGGCCTGTTTCACAAATCAATCCTTCAAAAAAAAAGGAACGGGTGTGTGACACAAGAGCTTTAAATAAATGAGATTATAACCTGTAAAATGAAAACACAGGAGGGGTGAAATTCAATATTGATGGTATCGACAGAAAGACCACCAAAAAAAAAACACTCATTGGGGCTCAGTCCAGGCCGAGCGCCTACGACCTGTGTCATTTTCTAGCACTAGCTCACCAAATTTAAGAAGTCACTAAGTGAAACAATGTCCGCCCAAGTAGCATGAAAGCTCCAAGGGACCTCTGTGGTCTTAAAGATTCTCAAAGAAAAAAAATATATGTATATGTTTATTTCAAAAATATTTTTCGCTTGGCTGCACCGTGTCCACTGAGAAGCGGCGACAACAAAATAAAGGCTGCCAACGTGAGAGCTGAGATCTCTCATTTCACAGTCCAAAAATAAAACCGCTGGATGAAAGAAAGGCTGGCAATACGTCCGTTAACAGGGGCTGATTCCAGTTTCAATCAGACACCAAGCTGTAATGTCAGGTTTGATTTGTTTTCTACAAGCAAATCACTTCTAAAAACCCTCCCATAGCTCTGAAATATTAATCTGAACTACAAGCTTGTGTTAAGGACAGAACACATTGATTGATTCAATTGAGAGTATGCTGAGGGATTTTTTTTCCCCAAAAGAAATGACATTAATATCATCATAGTTGTAGTTGACTGTACGTTACGCCACAGCACACTACAAGTAGAATAATAAACCTTTTGTGTAACGCATACCTCTGTGGACAGTATCTTGATAAATGTAAATTGTGTGCGTGTGACTAACGATGCGTCATAATAATTATACATGGAATGTGATAATTACACTGAAGTATGCAATGTGATGCCACAACAGAGACAACACCCTCGCCATTCATATTGACTGGCTCTCAGAGCCAAAGAATATTTAGACATACAGTCAGTACTTTAAGTGGGCCGATACACAGTGGTAAGGAGTACCAGCACCTCTCAATTTTTGCCTCTGGCTGAGTACGGCATACCCAGATTTTCACATGAGCCCACGGTAACCCACCTCTGTTGTTCTATATTTTTGTGATACTCATATGACTCCTTCAGTCATTCGGGTACCTCAAAATGAATAAATGAACAAATAAATAAAATGGAGGATTTGGCATGCCTCCGGGGGTGGTTTAATTGATGTGTGCGCGCGCCGTCATTTACCCATGTCAAGGAAGCCTCAAACGTACAACGTAACACAAGGCTAACTTCAAAATAAAAGCTTACCAAATAATAAATTGATGACAATGCAATAGCCTAAATAGGCTTTTATTTTGAGGGTTAGCCCAAGTGATGGTGTGATGGCTAGTTAAACTTGTTTTTTCAACATTTCGGCTGCCGTTATGACAGTCTTTATGGCTATTAGACAGTTGCTAGCAACATTAACGCAACGTCATCCCGAAATCAGATTAAATCGCTAATTTAGGACACCATGAAATCGTGAGTAAAATACGTTGCCATTGTATGATTTGACACAGGTCTTTACCATTCCTGGACAGCAGCTAGCCACTAAATGCTAGGTGCTAGCAACGAGTGCACCAGTTGGCAACAGCAAGTTGTCGAATGGCTGGTGCTTCGCTTTCTTTCTTTTCTTCTTATTCAACGATGTGGACATAGACCAGTTTGTAAATCACACTTTGTGTTTAAAGGAATAGGATGCGAACATGTTCAAAATGTCTTTGCGACAAGAAAAACTGTTTGAAACCATAAAAATGATTGCAGAGAGTCTTTGCGGCCATTTGCGATCTTGTACGAACCCTAACGAAGAAACATATTCGCGACGTGAGCACACAGTGCCACGTCGTGAATATGTGATGTCATTCAAATATGACAAAAGAGTCATATTTGAATGAATCATGAAGTCATGCTCAATAAAAGTTTTCAATAATATTTCATGAAAATAAAATATGTTTTCAGCTAAATTGCAAGATCTAATGTCAATACGATGAACCAAAATCTGGGGCCCCCATAATTGCAGTGATCGTCGCAAAGGGTGACCGATATTTTCCCGATGACACAGAAATAAAAAATATTGTGAATGATATTACGGTAATGACCCCTGCCACTTTTGTTTGACAGGGATGAAGGAATATAACATTTTATAACTAATGTATCGACCAGGAGGGCTTCTTTACAGGGGCCACCGACATGCTTGGGGCCTGCATAATGGAATTGTCAACTATCGGTTCTTGCTAATGGTATGGGATCGGTGGCTCCTAACGTGAATTATTTGATTTTGTCATAACATTGTAGTGTGAAAGAAGATTTCTTCAGCTTCACTGCGTCCCAATCCCAAAGAGGCCTCTTTTTCAAACCAAAGCGTGGTTTGCTTTGTGTTCACAATCCAACATTTAAGAGACTATTGATTAGGTGGCAGTGACACAACAACAACAGATTGTAATTACAGCAATCAAGTTTGCAGACAGCTACTTAAAGATCATTTGAAACGAGCTACGAATCAATTGTCTACTTTTCCACGAAATCATGAAACCTGATGCTGTGTAGCATCAAGAAAAGAAAAAAACCAATGTGATGGACTGGAATGCTCAATGAACTGCTCTGTGAGCAAAACAATCAATTTGGAGGATCTATTGCAATCTATTTCACATAAGAGTTGTCGTGCCAAGTTTGGACCAAAATAAATATAAAAAGTTGTCCAAGCAAAGTGACTTTTCTCTTGTAGTCGTTTAACCTCACTTGAAACGGAACAGCGGGACGACTCATTCAAAGCAGGAGTGGTTAAACATGCGTCTGCTTTTTCTTTCTCCCTACTCGGCATTACATAACAGACAAGAGGCGTTCTTTTTCCCTGTCGTTCCTTCTTCCCAGACACTCTTTAATCGTGTGCATAAAATAGGGTGGTGGGGGGTGAATGTGGGTCAGCAGGTTAGGAGACTCTCAAAGTCAGACTCGTGAAGAGGAGAAAGAGGAAAAAAAAAATCAATCCGAGCATCCCAACTACCTGCCCCGCTATTACATAACAGCAGTCAGCCTTTGCCAAGCCACAAGTCACACACTTTTTTTCCTCTCCTTTGTTGCTGTGTAAATACCGGAGGGGTGGTTTTTATTTCACCGAACATCAGCTCCAAAAGTGCCCGTAAAGTGGTGAGAAAGGAAAAGATCTGTAACTGACGATTATGTGATGATTTCTAACCCTCGGCTTGTGCGCCTGTGTTTATGGCTAAACCTGTTACATAACCAGCTCACATTCCACATTCCCCATATCACACTCTAAATATACACGGCAGGAAGACGAGGGCGCGCGCACATGTACACAAAACACCGTCAAATGAATTAATTGTCAGTGGGCAGCACGTCATTATATTCAATTGCGTGGCGTATGGACACCCACTCATCTTAGAGGAACCAGTAAAAATAAAAAAACATCTTTTTAACTTGGACGAGAAGAGGACTACCGGGGGGTGTGGTTAAACTGTCTCTTGTACTGTACAACACGGATAGATCCAAAGACAGTCCACGCAACTAATACACACACGATTTTAAATAGAAGGCCCAGTGTGTAAGGATTTCCACGTAGAAGGCGCGGTGCGTAAAATACAACCAAATCCAGCAGCCGGACGTTTTTTGTATTTTTTTTTAACGCACAGTAAAAAAAATTGCGAGGTTATTTCAGTCAAACGCTTGCGAGCTGGATCACAGCCCACATCCACGCCAAGCTCGATCGATAAAGCGGTCCACAGTTTGTAAACTTTTGACACCCTGCTTGGAACGCATTTGCTCCCCATAAAAATAACTAGAACGTAACTGGTTATCCATGTGACTGATTATATCAGATATGTTTTGAACGGTGGTGAACGAACGCTATTAACGCGTTACAAAAAGAAATAATCAACCGCTGCGCCCACTCGAATGAAAGCAGCTCCATGCTGATACACTGTGCAATTATTTCACCGGAGCTATTTAATTCATGTGGAAGTTTCACGGCCCCAAAAAACGCTCGTCACATTTCTCCACAGCCTTACTCACCTCTGTTGGTGCTCGAGCAGGTCTGCCTTCGAACCGGGGCTGGGTGGTCCGCTTTCCGGAGCGTCTCCAGGCTTACCGGGGTTTCCCTGACCGGGGTAGCCGGCTCCGAGGCGCTGTTGGCCGGGTCGCTCGCTGGATCAGGCGGGGACTCCATGTTGGATGTGGTGGTTCGCTGCCTCGCTGCGGCGTGCACTTCTAACTATTCTCTCAGCTTTTTCCCCCTCTCCGCGTCACCAAGCCTCAGCGATGTAATTTGGAGTAGAAGTAACAAAATGAGATATGCGAGCGTGTGTGGAGGTGGGTGTGCGGGTCTGATTGTCCACTGGCAGCGCTAGTGAGCGCTCCACTCATGCAAACTGGGGGTGGGGGTGGGGGTGGGGGGGGGGGTTGTCAAAAGAAGGAGGAATACTGTACACAGGGCCTCGTAAGTTATCGAACCGGTGCACTTTTACTCGGCAATGACACCTTGTCACTACCTTTACGCATCACTGGACTCTTCTTTCCGCCCATGCATCGTTTTATTTCAGAGGTGAAGAGGTTGCCATTATGCCACCTACAGGGTACTGCATGCTGCACTTGTAACAACTCCTCAGGGTGGCTCTGAATGCTTCAAAACGCGCGACAATGCAGCAAGTCATTTCAAACGCGTGTAAAATCGCGGCGACTTTCGTCACGGGGTACACGCAGGCTTCTCCACTAAAATCGGCGACTGACAACACTTTGACAGGAGACTCGTTTTTTGAGAAAGGCGGTCGTAAACGACTGCCGTCAAGCGTCGCCGCGGCAACCAATGTGCTCTGCGCGGCTTGTTGCTACGGTTCAAACCGGCGGGCTGCCTCCTGTGATCACGAGGCCCACACGCCCATCTGAGCACGCACACGTGGACTGTGAGATGCGTCTGCCCTCTGGGAGCTCTTTGGCCATCTTTTTTGCATTTGTACCACATGGAAAAAATATGCAGCTCTTCTAGTACGTCAACTGTGCTTTATTGCTGTTCAACTTTTGAACGTTTCTATCCGAATTCACCTTTTGATTGCTAAATTTGACTTCCCTGAGATGTCTGATTAATCAAGCATAACGTTAACAAATTATTAGCCCCCAACTAATATGGATTTTTTTTAAGGCTGATGCTGATTTTGATATTGGCTGAATAAAATTCAGATAACTGATTAATTGGTTGATTAATTTTAAAAATATATCATGAATAAAATAATTATCTGAATATACTATTACTTCAGACCAGTTTATCGGAGGTGTGTCAGAAAATTTCCGGGACTGGCATCACAAATGATATATTTCAAATCCAAGCTAAAAACGACTTCGTTGCCATGCTTTCATGCACACCTGGTGGGATTCTCACGGGATCGTTGGCAGCTCCGTCGTCACGGCCATTTTGATGGCGACCACGTCTTCAAATTCTCATTAGGGACTGAAAACTCTCATCTATGTAATATCCACGATTCATAACAGTATTGAACTTAAAGAGTAGTTACACAATTACCACTCTGACAGTGTCCATTAATCCTGAACATGATCACTCTTGTAAATGCTGATTTTTTCAAACAGGATTCTTGAATAAGATCCCATCAGACTGTTATTGTACTCATTGCATATCCAGTGATGTACTATAAGTGATGCAGAAAATGAAAACGAGCACCACAAGAGAGGATCTGTATGTCTTTGGCCTGTCCGAGTTTTTTCATGTATCCACCGCAGCTTGTATAGCACACCAACAAGACTATTTTATAACACTGTCTAACTTTCGGAGCTGTTCTACGGTGAGTGCTGACATTTTGTCAGAGAGCCAATGGGTAGTTCTGACTGCCAAGCAAGCAGGCCAAATTTCTTTCCCCTTAAGCTCCTTCAAATTGCTTTGACCTTTTCACCCTGTGCAATTCGACCCCTGCACTCCTCACCTATTGAAACTAAGAGGACCTGGAACTCTAGGGAATATAACATGCACTATTCTAGAGCTAAGCTTGATACACACTTACCGCTTTTTCAACATTTTACCAGTATGAGACCACACATGACAAGGAAAATGTGTTTTTTCTTCTTTTTTTTTTTTTACTGTGTGTGTGGGTGCGTTTATGTATGCGTGTGTGTGTGCATGTCTGTGATGCACCAAAGTGACCAATATAACACAACATACTCATTGAGGTATCTTGACCAACATTCGCAAGTCTCCTCCCCCAAACCAGATCTCTATTGAAGTACCTAAACTGACCTGTGAGGGGCAGCTCAGTGCATCAAGGCATTCGGACGACGAGAAAATACAAAGAAGACAAATTTCTTGTCCAGGCAAACATTATCTCACGAACTACACTGTGGTCACATACTCTACTTGTCATTTTTATTGTGGCAAATGACTTTGGTGAGTCATCAGTGAGGCTCCATCAGCCTGCTGCGCACCGATTGACATGGCTGAACCAGAGTGAATTGTGACGCAACGGGCCGGTTGCGCAATTCGTTTTTGTGAGTGGCCCACCATCCGGTCATTCATTTTGCTGTGATTCAAAACTGTTGGTGAATGACATCATATGGTCGTAGATGAAACAGCCAATCAAAATGCCAATCAAAAAGTTCAATTTTGGACCGGTGAATTCAGTTTAAATTTCTGAATTATGAACTATGAACTAGACCCTGTCTTTTTAAAATTTGTGAACTGAACTTTGAACTAGTTTGCGCGGAAATGAACGTTGACAGTGGACAATTGCGCCTCTGCTGATGTTAGAAGCCTGATAGTCTCTGTGTGTACCCGAGTTTTACACATACACCCACATCCACACAAATACACAGATAACATTGCCCTGGGTTTGAACCAAAAAGACACAAGGACAAATTTTAATTTCTGAGTAAAAATGAATTATGCTGCTGTCACTTTGTTTAGAAGAGGAAGGATGTGAAGAGAGTGGAGTAAGCTCGCCCGCCCGCATTTAAAAATGATTGATTAAGCTGACACCGGCTCTCGGGCGCAACACCACTCTATTTTTCTCCCTTATTATGTAAGGCTATATTTCAAATCAGGTTGCGCACTGGAGGAAGACACAAGAGACACAGCAGATAGGACACCCTTCAAACAAAAAAGTTTTATCAGACAACGGCCAAGGAGACTGATGAGCTTCCATTTTAATCTTGTCTGGCGAGTTTATAGACGGAACCAAACAAAATGTTTTTGAAAAGACTCTCACAATAAGTTTGACCACCATACAGCACACACAAATTAGGTTTAGTGTCTGTGGAATTGTACAATTTTAGTATTTATGATTGTTTGGCATTACTATGTATGATTTATCGGACTTAGGGTCGTGATCCTCCTGTTGCCCCTTGCACACAGGAGCAGAAAGCACTCTTATTTCTGAGATGTTGCCGTTGACCCCTGCACTTTTCCTAGCACGCTTTACCCCATTGGATTCGACCGGTCCAGTGACCGAGGCTCGTCCGTTTGAATCCACTGTTGAAGTGTTTTTAGACGCTGAAGGATAATTTGCTGCCAGATGAGTCTGTCGGGCATCCATTCATTCATTTTCCTTCGTGCCTGTCCTTGTGTGGGTTGTCGGTGAGCTGGAGTCTATCCCAGGTAAATTGATGCCAACTTAGCATTTTTTTTTTTGCTAGGTTTAGCAACTTTTCAGGCTGCCCCTTCACCCCAAAATAAAAACACCTTGCAACAAATTTAGCGACTGCATGTACTTTACAAATGTGTTTAGGAATGTAAGCCTCTATTAATAAGTGGCCCAACAGCTAAAATGATAGATTTTTCCCTCAAACTCAATGCACTCATTCACTGCAGATGCAAATGATGCTCATCTTGCAAAACACTCAACATTTGATTTGATGAAATGTGTATTTCTCTGTGGGCTTGTTTGATAACTGTACATAAGATATAATACAATACAATACATGCTGATTTATATAGCGCTGATGACAAGTGAAATATCTACAGTTATAACAAATCAAATACATCGTAGATACAAATGTATATCATTGGCATCAGGTGGAATGCTCGTACTTCAAAAATCATCACCCCAAAATGTGCATGTTTGTTCAACCATTAACATTGCATCATGAATTTTTAACACTCCAGATTAGTCAATGATTTATAAAAAAAAAATAAATAATAATAATAATAAAAATTTGAAAATCTGCTTAGATGACTTGGGGTGAAACATATCACAGGATTCATTTAAACAAACAACCATTACCACCAGTCACAATTTGAAGTCTTTGGTTAACCTAACATGGAATGCGGGAGGAAGCCGGAGTACCCGCCGGAGCCTGTGAGGCTTGCGTAGCTCACTGTGCTGCTGTATGTTATCGTGTTACCGAACATGTTTTACAGGCAACAGTTTGGCCCTTCATTTCCTATAACCTACAGTAAAACAATACAAGTTGAATTAACTGAAGTAATATTTTTGTTTATGGCTTAAGTTTAGTTTAAGATGGTGGTAGCCAAACTAGAAAGCTAATGTTAACATTAGCTAGTATTTCCTGAGAAACAAAACAGAGTTAACTAAAGTAAGATTCCGTGTTACTCTCTCTAATTGTATTTCAAGCTGATATTCGCGAAACTGGCAAATATGAACATGAGCTAGTATGTAAATCCAGACTGACGTGATCAGGCTAGCACATTCAGGTTGTTCATCTTTAATTGATTTTCCTCAGAACAAATATGTTCTCAAATTTAATCAATGTAATATTAAAAGGACGCAACACTGTAAAATGAAATACACTGTCGTGCTTACTAGATTTACATTAGAAGTGAAGGAAAAAGGTTTTAGATATATGCAATTTATTTCAACAAGGATGCGGTGGCATAGCCTTACAAATCGGACATCAGTGGCCCAAACCCTGCAAACGCATGTCTTGGCAAGCAGTGTTGAGTTCCGCAGTATAATGAAAGAGACATATTAATGACCTCTCACTTATTCATGCGTCGGAAATGAAGAGGCAGAGTCACATTTGAAAAAAGTTGACGGAATAAAGAGACGACGTTGGAGAAATGATTGTATTTATGATTTCAGCCTGACAGATGAACGTGTCGAGAGAGAGTCTGAGTGAAATGTCGGTGACAGTTCAAAGGGTGAATCGTTGTGATGTATGGCAACATATTCCGGTTACATTGTGAGCCTTCAAGAGTCTGAGCCTTTTGGGTGCAGACCTGCAGTCAGAGTGAGAGTGCAGCAGTCATTGTTGTCATTTGAGAAGGAACAGTTGGAGACTATCACACATTGTGCATATCAATGTCAGGGAATGCTGTGCAGTTCAGTTTTTAAAAAAAAATATTTTTTTAATGATTTAGTGAATGTGATTATTTTTTTTTCAGTTTTGTGAGCTCTTGTGCACTTTGTAGTTTTACCGCACGGAGGCCCGGCTTTCAATAGCACCATCTAGCTGCAGCCTGACTGCAGTGGATCACCACAAACACTTTTCCAGCCCAGCATGTAACCACATCTTAAAATATATGAGCAGAAATATTGTACTTTCTCTGACATGAAATAATGTATGTTTATTAATGGGAAAGTAAGTAAAAGTAACATTTTGCAAGGGCTTAATGCATGCTGCTGTCTCATTATATAGTATGATGTTGTACCATTTTAATTGTGCTAGCTCCTTGTCGCAGATGCACTTGCTGGCCACAAAATGAGGTTCACCTGCGCAAGATCCAAGGTAAAAGCTGTATCAAAAATTTGACACTAAAAATTATAATTCATTTACTCTAATATTGAAGTTCCAGTGAGTGCACAACTTCATCACCTGTTCTTTTTCTTAATGATTTAATATATTTTTACTTCTAATTTATTCAATGTATAATTTGAGGGTTTTATTTTATGACGATGTCATACTGAGGGATAATGTCAGGTAAACAGTACAGTAATCCCCCTTCCTGTGCAGGTGTTATGTTCCAAACCACCCCCGCACTAAGTAAAATCCATGTTACAGAAATACTCTATTGAAATGCTCTCTAGATTGTTATACCATGTATGGCACTTTATTTCTTAACACCTTTGAACATGCATAATATATTGGCAGAGAGCAACAGCAATTGACAACACAAAAAGATTGTACAAACAGTGAAAGTCTTCCGATACCTCTATATAAACAGATCTTTTTTTAAAGCCCTAAATAGCGAGATTACAGCGGAAGACATTGGATAATTTTCCTCAGAAACTAGGTGTGCTGAAATACCTATTTTGTGCTTTCAAATTTATAGTTTCAAACTACTGTAAGTGTGTCGTCACTAGTGGTCAACTGTGGAATTACACCAGATTTAACCTTGAGTTAGCCCAAAATAATTATTAACCTGAACCCCACGACGTTAAAAGAACTTTCGGAATTCAAAGCATTACACTAATGTACCTAATGAAGTGACCAGTTTGTGTGCATGCATGTGAGTGAGTGAGAGGATAAACCCTTCACGTAAAATAAAATGAAATGAAATTAGAAGTAGAGATTAGTGCCTGAGAGAGGAGTCATTGAAGTCGGGGCTGGAACTGACTCGTGATGGCGCGTGAGTCGAGTTCTTATGACTTGAGAGCAGGATGATTTTCTCTGTTATAAACGCAGAGGTGAAAAATGGCGTGGTTACTGGTGCCTGACAGAAGTTAAGAGCTTTTCCCTGAGGCCCGATGTCTTCTTCCCCGTGCTGACCGCAAGGCAGCCTTCTGCTACTGCAGCATCCTCTCACCTTGCCAGCTCACTCTCATGTTACCGCCAGCCAATCCGAACTCCGGCTTCTCTCTGAGTTGAGGACTCACATTCTAGTATTTGTGTTCCACTTTCACAAATTTGTGTGAAAACTGTGACAAAAGTTGAGGCAGGTAAATCGAGCGCAAGGTCGAGGTTTTTTTTTTGTAGTTGTGTAATTAGAAGCGTTATTACAGCCTGGTTCTAAGACTTACCAGAGGATCCTGTGTGGCACAAGCACGTCCCAAAGGAAGGCATCAAAGCAGTGTCTGGGGAAGAAGGATCTCGATTAGAGCTGAAGCGGTAGAGAGAAGGGGGAGAGGGGGAGAGAGGGGGGAAATCCCACATTCACAACACAATGTTTCAGACAGAGCCAAAACTTTACAAGACGGAGACGTCACTTTAGCTGGAACACAACTTTCTGTTTTGCTCATTGCTCTATTTTGGCCCTGCAGGTATGCCACACTTTTAATTGGAATATACTGTACATGGAGAAATATTTCACAATGCGTGTGTGTGTGTGTGTGTTTGGTGATTTTCAGAAGGACAAAGTAAAAAAAAAAAATTCGCCAAGTCTAAAATGTTGTTACTGACAAGACAGTGTGTTCAGGTATCTACAAACAACCATTGAGACTCACATTAACACCGATGGCAAGTTATAGTCGAGAACCTAACTTTTGTGAGGAAGGTGAAGTTTGTGGAGAAACCCCATATTTGCATGGGGAGAAGATACAAACTCCACACAGCAAAGGTCCAGGCTGGATTCGCAACTTCGGAACTGTGAGCTGAGTGTGCCAACCAGTGGACCACCGTGCCGCCCAAAGATTCATATAAAAAAAGTACTTTCAAGAATAAACCCCACAAAAGTTATAAAATGATAATAGATAACACTGGGGGATTTTTTTAGTTTTTTTGTTGAGCTTTTGACAGCTGTTCTGGACAAACAAAATTTTGTTTGCGCACAATCCAAAACTGATCTGAGTTTTTCTCTACCGTATTAAATTTTTGAGGTAGAGGATCCCCGTTTATGTGAAAAAAAAAATCTGAAATAAATGTGTATGTATGTAAATAAAACAATCAGTGGGAAGAGTTACAAACTTTGAAAACTAAAAAAAAGGAGCATAAAACATCAAATGGTTCCTAATCACTGTTCCCTCTAAGCATGGTTTGTGAGCAAATGCTCACTGCCCCCTGCGTGTCTGCGCACAAACTATCTGAGCTGCGCACAAGGTAAAAATCCAACCAGTATTGAAAATAAAATAAATGCATAATTTATTCTGTATTACGCAACATGTGATTGGCTGTTCCAGGTTGTTATTTGACACGATTCGCTCACGCATTTACGTCATGACGTTGTTCACTGTAGAAAGGTCTACTCTGCAAAACGTGTTGCGAAGCTAAAGTAGCAAGCGAAAAAAGTGTGGAGCGAATGGAAACTGGACTACCTCAAGTGTCACATTCAGCACAAAAGTCATTTGAATGCAGTAAAAATTGTACAACGATGCAAGATGGGAATGGGGATCGGTACGTTATTGGCAGAGAGCGCCAAAGACCGAGAGAAGAGTAACGAGCTGTCAATCGTAAACAAATCCAACCCGGAGCAAGTCAGAAATCCTCATCGACAATGTTGTACAAGACATCAAAGTGAATGCATCAATGCTGTCGGTACAACAAATTCACGACCACATGACAAAGTATGTGAGTATACCAGACAGTTGGCGAAGTAAAAACTATGCTTTTGAATTTGTGGCTTCAATCAATGCAATAGTACCGAATGAGACGATGTGCAGTGTTAAAGATGCACCTTGGCACACCCTTATTTATAGTAGATAAGAGCACAGACATAACGGTGCACAAAATACAGTAATACTCAGTAAGGACACTGTCACATTGCAGTTCATGGCAGTTCAAGTTTTGCCATAATTTATACAAAACATTGTTAAAAGAGCTATGTTAATATGCTACACTTTTGGTTACATGACTTTTGAGTTTTTTACTGAAAGTGGACAAACACACTTAATAAAGAAGTCCTTTGATAGAAACTATTGCCATAATTTTATTGTTTTAATTAAAACATGAAACTAGAATGTATATGATACTGCGTGACCACAATATGCATATGGCGCATGTTGCTCACAGTGGTCCATGGGACCGCTCAGGGTGTCTGTGTGTTTGCCCAGACACAACAAAAATTGGAGGGAACATTGTTCCTAATACCTTCCATGCTAGCTATGCTAGCGTTTGGTTTGCAGATATTGATTGTAATGGCGAGCTGCACAAAACTTCTCACTGCACCGACTGAATTGTGACTGGACAAATAAGATGCCACGTCGCTGTCGATGAGGGCCACCGTAAATAAACTGGCAAGACTTTACTACTGCAAATCAGGAATGTTGCTTATTTGTTAAGCTGTGGAGAAAAAAAAATTGACTTGCAAGAAAAAAAACATGACTGCAATGTTGGAAGCAGCATGCCAATTTTAGTTTTAGTCAGCATAAAAATTTAACACAGCCTAATTTTTTTTAATCGTTCCCCAGTGCAATTTATTCACGAAAGAATAATTCCCACAAATAGGCAACCAAAAAATATGATGATATTGTTATAGATAGATACTGTATTTTAAAATAGGAAGTTATTTTTCAAACACCCTGTACAATTGATGCACCTCTTGTATTGGACCTCATTGGAAAGCGACCCTAACCCTAACCCTAAAAGTCATTGAATATCTTCCTTCCTGTTCGAGTCTTGATAAATTGTTATCGTAGTCATTTCAATGAGCATGATTTGTATTATATGACCCGGACTCATCAGTCGTCGGCGCTCTCTCTTGCTGCACGTGATGATGAAAACAAGACAGAGGCGCTCCGGCTGCCTCTCTGATCCTCTCTGACAATACTCGCCAATCCGACGTCGCTCTGCGGTCTCTGATGTTGGGGGGCTGCTAATTTAGCCTTTAGCTCCATGGTATGGTAAATCACAACACTCAGGAAGACAAATGTCAGAACACATGTTGCCAGACTGTCTTTTGAGCAGAAGATGCCTTTAATTGGGTGTGCAGGGACCGGGTCCAATCCCAAGCAGCCTCCTCTTCGTCTTCCTCCTTCTCCGTTCTCTGGCTCGTTGCTGCTCTCGACGCAACTAACAAAGAGCAGAGAGAGAGATGAAAAAGACAGTGCCAAGCCGTCCTTACTTTGTGCCATTATAGAACACACACGCCAGGGGTAAAGAGGTATGATGCTGAACATCAAGACGAGCTTTATATAACTCGGCTCGTTTCATGTTTATTTTACTTCTTCAAGCCACCGTGTCTGATTGACACGGCTCGCTGTCATAACAACCATTCCGACCGCCCTAAAGAATACAGACGTAGCTTCTGGATATATTTGTCTGACTTTAGGAAAATGTGTAAAGAATCAAAATTGCTCTCCAAAGTATGGTGGGTGTCATCTCATCATCAGTGTTATGATTTCCACCCTTCGCCTTTCCCTGCTCACACACACACACACACACACACACACACACACACACACACACACATACATACACACACACACACACACACACACACACACACACACACTGTGAACTTCAGCAGAGGGAATAGAGATCTTATAGAATAGATATTCAAAGGCTCCAACACAAAAAGACTTTCCTCAAAGCACTCTCTCGCAAGCCGTCTCTCTCTCTCTCTCTCTAGAACCCGCTGGCTTTGCGAGGCTTGAATTGTCCACACGGAGGAGTCACAGGCCTCAAGTCGAAAGGAGTCATTTTTGTTCTCTTAAATAGCCTCGTTCACAATTTAGATGTCATAAACCTTGGAGCTGCATGTTTTTTTCATCATTTCAGATCATATTTGAATATGGATGTAGTTAGCTAACAGCGAAGTGCTCAAACCTCCTCCATGCCGTCACTCAAACAGCCCAATGTACTGAATAACATTCAGTTGTGCAGCTCGCTATTGGGGTACGCTTTGGCCTGGTCGCCAGTCAATTGCACAGCACAAAAAGAAAAAAAAAAACGAGTCACACTCAGCTTCACACCACAAAGGAGCGGTGTCAAACTTGTTTTTACCACATGCCACATTATAGTTTTGCCTGCAGGCAACTCTGTATGAGAATGTGCAGTAGGTAAGTATGTCGGGAAAAGCCTACTAGAACATCAGATGTTTATCTGGGGTTCATCAGAGGTACTTTCAATAGTAGCAGTAGTGTGCTGGCTCCCGCTTAGCATGAGTTTGAATGTGATTAGTTCATTCCAAACATATCCACAGTTGCCCTGCGATTGGCTGGCAACCAATTCAGGGTGTCCCCCGCCTACTGCCCGAAGACTGCTGGGATAGGCTCCAGCACCCCCCGCGACCCTAGTGAGGATGAAGCGGTTCGGAAAATGGATGGATGGATGGATATCCACAGTTACAAGAGGGTGTGCTCATTGTGCAACCACATGATATCAGTTGTTTATTTTTACTCCCCCTCTCAATTTTTGTATTTATTTTTTGTTGTTGTTGAACAGCTCAAGGGTCGCATTGAATCATTTTTGTGGGTTTTGAACAGGGGTGTGTAAACTTTTTATAGACTGCAAATGTCTGGTGTAAATGTATAGTTGTTCAAAGTTCCTACTACAAAAATCTTTTTTTTTTCTAATACAGTCAGGTTTGCATTTATCTTTAAGGCAACAATGTGCAAAATGTTGTGAAAAAGGAACAAATTTAATAAAATAAAACATCAACAAGGTCAATCTTGTCTTATCAGGAATGCCCAATGTTAATCGTTAATCATGAATTCTTTAGTATGAAGGATGGAGACAATTGCAATAGTAACAGTTCAAACAGTGTAAATTATTACAGGAACCAAAAAAAAGGCATTTGTTGGGTCCTTTTGCCACCACCTGAAGAATCCAAAAGAGGGTGCTCGTTGTTTTTCTAATCATAAAGATAGCCAGGACATCTCCAGCTGAGCACCACTGTGTTTGTTTACGGTCTAGACTCTAGAGGCATGTGGCTGAGATTCGAACCGCAAACCTCCGAACTGTGAAACAGACATGCTTACCGCAAGTCCACTGAATAGCAAACTTTGTCAAATGCAGCCTCTCCTCAACCTTTGATCATCTGACCTATGATCCTGATCATCTGCGTTTTTTTAGGCACAACAGCAGGGAGTGACGGGACACTTGAATGAGCACAAGTGGACAGACAAAGAGAGTCCGTCTTCTGTTCATCATGTCTGCATATTATCTGGCTCCGGCCCAGTGCGCAGAAATTAATTCCCATGGTGCTCTGGTCTTGCTAGTATATTACTCGAGCCACCAAGGCTGCACCAATTTTTAATTAACATTCCCTAAACCAATATAACTCGCCTATATTGGAGAGAAATATTGACTCCGTGAAGTACGTTCGTTTTCAAGATGTCACAAATATCACAATATGTATTTTAATGTGAAACTGAAGGAAACATCAGTCTACAGTTCGATGATTTTCATGTTGGAAAAACAAAACATCAACCAAATATAACACATCACTTGTACAGAATTCTAAATTGAGCAAATGCTTAATTGCATATTGGGGAATATATTGCAGTTTCATCAAATCTGGGATATCATAGCAAACTCTGAATATCATGCACATATCTCCCCTGGTGGCTGTGAGACGTATCGAGATGACATCAGAGCAATAAGATTGGATCTCTTTTTTTTTTTCAAGGGAATTCAATGAAACTTGATTCTACACTACACTACAACATTTTATTTATAAGCGCGGAATAGCCAATATTTTGGATCTGGATTGAGAATTGAACTCATCACCAATTTTCAGCGAGCTAACCGCACTTCTTTTTTATTTATTTATTTATTTATTTAGTGATATGGCTTATATTGAAACTCTTCCGAAGGAATGTATTGTGGTGTTGATGAAAGAAGACTGTGAGAATTGAATCAGAATACGTAGACTTCAGGTTGATTTTGATGGTATATTCTGTTGTTGTCCCAATATACTTATGTAGCATGGCCATGTTGGCGCTCACTTTTTCAGATAAGTATGGCGGCGTTTGAATATCATTATCCTTGTCTGATGTAAAAACAAACAGAAAAAATATTTGAAGTTGCATTTGTATTTGAATTTACAAGAGCTCATATCAGCCAATTAAATAAACCAGCCAATTAATCAGTCGAGCCGTAAAGATAAGTTGACATTTATTTGTCCCTCATCAACGTTTTGTTGTGTTTTGTCCACCATCGTTAACCTCTTGCTACCGTTGGGAAGTAAAAGTGAAATGTGGAAGCCACATTTTTTGTGCCAATCACAATCTCTGTTCACTTGTTTTTTTACATTTGAAGAGAGCATAATTTGACAGTCACATGATCCTCACAAGGGTTTCGGGGGGTGCTGGAGCCGATCCGAGCTGTCATCGGGCAGTCGGCTGGGGACACCCTGAACCGGTTGCCAGCCAATCGTAGGGCACACAGAGACAAACAACCATTCGTGCTCACAATCACACCATGGGACAATTTTGAGTGTTCCACTGACCTGCTACGCATGTTATTGGAATGTCGGAGGACACCGGAGTACCCGGAGAAAACCCACGCAGGCACGGGGAGAACATACAAACTCCATACAGGGAGGCCGGAGTTGGAATACAACTGAAGATTAATGATCTTTCATATTTCATTCATGGTTCATTTGTCTTTATTTTAGCATCAGACTCACCTCAGTAAATACCTAATAATAAATCTAAATCTGACATTGTAATAGATTAATTCGTTGTGGTTATTAAAAAAATACATGGGAAGTGGACCTTGAAAAAAGAATCGCATTTTAAAACGCACTTGCAATACTGAGAGAAAAAATATCACAATATGATATTTTTTCAAAGTCGTTCGGCCCTATTGATGAGTTTGAGCCAACTTTGAAATGTGCGGGGGGGGGGTTTTGTTTGTTTGTTTTTTTTAGAAAGTTTGAAAAGTAAAACACAACAAAAATAGTGACAAACATCGCACGGCGACAACAGTCAAAGATTTGTTTTTCTTCCCTCTGCTTTCCCAAATCCCGAATTGTTCTCTGTAATGTTTGTCTTTCCTTTGTTTTCCTCTGTGAGTTTTTCTCCCCAGCCAGACCCCATAGTGAGAAGAAGGCACCTTTTATTGATCAACACAACATCCCAAATAAATGAGCGCAGAATGAGAGCGATGCTCCAGGGAGTTCAGGGGGAGCTGGAGCTGCATCGGTTCCCATCAATTTTAATCACACTGCTAATGAAGAGGCTCCCTCTCTGTTGGATGTCCATAAGTCAGTATGCCAGAGCTCCCCTCCTCTACCGCCATCAAATCGCAGCCTACTTCTACCGCACGCCACTAATGACCTTTTCAAAAAAAAAAAAAAAACAATGTTGGCATTACAGCGGCTGAAAAATGGTTAGATATGAATAGAAAAGTTAAGTGTTTCGCATTGAGGAATGCGCACGAGGCGGAGCGAGTTAATCAAGCTCCCTTCATTGTGCGCACCCGCGTTCTGCATAATGTCCTTTAATGTTTGGATTGATCATGCTCAAGCTGCTTCTCTGCCCCCTTAAAAAAACTGATTAACGAGAACTAATTAAAGTTTTTGCTTTCACGGCTTTGGTCGAGCAAATTTTTTTATTAGAGGGGAAACACACTTTAAATATATGCTTACATGAAGAAGATTAGAGTGGTTTACCCTCATAATAAAAATATTTAAAAAACGCCATCACAAGTCGTAATATCAATAAGTTGACATTCTACAGAGATCTCGCATCATTTTCCTTTTTTATTACCGTCACAAAAAGTGCCACCCATTGTCACTAAAATTCATCTCTACTCATGCCAACTTCCTAAAAATATATAATAATATAGGTGACCACTGAGGGGAAAAATCTTCATGTCGAAAAGATGCAACTAATTGTCACCAAAATCTATCTGCACACCTCTACTCATGCCCACTTCAACCTCTTGCAAAATTAAAATGACTGCCTCAATATTTTGGATTTTATGGACATTAAACGTTTTCCTCTCCATAGGTGCTTACTACAAAACCTAAAAAACAAAAATACCGCTTAATAAGCAAATAGCCGAACGTCCTTAAACTCCAAAATATTGGGAAATTCTCATTTCAGAGGTTGAAGTGGGCATAAGTAAGATGTCCCCTTGTTTTGTTTTGCTTTTTGTCTGTAGTGAGTTTCTTAGGAGAGGAAAAGGCGTAACGTCCAGAAAACCCAAAGTATTGGGACAATCATTCTAATATTTGCACAAGTTGAAGTGGGCATGAGTAGAGATGTCAACATAAATTTGGGTGATGATTGATTGCAGTTTTTTGACATTGAGCAACACTCCAAGCTTTGTTACGCTTCTACCCACACACACACACACACACACACACACACACACACACACACACAACTACTGTATTCACACATGCTCATATTTGACTTGTGGTGACATCCAGAATCATTCTTGAGCACCTGCTCCTCTCACTGTAGGTGAAAAAAAAAATCCATCACCTTCCCCCTGGGTTTGCATGAGCCTCTCAACGTGACGACACGCTCGCATCGCACGATTCGTTCAGGGGAATCGTGCTGTCTGTTCCGTGTGGCCATCCGAACGCTCGGTTGTGGGTTCTCGGTGAGAGCTTGGGTTCAAGCGGTGTTGAAATTTGCATTGAAGATCAAAACTCTAGAATTGACTGTAAAGTAATCCCATGTCATATTGGGATTAAAACAATACATACTCAACTGAAAATTAGACAAAAATGGAAAGCCTTTGTACAATTTTAACAAAGACATCCAATAGAAATAACCCAAACTCTTCAACATGAACACATTTACCGTGTACGAGTCTCTGTGTTGTAACTGGCCGAGACCAACGGTATGCTCGACGGAGAGCATCGATGTTTGAGCTGCCATTTGTGATGTCGCACATGGGGCACTCTTGGTGTGTGTTGTTGTTCGTTTTAGCCCCAAAGGCTCGCTGTACTGAGTGTGCCAGCAGGGGCAGCAAGCCAAGTGGACGCGGGCATTGCGCTCGCGTCTGCAGCTGCCCTGGTCCACTTGTGCGCTCATGAGTGGACGAGTGTTGCTTTGTAGATATTCAATGACAAAGTTAAATATGAATTTGAGGCATAGGCAAATATTTTAGGATAAATGAAAACGAAGATTGCCTATTTTGTTCTCTGGACAAATATTAGAGCTGACAAATGTGTGTGTGTTTGTTATTATTTTTTTCATTAAAATCAACTTCAAAAGGAGATAGTATTGATCAATGCGAGCAATCTGATGGAGCCCAATGAAAGTCACCTTGATATGATTCTGACTATCAATCATTTCAAACACGCTCTGAGTCATGGCTGGCAGCAACCATTAGCATCCCCACGGCATTGTTTGGCCAAGACGACAGGTCTGCTCCACTGTGATTAACACAATGAAGAATCATATCCTCCCGTCCCTGCTCTGTAGTGTCTATTGTTTCCCATTTAGCTCACTAATCTCCTCTGGATGTTTCCGACTCTTCATTATAACGATCCCGGAGCCGTTTCAAATGTCACTGTGAAAGTGTTTGTGTGAAAGATACAGCACTTGTGTGCATTTGTATCTTTAAGCCTTTTATTGCGAAAGAGATGTATCACAATAAGGGAATCTACCATGGATAATTAGCTGAGAATGCGGAATGGGGAAGTCGATTGCTGAAGGTGTTTTTTTTTTTTTTTCCCCCCTAACAGATCTCTTTAGCTTTTCTTTTTCGGGCTTTTGTAAACAGCACATTGAATGGTGAAAAGACCTCAACGATTCCTTCCAGTTAGCCACAACAGCAGGCCTTATGGATTATTTTGTGCTTTAAAACCGCCAAACAATTCAGAGGAAAAGTTCAAGTACGAGTCCTGTACAATGGCTGTGTTATTTGCCCAATTTCAAAAGTCAGGATTAAAACTCCACCGAAAATACAAAAACATTATTGCTAAGTTTTTTTAATACTATCAGAGATTGTATTAAGTCGATTTTTGTGAGCTGGTTATAATTTGTTTTTTAATTACTCTGTTTGTTTTTGGCCACTTCCACGTGTCATTCAGAGCCCAATTAAAATAACAAACAAACATTGTTTGTGAGTGTATATCACAGGCAATATGTATTCAACCTGTGTTTTACTCTCCAAACCAAACACAAGACAAAAAGTGACACCTTTTCACCACCGGCCAATGGTTTTCTGGTTCCTTCTCAAACAAACGCAGAGAATCAAGTTGCCCAACACCTGGTCTGAATCAGGGCGCGGTGCACTTTGCCCTCCGATCTCTCATGGAGCGCATTTGGAAGCGAATTGCGGGCCTCCTAAAGGTTCCGTGTGGTTGGGAGACATATGGCTTCGTCTGGTGTTACGTAACCCTCAACCCTCACCATCTGCCTGGAGGCCCAGGTGTGTGGAGCCTGCCAGCATCAATCGCAGATACACTACCACTGCAGTTCTGTCATTCATTGCTGTTTAACCACTTATTCCACGTGTACATGTATACATAAGCTGTATTCTAAAATGTGGAAGCTTTTCCCTTTCGAGGTAGCCCCAGAAAAGCTTGAAAGGGAAACTGTAGGCCTTGCGTTTGTTGACACGAAAGCGCAGCGCAGCGTACAGGCTAGGAGTTATTGGAAAATAAAACATAAATCATCTCACCTCAGTGACAGGCAAAGGTCCTCTCATAGCACCCGTCCTCTGTTGGCCAGTCTGACTTCTTCTTATCCCCTTTATACGCATGCTAACACAGCGCTAACGAGTTTGTGCGTAGCGCACCAGGAAGGCCTCATTAAGGAAGTGCAAAGGGGAAAAAGGAAGGAAAAACTCAAGCCTCACAAGCACAGCATAACTTTGACCTTTGCGTGAGCATCACAGAGGGATGAGCGCAGCAGAAACTCCCGGCGCGCACGTGCCACCGAGGCTCCTTGCCACCCCCGAGGTGATTTAGCCGGCAAATCATCTTCTCTCCTTGTCGTGGGTGGCTTCACTTCCCAGGCGCTGACAGCCTTGTCGTCAAAAAGTGCAAAAGCTACAAAACCAACAAATATATTTGCTTTTACAAATATAGTGCAGCCAGCTAGGTGATGGAGCCTTTGGTAAATATTGAGTGTAGGGGTGTCCCAGCAGCGTGGTCTGCAGATTTATCTGTGCAGTACAAAGATGAGCTCCCACGAGGATGCTGGGAGAGATGCCTGCTGTTTGATCACCCATCAGGTGTCAGCGATGTTTCGCCTGTTAAAAACACAGGAGAGGCTGCCGCTCTTGTTTGTGCCAAGCGCATCTCTTCAAAGAGCCTCAGAAGCTCTGTAGTTCCTCATTTAAATAGGAAAGTTTCTTTTGGCTGCTAGCAAGCAATGGTGGATCTCCTGTTGACATCGGCTTTTTTTTTTTTTTGCCCATGTAAAAACACATCATGACGGTTGTTTTCCCGCCTTGCTGTGAAAGGTGATTAATGATCAATTTTTGTGATTACATCAAAGTCAATCTACCCCCTAATTGTTGCACCCAGCTAGAGTAAGACATCACATGACATTTTACATCTGGAATCACGGCAATTCATTTTACCGCAAACTGCGGCGCCTTGTGTAGAAGTGCGCTCGGCAGCCGCTCCATCCATTTTAATTGCTGCGCCCATCCAAAATAAATAGAACGTTTAGAGATAAGTTCAGAAACGGTAGAAAACGAAATGTACACTGCAGCATGTAGTTATATGGTAAAAGTCAGCGGCTGCACCGTCGCACTCTTGTTTCGCTTCCCTCCATATGAAAAATAGTTTGCTATTTTGGAACCCCCTGGCAGCCTGTAGTGGATCACCACAGACCCAGAGCTCATTTATCTTTTGTCAGAGATGAAGCCAAACTAACGCCATCTCCTGAAGCAGCTAAAGAATGAGGAGGGACATAGGGAGGGTAAAAATAAACCCGGAGCCCAGGTAGCTACACAAAGAAGTCAGTCCACAACTAATGGGCTGCCTCGGAAAGTGAATCTCTCTTTACAAGTGTCTGTGGGTTGTACATTTTCACTTTTCACCAGGTGGCTTTCATGAGGTTGTAGATTTGCCTTTTAAAAGGATCTGAAGCGCAAGCTCCATTCAGTTAAAATGTTTTTTTTTTTTTAATACAGAGCAGACTATGGACAGCACTTCAAATGTAGTCCAACGGAAACTCCAAAGCTGAACACCAACTGGAGTTACTACTTTAGATGCTCAATGAGCTGCGGTAACATTAATTTGCTTAAATCCCACGTGGCGTAATGCATGAAAATGTCTCGAAGGTTTTGTTTGACTTTTGAAGTATTTAAGTTAATTTTGGTTGAACTTCCAACTGTTGCAATTACAGTGCATCACATCTATTTTTTTTTTTTAATTGTGCTGTATATTAATACAGTGAAGATCTGATTCGGTCTAAGCGGTTTTATCTGTGTGTTTCCAGCACAGGGCTCTATAGGTGCAGAGATGACGGCCGCTTCATATCTGTGACCCACAGTATTGCCAAAGTTACCTTGGAAAAAAAAACTATATCTAACTAGACTTGCCCTCGCACAGGGGTGTCAAACCCATTTTCGTCGTGGGCCACATTTTAGTTTCCATTTCCCCTGGAGGGCCATTATGACCGAAACCATTTAAAAAAGTCAATAATAATGGATTAATCAACTATTGTTTAAGTTGCTGTCATGGGGGGTTTGGCACCAAAAAAATGCTGACAATATCTCTCTTATTTATTACATATGAGAATTTGACATTTTGGTCCATATTTTGGCAAGCCTCATGGAAGTTGACATCTTTGATTTGCTTTCGCGGGACACATAAAATGATGTGGTGGGCCAGATGTGGCCCCCGGGCCTTGAGTTTGACACCTGTGCCTCGCACAAAACCGGAAGATGCGGCCGTTTTTATGCCGAGCGCACGGGCGCCACTCTATGAGCATCGGGCCCTAAATGTTTCTTTATATTGCACATTATCATCGGTCAAACATAAATCTGCTAACAGATGAAGTGCCGGGAAGCTAATTCAAGCTAATTCAAGTAAAAAAAAAAAAAACACTTGATGTATGTGCAAAAACTTTACAAAGTGGAAGTTTATTTAGCCTCTAATTTAATACTTGGTCACATTTATTTGGCATGCAGACAGAATTTATGTATCTTTCTCATCTGTGCCCATTTCCTCACTCCCAGAAAATCATCAATCTCCCTAAGACCAGGCAGGAGAAAACACACCTGTGCAACACACACAGCTCACAGACAGAAAACTGTGTTGACACGCTCCGAGTAACCCTGGCTATCGGCCATGCTCCGTTCAAAATCGTACTTGCCTATTCCTGTTTTTCCACAAACCTTTGATAGCCTGCGAACGTACAGCCCTGTTACCATGAATAAGCCAGTTAAAATAATATTCCTTTACACCTGCGGTGCCCCAGATAGAGCGGTCTGCCAGAAATAAAAAGACACAGCCGCCAGCGCCACCTTCCCTCTTTGACTCAGCTCTACTAGATTTATTCTATTACAGTGGAAAGAAATTATAATCCTTCTGGTAATAGCAAAAAAAGAAAGAAAGAAATCCTCACTGCATGCACAGTGCATCTGAGTTCCCTAAGTGATAACATTTTATCGGCGAAATGCTCTCTTAACCACTTTTACGGGATCCTCATACCTCTGTCGCTTGAACGCCTTTTATATTTACCGTATGGCGATAAAGAAGTTTTGACTATACAATACTTACAGTGATGTTTATTATTTTGCACATAAGAAATATAGACTTTAAACCAAAAAACTAAAGCCCACACTAAAACTAATAAAAATCAAACTAAAATGAAACATTGAAAGAAAAAAACTAACTAACAAGGCTGCTCTGAAAAGTAATTAAGAGGAAAAATATTTAAAAAGCGAAACTCAAAACAAAACTAAAAACCAACTGTAATGAAAATTCCTAAGTGTTATAACGTTGGCCGTTCGCAGGGCACATACAGATGAACAACCATTCAGACTCAAATTCAAACCAACGGACAATTTAGCAGTAGAGTCTTCATTGAACACAGCACAACCCACAATCGACTGCCTGGCAACCAATCCAGAGTCCAGTCCACCTAAAACAAATGGGTAGATAGACAACAGTTAACTAGTTCTACCCTCGCCACGGACTTATCTGGAATGAAATGTGCTCCGTGACCACATGACTCTCACACTCATTGCAAGAACCATGTGATTAGTGGTCCCGTATCTTTTTTGGTTCTTTACACGATTGAACAGGTCTCCGCTGATACAAACTGGAGCAGTACGGTAGCGTATATCTTTGACAAGGCAGTTGACAGCCGTCTGCGTCCAAAGTAAATTAGCCATCTGTGTGTCTTGGTAGCGTGTGCCCCAGTTTGACAGTGCTCAGGTATATCTCACAGCATGGCGCAAGCTGATAGTGAAGCGGACCGGTGTCAAACACCTCATGGGTATGGTTTCGGATGAAAGCGCCCAATATGTCTGTCTCTTGTTGCAACTGGAACAGCGCCACCAATGGCCTTGTCATGGGAGAGTACACACCATGACTAAACACGGCGGTGTGATTGCCTCTTCATGCCTGGTGTGGTCAGATGATGGCGCATCCCTTTGTGTGCAGATGAGAATAGCTGTCAGCCGCCAAACAGCTAAACGAGAAAGACGAGAGTGGCATAAGAGAATGAAATAGATGCAGTGGGATGCCGGGACGCCTCGTCTCAGGAGGGAAAGACAATGGCTTGTTTGTGCCTTCCTTTCCACACTTTATAAGAATATTAGTATATAGAAGGAGAGCAAGAGCAATGGAAAGGACACAATTGTGCGGTGTACCATCCCTCTATCTATGTGTTTACAGAAAACAAAGAAACAAGCTGAACTTATCATCTCACACTATACATCGATAATAACGCCCAATGACGCGCTATATGTGTCAAATGACTTTCAAAATGGATCCTACAAGCATAAATCATTTTCAATTTTCCGTAAATATTTACGAGTAATCGCATTTGTGTACTTCTGCTGTTTTCTATGAAGCTTGTAACAGATATGTGTTCAAGTGTTCACATTACAGGTTTAGAATACACTTGAGGTTCATGTTGTGATCCCCACGTGCAGCCGTGTCCTGTTGCATTCATCCTCTTTGTTCAATTTGTTGATCAGTGCAGTAAATGTACACTTTGCTGTAGAGCCATTACAAGTACAAACACAACCGAATGCGACTGCACTTGGAGCCTTTAACTAAATGTTAACAACCCAGAAATGCTCCGACCATTGACCTTAAGAGCTGATAAATTGTTATATGGTTTTGAACGTCGAGCAGAATTGGACTCCTACCGTATCCGTACTTCTGAAAGTGCAGGGACTTAGCAAGCGCACGTGTTCCCGTTACAGCGTCTTGCTAATTATAAAACTGCTGAAACAGACTGTCTGCGTTGTTTAATGTTCCATTGTCAAGGAAACGTATTATTCTTTTCTCGCTGAAAAAAAAAATTTAAAAAAAGATTTCATCACATCTGCACTGAAGCGTACACTTTGATCTCAGCACGTCTTTTTAATCAAGTTCCAAAAAAGACATTTTGATTGTTACAGATCCTGCAAAGACAGCATTGGGAGACATATGCTAAGTTTATCTTCAGCAAATAGATCAGTACGTTCATATTCCTGCGCTGTAATGGTCTGCAGTACTCTTGCACGGGGCCCATTTGGCATTATTTGCTGCCGGGCATGACTTCTTAATAGAATGGGAATTCCAATTTGACTCCAGCGCTTAGCTGCCTTAATTTGAAGACATGCTCGTCTCTAACCTTGGTAGACGAGAGGCGGTAATTTGAGCAAGACCCCCATCACTGCACTCCCTCAGGAATGCTGCATCAAGCATATTTCATGGTTCCTTCTTTGTGGAATTTGTCGCAGCGAGCACCGTACTTCCATTCGATTCTGTGTTATTGTCATCTTGTATTCAGTTTTTATCGTGTTGGTGGTGGTGTCTCTTTGTTTGTTGCCGTGATCGCTGCTGATCAGTGGTTTGGTTGGTTGAGATTGTTGAAGGACACTAGAAAATTGCGTCTTTTACATCCCAAAACGTCCCCATCACTTTATTGTCATGAATTCAAGTACAGTGTAACTCGAAGCGGTAATAGCGAGAGTATCAATAATAAAACAGTGGCTCAGAGGCAACAGACTCCAAGAGGCTGCTAATTGAAGATATAATTACCAGAACATGAAGGGAGGCAAAGTGGTTCATCACCATCAGAGCACTAACAAGCATGTGACCAGCGGCTCCTTGAGAACATCTTTAAGGAATCATTCACACTGGAAATGAGAACGCCCCCCCGATGGTGCAAGTAGAGCACCCAAGAGAGAATTCTATATATTTACACTCCATCGTTGGAATAAAGAAAAAAAAATTGAAACGAAAGTGGTGATGGGTACTACAACTGCACTAAGCAGAGGTGGTCTTGTTTTCTTTCTCCCCCTTTGGTGTCATTTATCTGACAATGCCAACGTGACTTCAGCCAGTCATACATATTTCGTATACGCACATGAAAATAACATTTTGCAACATAACATGATTGACCAATGAGACAAACGAGGCCGCTCAGCGAGCGTAATGCAAAGAGATAAATAGTGGGCGAGGAGCATGATGAAGAGCAGGATGCTTGCCCACTCTGCTGGCACTCAGACCCAGCTGGGTTATTGGGAGGCAGTAGCTGCCTGATGAGCCTCTTTTACCCCAGAGAGCTCACCCCGCTGCTCTCCACGAGCCTGCCATCGACGGATGAAGGATCGCAAATGCTCCATCACAATCGCATGTGTTGCTTTTTCAACACGCAGTCAGGGGAGATGATCAAAATGCAATCTTTTTCTATCATGTGGATATTTGTACAGAACATAAAAATGAATTACCCAAAGGACTGTAGATTTTGTGTTCCTGAAATGAGACGGTTTTAAAGGGGTGGCCCTTTCTCACATCATCCTTTATATATATATATATATATATATATATATATATATATATATATATATATATATATATATATATATATATATATATATATATATATATATATATATATATGCCCTGCGATTGGCTGGCAACCAATTCAGGGTGTCCCCCGCCTACTGCCCGAAGACTGCTGGGATAGGCTCCAGCACGGGGGTGCTGGGGGGTGCTGGAGCCTAACCGCTTGACCCTAGTGAGGATCAAGCGGTTCGGATGGATGGATGGATGGATATATATATATATATATATATATATATATATATATATATATATATATATATATATATATATATATATATATATTTTTTTTTTCATCTTTTCTTCACCAGGTTTACCACTTCCACTTGCTTTCTTTGGTGCAATGATTAGGGGCTGATACATGGGGGTTTGACTTTATATATCTATATATATATATATATATATATTGCCCTGCGATTGGCTGGCAACCAATTCATGTCCCCCGCCTACTGCCCGAAGACTGCTGGGATAGGCTCCAGCACCCCCCGCGACCCTGGTGAGGATCAAGCGGTTCGGAAAATGGATGGATGGATATATATATATATATAGTCAAACCTCGGTTTTCGTACTTAATCCGTTACAGAAGACTGTTCGCAAACCGAATTGTTCGAAAACCGAAACCATGTTTTCCATTGGAATCCATGTAAAAAAAATTAATCCGTTCCAAGTCCAGAAAACAATTTTTTAAAACCACTTTTTTTTACAATTTCACACCGTAAACTGTACACATGTAATAGGACAGCAGGTAATATATAAAATACTGTACAAATAAACTGTAATGTTTTATTTTCACCAATTTTAACATTAACATAGTAACATAAAAATTGAAGGAACATCTCTCTCTCTCTCTCTCTCTCTCTCTCTATCTGTCGTGGGGCGTGCGCCTATCCCAGCTGTCATCAGGCAATAGGCGGGGCATTTCGGCATCCCGAACTCCTTCGCCAACACAGACACACGCACACCTGACTCATATATTGCGATCAAATCTTTCTTAAATTCTATAGTTTTGCACACCATTTTCCTCTTTTCTTCACCAGGTTTACCACTTGCTTTCTTTGGTGCAATGATTAGGGGCTGATACATGCTGCAAAAATAACAGTCTAATATTCCGTAGTTCTCACCAAACACGTCTGCTTTTTAAAAAAATAATCTTTATTGAACTATACAAACTCGTCTGCTCACAATGGATGCTACACGAAGAAGCTGTTTCTGTATGATTATTGCATAATAATGAGACACCGGACACCAGAGTGTTGATTATGTGCCGCTGCATTGAAAACTGCTGGCCGTAAACAAACGCACGGACTTCCCCCATGCTGCTGGGGTAAACCATTCTGAAAAGAGGGGGGTTTCACTCCCCCTAACAGAAGCGTCTCACCAAACACGTCTGCTTTTTTATTTTTTTAAAATCTTTATTGAACAATACAAACTCGTCTGCTCACAATGGACGCTACATGAGGAAGCTGTTTCTGTATGATTATTGCATTATAATGAGACACCGGACACCAGAGTGTTGATTATGTGCCGCTGTAATGAAAACTGCCGGCCGGACAACAAACGCACGCACTTCTCCCGTGCTGCTGGGGCAAACCCTTCTGAAAAGAGGGGGTTTCACTCCACCTAACAGAAGCGTCTCACCAAACACGTCTGCTTTTTTTTTTAATTGAACAAACTCGTCTGTTAATAATGGACGCTACATGAGGAAGCATTTCACCAAACACGTCTGCTTTTTAAAAAAAATCTATTGAACAATACAAAAATGTCTGCTCACAATGGACGCTACTGTAGCGAAGCCGAGAGGAGTGAAGTGACGCATTCAAGTGTGCTCAGTTAGTTCGAGAACCGAAATTTGTTCGTCATCCAAACTCGAAATTTTTGTTCGAAAACCGAATTGTACGAGAACCGAGACGTTCGAAAACCGAGGTTTGACTGTGTATATATATATGTATACACACATATATATATATATATATATATATATGTATACACACACACACGCACGCACGCACACACACACACACACACACACACACACACACACACCTACCGTATTTTCCGCACTATAAGGCGCACCTAAAAGCATTAAATTTTCTCTAAAGCCGACAGTGCATCTTATAATCCGATGCGCCTTTTATATTCCGATTTCTTGGACGTAATATTTTAAATGCGCTGTAAAGCACTTTGTTACAGCTATAGCAGTTGTGAAAGCTCACTATAACTAAACCAATATTGTATTGTATTGTATTCTCTTTAGGGTAACTCCATCTAGTGGGTGCACAACGCAACGGCAGGTAAGATTGTAGCTTTGAATCTATGCGCCTTATAAAACAGGCCATTCATTAAAGGTGCAACTTAAACTCCGAAGCGCCTTATAGTGAGGAAAATAAGGTAATCATAGGGGTTGCGCCTCACCTTATAGGAGGCTGACATATTTCGCCGTCCTCTTTCTGCTACAAAGACCCGAAGGAGACATCATGGCTCCGGCATGTCTGACAAATTTAATACAGTTACTTCGTCGGGAATACTAGAAATTATTTGTGATAATATTTTGCTTGCTATTGAATAATGTAGTGGTAGCCTTGTTAAGTGTGGTCTCTCTGAGGCCCCGTACTTTACGTATTTCACAATGCACGCGCCATCTGATGCGATGTTGCGTATTTGTAAGGAAAGGGGAACTCAGTTTCACAGTAAGTACCCTCATGTTACCGCTCTGTCCATCAAAGATGTGCAAAGGCGTCAGAGGCTGTTCTGCGTTTAACAACATTGCTAACGCATATCCCGTGGCAGTTTTAAAATGCATGGTTTGCCCACTAAGTGTGCCAGGCTTGTAAAAACCACATTTAATGGCCTTCTGCTTTGTGAGGGTAAAGCTTGAGTTCAACCTCTGCTGAGGAAACGTCCCCGGATAGTTGTAAATTCCATTAAAAAGATCCATGTCAAAGTGAGCGTGAGTGAGTTGTAATGTTAAGGAGGAGTGTAGGCGCAACTGCAGAGGGCCGTCTTTCAATTACCGCAGCTCCCCAGTGCCTAATGGTCAAGGCCTGTCTCGACTGGGTAAATGTTTACCCTACAATAAGAAAAGAGGTTCACCGCAAACGGCGCAAGTGCGAGGCCAGCACCCCGAGGGAGGATGATGAGCGACGATCTGCATGCCTCCCTCCATGCTTCAACGGGCTTATTAGCGCCTGTATGATGGGCAGAAGGCCGAATGTAATCAGTCTGGCCTGTTCACTCGTGTTGCAAATGTAAAAATCAACAAAGGGGCAACAATGAGACGTATTGTTTCAGTGTGTCAGTGAATTTGTTGGTTTGTTTGCTGGTTAGCTCTTACCAACCGTGACATTACATAACATAGAGAAGTATTAATTTTTACTACATTTTAATGAGGAGCTATATAGGTATAAGGCAGTGGTCGGCAACCCAAAATGTTGAAAGGGCCATATGTGACCAAAATCACAAAAAACAACACTAATATGCCTGGAGCCGCAAAAAATTAAAAGCCTTATAATGAAGGAAACATACGCTGCATGTCGCTATATTAGCTATATTAGCCTACAATCAAAATGACTTAGTTAGCTAAAAATACACAATGAGCCTTCATGATTAAATGTTTTTTTCCCTGCAGTGCATCCTGTAGTGCAGGGGTGCCCAACCTTTTTTGACCAAAGATCTACTTTTCGATCAACCAGCCTTACGAGATCGACCCGTTTCCGCACACGGGCATACACACACACTTACACACGCATGCCGAGGCATGGGGTGCAGTTTTGCAGCGTGTTAACTATCGTTGCTCATGTGTACCGTTTAAAAATGCTCCTCTCTGCAATCCAGATTCCCAATCTCTGCCAGTACCCTCGGTGAATTGTTTATGAAACGCCTTTTTTTTTTTAAATTACAGCCACCTGTCTGGTACCCCACCCTGCGAATAGAAACGTGTGTGGCAGGCTGTGCAGCAAATCTTCGTTGATAGAAATGTTGAAATGTAATATTTATTCTACACATTTTTTCAGGATTGGAAAACGTTAAGAATGTTTGTGTCATGTTTGTCCTACAGAAACCATATTGAAATATATTTACCTCTCCCATTTATTTCCATTTTCAAACATTTTTGAAAAAGCTCCAGGGACCAACTAGGGTGGCGCTAAAGAGCCGCATGAGGCTCCAGAGCCACAAGTTGCCGACCCCTGGTATAAGGTGATTGTGTCATATTTTGTTGTTTTACCATTTTACTAAATAGCTGTTAGCGGTCACTCAAAAGTTGATATCACCCCTTATAGTCAACTGCAACTTCACATTACTGCTGCTACATTGGCCGCGCCGCACCTCATTGGTATTTTCCTTTTATGGTCCTTTAGCCTTTAGTGCAAAAGTTGCCCGCTAATTTCATTACCCCATCTGAGACTTGGCAAGGTGCCTTGATATCATTTTTCTCTTCACTAATAAATGCTCTTTCACTTTTTTAAACACGTAAGAGGAGGAATAAAAATATGTGTTTTAGTGATACCACAATCTTTGCATCTTGGCGGAGGTCTGTGCTCTACCAAGTGCCTTTCTAGTTCAAATTGTAAGTGAGAATCCGCAATGAAAATATTTGGACAATCTATTCAAACACCTTGTGGATAGTACTCGAGGCGGGTGGCCAGAGAGCAGTTGTTGAGAATGGGCAATGAAGAGATGGCGACGAATCGCAGACGCCGCTTTTGCTTGATTTTCCTGTCATTGGCTGCCAAAATGGCTTTGATTTGCTGAGGGAACTATTGATAATTAATCACATCATCTGTTTCCCCCTTTGCACAAGCCAAAATCAAAAACGTAGAAAAAACCCCCCAAAAAAACTCACAAATTGAGGCCTGGGTGGTTTTTACACCACCGGAACGGATGATCGGAATGGTAGCTGGCTATGTAACCTGTCAGCTACGCCTTTTACTTCTCGGCCCCTATTACAAGACAGAATCAGGAGTGCCTACGTTTGCCAAGGTGTGGAGGAAAAAAAATTGGACAGAATTCTCTCATCATTGCTGATATGAAAGCCATCGGGGTGGACGCAGGTTTCATCCACATTTGAGTCTCTCCTTGACTTTAATGGTTCCTGTCTGCCTGCTGTTTCACCCAAACACATTCCCCACATAGCTACAGAGTACTCAGGCCCCTCTCGACAGCAAGCACCAGCACATGCTCGTATATAGAACATATTTTTAGCTCAATAATTCATAATCTTGGAGGGATGTTGAATAATTGAAGTGAACTTGAAGGCCTTTCAGCTCAGCTCAGCGGAGCTTTGCATGTAGCTGATGGATCCGTGGGATTCGATGCACATTACATGGGGGGAGAGGGGAAATATAGTGCTAAGCTGTGTTTCTGTTTTCACTGCGCATTCATTGATCAATTATTCAACTGCGCCCCCTCAGAGTGTGACCCCCGGTTTTCTGCAAAGACAGGTCTGTGACATCTTCACCTATTGCACTGGGCTCTGCGGCTTCTTCCTCTCATGCTGTTCACCCGGGTTCAAATATTTCACTTCCTGTCAATCAGCCGGTGAAACAAATCAAGGTGGCGAGGTTGTTTGGGTTGTTCTCCTTGCTCAACACTTATCTGTGGAGACAAGTGTTGAGGAAGAAAGGTTTGCTTTTATTCAGCTGGGGGGTCCCCACCAGCCTGAGTGTGGCGTTATCACACGGGCCTTCTTCTCATGAGTGCTGCCTAATCAAAGGCAAATCCAGCCTGAGAGCCAACATGGCCGCAAGCTTCTAATTAACACAAAAGAAAGGCACCATGCTTGCACAAAGTCCTTAAACAGCCTCAATCACTGCATCTTAATATTCTTATGTTCCCAGATATGGTTGCTCTTTTGGGCTGATAGCTTTATATGTGATGACTAAATTTGCGAGAACCTCTGTGCCTACGATCCACGTTGTTACTCCTTGCCAGCGAGGTTTTTAATCAAGTTTTGTTTGTTTGCTGTTATAGATTGCAGGATTACAGAAAAAACATTTCAGTGACCGAGTACACGGATTGAAAATTTTGGCAAGTCGAAACGTCATTTGCCATTAAAATGCAGGCACTGGTTGTCACAAATATATAAAAGCGGCCACACCTGCCACCTACAACTCTTCTAAAGCTAAGCCTTGTGTTGAATTGATGGTATATCAGTTTATAACGTTGAAGGTGCTGACAGAGCGAGAGGGAAAAATTCAGAGCGAGTACTTGCATTTTGTAAGTGCGATGAAGTGTGTATGTCGACAACTCTTTTGCATGTTTTGGTAATAATTCAGATTGGCACCAAAGTTAATTAGTGAAAAAGAATAATATTAAAAAATGTTTATTGAGCACGATGTACGTAACCTGCATCAGGTGGAAACCTGTTTTTCAGACGGCAATCCCAACTGCATGATTTTATGCCCTGTTGAAAATTGAGAAGTGGCGCAGTGCATCCTCACTTTTAAGGTACCGAAAAGTGCAGGAAAAGCGCAGATTGTGTGTGATGTAGAATCCTCCCGATGGGATTACGACTCAAAATCAAGCAAGTGTACCTATTGAGGCCAAAAGCGCTCCACACTGCATGAGAATAGCGCAATATAACAACGTTTAGAGGTCAAGCTGAGCTTTGTCGGCTATGATTTATGATCCGCCCGCTCACCTAGCTGTAAGGGAGAATACATGTCATATAACACTGCGTTGTTTGAAAAACACAGTTTGATACACCTTTGATAGATGGATTTGAAGTTACCCTGGCTTTCTGACATCAACTGAGCGTGCTTTAGACAGAGGCGTTTAATCTTCATCCTGACTGGTAGGCTCCTCACGTCCCCTGAGCTCCTTGTTTTCCTGTATTGATTAAAATCTGCCCTCTCCACCTTCCTGGTGTAAGAACTCCTTCAAAGAAGGCTCAGTGGGATTATATCACGAAGAGAAACTTAGCCCAGTCTTTGTTCCAGCGGTTGCGATACCTTGTTCAACGTAGCAAGTGAATTTTGCTGAGGGGAAAAAAAACAAAACAACAAGATAATAAAGAAGCACTTTACAGTTGCTGAACATCAGGTGATTCATCATAGCGTGGCAATCCCATGCATATTTGGAGGATCTGAGAGGCAAACGGAGGTATTCCGGGGGTGACCTTCCCACAGTTTCCCTATTTCAGTTTGACCCTCCAAGCGCGGGTCTGCACATGGCGAATGAAGTGGGGATTGAAACAAGGGATTAGCTTGGAAATGAGCGCCGTCGTTTCTTTCAAAGCGGACTAGCTGAGGACTGGCTAGCTTACTTCTTATCTGTGCTTCGATTGTTGTTTGAGCTAAGGAAATAATTTGAGCTCGCACGTTGGGGCGACCGCGTCGGTGGGTATGTTCGACAAAGGTATGACGGCAACAACCACTTAATTTGCGATTAGGGCTTTATTCAAAGGCATGTTTATTCCCCACGGAATTCATTAGATCCAGAAGCTGCTTCATTTTTTTCCTCCTTTCCTGCGACTCATTCCCCCAGTGAGGTGATTTAACGCTAGTCTCTGGGTGATAAAAACTGAGGAGCATGACCACAAATGCAGTGAATACATTAGCTTCTTTTGCTTCCAAACACAAGGAAGGTTATTCTATCATGCAAATTAGGCAGCGCACCAACACATTTCTCCTGTGTCTCATTCTGCAGACATCAAATTATTTTTGCCTCAGTGCCAAGAGTGTCTTACCTGTAGTCATTTAATGCTCCCATTCAAAAAAATAAATAAATAAATAAAAAATAAAAATAAAATATATATATATATATAGAGAGAGAGAGAGAGAGAGAGAAATATATATTTCTATATCTATATATAGATATAGGTATATACACACACACACACACACACACACACACACACACACACACACACACACACACACACACACACACACACACACACAATGCATAATGCTGTTTTTGTGCCAGCGGGAGCTTTTAACATAATGCACAGGTGAGAGTAAATGACAGAAAATGAAGAAGAACCCCTATTCATCACGATGTGTCTCGGTGGCAGGTAAAAACTCCAGAAAGTGCGCTTTCTTTCTTTCTTTTTTTTGTGTTCATCGTGGCCTGCCATTATTTTACTGTGTCAGTTTGAGCATGCGGATAAGCTACTGCCCATGTTGCTTGGCAATAGTTGCATCTCAATGAAATACAGTGAAACTCCTCTACAACGAAATCATGTTTGCAGCAAGAATCTTTTCACAACAGGGGGTTTTTCACTGTAGCAAATTTGACCTCAGATGTAAACACACACACACACACACACACACACACACACACACACAAACGTATCTGTACACGCACACACAATCATATGTGTACTCTTTATTTTTATTCCAGTAGTGCATAAGTATGATCATACACTTATTTGACACTTCATATAGTCAGTGTAGAAAGAGAAAAAGAGAAAGAAATTGCGAAATTTCCGATCAGCATTCACTTTCACTTACATCAATTTCTTGGATAATGTCTTTTATTTTGCTTCCTCCGTCTTTCATTTTGATCACTTTTACCCTCTCTTCCAGCGTCAGAGCGCTTTTTGTCTTAGCTGCTTGACAATCCAAAGGTCCGTTTTGTAGCCATTTTAGCAATGCAACGTTCATGCTGCGTCTGAATCTAACAATAACAGATACTTCCTGGTATCCCGGTGGCTTTTCTTTCCACTATCTCACTGTCTCTAACTCGACCTACCGTCGATCGCCACCCAAGACAGCGTTGCTCAGCTGATGAACTTTGGAAGCGTTTGAAAACGGGACGTTTCGTAGTCCTCGGTGGCCATAGTTAGCACGATGGAACTCGCCTTCTCTCTAATTAGCGCTCCGGTTAGCGTAAGCTTTTTAGCATGATAACAAGGAAAGCATTCCAGGAAACGTTCGTTTATTTGAATGTCCGTCGAGCCATAAGCAATTTACTCTGAGCAGCTAATCGGATGCATTCCACGCTATCTTCCACGGCTCTAGCTAAAGCATCTACACACATAGACAGTGAGGTCCCTCTTCTTGGCCAATCGGAGGCCAGGATGATGCTCGGTAAGCCAATGGCAGAGCAGCTATGAGTATGTTGCGTCCAGGAAACTTGCAGCCGTGACCGAAATAAACACCGTTCACTATGTAAACCAGTGTGGTGGTTGCTGTTGCCGCTTCCGAACGAAGCGGTAGAGGTCGCTGTTGGATTATACTTCGTTGTAGTGAATGTCTTCGCGAGGCAGGAGCAGAGAAAATGATTTCGTAGAACGCAACAGGGGTTTTTTCGTCGTATGGGGGGCAGGAGAATGGGAATGGTGTTAATGCATGAAGATTTTTTTCACATTAGGGGGTATTTCCGCCCATGCAGGTTTCGTTCGAGAGGAGTTTCACTGTATGGACTTTTTTCTTTGTTGGATATTCTCCGAACATTTTAGCAATTAACTTTGTGTCTGTGCAGAATTAGAGGCTGGCTGTTAGGAAATGATGTGTATTGCTGTGAAGCCAACGTTTCCAGATGGATTCGAGCTCAGCCTCGGTGCGCAATCTGTAGCAGCCAAGGGGACAACTGTTGCTCATTAAATTAGCTGCTTCCATCGTCTTCATGCATTAGAGGAAGACCTGGGATCTTCGTGACCTTTCCCTCCCCCTCAATCAAGCGCTTCCCTTTGCTAATATAGACCCAAACTCAAGTAGGTCAAACACCAGGTATAAATCTTCCGCCGCACGCTGCTGTGACGTTTGCCAGGTATGCACGGCAGGATGGCGTGACGGACTGAGAGTGGAGGTTGGGGCTCAAGCATGAAGAGGGCACGTTGTTTCCAGCGCCAGCAGGCTGAGACCAGCTTGCCACCGGCCGATGGCTTTGCCTCCTACACAGGGACCAGTTGGTTGTAGCAGTGTATTCCGCAAAACAGGAATTTGTTATCAAAATCAAGCTGATGGCACATTTGCATGAGCGGTTGGAATTTAACGCTTGCAGTGAAGATGGCGAGCTTACTTTAAACTGAAAACTATTTAAACATTTTTTGTCTCCTCATCAAGCTTGTTCTCATTGGCAGTGACTGACATGATAAAATGAAACAAGTGCAATAGTGATTTGATTTGATTTGATTTGACTTTTTATTTGGTCTCCCATAGGAGAAACTTGTCTCGGAGCACATGGCCTCCTTGCTGCCACATACATTGAACAATACAAATAATAATAATACATTTATATAAATACATACGCTACACCACATACATTGGACAATACATACAGTACCGGACGATATATACTCTACACACAGTGGACAGTACATCACAGCCATATGCACATTGCTTTTCTGCCCTCATTGTGTAGTATTTCCCATAAAATGACCGTCACGTGCCTGCTTGAAAGACTGAATTTAAATTCCTGGATAATGTTGTTTTTTTTAATTTCAACTTTTCATTGTCAACAAAACACTCCGGCTTCTATCTTCTATACTCACAAAATCTTCTAATTGTATTTCCTGATAGAGTCAAGAGCACAAGAGCTCAGTGCAGAAAGGTTTTTTTTTTGGCAACACCTCTGACTGTTCAATCACCTACATTTTCTCTAAACTCACATGCACACGGAAACTGTGACGCAGCAGGTTCACGCCCAGCTTGCATATGACGTAGCTGAGCGGTTTATTTTCAAAATGTGCGCGCTTCAGTCTCGATTTACATACGGCAGGTAACAATTTTAGAAAAAATACATGTAAATAACCCTTAAACTGTAGCACAATATATTTTTCATATTTCCCCACCATAAAGAAGTCAAATCTGTGCTTGGAGCACATACAACCCCCCATATCGGGCTAATGCTAATTGTCATTGTTAGCGCCATTCAAAATTCAGGCTAAACTAGACAGAATTGTCTTCTTGTTGTAACTGTCAGTGTACTGTCACAAAGGACAAATGTTAACCTAAGCATGAAATAAATTTACTCACCACATCTTTTCTGGATGTCTCACCGGAGCGTGCATGGGCAACTGTGGGCAAAGAGCGTCGTCGTTAACTGCGAGCGCTGTCCTCCTCCTCCTCCTGGGCAATCGGCTGGTGCCTCGCGAGGTTCACACCCAGTGAGGGCCCCGGCAGGCCCTCGCCTGATTATTGTTTCAGGAGGGTTGTGGGACGGCTAAACCAACTCCCCTCCGTTCCAGCGGGGCGAGCACTGGGCGCCTCACCTTCGGGTGAGACACCACCTGCTTTCCGGGCCGGCTGGTGGGCATTTAGCCGCATCAGGGGCCCAAGAGCCCCGGCGTTCCCCCTCGCGCTACTCGGAGACATCCCACCACGCGAGGCTGCGAGCGCTGTTTTCCTTATTTCTTCTTCTTCTTAATTAGCGGGTGGCAGCTAAGTTTGCGGTGCATCACCACCTCCTGTATCGGAGTGTAGCAACACTTGACTGTTGGATATTAAAGTGCGTATGTGAAAAAAAACAAAAACTCAGAAATTCAAAACTTGTTCTTGTACCTTCTTTCGCTGACACCAGTTAACATAATCTTACTTGACCACGTTTAATTTGTGTGTGCGCACTAGCGAGCGTGCACAAGAATTAGTAGGTAAATGTATGCGTGCGTGTGTGTGTGTGTGTGTGTGTGTGTGTGTGTGTGTGTGTGTGTGTGTGTGTGTGTGTGATGAATGGAATTCCGCATAGGTGTGCAATTGTAAAACAAGGCTGTGTGTAGAAAAAAAATCTGAAACTGCATTTAAGGGTGGCTCAATACTGGCTGGCCATATACGGGCCGGAGTTGTAAATTTATTTCTGGCCCAAATACTTCACTCCACAACTGGCCCAAATCTGGTTTGCCAGAGTCAAGCCAGTGCCTCCTTTGCCACGCCTGGGCCGTGTTCGGCCCACATGCATTATGCCGGTGCCGACACAAGGCCAGCTGTGCCAGCTTCACGCCGAATCTGGGCCAGATGCCTTTGCTGACTGGGAATGAACTGATAAGCTGGGTTGATGGTGAACATATAAGATCGCAGAAACCCGTTGTACGGTATACAGTGATCAAACGTTGTCCTCTCTACCCTACAGTACTCCATTGTTCTATATTACATCACGTGACATCACGTGCAGTTTTTTTTTGTGTGTGTCTCTGGGGCCACTGATTGTCCTTTCCAATGGTATTCAGAAAATTAAAAAAAACGTCAACCATTTACACTCTGTCATTGGAGAGTTGCGCTAATTCTCGACAAACAAAGCAAACGGTTATTTCACAATTAATTGTTAAAGCGCGCTGTAAAATGGAGCAGGCAGGGGAAAATTCCAGAGGAGGGAACCCAAAGGTGGAGAGGTTGAGGAGAGTCCGCAGAGGTTGCCATGCTTAGACGGTATAAAATATTGAGGCCTGAATTGAGTTCGTAGGCCCGTAGCTGCGGGCAGCGGTGATAAATCCACCTGCAAGAGAGCTTGTATCAGACAGGCACAGGCCACTGGCAGATAAATGGACTGGTCCGTGCCCGGACTGGGTGATGCACCCCCGTGGGCTCCCCTGCCACGGGGAGCTATATTTCCAGGCCGGTCCCTCGCAGGTTAGAGCAGCGCTTCTGGATACGAGCGCACTAAATGAAACACCAATGCACCGAGTTTCCCCATCAAAAATTTCCATAATTCATTTCCACACATTTCCTTGAGAGCGCACTGTGGGATTTGAGGGAGGGGCCGGGAATCTAAATGTAGCGGCTGCGTGGAAAGAAGCGTTGGCTCAACAGCTCTGTGGCTGAGGCCGCCACCCGACCTTACAGGTGTAGTCTATTTATTCCACAAGTGCGGCTTTTTTTATTTTATTTTGTTTTTAATGCAGCATCTGGAAACTGAATTGCCAAAATTTGTCTCATCTCCAATCAATTTTTACAGTTAAACTATTTCCAAAAAGTTCCAGTTTGTTTTACAATTATTGCAGACCTATGCGGAATTCCATTCATCACACACGCAGACGCACACATACACACGCACGCACACACACACGCGCGCGCGCATACACATTCTAATTCTTGTGCACACTCCTGAGTGCGCACACACAAATTAAACGTGGTCAAGTAAGATTATGTTGAAGTCGACTGGCGTCAGCGAAAGAAGATACACGTACAAGTTTTGAATTTTCGTGTTTTTGTTTTTTTTCCTCGTACGTACTTTAATATACAACAGTCAAGTACAGTACAGTGAAACTCCTCTACCCCGAGTGTGAAAAAATCTTCATGCATTAACACCATTCCCACTTTCCGGCCCACCATACAATGAAAAAAAAAACCCTGTTGCGTTATACGAAATCTGTTTCTCTGCTCTTGCCTCATGACGAGATTCACTACAACAAAGTCTAATCCAACAGCGACCTCTACTGCTTCGTTCACAAACGGAAACTCAACCACCACACTGGTTTACACAGGCGCAGTAGTCCAGGAAGTATTTGTTATTGTTGATGTTGAATGTTGAATGTTGAATCGCTTTATTGTCATTACACGTATTGTTCGTTTCAGACGCAGCAAGAACGTTGCATTGCTAAAATGGCTACAAAACGGACCTTTGGATGTAAGGCAGCTAAGACAAGAAGACCTCTGACGCTGGAAGAGAGAGTAAAAATGATCAAAATGAAAGATGCAGGAAGCAAAATAAGACGTTATCCAAGAAATTGATGTAAGTGAAAGTGAATGCTGATCGTAAATTTCCCAATTTCTTTCCCTTTTATTCTTTCTACACTGACTATATGAAGTGTCAAATAACTGTATGCTCATACTTATGCACTATTGTAATAAAAATAAAGAGTACACATACGTTTGTGTGTGTGTGTGTGTGTGTGTGTGCGCGTGTGTGTTTACATCTGAGATCAAATTTGCTACAGTGAAAACCCCCTGTTATGAAAAATTTGCTACACTCCGATACAGTAGGTGGTGATGCACCGCAAACGTTAGCTGCCACCCACCAATTGAGAAAAAGAAGAACAAGAAGAAGAAAAAGAACAAGAAGAAGAAGAAGCAAGAAGAACAGCGCTCGCAGCCTCGTGTGGTGGGATGCCTCCGAGTGGCGCGAGGGTGGAACACCGGGGCTCTTGGGCCCCAGACGCGGCTAAATGCTCATCAGCCGGCGGGGAAAGAGGTGGGGTCTCACCGGAAGGTGAGGCGTCCAGTGCTCGGGAGTGGGAGTAGCAGCCCCACAACCCTCCTGAAAAAATAATCAGGCGAGGGCCCTGCCGGGGCCCTCACTGGGTGTGAACCTTGCGAGGCACCAGCCGATTGCCCAGGAGGAGGAGGAGGAGGACAGCGCTCGCAGTTAACGACGACGCTCTTTGCCCAAAGTTGCCCATGCACGCTCCGTGAGACATCCAGAAAAGACGTGGTGAGTAAATTTATTTCATGCTTAGGTTAACATTTGTCCTTTGTAACAGTACACTGACAGTTACAATACGAAGACAATTCTGTCTGTCTGCGCTAATAATGACGATTATCATTAGCCCTAATTGGGGGGGGGGGGGGGGGATTATGTGCTCCAAGCATTATGGTGGCATAGGGAAATATTAAAAATATATTGTGCTACAATTTAAGGGTTATATACATGTATTTTTTTTCTAAAATTGTCACCTGTATCTAAATCGAGATTGAAGCTCGCAAATCTTGAAAATAAACCGCTCACCTACGTCACAGGCAGGCTGGGCCTGAACTTGCTGCGTCACAGTTTCCGTGTGCATATGAGTTTAGTAAAAATGGAGGTGTTGAACAGTCAGAGGTGCTGCCAAAAAGGAACCCTTTCTGCACTGAAATACAATTAAATTATTTTTGATTCAGTTTGCTGCAAAACCGGATATTTCATACTTGACCGAATAGTTAATTAAAATTATTACCTCAATTCAAAAACAAAATTTGATGTTGAAAAGTTTTGTATTTGTCAGACTGAATATGAAAATAAACAGAATTTAATTGCCAGAGAGAATCAAATACAGTTTATGTGTTATCTATTGTATATACTGTATTTTGTTGTTTCACTTTATACTGGGATTTTTTTTCTGTGTTAATATTCTCTCTGGAATGTTTTTTTTTTTCCTCATGGATTGCAGACATGACTTTTGATGCCTTTTTCTCAGACCAAAGGGTGTTTGTGTGTGCCTGCATGTTACACCAAAGCCTGATATGTTCCACTGTACAAGAATCTCCAAAGGTTCAGAAACGATGTCATGAAAAATTCAAGCTGGTTGGGTGTTTTTAAGTGGTGGTTTGACGCTTTTTGTTCATGTCCTACTTTAGCGCACAACGAGAAGACCAATTTAATTTCAAATAATCATTCAAATGACTTACCACTTTACAATTACAATGGGAAAAGGGGGAACAAAAATATGAAACAAGATGGGGGGAAAACCTTGAAAAAGAATATTGGCGCAGTAATGAGGCCTTGCAATCTTTGTGGGATGGAGAACAAATGGTTTGTACCAAGCACGCTTAGAACACAGAAATAGTGCGAACACCAGGTGCTGTGCAACCACATCCCCTGCGGTGTGATGAATTGGCTGACTAAAGAGGGGGTTCATCCACGGCGCCATCGCTCGACCCGACAGAAACTCAGAGAAACATAATGTTCTTCCTATGTCTGATGCATCACAGTGAAACATGAGAATTCTGTCAAGTAGAAAAAAAAAAAAGCTCATCTTAATCTGTTGGATGACAAAGTATCTCCATAATTACACCCACAAGTTGTATTCATGGGTATGTTGGTTACCAGCACGATGCGAAAGCTACATTGTGGCCTTTAATGTTTCATCGTCGAGTTTTAAAATGTATCTGACGATAGTGATTATTAACGATGTTGTTTGGAATTGTTGACTTTAAATACATTCTGTATCTTATTTTTTGACACGAGACTATATCAACACTTAATTTGCAATCATCCCTCTCCACTCCCCCAAAAAACACTTTTTTGTCATATTTGACATTATGTAATGCAATCTCTGTGACCTAACAGTAGTACAACAAATCATCCGTCTCTGGCCCCACCTCAGAGATGGCACTCACTGCAACCAAAAGTAAGCATCTGTCGGCATAGCTCACCAATGCCGCTCTCCTCCCAGAAGCTGTTGAAGTGGTCATAAAGCTGACAAAAACTGACATTCTGGATCTTACTTAGGCCAATTGGAAGTACTAAGTGGTCAAAACTTGGAGGGAAAAAAATGAGTTCATACAGAAAAAAAAAAAAACAAGGCCAGAGTTTCGGCTTTAAGCTAATCACAAAATGGTTTTATTAGAGCAAAACCACCAGAGACTCTTTCAGTCTGAAACTCAAAAGCAATGTCATAAAATAGTCACCACACGTTCCTATTATCTTTTTGGGATAAAATGCAGGACATTACCCTCCTGGGTTAACTTATCGCCTGAGGACAGAGCCCAGAGCGGGGTCACAGTCAAGATTTATTTTATGCACAAAGGGAAAGAAGAGAAGAAAAATGGTCGGTTATGTAGCGTCTCACTGAAGCGAGTGAAACAGCTGTTCATGGAGTGAGGAAGTGGTCAGGTAAGACAAGCCTGGAAATAATAATCACAGGCCCATCTGCTGACCTGGGACTGCATGGCCCCCAGGCTGCCGGCGCGGGCCCTCCGTATGGAGCCCAACACAGCCCTCGCCCCAGGAAAGCTGGCCACGCACACCAGGCTGCTGACAATGCCACATGCTCCCAAGCCTGCATAGGATCGCATCATAAGAATGCTATAAAACGCACTATATTGTGCATTCTCTCCATCTTAGACGGGAAAAAAAAAGTATACCTGCAGCAACACTTTTGAAGCGCACTTCGCACAAACGGGCTCAGTAGTTATGTGAAGTTTTCAAGCAAACAGGAGAACCAGTCTTGTTCCACCTGCCAAGCTACTTCATTCCGATCATTAATTCAGTGACAGATAGCGATGTATGATGGCATTTTAATGTAACGTTGGATTCAAGCTCATTCATCATATTATAGCGCGTAGCAGTGATTTCCTGGTCGTGCATCCTTGATGGTTATTGCGGGAACAAATCAATATAGTACGGTAATTGAGTGATGAGGAGGGCGAGCGGTGCGAAGAAGCCTAATCATAATTAAAGAGCAGGCGGCTGAACACGAGGGCCAACCAGACCGCTCGACGAGAAACACTTTCAATGAGTTGAAATGAAAACAAGCTCAGTGGTGTGTTCTGGAAATGTTTCCACATTTTTCTAAGGAGTGGGACCTCTGGTGATTTTCAATTGATGGCACGTCAATGAGTGGTAGTGTCTCAGTGAATGGCAATATCACTTTTACTTTTTCTAAATCCGGATCAATACTCAGATTCTCCTTGCCCATCAGAAATATGGTGATAAACTTCACAAAAACCTTACTCAAAATCTACCACTCCAAAACTTATAACAAAGGCAAATAAACCATCCATCAATCCATTTTCCGATCCACTTCATCTTCACAAGGGTCTGGAGCCTTCTTCAGGCAGTAGACAAGGGACACCCTGAACCGGTTGCCAGCCAATCGCAGGGCACACAGAGATGAATAATCAATCGCGCTCAAACTCATGCTTCGGGACAATTTGGAGTGTTCAATCAGCCTGCAATGCATGTTTTTGGAATGTGGGAGGAAACTGGATTACCCAGAGAAAACCCACGCAGGCCCAGAGAGAACATGCAAACTCCACACAGGAAGGCCGAAGCCCGGCTCGAACCTCTGCACTGTGAAGTTGCCCTGAAAATAAACTAACAGCTACTTAATCTCTGCCATTTTTTTCTTCCTTACAAGAGCACACAAACACACACATGTACGCACGCACGCACACACACACACACACACACACACACACACACACACACACACACACACACACGCGTGCGCGCTTCTTGGTTTTTGCTCAGTGACGTGCCATCAAAGCAAGGTGCCACAAAAGCAACTTTAATGTACTTGGAGAGTAAGTGGCAACCAGATTTGCATCACAAGCCCACATTATCTGCTGACACGGTGGAATGATTTGTTTTATGCACACCCGGCCTTGAAGTTTTGCAAGCACTGTGTCAGTGATGATAGAATTGAGGTAAACGATGGAGACTGAGAAAACAACAACTTTGCTGAGGTTCCCACTTTGAGCCCCGGAGGCAAACTGCTTAACACCAAAAAAAAAAAAAAAGTGGCAATTTTAATTGTAACAAAATTCCCTTGAAAAGAGTGAAAGTCAGCGCAGACAATGTCTGCCACTGCAGCCGAGAGAAAGGTGTTTATTTTGTAAACCTGAGCACGCAGGCAAAGGATGGGGTATTAGTTTTGCATCGCCCAACACAATGCGCCTGAGTTCTTTGACAGAAGAAGCGCACGTTGATGGAATGGATGTTTAAATATGATCAATACTGCAAAATGAAAACAACAAAATAAATATGATTTTTTCTTTCCAAGTATGCAAAAATGTTACCTGTTAGGTGGGGAAATAGAAAAGTGCTGCTTTTAATAAGAGGAAATGCATTCCTTACCAAAAAAAAAAAAGCTACATCAAAAATGCACACTGCCAGAAAAAAAAATGCAATTATGTATTCCCACTGTAATGTGATTCCTTGTGTATTACACAAAATTGGATTTGTAGTTGTTTTATTGTAATTTATTCTAATCCTCACTTCTTATCAGAGAATGATTCACATGCCCACAATCTGTCTTTTTTTTTTTTTTTTTGCTTCCAAATGTTGTCAGGCTATCAGATGGTCATTCTGCTTGTCACTGCTTTATTTTATAGACACTTCAATGTACAAAACGCGCAGCAAAAAAAAAAAAAAATGGAAACAAATAATCAAATAACATTCACTGGGATTCAACAATCCCTTTCTTATTATTACTGAAAATGTAATATCCTGAATATACTTTATTTGACCCGAGAAAGAAGAAAGCACCAATGAATCAAAAGTAACAGTTAATGAAACTTTTAGGCTAACATTGTTTATCAGCTTTGAATTCAAACGAAAGTTTAGCACAAAGCAACACAATACCAAATGAACAACAACAATCAGGGAATAAACAGTAAAATCTCTCTCTCGCTCTCGTTCTCTCTCTCTCTCTCTCTCTCTCTCTCTCTCTCTCTCTCTCTCTCTCTCTCTGTGTCTTAACTGCATAACTGTCAACCTCGGCTGCACTTATAAATTATTCCCCTTACAAAGCAACAAAAACCCTTACAACGGCTTACCGCACATGCGCACATCATGCTTTATCAATCCTACCGTACACAGCGATGAAAACAAATATACGATTGAGGATTACTTTTACTGGTTTGCCGTGACAACAGTAGCGATCGACGACGGCATTGTCGTTGGCTAACAGCAGGTGACACGATCTGGATTTGAGCCAAAATGGTCTTTGTGAGATTGGTTCACAATTGGGGGTTTTTCCCCGTATAAAAGTTGTAATAGGCCGTACATGATTTGAAATGATAAAAAAAAAATGTTTAAAAAATACGGGGAAGCGTACAAGTTGACAGGTATGTGGTTTAAAATACTGTATACCGTTATCGATTTAAAAAATACCTGGTGGCTGCAGTCGACTATGGTGATGACTGAAGCTCTCTTTTTCTAATCAAGGGCCATCATCAAAATGAGTGTTGGTTCTCATGGTAATAATAATAATAATAATAATAATACATTTTATTTATAAGCGCCTTTCAAGACACCCAAGGACAGTAGGGCATTTGGAGCAATATCCTCCCACAATGAGTTACTGTGACGCCCTGTAGTGTTGCCTTTTTGTGCTAAACATCATGTATTTGTATCTACGTATAAATCAATTGATCGTAGCACCATACAGTGAGCTGACTTCATTAAAAAAAAAAAAAAGAATCCAAACAAAAGAAAAACAGTGTTAATCATACATTTGGTCACATTCTACTTTCAGACTCAACCTGCGATGCCTTCACGGCAATATGCAAAAATTCCTTCCTGAGAAACGAGCTTTCAGGCCCCAGCTGCACAATCTTCCATAAAATAAAAGGCCCAGTTGAACTGGAGAGGCATAACCTAAAAATGCAGACAAGTGGAATTTCCATACTCATCGCCTCAACTCTTCAAAAGAGTATTTGTTAGAATGTGACCTCAGGCCTCCCCCCTGCGTTGAGGCAATGCCCCACCCAATACAAATGTGCCCTGACGCAGACACTGATCAAAATACAGTAATGTACAACGTCCAAGCTTTTGTGATGTTAAGTTACAATTAGACCACATACTGTATGAGTGAAAAAAGAACCAGGATACTGTAAATATATTAGCTAGCTAGATCGCTAGGTAGCTAGATCACCATATAAAGTCCTAAGCTAGCTAACTAGATAGATAGATAGATAGATAGATAGATAGATAGATAGATAGATAGATAGATAGATAGATAGACAGATAGATAGACAGATAGATAGATAGATAGATAGATAGATAGATAGATAGATAGATAGATAGATAGATAGATAGATAAGATCATAAGCTAGCTAACCAGATAGATAGATTGATAGAAGCCTACAATGACAACGAGTAGTTGTTGACAGGATCGGTGAGATGGGGATGGTCATTTCCCAGGTGGAGGAGGGCGCACTGTGAGATATGGACTGTGCGCGGCTGTCAAAAGACATTAGGAGACGCTGCACAAGGCCCCGTGCACAAACACACAGTGCACACATCCATGAAGATGATCACATTTGATACACAGATGACATTCTATGCCTGCTGTGACAACATAGGCTCATTTTTCTGCTGTGGCATCCGTTGGCGTGTGGGTGTTATTCAAGTCAAATCTATCATTCTAATGGAGAAGTAGTCACACCTGAGGATTATTTGAGGGATAAATATATCTTCGTCTCATTGGACTTGGACCGAATGTCTCAGTGTTGATTCTTTTCAGAAGAATGCCTTAAGACGGCTCAAAACTATCGCTGCAATGGGTAGGACATGACAAAACATTCAGTAAACAACAGCAGTGAGCCTTAACAACATCCACACACATATGCTGAACCTCTTTAACATAACCACAGAGGGATAATGAAGAGGGTAATTATTTTACCCTTAATGACTGCAAAGAAGCAAAAGTCATCAATAAAAAACCCCAGACTGCTTTCATTTAACACCATAAGTGTGTACTCTTAGAAAAGAAATACATTAAATGTAGCATTACATACAGAATGTATTTTAAATGGGTGGTCCCCCTCAAATGTACGGCTTTGAAAGCTTTCAAACATTATCCATACATTTTCAGTCCTAGAAAAGGTCAGAGTCCAACAATTTAGCACGGAAGCTAGATTCTTGGTTTACAAGAAATGTAGATTGTTTTTGTTAGCAGGAATACACAGAGTATTTATGTTGAGGGGGAAGACATTTCATCTGTGCTGTATGTTACACATACGTACAGCACATTTGACAATACAGTTGGATTCAATTCAAAAAAAAATTTTCATCCATTTTCGATGGTACTTGTTGTCATTAAGGTGGCATGTAAGCCAGTCTATCCCCGCTGACTTTGTGTGAGAGAACTCCCCCCACCCCCATTTTTGGTGGTCTACATTTTACTTTGGTATGTTTATCTATGTATGTATGTATTTTTATATTGTAATACTTATGTATTATTCAGCCCGTTTAAAACTCAAATTCTATACTTTTGGATGGTAAACCTGTTTAGTCCAACATAATGAATCATGGTTTTGTGCGAGTATACCTGTACTGTGTGTACTGGGTTTTTGGTCCCCAACTTCACAATGAGTAAATGTGTGAATAAATTGCGACAAGACTATCATTATTTTAGGATTCATACTTTGTGTGATGTTTCTGTTTAGTGTGGTGGTGTTAAATGGATGCCTTGGCTCAATAACGTTTGTGCAACACAACCTTAATCTATAAAGTGCTGCCTTTGCAAGTCCCTTTTGGATTAATTTCCATGCATGCATTTTAATCAAGTAATTGCATATACTTTATGAAGTCTACGGATATTTCTGTACAACTAAACTGGAGTAGCAAATGTCTGTCGTCTTGGACTCCTGAAGGAACCACTTGCCAGCAAGCCAAAGCACAAGAGCACTGTGGTAGCATACTCCAACACATTGCTTCAACCATGGCCGCTGAAAGCATCACTAATTGCATAAGGGATTTGCTTATCCGATCCCAGCGTGCATTGCAGCTGAGCGAGAGGCGGCGGGGGGTGGGGTGGGTGTTGGGAGGGGGGGGGGGTGAATTAGAGGCTGGCGGGGTGAGGCTTGTGCTTGCTGAAGCCTTGACAGTGCTTTGTACTGAATGATTGTTCTCCAGACAGCTGACGGAGGTAGCGGTGCACCCCGAGTTGTTTGAAAGCCCGAAAGGATATGCAGCTGCATCATCAAAGTCCAGCAAGTCTTCCAAGTGTCAGCCAGAGATTAAGCTCTTCCAGAAAGGGCAACGCCTCTGATCACTCCATTCAATCGATGGGAATTTGAATAAAGGAATAAAAGATCAGGCATTGTGTTTCCGGCTGCTGTGCAACTACCGCGCAGGATTAAGGTATGCCGGAGAAGGAACAGTGACAGACGCCATCAATCACAAGTTCCCCACACTAGTTAGCTGAAGTTGATATTAGCCCTAAATAGGACGACACTGTTTGTTGCTGCACGCTCTCTGACTTTAATTAATTCTCAAGTCATTTTATTTTTAGGCGCAGGTTTTTATTTGTTGCCGCTCCTGTATGTGCATGTGGAGGGAAAATGTAAATTGCATCCTTCCTTTGCTCCAAGTGAGAGGCTCACATACACGGCGATGCAGCAAATTAAGCACACGCGCATCCACGGCGTCGATCACACACAAATACACAAACAATATAAAAGTCACTCCGCAAACAAACTTTGGTGCGGTGGTCCGCCTCGGCCTAATTTTCCCTGGCTGAGTTCTCTATCATCGCCTGGTGTCTCCTCCACAGGCTGCGTCAGATAATAGCTTCCTTTTGCAGAGAGAAAGGGTCTATTCCCTGGGAACGCAGTTCAAGGTCGGGTCTGCCTAAGTCCCACATGGAGACTTTTGATCCCGAAAAACAGCCAAGCTTGTTTTACACCTGACGTGAGCACAGTGTACCGTAGTAGCCCTCGCTGACTCCTTACACTGATACTTGAGCGGTCCTAAATCCAGCCCGTCCCGTAATTGTCATACACTTGCATCAGATAAACTCTCTCAAGTTGAGAGGCACGTATAGAAACTCATCTAATGGCCCCCATTGTGCTGCTTTTCTTTTGTCTTCTTTCTCCCAGCCACGTCCTCTGCTCTCTTCAGCCATCATGTCCCTCAGTGGGACATAATTACTAAAATCCTTCGGCTGGCTTTCACTCTTATTATTAGTCTGGCGTTTTGGAGCCCTCTACTCTGGTCAGATGGTCCGGGCTGGAGGGCAATAAGTCACAGTACATGGGCACAAAAAGGTTGCCAAACACATCGGTTAGAGCACCAGGTGCCATTGCAGTGATACCATTTGGCGAGTATTCACTATTGTGGTGCTTGCGTTGCGACAGCGCTTTCAGTGCTGGGGTTTTCAAACACGCATGTTAATTAGCTCAGGCATCAACTATTATCATGAATTAGCCCGGTTGGCACCCTTGAATGAGTCACATGAAGACACAATGGGAAAGAGATGAATATGTGAGTGCCATTCGGGACAAAAATATGCACGGTTGTAGCGTCATTACAACGGCTTCTTCATCATTATGAACGGAAGAAATGTCCGTTTTATTCTTCAACTTTTTTCAGCGAGTTTCTTTCATGATTTTTCTCCATCTTTCGCTCTCTCAAAGAAATCTTGTTTTATGTTGAGGGGGAAGAAATTTCATCTGTGCTGTATGTTACACATACGTACAACACATGTGACAATAAAGTGTATTCAATTCAATTCAATTCAATTCAAATGACTGTGATTGCTACATTAAATCTTCATATCTTACTTAAAGAGTAGTTAAAAAGATACTTCATCCAAAAAGGGGAAATTCATGCAAGTAGGATGACAGATCGGATCCATTTTGTGTCCTTGCATTGCTTCACTGCTTAATTTTTTTTTTTTTTTATGGAAAAAAACATTATCAAGTCCTTCTGTCTCACTCATAAATCCTAAGCGGAATTATGACTATGACTCATGTTGTCGATTGATCATTCATGTGAAAAACATTGTTTCATATGTTTGCCAAACTTTAAAAAATGAGTTAATTTTTATTTATGTTGACATTCGTTTTATTGTCTATATTTTATTCCTTCTTGATTGTCTTCTATTGTCATCCGCCACTTCATTTGGTAGACTTGCACAATCGAATTGTTCATTTCTGCCACGAAAAGGACAGTACTGTATTGTGGTGAAAAACGCAACGTGTGCTCCTAATATTTTCGCCATTTTATTTGGTTGCTTAGCAAGATGCACGACAAAATTAAACGCATACATTCTTAAAACGCCTGTTGATTTGTTTGTAAAACCTGAATTTTTAATAAATCACATTTTTACTGTAATCAGGCGAATCAGAAAACAGACGGATGTTAAAAGCTAAGAGATATATTAATTTCACATGTTTTCAGTTTTTGCAAGTTGAATGACCTCCTCCCACTGGCGAACTTTTTAGTCCTTCCTCTGAAACACCGTTACAACCACCATTTATCTCAATTGTTTGTGTCTTCTGTTGGTTGTTTGCCGCTAAAGGTGGAGGTAAAGTTGATACACGGACGTCCGTGCCGGGGCTCCGGGGTCATCTTTCCTCTTGGATGAAAGTAGCAGACCCTGAACTCTACTTACATGGAGCAGAGGGTAGCTACACATCTGATCCCTCTTCCGCACTAAGGCCCGGCCTCGGGACCCGGCCACAAACATGGGAGCTGACCTGTTTTGACCTCTCTTCCACTATGGGCCCCTGGGACCCGCTCCAATCAGCTCTGGGACCTCCCTGTTAGCACAGTCTGCCCGTTCAGTGCATCCGATGGCAAGCGAAGCACACAAACACGCCCCCGCTCTGACTCATAGACTGTACACATAAATAAAGAGACACACTCAGACGTTATCCGGGCATAACATATTGTCTCAATACGAACACAGTCTGTCACACTTGGGCATGTCGAGCATCGCTCTGTCTGCATCTCTCACGCTCATCTTGTCTTTCTCATGTGGGATCGCTGCATTAAACTGGTGAATATCTCCATCTTGTGGATGTCTTTTTGAGTGAGATGCAAAGTGGACAGTGTTCCTAGATTCTAGTAGGTAATGGTCAACAACATTAACAGATTAAAATCTAATGTAGCCCGGGGGGAAAAATAGTGTGTTGAATTTACTTGATTTTATTTAGTCAAGTGGTTGCACGAAATAAAAATCATCTAGATCGAGATACGCTTTTTAAGTAGAAAAAAATGTTGCAACCAGATCCAGATGAATTTATTTCATGCAACCACTTTCAAATTTTTTCTTTCAGTGCAGTAGAAATTTTGCACTGGGTGCAAATGTGGAAGTATGCAGCAGATAATGCAGTGGCAAGGGAAAAAAACAACCTATAATATCTTCCTGAAATAATGGCCTGTGTCAGTTTTTTAAATTGTTTCAATAAAACTGGAAAAACTGAACCACATAATGAAATAATAATAATATAATAATAATAATAATTAGTATTATTATAAGGGCGGCATGGTGGTCGACTGGTTAGCACGTATGCTTCACATGCAGTTAGCTTTGATAGCTTTGAACACTACAGTGTTATTTTCCTGTGCCGTAGTCTCCATATTATGGCAAATGACACTTTTACAGCTGCCCTCAGTGTCCCGGTGAATAAAAATCAACACTGTGCCCCACCATTGTTTTGTTTTTCATGTCTAGGTCCAAATGTTGCGTTTAATGTAGCATGGTTTTCCTAGATACCAGCTGCACATTTTGAAGGGGGAAAAACAATCGCCCCACAGTGGAAAATGTTTCTATAAAAACGATTTCAACTCTTGTCCTCGGTAAATTATATTTATGTCAACAGCAATGTCAGTCAACAATCAATGTGATTCCTTCCAAAACCTGACCAATATCACGATTCATTTTAGTCTGCTAGCACTAGCAGGCACAGCAAAGGAGATCTAAAAAATGGCTCAGATTCTTTTCTTCACTTGTTGGTTGGACAGATTTTGTGGGTCACAAAGAAATAAAATTGCATATCCTCAAGCTGACTAGGTACTAGAAATCGTGCTTTGTAGTTGTGCCAGAGCTACTCACATCTTCATACTGGTCATGTCTTCGAGGGATCTTTTCCATGATATGTTTTGTCCATGACCCCGAACACCTTGCATGGTCAAAATGGTATCAGGGTGACTTAATCATGAATATCACTTTATTTTTGGTTGGTTAGAGAGTAGCCCCTCTTGGATTGGCTTTTCGGATGAAGGCACAGGTAAACCCCCGCTGAGGAACAGCCTTGCTCTCGACATCGTGCTTTCTCCAGTCATTTTTTAAATTTTAAATATGCAACATCTGTGCCGGGAGAACCCTCCAAAAAGGCTGCTCCTTGGAGAATGTCGCCAGAATCTCCTCAAACTTGGGGTTGAGGCATTTGCTACAGCAAGATTCTGCACAGATGTTAGCGTTCACAAAGTCATTGTGTCCTTTGGCTCTGTACCCAGGGAGGTTTATTTTAAAGGAACTCGATGTCTTTTCAACTTAAAAATGACTTCATCTGCACTTTTCGATGTAACAGATGTTTGATGAAGGGCACCTGCTGCCTTCTCCGTTTTCTTTTAAGCAGCTGATGCTATTCGAATTAGTACAAAGATGCGGGATTCCCTCCAAATGATCACATTTGCAGTCCCATTTAATGCAACACGGCACGATAGTCTCTTAAATATCATTTGAATGATGAATTTCGATGCTACGCGATGCCTTAAACAAAAACCACTGCATGCATTCATAGAGTAGCATGAACACAGTCCCACAACCGTGTTTGTGCTGCGCTTTCATAAAGAATGAGAATATTTTCCAAACAGAGATGCAATGACCTTAAGGCGGCTTGTCAGTCGCATTAGTCAACTGATTTGCAAACATGAGTCGAAACAAGGCTGCACAGGGGCCCAAAAAGAGATGAAAAGCCAACGCAAGGAGGAGGACACGCCGGAGCGGCCTAATGCATCGGTTACACAAAGATGTTCATATTTAATGCTCATCATTAAGGCAGGACCGAAGCATGGAAGACGCTTCTGTTATTTTCCCACACCCCTTGAGCCAAGTCCTTGTGACAGCCCTCCGCCGCATCCCGGCAAATTACCCGCATGAGCTGCGGCGAACAAAAACAGCCCAGTGCGGGGGAAGAGAGGCCCAGCCTCAGCTCCTCTCTTATGATGGAGAGACTTGTCACTTTGCATCAGCTCCGGGCGCCCCGAGCTCATCAGCTGCAAGTGAGGAGAACAAGACCACTCTGTGGGGAGAGGACGACACGAAGAGTGTGAAGGAGATAAGAGCACTGTAGAGCTAGGAGCAGAGAAGAGAATTTTTACCTTTGGCCTCCTACAAGCACTTTATTGGTCTTCTTTTCAATGAGAGTAAGATTGCAGTATTTTTTTGGTCATGTGCCGTGGGATATTTCTCATGTGAATTGGGTTCATTGGATCAATAAAGTTTGAAAAACATTTGATTGTAGAAAAATCATAGCTGGGATAGGCTCAAGCACGCCCCGCGTGCCTTGTGGGGATAAGCGGATCAGAAAATGAATGGATGGATGGAGGAATGAATATAAATACATAAAATAAATCTTCTTCATTAATTTTTTTTCACATAAAAGTGAAAAAGTGAAAAATTAATGGTGCAATAGCAAAAGAGGTCTCTAGATGGCGCTGAACGTAGCAGGCCATCCGCCAAAGAAGACACTTCCTGTCGAATTTAACACAAACTAACTTCTCCGACGAGTTGAGGAGATTCGTGATTAAATCCTTAAAAAGAGGTAAAAAAAATAATAATTAAAAAAACATGGATAGAGGGAGAGAGAGAGAGAAAGACGCCGACCTCTCAATGCTTTCATTTACATGCTTGGTTAACTATGAAGTATGAAACTAAGAAACAATAAGTCAGTTGCCTTTTCCACAGAAGGAAATATAACTACTGTACAGTACATATGTAATCTCAAAACAGAATTAAGTTTAATTGACACCACTGGCAAACCTTTAAACTACTGTAGTTACTTAATCCATCTTTTACGGAGCCCCTAAAGGGACATGGAAGAAAAAAAAAAAAAGATTACGAGGGAACGCAAATGTATTGACGAGATAACAATACTTGCCTCGCAATGTCTCGCGTGCGTTCGTTGTAGAGAATGTCTCGTGAATGGGGGAGTTGGAGGCTCTCTTGCGATCAAGCTGGCCGATATGCCAAAATATATATATATATATAGAGAGAGAGAGAGAGAGAGATGTATATATCAGTATATATATAGACTATATATAGAGAGAGAGAGAGAGAGTGAGTTGAAGCTTTCAATTTGCACTTTTGAGATGTAAAACATATTTTGATAAAATTTGTGTAACAACAATTATTCCATTATAAAAGGATGGTTTCAGGATAAGATGGGATTTTTCAGTTTGACCCAAAGGTTTGAAGTTGATACATCATAAATGGTTACTAATATTTGCACTGTTAGAAGAAAAATAGGAAATTTAAATGTTTGAGATTGATGTTTGAAAGAATTTCTCAGCAGCCTTTTGGCAATTACGTAATCATCCTTCTCAAGGATGTTTCCTGTTTATTTACACTAATGGACAAACAAACATGGTTGTCCAAGGAAAAACAGCAGATAAACTTTTTAATTGTGATGGTGTTTTAATTATCCATTGAAAGACCTCAAATTCAGAGACTTCTCACACCAGTTGAGGAGCCATATAGTTTGGCAGCAAAACATAGATGGCTGTAATTTATATTTACATTTTGAATATAAAATACAGTCCAACCTCGGTTTTCGAACAATAAACCTGGAACGGATGATGGACTGGCTATTCTAATGGTTGGTCTGCGGAAGGAAAACTACTTTCACCAACAGATGCATGTCCACGGTTGCGGTGAGGGCCTCTCTGAGGTGCCTAAACGGATCTTTTGGTGGCATAAGATCGGACTGGGCCATAAAGAAAGCACACAATGCAAATACATCCGGATCACAAGGCATGGTCAAACGAAAGACACACTGGCTTTTGCACAGTTGAACTTGTTCATTGTCAACTGGGGAGAGGAAGTCCCTTGTACCATAAAGTTCAGGTAACGTATACATCACGTTGGGCCGACCACTGGGGACATTCATGAGGGCCTGATGAGATGGCTGTTCCATTCACTCGCAAAGTACAGTCATATCAGCTGAGGTCACTCCCCCCCTCTCATGTGTAGGATTTCATCTTCAACACCCCCCCCCACCCCCACCCCCACACCATAGGAAAGATGGAGAGCAAGCGGGCTTGAATGTGATGGAAAAGACCGCCAGCTTTGTTTCGGATTCATGCCAGTGCCAATAAAATTCTGAGGCCAAAATATCCAACTGTAAAGCCAATTTCAAAGTAAAATTGTCAGGCTATGGAAAACATCAACAGGAATGCTCAAATGTTTGGCTCTAATCTTTTCAAATGTTTTGACGGTAACAATCTTGCCCCATGTTCCGTGCTCGTTGTAGAGATTCTTGAATGGAGTTGGGGCTCTCTCTGCTGGCCGTTGCCAAAATTTACAGGACCTAGAAGGATACACTGTATAGGATTCAGCCTTTTGGCCTCCTTCTCATTATTGGAGCCCCACTATAAACCTGATCATGTCCACGGAGCCTAAATTGGCCTATTTAAAGGAATAACCATGGACAGCCTTTGAATAATATTCACTCGCAAAGTATGCTGAGGTCAAGGACAATAGGAAAGATGGAGAGCAAGCGGGCTTGAATGTGATGGAAAAGACCGCCAGCTTTGTTTCGGATTCATGCCAGTGCCAATAAAATTCTGAGGCCAAAGTATCCAACTGTAATTTGTCAGGCTATGGAAAAGCTTAAATGTTTGGCCTGTGAAGCAGAGAACACTATTCATTATTCTATGATCATATCCAATATGCAAAATACAAAGTACAACTGTAAACACTCACTTTGTGTTTAGCAGTAGCGCTGTACATGTATTTAAATGTTCGAATCCGGTTGATGCCATTTTTTTTTTTTAATTACGTGATTTTACCGTTGTTACAAATTGTGCATTATTCAGTTGAAAGTGCTATTGTTGAGCAATGATTTGAGGTGCGACTAGTTGGTAGTGGGTGTGAATTTAACACCATTAAAACCTTGTTTCAAAGATTTTATTACCACTCCCACTTGAATTTTAATGTGAAATGAAACATCAGACAAAGTGAGTTGTGTCTAGCAAGACCACAAAAATGTCTTCCAAAAGTCTGCTAACTTAATGTTAACACATCATGTAAAACGCCAGAGACAGGTTAATGAAGCTAGCTTCTATGTAGCTGTTTTAATTCAGTGCCAGCCATTTTCAGACCCTTTTCTACCCCAAGTCTAAATACGTACCGGGGATTGAATGTGTTGAGTCTGAAAAGATATCAAAATCTGTCTTCGTGAGTGAATGATATTTGAACACCATCGGGGAAGCAACACATACTGACAGACACTTTAAAAATACAGTAATCCCTCGTTTATCGCGGTTAACACACACACACACACACACACACACACACACACACACACACACACACACAGGCCAGCATCCCGCTTGTGCAGATGTGTTTATGATTAGTGAATTAAGCAATTAGGACAGTTAAGGATGAAAGAGACCTGCTTTTGTTCTTATAAGCCTTTTCTCTCTCTCTCTCTCTCTCTTTCTCTCAGCAACACAGATACACTCACCTGCATGCTCATGCAGTGCCCCACGTGGACCTTTGCTCTTGAGCAGAGTGCGCACACACTCGCAGTCATAGTAAACAACACTTAGACACTGATTGTTGCGACTTTTTGCGATGCACCGAAGCCGTGATAAACGAACCTCGAAATAGCGAGGGATCACTGTATCCACAGGCATTTATGATTGGCTGAACAACAAATGACTAATGCAACTTATCATTCTTTGATTTGTTTTTTTAACCACAGACATATGCAGCAAATAGTGAAAATCTGTGAATTACTATCTCCACGACCCATGTCTCTGCCTTCTAAATTTTCATTGTGTAATGCTGATCTATTTTTTTTCTTTGCAAGCATTTTGGACTACTAAAATAATGCCCTTGTGAGGAATCTCCGAAATCCTGCTGTTTTGCACCAGTGGGTTGTTGTATTGTGCAAGTGCATGTGTCGTGTGAAAGGGAAATAGGAAACAATTCCCATGAACTCAAGATGGAAATGGCAGATGACGAGAAGTGCTTTTGAAGAGTAATTTTTAAATGAATAGCAGAATAGTGATTTCGATCCCACACAAAAACCAAAACCTCTGACCATCCGTTTGATGTGGCTCAAACTCCAAGTATGCTTGTCTGCCTGAATCATTGCTGTCTCGCCTTAAAGCCTTGCACGCTATCCATATTCATGTGATTTTTGCCGGAAGGCATTGGTGTCTACTAAAAATAGCAGAGGGAGCGGAAGGGTCTTACTGGTTGTTTCCTAACATGGATGAGTCCTATGATTGGTTGTGCACGTGTGCCTCGGTCAAGAGAACATACTTCATTTTCGGGCGCTTGCGGTATTTAGACCGGACCAGAATAGAATAGAGACATGCGTTTCATGCCTTAATTTAGCTCATTTAAAATGTCTCTGTGAGACATCATGACGCAGCCTTTGTGCATTAGATTTTAAGAACTGAAGTGTTTCGAAAATATGAACGTTTTAATTCGTTTGTTCATTGTTTCCTCATAAAGGATTGAAGAGAAACTGAGTTAAAGAAGGTACACCAGCAGATGGCAGCACAACCAAGCTTTATTTGGTTGCTTCCTTTCTGACTGTGGACAGAATTTTGAGACTTGGCGTTTTTATAGCTTTTCTGTTGAATAATTTTCTTTACAATATGTTCCATGCGCCGCCAGTAGCCTAAATAGTGCGTTCTAATTGGTATTCCATTTGTGGATGATAGATTAAGCAGCAAAATTCACACGCTCTCGTCCATTTTGTCGACTGAAAATGACATCACTGTTCCTTTGGGCTCTGTTGACGATCAGTCACTGCTGACCTTGTGAACGTCACATACCAGAATTCAAGATGTGTCTTTAAGTGTCTCTATGCAGTTCTGCATTTAGGTGGCAAAGGTGCAGGTAATTTCTTTCTCCCCTCCCACACCCTTTTTCCTTTTTAAAGCATGTGAATCAGTGGTGGAGCCCGAGGCACAACCGGTACTCTCGATTCCCTCAACACCGGATATGGAAATTGTGACCATGAGGTCTGTGATACAGAGAGGGAAAAGGCAGTGATTGTGCGTGCGTAGTACCTGTCGACAAGATAAGATAAGATAAGATAAGAAAAGCCTTTATTTGTCTCACAATGGAGATATTTGCAATCTACAGCAGCAACATTTGGAGGGAAGAAAGTAGAAAAAAAATAGATACATGGATAGATTGATAGATTGAACTTTGACATGTTCTCCATAGAATACCATCAGAAAAGATGAAAGCGAGTCTGACTTAAGGTCCATATTCATCGCGTCCAGCAAATGGCAGTACTCTCATGAGCCAGCATTAAAATTAAATCCCCCAGCACCTGCACACGAGGCCTGCTGCATGTAGGAGATTACATTTAAAGGCAATTACGGAGACTGGCGCATATCAGATGTCATCTGATCAACCAGCCAAACCAGACAGGTGGAGCTCTCTGTTGCAGACCATCCCATCATATCATGACTTTCACCGGCCCTCCTACAACAGTCGCTTGCTTTCTAATGTTTGATTTTCATGATGAGGGCGTTTCTTACAAATCACAATATGTGGTGGTAATAGCAGAGCAGTGTTTGATAACCATTGTGCTGCAGCGTATTAATATCCGTAAGAGATCATCAGGTACTCAGCAGTAAGTTGTACAATTTCACTTATATCTTGGTCCAACTTATTTCTTTAACACAAACAACATATCTCTGTTGAATGTACATTTCACCTGTGTGTGCACCTCTGGCTATGTGTACCAAATAATAACGGATTTCCCGGTCGAAAAGGCGCACCTAAAAGCATTCAATGTTCTCAAAAACCGACAGTGCGCCTTATATAGGGATCGTATTCTGATATCTTGGATGTAATATTTTAAATGTTCTAAAAAGCGCTTTGTTGCAGCTCAATAAAGCTGTATTGTATTGTATTCCCCTTAGCATGGCTCCATCTAGTGGATGCATAACACAACCACAGCCACTATTCTAGCTTCTATTCTATGCACCTTATGATGCAGTGCACCCCATATATGAAAACGGTTTTAAAATAGGCCATTCATTGACGGTGCGCCTTATACACCGAAGCGCCTTATACTCTGCAAAATACGGTACGCTTAAAGAGCAAACGTGTCCTATAAATTGAATTGAGATAGTTAATTCAGTGTATTGTGTATACTTTTTGTGGCATTTTTGCTTTGTAGCGTGCTGTGATATTGGTGGGCCTTGACATTCCTATGTCCTAGTTGTTACTAAGCTCTCTTGCAGTTGATGTATCAACACGCAAAACTGGTCCAAAGAATCACTGCATTCATGCAGGCATGGGTCTGTGTAAACATAAAAACACACACCCTTGTCAAGTACCATAACATGGACTTATACCAATACCCGCAATGTCACATGGTGAGTAACACGATTCCTGCTGACATCTCAGCTGTGTGGCCTTTTTCACTCGCTGCATGAGGGTAAGCTTTCCAGATGCTAGAGAGAAAAAGGGAACCCACACAAGTAATTCAACAAGTGCTTTGGATATGACAAGCTACTCAAAATTAAAAGGAAGCCATAAATTCAGTGATGCCATTGTGATTTATTTGGAACAACAACGGTACTTCAACATCACAGGCGATTATGTCATCACTATTTGGAACCTCAAAATTCAAACGCAGGCTGCATTTTACAAACAAATGTATTTCAAAAGTCATGTAGCCATCATGTGTGACGTCACAGGAGCAGTCAACATTTCCTGCGAGATTTTTTTTTAAATTTTTTTTTTGCAACATAGCTTCATAAAGAAGGGCAATCTTCAATATACACCGGAAGTGATGTCAGTAAGCAGACTGCCATTGAAAGCATTTGGGCTCCAGTGGAGTGTACAGCATTACATAAGTATTTCACTGGCACTGCCACGCCAGCCGGAGATGATGCGCTTTTGAGCTACAGGGTTGAGTGAGCATTATGCAGATGAAGAGATATTGTAACAGGGTAGACAACTCAGGCAACTGTTGAGAGCCACGAGCTGAAGGGGACTCTGACAGACAGTTGACATTGGCCCATATCAGTGACAAAATATTGGCGCTGCATATTGGCAATGGCCGATATCGATCCGCGCAGTATCAACAATCAAGCAATTTTGGTTTGCCTCCAGTATGTCAAGAAAATCTCTTGGTCAAGATGGTGACATCCAGACAGTGGAGTCGCCTGTTAATACCATCAGCTAATCCGTACGGCTAGTTAGCTAGCTGTCGACCAACTCGTATTGTTACGAGTGACCAAACTTACATATTTGTTAAGCTAAGAGCCCCCCCCCCCCCCTTGCTAAATTGTGGCAGTGAACATTACACACACAAAAAAGAGGCAGTGTGCTTGCTGGAGGCTGTGTAAATACCATTATTAAATGAATCTGTACCTGTTGTAAGTGTTGCCTTGTTAGAGAACACCAAGTTGTGGCAAAATTAGTTGACCATTTGGATATGTGCATTCCAAAATTTCGTGAAAAACATGATATCAGCATTTCTATTTATGACATGCAGGTATGTCACACACTCTCAATTAAAATATGACTTGGATTCTCATTTGCCCAAAAATGTTTTCTATAAGACCCCTGAAATGGAACAAACTTTCAGCATTCAGACATTTATTACAGTTATTCATGCTTTGAAAACAGACAGGGGCGGCCCGGTAGTCCCGTGGTTAGCACGTCGGCTTCACAGTGCAGAGGTACCGGGTTCGATTCCAGCTCCGGCCTCCCTGTGTGGAGTTTGCATGTTCTCCCCGGGCCTGCGTGGGTTTTCTCCGGGTGCTCCGGTTTCCTCCCACATTCCAAAAACATGCATGGCAGGCTGATTGGTCACTCTAAATTGTCCCTAGGTGTGAGTGTGGGTGTGGATGGTTGTTCGTCTCTGTGTGCCCTGCGATTGGCTGGCAACCAATCCAGGGTGTCCCCCGCCTACTGCCCGAAGACGGCTGGGATGGAGCACCCCCCGCGACCGTAGTGAGGATAAAGCGGTTCGGAAAATGGATGGATGAATGGAAAACAGACAGATCCTTCCTAATTGGATGGTTGACAGCACTGATCTCGACCTCTTGGCAGCTGGGCGAAACGAGCATCGTGCTGATTTGAAGGCGGATGCGAGGAAACGTTTAATGGTTGTACTCAGCTTTCTTTCCCGAAGCAAAGACTTTGCACCGTGTCAAAGGGGTCGAAATGTTAGGCACAATATCACACTGCGTATATGTGGTTGTGTATCAGTTGCTTGGCCTGAACACGCGACTGGCAAACAAAAGAGTCATCATGTCGCCTCTTTGTTTGCCCACATTAGAACACCGTGGCCAGAGGACTTGGGATCCTGTTGTCACCTCTGTTACACACGGTACAATTTCATAAGAAAGGTAGGATGCTCAATTTCAACAAAATCCTGACCCTTTTTTATTTTTTGTAAGCATAGTCACTGTACTTTTTAATCTGACAATGAGTCTAGATCAGGGGTGTCAAATTCATTTCTGCCATTATGTAGATAGGGTTTCGGTTTTTTTTGGGGGGGGGGGGGTAACTCTGAACCCAAACCCAAAATTGCCTCATATTTTACAAAAAGCAAATTTATGACAAACTAGTTTTGTAATTAGAGGCCATTACTGTTCAACTTTGACCTTATTTTTAAAAGAGGGATTGGTAACAAAAAAGCTTGCGATATCCGAATGCTTTTAAAACAAAGACTATTTGCAATTTTGGTATTTTAGCGAGAAACAAAATTGCTTTGGCGGGCCACATAGAATTATGTGGCATGCCGGATCTGGCCCCCGGGCCTTGAATTTGACACCAGTGGTCTAGATCATATTTAGTATCAGTCATGCAAATGGACGAGACAAGTCACACATGTTTACATTTTAAAAAAAATCAAAATTAAAGGTAGGAAAATAAGTAGTTTATATTTCATAAGTTGTTCCTGAGAAATTTGGAAATGTCTGCGACTTTGACACAGTACATATACATTTTTAATTGCGTCGCAAGATCAATAACCTGCTGACATCTGATTTTCAACAAGCTCAAATAAAATGGTGACGTAGTTTAAGGTGTTCTGCAACAAAAGTTGCAAGTTTTTCCCCTCAGGAACAAGGAAAGTATTTCATGAAACACCACCTCTGTGGACAGCTGTATTATGTCACCTAAATACCTATTTCACCAACTTCAATGTTTGAAATATAAACAATTTGTATCCAAATGAGTACAATTGTAAATCAGAGTACGTTTTGCATACGAGTAACGAAAAGAATAAAACATTTTTTGTTTGTGCTTGCAGGATGTACTAACAGCTGGTGTCGGATGGGATGTGGGATGTAGCACTAGCACTTGAATTACTCAGACAAGAGCAGTCTGGATCAATGTATCAGTCAAATAAAAGCATCCCGCACATGAAAGGCAGGATTGCCATGGTCCCCCGCCCCCCCTGAAGCTGGGCCTTGTTGCCATGGGATTGAGTTGAATGGGAAACAGACAGACAGACTCCTGATGAGATATTATTAGCCTCCACGTTGACATGACGTTAAGGCTGATCGGTGGCTACCTCGTAAACTGAAAAAAAAAACAGATCAAGGTTGCAAGAGTTCAAGCGTCACAACTCTGTTTAACAAGCGTGATTCAATGAGAGGAGGTCCGGTTCCACCTGTGTGCGGTTGCTTTGTCGCAAACAGATCACACCTGGACTCATTTCATTGCAGCGCCTAAGGGGAATGAGTGGGTGGCGCTCTGCGAGGCAGGTGTACGAATAATAATACAATTCTGATCAATGTCCTAGAGATAAGAGGAAGTCCCAGTAAATGTTTACATTAAACCCCGTCACGTGACATGAAAATAGCGGTGTTTACAGTCGATGCACCGAGATCTCCATACGTGTACTGTATTTCTATTGCTGAAAGTGACGACACTAGCTTTTAGCAGACCTATGCCAAGAAGGTGATTCACCCCCTGCGGGCTCCATTGATGCTTTCAAATTTCCCAAATGGGTCACTGACGCTGTAATGGTTCATTTGCTTGACTTTCTTCCAGCCGCTGTGGGATCAGTTGCCAATTAGTGTCGGTGTGGATGCAAACGAGAACTGCGGTCAAGCCAGCCTCCACTCGCAATATCGAAGTCAAGTGAGCCGCCACTGCGATTGTCAATACTGTGCATTACGGTAATCTGCCGCTAACGAGCGGCGTTGGTCACCTTCAAAATAAAAGCGTCTCCACTATCTATAAACGTCATTTGTTTGGGTTAAAAGAAATGAATAAAAATATCAAATAAAGTATTTCTTGGCTGTCAGCTAGCAATACGCTCACCCCGGAAGAACAAGAACTCTCAGAAAAGCACAAAAAAGCGTTCTCAAGTGGAGATAGAAAATAAAGTCAATGGTAATTCTACATCAATTTAACCTGATATTAAAAAAAAAAAATCCTTCAAAAAATCAATCTGGGTGATCGCACAACCACACCAGGTCGTCGACACACTTGGGACACCCAGGTATCCAACCTCAGTACTGCCATTCAGATCGAATGTTCCATTCAGAGGCCTTTTATTCCCAAATGCGACATCAGATCCGGACGAAAGTGGTCACGTAGGATAGCCGGAGTGCTGTAGTTATCTCCACACCTACAGCCCTCACGGGATACTGAAAACTTAATTTTTAGGAATTTTTTCAAAACGGTCGAAAATGTCAACATGTCAGAACCCAGGTCATATTTTCATTTTTCAGAGGCCTTTTATTCCCAAATGCGACATCAGATCCGGACGAGAGTGGTCGCGTTGGATAGCCGGAGTGCTGTAGTTATCTCCACACCTACAGCCCTTACGGGATACTGAAAACTCAATTTTTAGGAATTTTTTCAAAACGGTCGAAAATGTCAACATGTTAGGCGTTCAGGCCAACTTGTCAGAAATAAGGTCAACATGCCAGTTTTCAGGTCTTTTATTTCAAAATGCAACATCCGATCCGGACGAGGGTGGTCTGGTTGGATACCTGGAGTGCTCTAGTGTCCTACAGGTCTGGTATGATTGAGGGGTAACTGAATTTCATTTTTAAGAATCTTTTGAAATTAGGAGAGGAGGAGGATTTTAATTGGTAATGGAACATTCGATCTGAATGGCAGTACTGAGGTTGGATACCTGGGTGTCCCAAGTGTGTCGACGACCTGGTGTGGTTGTGCGATCACCCAGATTGATTTTTTGAAGGATTTTTTTTTTTTAATATCAGGTTAAATTGATGTAGAATTACCATTGACTTCATTTTCTATCTCCACTTGAGAACGCTTTTTTGTGCTTTTCTGGGAGTTCTTGTTCTTCTGGGGTGAGCGTATTGTTAGCTGACAGCCAAGAAATACTTTATTTGATATTTTTATTCATTTCTTTTAAACCAAACAAATGACGTTTATGGATTAGTGGATACGCTTTTATTTTGAAGGTGACCAACGCCGCTCGTTAGCGGCAGATTACCGTAATGCACAGTATTGACAATAGCAGTGGCGGCTCACTTGACTTCGATATTGCGAGTGGAGGCTGGTTTGACCGCAGTGAACGAGAATGGTTGCTTGTCTCTACCTGACCGTGCCTCGTTGTTGACGAGAATCTCATCCAGGGTCTCGTCTGACTTTTGCTCAAAGTCAGCTGGGATAGCCTCCAGTTCAACAACTGCCACGAATGCGATAAAAGTTGTCTAGAAAACAGATCCCTGAATTGAAATCCTCGGTCTGTTATTTAGGTTTGTTGGTGGCATTTTTGTTTTGCTTTGTGGGGCAGACAGCGCCCCCTGGGGACTCCAGTTGACACTGACATAAATTCGTCATCAAATTGTTTACTCATACATGTTACCTCATAAATTTATAATCTTGTTATCTTATTAATGATCATTTTATGTTTGAGCATCATATTATTTCATTTTAAGATGACCTAAACTGCAGTCTGTTGTTAAATAAATGCTAGGACATGTTTTTATGTCGATAGCTTCTGATTGGCTGTTGAAGTACGGGAAAGCAGGAAGTAATTTTAGTTGCGGAGAAGTGTGTTCTCGTTCGTACTTCGGTGCATACGTTTGGAAATCAAGCTGCGTTCAAACGGAATCTATCTCTCCTTTTGCCGTTTCGTAAAGTAGAGCCATGCATTCAAAAACAATGAAGCCCTCTATTTACTAATTGATTTGCTCCTTTAGCTCCAGAGAGAGTTTGAATCCTGTTCACAGAATTTCACTCATACTGACATTTTAAGAGATTTGAATGTCTCCGTCACGCATAGTTTCATTTCCAGAGACATGTCCTCAACCTGACTTGTGACGCACTCCTAATTTTGTACTGTGTGCTTATTTACATGACTTGTACTAATCGCCAAAGCTGAGAATGTTTGCCAAATGGATGGGGCGGAAGCCATAAAAAGTGATCTCATGGTCCTGAAACAACTCCTCGCAGACAACGGTGACATCATGGAATATTGTGTTCTCTCATAATTAGGTCAAAAGCGGAGCGCTTGACGGAGACGTTTTGATAAATTTGCCGAGGTGGTATTGATCAGCTGTTGCGCGTGCAGTGAATGACACGAGATAACAATGGTGTCCCAATGCATCCTGGTAATAGCAACTCATTGTTCTCAAGCCTTTATTAATCCCCCCCTTCACCCTAATGTCAAACAGCTCACCTTGAGAACAAAAGATTCAACTGACTTAATCGGTTCCCACATGTTTACACCGACATTCGAAGTGACGTTTTCAGAAAACCTGGTAAAACACAAGCCCCCGATAAGAGAGCCGGTGTGAGCGCAGTGTTTGCATTGGAAAGTGGATTTGAGATCGTTCCAGAGGAGGAGCCAAGTTTGTTGATCTCAGCATGTAAACATTATCACACTGCTTTCGAGCAACCAGAGAGGTTTGGGGCAAGTCTGACATTTCAAAATACATTTACAAAAATTTCAAAATGTAATTAATGTTTTTCTTTCCAGCTAATTGCTTTGTAAATATGCATTAGTGATGGCAAAGGCATCCGGGTAACTGAAGGTAACCAAGCAACTGTTTTCAGATACTCAAGGTTAACCCAGTGCACTTCCCCTTTCGTGCATTTACATTTATGACGCACAGATGTTTCCTGCAGATAATAGATTATCACGTCTCATGATCAGCTTTAAGTGCCACACGTTGCCCTTTTGATTGACACTATTTAGACGAAGACGTTTATGTCTGAATATTGCATGTATATGTGCTGTATTTTTGTAAACTGCCATTATTATAAATTTTAGAATATATTATTGGTTGTCTTTTATGATTTCACAACTTCAGTTTTGTTGCAATAATGCCTTTGTAAATCGCTGGGGTCAATAAATTTCAGATTAAAAAAATTGTTTTTTTTTACCAAACCGATAGGGCAGTCCACACATCTGGGTGTTATTTTAACAAACTGTTGACCAATCTAAATAATTGAAATTCACTAGCCTCTTTGACGACACATGTTAATGGTGGAACAAACCGTTTTGGGGGGGTCTCCTAAAAAGTAATGATGTTAGAGGTATGAAGATTCCACCCGATGCCAGCACTCTGTTCCAGTTATGTCTGTTTTTTTGTGGTCTAAAAAACAAAGTTGAGTCGAGTGTCTCCAAGTTGAAGCCATTCAAGTCTACTTACACACGGACCCGCATGCACTGCGAAAGTGCAAATGACTGAATAAATCTGATATGGTTCCTTTGATCGCTTGACAGTTACTTGGTTGACCGGAGCAATTTGAAAGGAATGATGTCATTTCAAGAAGTTTTTCAGTTGATAGCAAGCTGTGGACTAGTGATTCCAATGTAGCTGTGGCCGACGGACTAACACCAATGTGCCCACTTCTTTCGGAGTGTAAATCAGTGGAAGTCCCACAGATAGTATAAGTGGGGGAGCAGCAAGGTGAATCGCAAGTAATTTACGTTTATTCCGGGTATTTCGGAGCTGAGTGTTGTCCTGACCAACAGGATCCGCCCCCACAGAGGACCCCGAAAACACATCCTGCGCAAAGAGCTCTTGTCGAGAAATGCACCCCGTCGGCTTGTATGGTCCGTATTTCCTTTCCCTTGTTAGTTACTTGCTTCTGCTCTCTATTGCAGTAACACAAAAGGTGATTTATGGGGCCGTGCACCACAGAAGGACAAGCCCTTATTTCCATCATAATGACTGAGGCCGGATTGTGGCTCTTTGCGGCTGCATGAATGAATGATCGGTTCAGACTTGAAAGTGGATTATGACGAGTTTGTCTTTTTCACAAGTGCATAATTCAAAGTATCAAATCTGCAATGAAGTATTTGCATGACAACGTGTCATATTGTTTTTCTGACAGATTAAGTAGCAACAGCTATTTACGTGCAATAATCACATTATGCTGTTTCATTACCGTGAGGTGTCAGTTCTCTATCACAGCATTTCCGAGCCTTGCGGGGAAACCTATTAAACATTAACCAGCAGCTAAGGTGGCAGCTTCTAAGCCTGCACTTTATAGCCGCAAGCTGCAGGATATGTTTGAAGTGTACGTTGGGCTCTGCGGCTCTGCTCAGTTGTTTAAACAGCCAGTACCATGCGTGTGTATATTGCACTGCGACACACTCAATTTCTCTGAATATAGCAATCTAGAATAAAAACAAAGTGGTTGCATTTCTTATGACATCCCTTATTTAAAATTAGGTTCCAGGGACAACGTTTCTTAATAATAGCATTGACCATAGTTAGTCTAATCTAAGATAAAATATGTTTTGTATCTGTTCTATCTGTGTTGGGTCTAATTGAATTGCCGAGCAACTTTTTGCAGCTTTTCATATTTGGGCTACTCAGTTGTAGAACAGCCCCTTGTTTGTTTATTGTGTTCAAAACTAAATGCATAAGCAATAGGTGGGGAAAAACTCCATACAAAGGTTTCTGCTTTCTAGTGATATTTTCAATCAGAGGAAAAGGTCAGGTTGAAAACAACAGGCTTAGGGAGAAACATGAGACTATTGTTTTCTCACACCTGGTGTGGCAGCCATTTTAGCACGGCTAAACATGAAAGCGGGCATTCGGTTATGTTTTGAGAAGTACTTTAAGGACATTTAGCGTTGTTAGCGTTGCCTTTTTTTTTATCAGCTCCTCATGTTTGACTTCTACAATCAAAACGGCGGCATCTATTATTTGCAGTGTTTACATAATCAATGACATGTTCAAGAAATGACACAGAATTGAATGTCAAGCAATTGAAAGGTTCCCATAATTTATTCATTAGGGGGGAAAAAATAATCTCAAGTTACCCAAAAAAATGCAGAGAAATAATTTAATACCTTTATAACAAATATGGATGAACTAATGGTTTAAGGTGACAAGGGTCTTAAGAGGCAAATCACAGCTACCTAGCAGATAGTCTCTTTTAAGGGTGGACATTTTATTGACCACTTTGAAGCGAAGGGAACGCACGCCAAGGTCTTCCTCTGAGATGCCATCGAAAAAGAAATCTTCGTTGAAGATGGGATTGCGGCTCTTTCGTATGACAGTGCTGCGTTGCTTCTGAACTTTCCCCGGGGCCAGTGAGATGCTGACACTGCAGTTAATGATCTTGGAGTCGACGGACAGAGGATACAGGCCCTCGGCGCTGATTAGTCGGACCCTCAGTCTTTGGTTGTCTGGGCAGTACTCCCCTGAGAGTCTCAGGCTGCCGCCCTTCCCTATCGGCACCATTCTTTCTTTCATTACCCGCTCCCGATGCAGGGTCAAATCCATGGGGAAGATAGTCGGGGGTGCCAGTCTATAGCAGCCGGGGAGGCCCTCACCTAAGCACTCTGATGCCCTCCTCATCACGTTGGGACTGTTGTCAGTCGAGCTGCCTTCATCTGTGGACAGCGAATTATTCCTGGACACCATGGCCTTCCTTATGTTCCGCGATAGCAGCAGTTCATGGCTCAGTGCCTTGAAGAGGGACGACTTGGCGGGGCATCTGGTCAGAAGCGGCGAACTGAACGGAGACGACTCAGTAGAGGACGTCGTGTCGCTGTCCGGAGCTCCCTGCCAGTTGAGATTGTGTCCTCTTGGGGAGAGTCGGGAGGACAAACTGTTGAGGCTGAAGGAGGAAGGAGAGGATAAAGGGGGCGAGGTGACTGTGGAACAGGTGGCGGATCGGCTCCTGGGCAGCAGCAGAGGAGACAAACCCGGATCGGAGTGGAAGAGAGACTCCTTCCTCCTGGTGTGTGGGCTCTCCAGCAAGGTGCAAAAGCCGTAGCAGGTCTGAGCTTTGGCCATATGGGGGAGGGACAAGGCGGCCTGGCTTTGAGGATCTGCATTTGTTGTCTCCTCATCACTACAGCCATCGTAGGGGCCCTCATCCACGCTCTCCACCTGGATTATGTGCGGGTTAAGGGCCTCATGGTGCACCACCTCCACCTCAACCTTCTCACAGTGGCTTGCTTTGGCAACACGAACCGCTCGGCTGTGGTCCGTGTTTTTTAGCTCCTGCAGGGACGGGATGGTGGGCGGGATGCAGAACTCTGGGATGTTGTCAGGAGTGATGACATTGGGGAACAGGGACATTTTTTTGTGTTTGTCCGATTTTTCCCCAAACATGATGTCGCTGATCTTGAAGCTGAATTCTGTTGATGGCATGGGTAGGGCGGAGCTCTCCAGTGAAACGCGGATCTTCTCCACTACCCACATAGATTTGCTGGTTCTTCAAAGTCACCACAACTGAAAGAATACAATTGTCAGCATACAGCGTCGATAAAAATAAATATATCCAGTACAAAAAAACTTGGTGGAAGTATTGCCTTACCTTGTATTATTACCATACAGATTTCCTTGGGCAAATTTGATCAAAAGCTCCAGATAAAAGGTCAGTGAGAAATCTGAGAGTCTCTTTCAGACAGCAGACGGCGGGTTTGACCATCTGGGTCTGTTTGAGGGAGGCAGTCAGGTTAAATCAAGCAAGAAACCAACGAATGTAAAACACACCCCCTGCGCTCTCGCTGGATCCTCCCTCTGTCCTCGGCCCCCAGTTGCCCGGGAAACGTCTGAAAGCTCAACAGAGCTCCAAAATGTTACGATCGGACATTGTGGGTATAAGGACACGACTTGATGAATACCTATGATTTTTTATAAAATATGTTTGAAGTGATAAAACTCTGAGGAGTACAAACTGGCACTTGAATGATCTTCTGATTTGAAGAGTCAATATTAACTTTGGAAGCACCTAGTGGGGAGTTTTGTTCATCTTTCAATAGCACAAATTATATTCACAGGCAAAACAATGACATGATATTCCGCTGGATCATTGTTTCCACTTTTTCCGCTCAATTTTGTTTGGTAGTGTAAAATACGTTTTTTTTTTATATCATGTAGAGTATATGACTTGCGTCACTAAAGGTTGGGAAACACTGCTTATTTTGTACGAGAAAAAAAATCAGTTGTCAATGCTTGCCCTCTTGTGGTGAGACAGATAATGGTTGTTTTAAAATGGATCTGACAGTGGACTCCTCGGTATTCCGAATGCAGTGCTAATGCTTTAATACACAATCTCCAGAAAAAGCTTGAAACTGATTTAGAATTAATGAAATGATATCGGGAAAGCAAATATTGTCTATCTCAGGTGATAATTGCATCAACAATTGTTCTCGGCAAAGACCAACGTTCAAGCGGATGAAGTTGGTTGTTACAGGCAAGACAGCATTAAAGCGTAGTATTACAGTATAGTATAGGTGCACTGAAGGGCAAATGACTACAAAAGAGTTTCCAAGTTATTGAATCATATAATGTAATAAAAATGTAATCTCTTAAAGGGGAAGTCAATAATATATTATTTCCCCACGAGCCTAAACACGGCATTCTGCTCATTCTTATTTTGACCAATCACGGCTCACCTGTTTTCTGAAGATGAGCCGTGAATGTTTTGACCTGACCGTCGAGCAACTTGGCGTCGTTAAAATATCCGCCTCCATAGATGGAAAAAAGCGGGTGAATTTTGCTGCTTAACTCATATTCAATCCACCCATCCATTTTCCGAACCGCTTTATCCTCTCTAGGGTCGCGGGGGGTGCCGGAGCCTATCCCAGCTGTCTTCAGGCAGTAGGCGGGGGACACCCTGAATTAGTTGCCAGCCAATCGCAGGGCACACAGAGACGAACAACCATCCACGCTCACACTCATACCTAGGGACAATTTAGAGTGCACAATCAGCCTGCCATGCATGTTTTTTGGAACGTGGGAGGAAACCGGAGCACCCGGAGAAAACCCACGCAGGCCCGGGGAGAACATGCAAACTCCACACAGCTGGATTTGAACCCGGTACCTCAGCACTGTGAAGCCGGTACCAAACCACTGGACTACCGGGCCGCCCCTGATAAGAATACAGTTCAAATCATTCATTCATTCATTTTCCGAACCGCTTCATCCTCACTAGGGTCGCGGCAGTTCAAATCAATTATTGCTATTTTTCTGTGCTCAAATGAAATGTTAATTATGCTGGGGGGGAAACCCTGCTGTGACAGTTCATACTAGACTCCGGCAGGGGGAAGTATGCAACCTTTTTAGTGTGACACTGTCCACACACTGCTATGCTAAACTGAGAGGAAGGATGTTGTTTGACATCCACGTACAAATATATTCGATTGGTTACCCCGAATTAAACCTGTGAACTGTACGAGCGTAGTATGTTTTTTGAATTTTTGATTTGATTAAATAAAATATATATGTATATATATGTTGATATGACACCTTTTACTTCCTGCATGGAGTCACATCTTATCTATGGATCGCCAGTTTTGGCAGGTGCATTTTTCACGCTGAGTCAAATGTGTCCGAGTCTGTGCGTGCATCACGTGACACAACTTGACTACATTTCGGTCGAAGGACTTGCCGTGTGCCCCATCACAGTGATGATCCGTCTTTTTAAAACGAAACGCAAATATACGCGCTCCTCTTCCTCATCTCTGCATGTGTAGATGGATGAGGAGGGGCTTGACGATGAGGAGCAGGCAAGCGTGTGTCCCAGTGTGAGTGTATGTGTGAGCGCGTGCGCGTGTCTGTGCGTGTGTGTGTGTGATGTGATGTGTGTGTCGCCTCGCTGTGAGCTCGCTTGCTTCCAAAGAGACGCGGACCGACAGCAGGTAGGAACTCACCTTCACTCTATTCCGTGGAAGGTTAGGGGGAGTCCGGTGCTTTTTGTCCAGTAATATTTGGACTGGAAACATGTCATTCTCTTCGCCTGCGAACGACCTCTCCCCGTGCTTAGCGGGATTTGAATGGCTCACTTCACCGCTTGTTCTCGTTTTGGATCTAACATTAGAATCTCAAAGCCTCTCAAGTGGGTTTCTTCGCCGAATTTGAGGGCTGGCCGCTTTTGACACCGACTGCTCAGTTGTATATATGAGTGACCTACTTGTTTTCTCGTCGCATTTCCAAGTGGAGTCAGTCTTCGCATTGGTTGAGGCAAACCGGTGCTTGCAGCCCCTCAGCTCAGCATCCTCGCTGCCCTGTACAAGAAATGTGTCATGGTTTACTAACTTGGATTGATCTGGATGTTGTGTGGATCGCATCTGACATTTTGGGCAGTGTACGGCTGTGGTTGTAGGCGTGTGTACTGATAAGATGAGTGATTCCAGGTTTCTTGGGTCAAGTTTGAAAGGTGGACAGAACGTTCGCTTCACAGTTCCTAGAAGGGGGGGGGGGGGGGGTGGAGAGGTGGTAGGGGGTCGCCAGATTCCTTCCAACGTGCATGTTAGACTCATTGAGGACCATGCATCAGGAGTGTCAAACTTGTCTTTTGTCTCCGGCTACGTTGTAGTTATGGCTTCTTTCAGAGGGCTGTTATGACAGTGAAATCATATAATTGGCATATCCAAAACAAATTGATGGATAGTTTGGAACATGTTGAGCTAGTCGTTAGCACATCCACCTCACAGTGCTGAGTCCCAATACATGTGAGCCCCCCCCCCCCCCCTCATACACCAAAAACTGCCCATGAACAGGTAAATAGAAGATTCAAAATTGTCCTCAGGTGGGATGAGAATGGGAAAGATTGTTTGTCTATGTTTGCCCTGTGACTGCCTGGCGACCAGTCTAAGGTGTACTGTGTCTGTCACCTAAAAGTCAGTTTGAATATACGCTTGAGCATGCCAGCAACCCTAATGAGAATAACCGCATCGAAAATGGACTCGTCACGACATCCAAAGAATAATAGTTTGTTCACCTGTTCAATTTATTTCAAAAGGGGGTTTCGTCGTAAAAAAAATTTTTTTTTAATTGTGCAATATCCCAGTGTCACTAAAACTGAAAACAATTTTCAATTTTGCAGCAGAGTTCATCAGGACCACAAAGTAGGTGCACATGATTAACAATCGTGGGCCACTTAAACTGATATGGCAGGTCTAATTTGGCCCCCAGGCCTGAGTTTGACACATCTGCTCTGCATAATCCACAAGTGTGAATGTGGATTATGTAATTATTATTATATGCACATATTACTACACAATATGTGCCCTGCGATTGCCCACCAGTCGAGGCTACCACCCAACCTCTCACCCAAAGCCAGCTGAGATAGATGCATCTCACAAGCAATTCTAATGAGGCCTCGCGGTGTAAAATATAACCGGATGGAATAGATCTGTCACAGTTTAACATTTTTAAAATCAATTATTTGACTAATGTAATCCAAACCAGATTTCCCCAATATAATTTACTAATTATAATTACCTTATATTGGCATTTAAAAACAAGACTCAATACTTTAACTTGACTGAAGGACAATGTTGCCCGGGGAGATTACTGCTTGTGCCTGGGAGGAGACTCTCTTCACATTAAAGCTTATTATATCTGACCTTGTCATCCCATTATTTCAATTTACTGTCAAGTATATCTGATAAAGAGAAAGCAAAGTGTAGCTGTGGAGTTTTGTTTGGAGGCCTATGCTTTGGGGTGTTTGGATTTGGAGCTATCACTGCATCCATGTTTTATGGAACTGATAGGTAGGGCTGACTTGCGATGCCAATCTCCATTGGCATTGCATCTTCCTGTCATGACATTCATTTGGCTGCTGAAAAATGTTGCATCCTCCCCCACCCCCCTACTCTCTCTGCTGTGACATCATCTCCTGGATATCCAGGGTCAATTCAAGGATACTCGGACTGCGGGAGAGATAAAAGTCAGATCTGGCACGTTTCCCCCCAAGTGATGCAACCAAGGAAACTCAACGCTGTCTCAGCAGGATGCAGACAGCTGCGATTTGGATAGCTTTAAGGCTCCAGATCTCGGGTGGGAGGGTGATTTGCGAAAAGGCTCTGCCTCAGTGATACCGTAAGTCTCCTGAATGGAAGCGACCACACCATGTAGGACTCGGACTAATGTGGGAGCTCCACAATAGCATGGTGAAGAAATGTAGCAAAACATGCAACCTCTATTTGGACCATTCGTTGCTAAAAAACGTTTTAATTGTGATGTAACTTGATGAAAGCGCTAATATGCCATCCATCTGTGATCATGATTTTGCTCGAGCCTCTCCCTGGAGATGTAACATTCGGTGTCACGGCACAATGTGTAATGCTCTAATATTTTGCCTCGTGTAGCCAATACAGTAGGTAACTGGCTATTGGAAACAGCCCTTGCTCTGCAGTCATGCAGTTCTTCGCCCCAAACACTTTCAACTAAAACCACACCATCTTGTTATACTTTGTGTCCATGTCAATCAAAACTAAGCATTGTCATCTTTGTAAGGGGCAGATTTGTTTTTTTACTAACAGCTCTGGAAATGCATCCCGGATTGTGCAGCTGTATCGAATAAAGTGGCTGCTCAGGAGAGAGACAGACTACCATCCCCACATATTTCTGACTGAAAAATTAGAGAATCCAGTTACTGAAGATACACTTCCATGGGCCGTAACTATACCTGAAGAGACCTACATTTAGGGCGGCCCGGTAGCCCAGTGGTTAGCACGTCGGCTTCACAGTGCAGAGGTACCGGGTTCGATCCCAGCTCCGGCCTCCCTGTGTGGAGTTTGCATACATTCCAAAAACATGTGGCAGGCTCGTTGGGCCTCTAAATTGTCCCTAGGTATTAGCACCCCTCGCGACCCTAGTGAGGATGAAGCGGTTCGGAAAATGGATGGATGGACCTACATTTACATTTGTCTGTAATTTGCTGAATAGAAAATGTGACCCCAAAATATTACCGAGATTGAACTCTGCTGGAAAGCTTTTCCGAAGCCTATTTACTATAATTGAACTGAGCGGCATTGTCAGTGGGATTAATGTATACCTGTCCCGACTATAAATAACAGATGTGCTTTGAGTGCACGCACGTATGTTTGCTTTTATGCCAGAGCAAAGGCATACTATCTGCACTACTAAATCTAATTTTATTGAAATCATAAAGCATGGAAAATCAGTGCTGCACCAAGCACGGGTCCGCATGCAATGTTCAGTCAGTGAGGAGGTTGAGGGTTTTTGTACACGAGCTGCTGGGAAGCAAAGAGGCAAAGCGGGATGAAGCTCAGAACAAGGGAATTCATTTGCAATAATGATAGAAGTAGTTGTTTGTGACTGTGGTCATCGCCAGTAACATTTTGTTTGGTGTTGATTAACTTCATGTGCAGCATGTAGTTACAGTGGTTAGCACGACTCTTTCACAGTTAAGAGGTTCACAGTGTGAATCTCAGCTCAGGCTATGTGCAGTTTTCATGTTCACATTGCGCTTGAGGGTTTCTTTTTTTTTTTTCTTGAGGTACTCCAGCTTCCTCCCAATTTCCAAAAACCTACATGTTAGGTTGATATAGGCCTCTAAATTGCCCACAGTTGACTGGCTACAAGCCAGCTCAGCGTGCACCCCACCTCTCGTCCAAATTCAGCTGATAGGCCCCAGCTCACCTGTGGACCAAATGAGAAGAAGTTGTCTCAAAAATGGCTGGAACTAGTTCAAAGTTGTTTTGCTGTCAACTTAATTCCATAGAATATCCTACGAAAAAATAGTGTTATTGCGATAATTGCAATGTAGTGCGGGCGGCACGGCAGCCGACCGGTTAGCACGTCTGCCTCACAGTGCAGAGGTGTAGGGTTCGATTTCAGCTCTGACCTTCCTGTGTGGAGTTTGCATGTTCTTTCCGTGCCTGTGTGGGTTTTTTTCGGGGTATTTTCCGTTTTCCTCCCATATTCCAAAAACATGCATGGCAGGTTGATTGGACACTCTATATTGTCCCTAGATGTGATTGTGAGCGTGAAGGGTTGTGTGCGCCGCGATTGGCTGGCAACCATATCAGGGTGTAACCCACCTACTGCCCAAAGACAGCTGGGATAAGCACGCCCCTTGTGAGGGTAATTGGATTCGAAAATGAATGGATGGGTGGGTAATATAATAACCCTAATTTTTGGATTGAATTGCTGTGAGAAAAGGCAAGGTGACGTTACTCTGCTCCACTCATTAGGAAGCGAGAGTCCTCTCAACTGTTGCTCTGTCATCATGAACACATTCCTGGTTGGAATTCCTCCAGATATTCAGCTGGAGGGTGGGAAGTGATTTTTTTTTTAAAGCAGTCACTGGAGAATGTGATTGTTGAACCATATTTAATGCATGAGTGTGTAGGAGGTGACAACTCAAACACAGCCCGTGCTGCGGACGTGACCCCGCCTCTATGTTTATGGCTGAAATAGAGCTATCCTGTAGCGTTTTCTCACTGCTGGCTCTGTGATCACTTCAGGGCCTGGCCCTCTTCCAGAGCTTTCTCTACACAACACCGGTTAGATGCATAGACGCAGGCTTGCCACTCTCTCTTCCCCGTTGCTCCATCAATCGGAATTCACGATTTCCTGTGTATTTCCCAGCAGATGGATGTTGCACCCAGTCAATGTGTGTGTGTGTGTGTGTGTGTGTGTGTGTGTGTGTGTGTGTGTGTGTGTGTGTGCGTGTGTGTGTGGCGGGGGTGGAGGGATTTATTGCACACGGGCCACTTTGTTTTTTTATGAGCAACCTCTCTCTACATTCAGATTGAAAATGTGGTTGTCATTGAAAGTGTCATGTTGTGCTAAAAATAAAGCAGATTTGATTTTTATTATATTTTTTATGAAATGTTTAAAAAAAAGCAAAATAATCATTGATGTCAATGGGGTTTTTTTTTTTGCTTCAAAGCAAAATTCTCTACGGGCACAACAATCACCAATCTTTTCATATTCTGATTCATGCACAAGGTATGGAGGAATAAAATGTGAAAAGATTGCTCCCCCAAAAAATGTGTCAATGATTTCTGATATTTACCGCACATGTCGTCCAGAAAGGATGCTGCAGTTTTAGCATTGCATTAGCAAGAAGTAGGTCAGTAGATACAAGCACGGTGAGGTTCAGGTCAGCGGCACTTGCCTAGCCTGTGGCGCTTCTCGTTAGCAGGTCAGATGGCACGCCAGTGTGAGTACCAGACGACAGGTTTTCTATTGCACCGTCCTGGACTGGGGCCGTGGGCCCAAAGTAGGTTAGCAGCCCGCACATTACTGAGGGTTCCCCCAGCGCCAGATGTCGGCTTAGATAAATAGCAATCTACTTTTTTTTTCACGCTAGAATGCTCTTAGCGATAAATCTTTGCATAAATATTTGTGCTCTTAACTAAGCGGTTGGATAACTTTATTAAGTGTATTGCATAGTCGACTACAATTTAGCAAAGGGAGTTGATACATGGCAGTTTCTGATGTGAGGTTGTGTACTTTTGAATTTGCGCACGTCCTGAAAGATGACGGTGACATAGCAGCATAGCGATTTGTTCTGGAGAACTTGCTGAATTAAAAAAAATTGAGAAACTCGCTTTTGATGTATTAGATTTGTTGAACAAGATTCATGCGGAAAACTCTGTTTTTGAGGATGCGTTATACTGAAGACTGACGACACGAGGATGCACCTTCACTTTGAAGCCAAGTGATTATCAGCATTACAGATCATGCAATGTCTTCCCGAAGATCATGTGATAGCCTGAGGAGGAGGGAGCCTGTTCAGGGTGGCAGAACCAAAACCTCTTTTGTCTCAGGCATGTTTGCGTCCTCTACATGGAATGATTATGAATAAGGAGGATGTCAGCCGTGTCATTTATACTTGGGGATGTAACGTATGCGTTTCTGTTCAAGGCAATACTTTCTCATTTTGTTTTTCTCTTTCAGCTGAAACTGCCACTGCGGGTCTTGTTAGTCACACAATCCATTGAACATTTAATCACCTGGTGTTTTTTTTCTTTCCAATAAAATGTGAATAATGTCCGTACCAATGCTCAAAAGCTTCTAATCTTCTTGGTTACCCTCTAAAGTAGACAGACGCTAATGTCCAATTATTTCTGAATAAAGAAGGAGTGTCATTCCAGATACCAGTATTTCCAGAAAGTATGTTCTTGCAAAGGCTTCGATGGGGCTTGCCCCTTTCATTAGCATGTCAAATGCTTCGCAGGCTCTGAGGAATAACCCAAGTGTCACAGGTTGGTGACAATGGGCAGCAGTGATCAATCGTGATTGATCCACATCCCTGATACGTCACTGCCAAATATAGTTGACCACGAGGGACGTGCTCGCACAGAAAACCACTTGAAACAAATTAATTTTTTACCGCTGACACCAGACAGTGTTTATTTCCGTGAGAACAATCATCTTTGTAACGTAAGCGAGTGTTGAAAATAGACCGCAGGCATTTCCATACCATTTGAGGGTGGGGTGCTGTAGCACCCCTAAAATGTGAGCAATTTTTGGGGGGGTGCTGTATGTCCCTTTTCAAACAAGCTAGAAAAAATGTCTAACCATGCAGTGTTTGTTTGAAATGTGATATTTTAACTAGAAGTATAAAGCACCTCCCGCTTGCCTCGTTATGGTTTGTTCCAACCGTTCCCACCTCTCCAAGTTGAGGCACAGCATGTTATCTGCACGGAGCCGTGCGCTGCCTTCCAGTGCGATAAAGTTATGGTGTAAGTACCTGGCTGGAACCAGGACATGTGGAAAAATGTCTGCCAGTAAATTCTGGCCCCCGGTTAGCATTCTCATTCCTCATGTTGTCACAATTTATATTTGATGTTTGTCAGGAAGGCTTGAGCTGACATTTTCTTCAGCGAGGAATGTTTGGTTTTTTTTTTTTTCGAAAACTATACGTCTTGTCTTAATCGCTGCTGACAGTGAAGATATCGGGTGTTGTTTGAATTGTGGCTTACAGAAATGTTGCGAGCGTTCAAAGGTGACACACCTGATGTCAATAGCACAGTAATTATGTTTCGACACTTGTTTGTTACCAACAACCTAGCATGATGAAGGTCGGTTGGTTCATTATGTGTTGGAGTTTTTAATGTTTCTGAGTCCTACGAAGAAACACTTCTAAACTCGGTGCGTGGATCTGGAATTTGTTCTAATCTCTTTTTGACGAATATTCCAAGAGCACCATGGGCGACAGGGATACCAGCAGCGCACACTTCCATCCATCCATTTTCCGAACCGCTTGATCCTCACGAGGGTCGCGGGGGGTGCCGGAGCCTATCCCAGCTGTCTTCGGGCAGTAGGCGGGGGACACCCTGAATTGGTTGCCAGCCAATCGCAGGGCACACAGAGACGAACAACCACCCACACCCACACTCACACCTAGGGACAATTTAGAGTGACCAATCAGCCTGCCATGCATGTTTTTGGAATGTGGGAGGAAACCGGAGCACCCGGAGAAAACCCACGCAGGCCCGTTGCCAGACAATCACAGGGCACACAGAAACGAACATTCATATGCGCTCACATTCACACCTAGGGACAATTTGGAGTGTTCAATCAGCCTGCCGTACATGTTTTTGGAATGTGGGAGGAAACAGGAGTACGGGGAGAACATGCAAACTCCACACAGGGAGGCCGGAGCTGGAATCGAACCCGGTACCTCTGCACTGTGAAGCCGACGTGCTAATCACTGGACTACCGGGCCGCCAGCGCACACTTGTTTCTCCTTATTTTGTTTCATTATGTGCTTTAATTGGAATGCGCCACACAGAGTTGCATGTCATACATGCAGTTTTAGAATTCTGCATTGAGATGTATTTAAAAAAAACAACACACAATTATATAAACACGTATCCAATATACAGTAGTACCTCTACTTACTAACGTCTCTTCATACGAAATTTTCGAGTTACGAAACGTCTCAACGGGAAAATGTTGCCTTTCTTACAAAAGAAGTTTCAAGGTACGAAAGGTAAAAATACAGTATGGCCTGCTCGTCATAGCTCAGATTTTCCTGAACGCAACATAGTTATAGCTGCTCTGCCACTGGCTATTACCGAGCATTATCCCGGCATCCCATTGGCTAAGAGGGACTGCTGCCATAAGTGTCTATGTGTGGTGATCGATAAGTGCATATGCAGCATCCTCGTCATTTGCCCCTCGGGCCAAGAGGCGCTCCGATACTTTTACGTAAATGTGGATCACCCAAAAAAAGTGTTCACCAGTCGGGCGATCGCTCACTATGCTGATGTTTGCCTTGCACATTTTCGAAGGATTGTAAAAAGGCAACAACAGCAAACGTCGTTGGCTCAGTTCTTTAAAAAAACGCCAGGCAAAAACCACTTCACGCAAATTAGGGCATTTACATGGAAAACGCGTCTCTCTTTCCAACATTTTTTTGTTAAGAAATTTCTTCCAGAACCTATTAATTTCACTGTATTCTATTTTACATTCAATAAGGGAAACCCAATGATATTGTCATTAAATGGCACAGTCCGCCACGTCTTGAGAAAAATGGCAAGCTCATATTTTGACGTCAAAGTCAATCCAGGGTCTGTTTGGCTTTTCATGTGGCAGCCGGAAGGGAAGGTGGAGGTTTCATGAGCGTCACTGGAATCCCTGCTGTCTCCAACTGGTATGTCACGCAGGCTGTGAGTGCTGCTGACTGAGAGAGAGAGAGAACGCTCTGTAGTGTCGCCTCTGAGATGCTCGCACGATAACTGTGGATGGCGCTGACACTTTCTCACCCAAATGATTCATTTATTTCGTCCCGCGGAATGCGGAAGATTGTGTTACTTTAGCCTTGTATATGCAGCTCCTCAGCCGTGCCTTGACCTTGTTCAGGGTAAAGTGACTACTTACCCTCAGTCGATCAGAATCTTGAGTTCCATCTATTACTGTGGTTCTGGAGATGCAAGTAGTCGTCCTGGGTGGCTATATGCGTGGTGTTAGTGTGCAATCTATTCTTGACCGCCATGCCTGAGAGCACCTCTCTCTGCAAAGTTCTGGCCTGGCCTCAATCAGAGTTGATTTGTGGTCTCAGTTGTTTCTGCTATTATTCATCCTCCTCGTCTGCACAATTCTGCATTGATTATTTTCTGTATGAGTTAAAACCAGCACTGTAAGTCTTCACTGTTAAGCTCATGCTGTCCCTTATCGAATACCGCGATGCCTCCTGGGCAATGTACACCATGTGGTGATGTAACTTTGTGACGGTATGTTGAAGAGAATATAGTCTCAGGAGCAATTTTTCCCTTTTTCGGTTTCCATCTTACTATTTATAATACTAATCAATAAGTAGATTACAAAACTGGTGATGAGGATGACATTCTAGGTCACATCGTTGCTGGTGAATCAACCAGTCCGGATGCTGGTGGGCATCAGTACAGTATAAACGTATCTGTGGTGTCAGAAGTTGTTCACTAAAAGAAATTGTCGTACATTGCTACCCAAGAGACCAACTTATTTAATTTAAGGGCATTACATAGGTAAGCCTCAGTGTTAGCACGTCACAGTGTACCGGGTTCGAGGAGTTTGCTGTTCTCCCCGGGCCTGCGTGGGTTTTCTCCGGGTGCTCCGGTTTCCTCCCAAATGTGGCAGGCAGTCAGAAAATGGTATTCTTTCCACTCTGCCTTCGGTTTCAGGGAAGTCTGTGTGACCGGCCTTCTTTCAGGGAATCGTCCGGCTTTGCTGTGTTGCCGAATGCCAAAGATGAAACTGACCTGGCAGGAAGTGTTCTTGATTATGTAAATATTAGGTTGTGCAGTTTAGTTTGGTATAATTTGTTACACAATTCCTTGCTTCGAGAATAACAGATCCGTAAAATACCACTTTTTTGTGGAGCTCAAACACGCTGCGGTCAGTTGATCACTCAACAGGTCATCGACTCTTTTGTGTTACTACCACAATGGAATCAAAAGAACACCAGCATTAACCGAAACCTGCCATTGTTTAGCAATAAACAGCCTAAAAAATACATCTCTTCGAAATGAATGCCAAAATAGCAGGTTTAATTACAGTACATTATCCATCCATCCATTTTCTGAACCGCTTAATCCTCACTATGTTCGCGGGGGGTGCCGGAGCCTATCCCAGCTGTCTTCGGGCAGTAGGCGGGGGACCCTAATTGGTTGCCAGCCAATCCAGGGCACACAAAGACGAACAACCATCCACGCTCACACTCACACCTAGGGACAATATGTTCAATCAGCCTGCCATGCATGTTTTTGGAAAAAACCGGAGCACCCGGAGAAAACCCACGCAGGCCGGGGAGAACATGCAAACTCCATGGATAACCCGGTACCTCTCGTGAAGCCGACGTGCTAACCACTGCACTCAGTACATTACTATGATCCCTACTCCATTTTTATTTAAAAAAAAAAATCATCATTATTCTCGCTGAGCACTCCTGTCAGAAACCACGGCAATGTTAATGTTAATGGAATCAATTCAAAGTTTCGGGGCTTTCTCATTTCCATCCAAATGCTGCTAGTTTTATTACAATTGCGCTAACCGAAACGCTGTCAAGTCGTTTATGTATTTCGCACTATTCTATTACCCCGTTGTGGTATTAATGTGATATGATCCGCCAGATCTTTCTACACTAACTGCCGGGAAGGGCTACGGTGACCAAATACGGGAGGATTTCTGCATTCCGCTGAGGCTTGTTCACATACAAGCTACCATCTGTTAATCTTCCAACATGAATCTGACCTTGTAAATGAGGTGACCTTCTCTTCAGATATCATTTCACGTCTCTTGGTTGAGTGCAGCATCCGTTCTAAGCGCTTACCGGAGTAAAAAGGTTACCTGGTTTCATTGAACAAATACAGACGTCTGTTTTTTTTGGGACCAGGCGTGACTGAAATCACATCGCGGTGTTTTATCCTGTCACAATTGTTTTTACTCGGTAGCTGCACAAGAGCTGAGTATGAACGTTTTTGTTCGATTATCTCGCGAGTATGTTAGACAGCAGAAGTCAAGCAGATGGTTGGACAACCTCGGCCCGTCGGCGGTACATCTTGCATGCATATCAGAATGCATTAGTTTAGCGTCTAAAGAGATGCCTCTTCCAGGGTTCTTCTTCTTCTTCTTCTTTTTTTTTAACGCATGTAATTGCACTCCACCAGTCAGCGCGCTTTCAGATGGATGTAACGCGTCGTGAAAAAGATGCGAAAGATTACAGCATATAGACCAAAAATAGACATCATTGTTTCCCCCCCCTTCCATTATGTGCTCTGATTTCTTCCCCTCGGCTATTCTTTGGCGACCGAGATTGGCGCTGCTGAGAAACATGTGTGGAACAGTAAAAAGATTTTTAAAAAAGAAAGTATTTGAGCCAAGCACTCGGGAAATGTACAGTATACAAGGTCGAAGTATTTCATCTTGATCTCTGGGATGTTTGCTGGATGTCAGTGAGACATCAACACAAAGTGTCCGTTGTTCTTATGATACATCGCCTTTTCAACGCCGCGAAACAAGAGCGGAACAGGATTCTGTGGAAGATGATACATTATGCTAGAGGCGCCCTAAACGGATTGTCTATCGGCCGTACACGCGTGTGTACACTACACGGACACAAGTATTGGGACACAAAGGCATGACTGCTGCCGGAAGGGAAAATAGAATCCATCCATCCATCCATTTTCCGAACCGCTTCATCCTCACTAGGGTCGCGGGGGGTACCGGAGCCTATCCCAGCTGTCTTCGGGCAGTAGGCAGGGGACACCCTGAATTGGTTGCCAGCCAATCGCAGGGCACACAGAGACGAACAACCATCCACGCTCACACTCATACCTAGGGACAATTTAGAGTGCCCAACGAGCCTGCCATGCATGTTTTTGGAATGTGGGAGGAAACCGGAGCACCCGGAGAAAACCCACGCAAGCCCGGGGAGAACATGCAAACTCCACACAGGGAGGCCGGAGCTGGGATCGAACCCGGTACCTCTGCACTGTGAAGCCGACGTGCTAACCACTGGACTACCGGGCCGCCCGGAAAATAGAATAATGTGTGGTATTTATTTTTTCTGATTGAAAGCGTAGAAATGTCCAAAATGTTTGTTATTTCATCAAGATGTGTGTCAAAAAAACAAAACAAATGCAGTATCAGTTGGATTCAGAAATGGGTTCGTAGCGGTAGGCTTTTCTGCATGGGATTGGAGCAAATGTGATTTTGTCCGTGGAATGGACACACCAAAGGTCACTCCCGGAGTTATACAAGGACTCAGTTGTATCTGGCATATTGTCAGATTCTCCGAGCACCTCGAGGCACTTCCTCACACTTGCGGGGAGGAAGATGAAAATAGTCAGCTTGCATCGCAGCAACTTAAGTTCTGCTCACGCGTCCTCACGCAATACTGAAATAACCTTGACTGTTGTTGGTGGGCGGCCCGGTGGTCCAGTGGTTAGCACGTCGACCTCACAGTGCAGCGGTGCAGGGTTCAATTCCGGCTCCGGCCTCCTTGTGTGGAATTTGCATGTTCCCCCTGGGCCTGCGTGGGTTTTCTCTGGGTACTTCACTTTCCTCCCACATTCCAAAAACATACAGGGCAGGCTGATTGAACATGCTAAATCTCAGGTGTCAAACTCAAGGCCTGGGGGCCAGATCTGGCCCGCCACATCATTTTAAGTGGCTCGCAAAATCAAAGATGACAACTTCCATGATGCCTGCTAAAATCGGTGCCAAAATTTCACATTTTCATATGTAATAAATCAGTGACATATTGTAAGCATTTTCCTGTTACCAACCCCCTCATTATAGTTTGACTTTTTTAATACAGTTTCAGTTATCACAGCCCTCCAAGGGAAACGTTAATTGTAATGTGACCCACGACAAAAATGAGTTTGACATCCCTGCTCTAAATTGTCCTGAGGTGTGAGTGTGAGCATGGATGGTTGTTCATCTCTGTGTGCCCTGCGATCGGCTGGCAGCCGGTTCAGGGTGTGCCCCGCCTACTGCCCGTTGACAGCTGGGATAGGCACTGGCACGCCCCGCGACCCTTGGGAAGATAAAGCGGCTCAGAAAATGCATGGATGGATGTAGTTGGTGCACGTGAGGAACGTGGTGTTATTTTTGTGGCCATATTAAATCAAGTTCTGGAATATTTATGTGTGTCTGCTGTCAACAGGCGTTAATCAAAGTCATCAATGTTTTTTTTTTCTGTCAATGCTAAGCTATTGAACGCGAAAGCTGTTGGATGCTATTTTGCAGCCTGGCCACTTGAGGCATCTAGCTGCCCCACACCAAGTCTGGTTCTGCTCAAGTTTGTCTTTTCTTTCCAAATGGGAAGTTTTTCTTTCCACTCCTGTCAAGCGCTTACTCGTGGGGAAGTTGTTGTATTTGAACTGCTGCTAAGCACTGCATTTTAAATCCATTATGGCCTATATACCTGTAGATATATATTCCTGCCTGTCAAGGTTATTTCGTTTTCGTTTATCTTCTGCTCAAAGTGATGCAGCTTCAGAACATTGAACATAAAGTACTCTCTGCCGTTGCAGGGGCTGTCACATCCTGACAGCTGTTTGCTGGTCCCTGCCTTTGTCCGGGGTCAGATGTCTTTAAAAACAGCCCCTCGCTTTCAGTTTGAAGTGGCTGATTATACATTTGCACCGACGTGATGCTTTGTCTTTATTTCTGCCTCGTTCGTGATCCTGTATCAAATGCTGTGCTGTCACATTAGGGATTAATGACATTATTATTGGATGACTCGCATAATTTCTGGCATGTATGAGCTCAGATAAGAGCTGATATGGAGAAGCATGCACTATATTCATTACTGTTTATTTCTTGGTGCCTAGCCATTGTCATGAAAAATGGAGCGTATCTCAAGAGAGAGGGGCCGCCGTGAAGGTAAGCCTGGGAAGTGAAACAGATGCCTCATCTGCTGCAAAATAAAACATTTTGATTGAGTCAATCAGACACCTTTGAGGGCAAAGTGCTGCAAAAGCAAAAAAAATAAAAAATCAAGCACATTTATTTTCATAGCACAATCCACTAGCATCCGGCTCCTCTCCCTTGACGGTACCTTGCATTGATGTGAGAAGCACACACGCAGCCCACGTGGTGGATGTGCCTTTCGCAGTCATTTTTTATCATGTGTCACACTACATATTAATGTGTTTTGATTCTTGGGACAACCAAACATGGTGGAAATATGAGTACCATAATGAAAAAGGATGTAATTTTATATAATAGACCAATTGTGGTGTACTGCACTCGCTGAAATTATTAATTTCAGACACTTTTATATGATTCTGTTGCCATTTGGAAAAGGCACGCATTGAGTTTGGTGTAAAAATAGGCCAACCTTTCAACACTGACTGGTTGTACTTTGAAAGCAATGAACAAAATATACTGTTAAAGAAAAATAAAAGGAACACTTGAAGTTAGATTGTGCTGTTCCCTGTATTTTTTTTTGAGCCGCTTCGTAAATCAAAATTTTATTTTTAGAGTTCCGGTTATATTGCTTGCTTCTCTTTATGACATGCGCACACTCATGGCAGACAAGGCATGCTAAGTGTCTTGAAAGGCGCTTATAAATAAAATGTATTATTATTATTATAAAGGCACTCTAAAGATGCCATACCAACACACACACTGCCTTTTAAGTTGGATATAAAAAAAAATATCTATCTATCTATCTATCTATCTATCTATCTATCTATCTATCTATCTATCTATCTATCTATCTATCTATCTCTCTCTCTCTCTTTCTCTCTCTCTCTCTCTGTCTCTCTCTCTCTGTCTCTCTCTCTCTCTCTCTCTCTCTCTCTCTCTCTCTCTCTCTCTCTGTGTATATATAAAAAAAAATCCTCGTCTCACCCCTCGGGTGGTGTCCGTCCCCCATTCAGCTCGGGTCCTCTACCAGAGGCCAGGAAGCTCGAGGGTTCTGCGCAGTATCCTTGCTGTTCCCAGCACTGTGCTTTTCTGGACTGAGATGTCCGATGTTGTTCCCGGGATCTGTTGCAACCACTCATCTAGTTTGGGGGTCACTACCCTGATTGCTCCGACCAACACAGGCACGACTGTCACCTTTACCTTCCAGGCTCTCTCCAGCTCCTCTCTGAGCCCTTGGTATTTCTCAAGTTTCTCGTGTTCCTTCTTTCTGATGTTTCCATCACTTGGGACCGCTACATCCACAACAACGGCTTTCCTCTGCCCTTTATTTATGATCACGATATCTGGCCTTTTAAAACACCCAAGGCCACTTTACAATCAGGAACAAGAACAATAAAACACAATGCGGCTGACCAGCGGCAGCCAAACACGCCAGCGTTCACTCAACCCGGAAGTCAGAAAGAAACCACAAGGGAGGGAGAGGGGGAGAAAATTATTCAATCAAGATTTTGAAAAAAAGCAGATGTGTTTGGTGAAACGCTTCCTTGTGTAGCGTCCATTGTGAGCAGACGAGTTTGTATTGTTCAATAAAAAAAAAAGCAGACGTGTTTGGGCAGACGCTTCTGTTAGGGGGAGTGAAATCCCCCTCTTTTCATAATGGTTTGCCCTGGCAGCACGGGGGGGGGGGGCGTGCGTTTGTTTACGGCTGGCATTTTTCAATGCAGCGGCACATAATGAACACTCTGGTGTCCGGTGTCTCATTATTATGCAATAATCGTACAGAAACAGCTTGTGAGCAGACGAGTTTGTATTGTTCGATTAAGATTTTTTTTTGAAAAAAGCAGACGTGTTTGGTGAAACGCTTCCTCGTGTAGCGCCCATTGTGAGCAGACGAGTTTGTATTGTTCAATTAAAAAAAGCAGACGTATTTGGTGAGACAGGGGGAGTGAAACCCCCCTTTTTCAGAATGGTTTGCCCAGCAGCACGGGCGACGTCGTGTTGCGTTTGTTTACGGACGGCATCCAGCGGCACATAATCAACACTCTGGTGTCCGGTGTCTCAGCAGAAACGAGCATCCATTGTGATTGTATTGTTCAATAAAGATTATTTTTTTAAAAAGCAGACGTGTTTGGTGAGAACTATGTAATATCGGGCTGTTATTTTTGCATCGTGTATCAGCCCCTAATCATGGCACCAAAGAAAGCAAGTGGAAGTGGTAAACCTGGTGAAGAAAAGAGGAAAATAGTGCGCAAAACTATAGAATTTTAAGAAAGATCCATCCATCCATTTTCCGAACCGCTTGATCCTCACTAGGGTCGCGGGGGGTGCTGGAGCCTATCCCAGCAGTATAGGCGGGGGACACCCTGAATTGGTTGCCAGCCAATCGCAGGGCATTTTAAGAAAGATTTGATCGCGAAATATATGTCAGGTGTGGTGTCTCTGTGTTGTAATTGTACTTTGGAATTGCACCAGTTAACTTGTAGGATGAAAGGAGTTATAATAAAGACAGGGAGGTATGAACAAAGCCCATCCTGGTCCAATTTTAGGGAATCCCCCAAAAATCAGGAATACTGAAGTGGTGAAAAACCTGAATGCTGTATCTCCATACATGAGTGTTACATAGTGTTCAGTCTTGGAACGTTCTCAGCAATTATCTTCAAACTTGTCTATTGTGTTCAGAAACAGTTCTCAGAAGTCACATGACGGGGTCTTTACATCCTACAGATATTCTCTGGGATCCTCCCAGAAGAGTGGTAGCTGTTATGGCCGCAAAGGGGAACAACATCTCATTTCTTCCATTTTCACTTCCTGTATGTTTAATGTTCAGATGTCCCCATATAGAGTACATTAAATGCCAAGAATGGTCAAATATCACAAGCTGGTCTTCCCACGCTGTATAAGTGAAGCACTTTACGCTGACACATTTGTGACACACTTAGGTTCTGTTCATTTTGGCCTGCATTTTTTTTGGGGCCTGCTCTGTATTGCCTACATGCAATCAAAGTTGACCATTAGAAAAAAACAAAAACTAAAAATCTCAAATGACGCACATCTGTCAATCCTATGTAAAATAATAATAATAATAATAATACATTTTATTTATAAGCGCCTTTCAAGACACCCAAGGACACTTTACAATCAGGAACAAAAACAATAAAATATTAAGCATTCCTCAACGGAGGGCGGGAAAAAAAGCGCTGAGGATGGCCTGCAATGTTAAGGTGACCTGCAGGACAATTTCTGGAGAGAGCAATCTTCCCACAATTGCTTCGAATTTGGCCTTCCTGCACACACTGCTCATGCGCCCACCGTTGCTGGCTTCTAAATTCCCCCAAATGGTCTTTTTGTGAACGAGTCTATCGCTAACTGAAACCAACAGCGGTAATGATTTATGCCAGCAACTAATGTGCCAATACAAGACCTGCACAACCGGCATGTCTCAACGATATAGATATTGTCTGCTCTCTCTGGAGATGAACCATGTAGAACTAATGGAATTGCGCATCTGCCTCCTGTCCACAGAGAGTGCAGAACTAATCGTTTGGAATCACGTTTTTTCGGCAAGCACAAAAGGGAGACAGGTATGTCGATGTGTCTCTTCTAGCCAACTTGCATTTGATCTAAAGAGGGATGTAACTCATTTCATTTATTCATGCAGGCATTTTGACACATTACCATAATGTGCCGCAAGTGGTGTCAGCATAAAGTCGGCATTTATGTCCGATGTCATGCATTTGTGATAAAAGGTGACTGATAGGAAGGTGTTGCTTTATGATTCCGTTTAAAATAAATGATGATAAAAATCCCGCAAGGTTAATTTCATTTGATCATTCGACGAACAGGGGAAAAAAAGCTTATTTTTCTGGTATTATATTGTAACACGTTACAGGCACATAATTTGGAATAATGGCCCTTTACTTGACAACTACTGCTTAATGTCATTGCTCCCAGATGGCACTCAGTCTGAAGAGGAGCATGGTGAAACTCTCAATTAATGAAATCAAACACATTTTATGTAATTGTTCCGTCTCATATACAAAATTCATCAACATATTCATTATGTAGCACAAGACCGTGGAGGAGCATACTAATAACACAAACCAATCAGCACAGTGAACGGCGAATATAAATGAAAGCACTGCTGTTAGGATTGATTTTTTTTTCCTGACAATTTTGACTGGAGGCTATTTTGGGTTCTCATTCCCATCTTCCTGATCCATGCCATCCATATCATAGTGATCAGTTGGAAGCGTTCAAAGCTACTGACGCTAATGCAACACATGTCAATCCACAGTAAATGACAGATCACAGCAGCAATAAGAAACGTTTCACCGTCGTCATCAGCCAATATGAACCCCCTTTCTTTCTCTGTGCTACTTCCAGCGTTGGGCTTTCATAAATGCTTTACGGCGACGTCTGTTGTGCCCATGCCATGCCATGAAATAACACCCAGCGAGGACACACAACAATGATTTCATTTTCTGACACTCGCTCTTGTGCTGCTCCCCGGGTGGGCGGATCTTGATTACAAGATGATGCCATAAAAAGGAGAGATTAAAAGAAACTGCAGAGCCGCAGCTGTGTAGCCAGTCTCACCGTTAGATCGAAGTTTAAGCCGAGGGGGGTGCAGGCCAATGCTGCTGTTTTTATTACTTCTTGAAGATGTTTAGATGATGTATCTTTTTGTCTTGTGAACGCAAGCCGCATGTAGACACTGGCAGGTTTCTTGCTTGCTACAGGCGGTACTCCTGTCAGATGATCCCAGCCTTGCAAGAGACCCGCAGAGCCGCACTGATGTAATTGATGGCTTAACCGGTTATTGTAGAACTCAGCAGGGCTATTTTAGTGGTCATTTTTGGAGTGCATCCCCGCATGGGTGTGAGCATGTATTTACAGTACTGTACTAAACCTTGAGTGTTTTTAATTTTTCTGCGAAATTCTAATGAGTGCATTCTCACAGGTCTCACATTTGTTTCAAAATCGATGAGAAAATTACTTTTGCATGGTTTTTTTTTCCAATTTTGCTGAGCCACACGACACCATTCACTTCCCTTCGAGGTGCAGAAAGATGATTACCATATTTTCTACCCTAAAAGGCGCACCTAGAAACATTCACTTTTCCCAAAAGCCTCCGGTGCGCCTTATAATCCAATGCGCCTTATACATGGATCCATATTCTGATTTAATGCACGTAGTATTTTAAATGGTCGCTTTATTAAGTCTGTAGCGGTTATGAGGGCTCTATATAAATAAAGCTGTATTGTATTCCCTCTAGCGTAGCTCCATCTAGTGGATGCATAATGCAACTTCAGCCAACATTGTGGCTTCTTTTTTGTGCACCTTATAATGCAGTGCGCCCTATATATGACAACAGTTTTAAAATAGCCCATTCATTGAAGGTGCGCCTTATACTCCGAAGCGCCTTATACTCTGCAAAATACGGTACGCTTAGGTGCTGAGGACCAGGGTGCTTGTTGCACCTCATTCAACATGGCTTGTTTCACATCTCTGTGGCTTACTGCACACAGGCCACCAACACTGTAGTTGTGCTTCATTAATCCTGTCAAGCGTGAAACAGACAGATACATTAAATGGGCCACTAAAAACAATTGGGTCGTTTTAAAGCTCTTGTGTCTCATTTTACTGGGACAGTACTGGGTTAAATCATAGGAAAATGGTTGGAGGTCTTTATCGTTGCACATTGCCCGATGCTCCTATGTCATCGGCTCTACGATCGATCCAACCTTTGAGCATGGTCCAAAGTGGTGGGTGCATGTGAAAAAGTGGCGTCACCCCCTCCCCCTTTACCGCAACAAGAGTGACCTTGAGTCAGGCCCTCCTCCCTTGACTTCTTCATGTGGAGCTGCTCGAGAGTGAATCTCTCTAAGAGGTTTTTTGCTTTAATTATAATCATCATCATCATGGTCAATGACTTATCATTCCTGCACATGTTTGATTAAATTCCGTTGCCGCGGCTAAAAATAATCAACACTGTCAGGTATCCATTTTCTGAAGGATTTAGGTATACAGTATTTTGTTTATTTTGTTTTGGCAGCGATGAACCATAAAATGTGTGTGTGTGTTTGTATATATATATAGTATATATATATGTATATTTTGTATATATATATATATGTATATGTATATATATAAATATATATACTGTATATGTATCTAGGGCGGCCCGGTAGTCCAGTGGTTAGCACGTCGGCTTCACAGTGCAGAGGTACCGGGTTCGAATCCAGCTCCGGCCTCCCTGTGTGGAGTTTGCATGTTCTCCCCGGGCCTGCGTGGGTTTCTCGGGTGCTCCGGTTTCCTCCCACGTTCCAAAAACATGCATGGCAGGCTGTTGATATCAAATTGTCCCTCGGTGTGAGTGTGAGCGTGGTTGGTTGTTCGTCTTTGTGTGCCCTGCGATTGGCTGGCAACCAATTCAGGGTGTCCCCCGCCTACTGCCCGAAGCCAGCTGGGATAGGCCCGGCATCCATAGTGAGGATTAAGCGGTTTCAGAAAATGGATGGATATATGTATCTATCTATCTACATATATATATATATATATATTATATATATTTCCACTAAAATGAATGTATATTTATATATATATATCCATCCATCCATTTTCCGAACCGCTTGATCCTCACTAGGGTCGCGGGGGGTGCTGGAAGCCTATCCCAGCTGTCTTCGGGCAGTAGGCGGGGGACACCCTGAATCAGTTGCCAGCCAATCGCAGGGCACACAGAAACGAACAACCATCCACGCCCACACTCACACCTAGGGACAATGTAGAGTGTCCAATCAGCCTGCCATGCATGTTTTTGGAATGTGGGAGGAAACCGGAGCACCCGGAGAAAACCCACGCAGGCCCGGGGAGAACATGCAAACTCCACACAGGGAGGCCGGAGCTGGAATCGAACCAGGTACCTCAGCACTGTGAAGCCGGCGTGCTAACCACTGGACTACCGGGCCGCCTATATATATATATACATACAGTATATACAGTCAAACCTCGGTTTTCGGACGTCTCGGTTCTCGTACAATTCCGTTTTCGAACTAAAATTTCGAGTTTTTTATGCCTCGGATGCCGAACAAATTTCGGTTCTCGAACTAACTGAGCGCACTTGAATGCGTCATTTCACTCCTCTCGGCTTCGCCTCCTCGTGTGGAAGCGAAGCCGAGAGGAGGTAGCAAAGCCGAGAGGAGTGAAGTGACGCTACCTCGTGTAGCCGTGCTCCCTTTTGTAGCGGCACGCCCACATGTCGCCGCGCTCCCTTGAGTTTCGTCGCAACACAGGAAGCGACCATTGTGAGCAGACGTTTTTGTATTGTTCAATAGATTTTTTTTAAAAAGCAGACGTGTTTGGTGAGACGCTTCTGTTAGGCCGAGTGAAATCCCCCTCTTTTCATAATGGTTTGCCCTAGCAGCAAGGGGCGAGGGGGAAGGGTGCGTGCGTTTGTTTACATTTTTCAATGCAGCGGCACATAATGAACACTCTGGTGTCCGGTGTCTCATTATTAAGCAATAATCGTACAGAAACAGCTTGTGAGCAGACGAGTTTGTATTGTTCGATTAAGAATTTATTTTTAAAAAGCAGACGTGTTTGGTGAGAACTACGTAATATTGGACTGTTATTTTAGCATCATGTATCAGCCCCTAATCATGGCACCAAAGAAAGCAAGTGGAAGTGGTGAATCTGGTGAAGAAAAGAGGAAAATAGTGCGCAAAACTATAGAATTTAAGAAAGATTTAATCGCAAAATATGAGTCAGGTCTGCGGTGTGTCTGTGTTGGCGAAGGAGTTCGGGATGCCGAAATGCCCCGCCTACTGCCTGCTGACAGCTGGGAGAGGCGCACGCCCCACGACAGATAGAGAGAGAGAGAGATGTTCCTTCAATTTTTATGTTACTATGTTAATGTTAAAATTGGTAATCTCCCATTACATTTGTACAGTTTATGGTGTGAAATTGTAAAAAAAAAAAGTGGTTTAAAAAAGTTGTTTTCTTGACTTGGAACGGATTAAAACATTTTACATTGATTTCAATGGGAAACATGGTTTCGGTTTCCGAACAGTCTTCTGGAACGGATTAAGTACGAAAACCGAGGTTTGACTGTATATATATACATACAGTATATATATATATACAGCCATCTCGTTACCTCTGCGTCCCGCGTCCTAGACGCATAATTTTCCCGCGGGACGCACATTTCCAAATAATGTGCGTTTTTGGGACGCAAGGAAATTTCTCAGTCAAAAAAAAACAAAACCATGGCGGGCCTGAGGATTTCACGTAACTGTCGTTACCGGTAGCGTGTCGTTTCCGTGGCGTCATTTGACGGTACCGAAAAATCGTTTAACCATAAAAGTTGTTTGGGGACTTCCCCCCCCCCCCCTCGTTCTAGTTAAAATGGTATAACCCAAGAGGCAAGGTGCCGCTTGCTACTGTTGTTGCCAGTTGCCATTCATGCTACTAAAGCATCAGTCAAACGCCATCGTGACTTGTGTCATTATTAAACAAACACACGAGTTGACTGTACGCGATCTAAACTCTCCTGTGTGATGAACGCGATTTCAATGTGCCTGTATGTGTGTTTGTGGTGTGGCGTGTGAGTGTGTTTCTTCTCATTTACATTCGTCTTGTTTTGTTTTCAGGGGTGGGGGGCGGGGGGCGGAACAGATAGCGTTATGTGCGAAGCGGGTTATTTTACTAACCCTAACCCTAACCCAAACTGAGGAATGGCGCGAATGAAAGTTTGAGATGGCAGCGAAAAAAACTCACAAAGGTCTACTAATTGCTGCATTTAAGAAATGGGAATGCCAGTCTGATTTTTCGTATGAATCGTCCAAAGGGCGTATCACTAAATTCACCTGTGATGTGATGCTTATGTTAACTGTTGGTAGAAATAATGATGACGTGTGGTAGATTCTTTCGTCAAATTGATAGTAGATTACACATGCATCGTTTTGGGAAGAGGATGTCAAGGCAAATACTTACCTGTATTAATGATTACCAGTAAATTAAACTTTGCAGTGTGAGATTGGAAAAAATACTCTGATTTTGTGGTATGCTGTATTCATGATGCCATATGAGTACCGGTACATCATATTTTGATTTATTTATTTTTTGGGGATAAACCTGGAGTACACAGCTGCTAATGTAATGTTCATTGTTAATGCATAGTTTTCAAACATTTACCATTGAAACATTATACTTTGGAGTTTCAGAATTCTTGATTATGAATATCAGTCAAAATAGAAAAGTGGGTTCCCATGATGAACGTTTACAGAACCCAAAATTAGTAACCATGGTTTCCCTTTGGGTAATCAGACGGAACCGAAAAACGGTTACCGCGAATTTCCGAAATCCTCAGGCCTGCTACTGAATTATTAAAATTTTTGCAGCATTTGTTTATAATTGTATGTATATGTTGTTGTTTGTGTTATTAGCATATGCAATTGAATAAGTAGACCATTTCAGAATTCGAAACTTGGGACTTGCTAAATGCATAATGGGACTCATACTTTTCTGATCAGCGAGTCCCTTTACAAAAAAAATATATATATATACATCCATCCATCCATTTTCCGAACCGCTTTATCCTCACTCGGGTCGCGGGGGGTGCCGGAGCCTATCCCAGCCGTCTTCGGGCAGTAGGCGGGGGATTCATTCACATAATATTTACACTAAAATGCATTGGATTGTCCAGATTAATACAGATACATTTTTTAGACGTTAAGTGTAAAAAGATGGCTGGAAAAAATAAATAAACTTTGCGGTTTATATTCATTGATTTGTAATGCCAAAACAACAAAAAAGTGTTCATAAAAACATGATGTGAGATGAGCTTTCGGCTGTGAGTGAGTGAGTGAATGCATAATGTTTGTGTACTATGTGTCCACTACCAGTTGATAAGCTGTTACAGTAATCAGGTTAAAGAGAGTGAAACTGAGGATCATTTTGCCACAGGCTTGTTTCCTCTTGACTTCCCCTTTGAGATGGAGAACCTCTCACTCAAGCACCGACTGAGCAGCTAAGGCCCGGCTGTCTGGCACGGCTGCTCCTAATGATCAACTAACACCACCTTTTGTTTGTATGAAACCCACGATGGGGGGCTGTACCTGCAACCATGCCCTTCATCTCCAGCGTGCAGTGTGAAAATCATTCAAAAATGGTTTTCATCTCCTCAGCTGTACCTTAGGTTAGTTAGTTAGTTTGCCATTTGAGAAAAAAAAAACTTTTGATCTGTCAATCATCCTTGTGCCATCGTGGGCACTCTGACAGCTGTCACACCTCTAGCGTTGGACTTGAGGAGCTTTGCAGAAAGTATTCCGGAATAGCCCAAATTTGTACAGATCCACGAGACAAAAAAAGGGTGATCATCAGGGAAATAATTGTCACGGAACGATCAACAATTGTACCCAACAGCTACATTTATCATCTCGTTTTGTCTACTAATTGGCCGTACATATCAAAAATAAAACTTCAAATTGATCGCATGTAGCGTAATAGTTAGGCTCCGTTATGAAGAAATCATGCTACCAGCGTAGCAGCTATGGCTACGTCATATTGTTTACCGTGAATGTTCTGTTTGTGGCAGATGTCTAACACACGTCGGTGAGGGTTGTGACGTTGGTCAGAGACTCAGACGGGGCGAGAGGTTAGTGGAGTGACGCCGCGTTCAAATCTCACTAGCAGTTGGACCTGAGAATGACTCTTAATGTCGTAGAGCAACTCAGGATCCTATTCAATTGCGCAGGTGTACCTAATCAAGTGTCCAGTGGGCATATGTCACTACTGCGACTATAATAATAATAATAATAATACATTTTATTTATAAGCGCCTTTCAAGACACCCAAGGACACTTTACAATCAGGAACAAAAACAATCAAACATCTTCCATCATCAATGAGAGAACCATGACGGAACTCCAGAAGATCATCGATTAGCTGCTCTGTTTCTCTATTTTCTATGCGACAAAAGCCACCTGATGTGGGAATTATCCAAAACCCGAGTTGCTATGGCAACCCACTGACATGGAAAGGAATACAGTGCATGGGAGTTCTTCACTAAGCATGGCAGCATCCCTTACATGCTTCCACTTTCTGTGATATGGCTCAATCCAGCCTGGCTTAAGCTTTGTTCGGTCGTCATGCATAATTTAACATAGTCGGTCCGGCTCCTGTCAGTTGACCCCCGTTGAACTATACACACTATACTGTTTGCTGGATGCTGGTGGATGTGGGTGGATCTTTAGTTGAGCAGATGTTCATGAGCTAGACGAAAGCCAGAGTGTTTTTTTTTTTTGTAGCAATCAGGAAAACTTGGGCGGTGGGGAAATTAGTTTGAAGGGTGAGGAAAGAAGCAAAGAATGATGTCAGAAAATGTTGAGAAATGATCATCACTGTCACTTTTGTTCACAATTTTACAAGCTGCACTTTTGTTTTGTTCTTATGTTAAGCCATCTGCTGCACCATGTGCAGGGCATGTTCCATGACCTCATTGAATTAATAGTATTCAAAGGCCTAAATGCACAATGTTTGTTGGTTCCAGAATTGAGGCCCAAACAAATCTTTTTAACCGAGCACTTCTTGTGACTAACATTTTTTTGTAAGTGTACAGTCATTCTTTGAGGGCACGTTGTGAACCTCTGAGGTCAAACACAATCCATTCCAGGACGCTGGTTGATCGATTTCTTCATAGCTAGAGGCAAATTCCCTCAAAGCCGTTTCCACTCATAGAAGTGTTAAAAAAAAACACTGTGTAGTGAAACATGTAACGTAATTTTAGCATTTACTGAAGTGGAGAGGGAAGCTTGCTGAAGACTTGGTGAATTCACGCGTCACACTTTCACTTTTTAGCAAGTGTAAATTTAACTGTATTGTACATTTATGTGAAATGAAAAAATGTTTGAAACAAACACTACTAAAAGCTTAAATCCAAATGTGCCTAAAAGTTAAATATAACTGAACTGTGCAAAAAAAAAAAAAAAACGGCTTTGTAAATATTTTTTTTCCATACAATTAAAAAAAGCGACCCGAATATAACAGACAGTGTGAACATTGAATTTAGTGATTATTTGCGTACGTCTTGGGGATGTCCGCATAGCACTTGTGGTACATGTACGACATTTTGAGACTCACTGGGACATCATGCATAACATGTGCATCGAATTCATGCATGACAAACATTTTGCATGATAAATTAGTCTATTATGAATTGTGACTTGAGGAGTATATCATTTTTCCTCTGAGTTTCCTCTGTCAATGCTTTCTTTCTTCAGCCAGTGTGAACATGTCATACTTTAGTGTCTTTCGTTATCACTGGAAGATATGTAAAAAGCTGCAAAGAGATACTTGTGATGTTGTAAGGCACCCTCAAGCTCATTGATGGGGTTTGGGGTTTTCCTTTGCACTGTGTGATTTTATAAAAATTGTTTGGTTGTTTTTTTTTTTGGGGGGGCCTTCTTTGGTTTAAAACAATCGTTTATCATCATGAGAAGAAACCGGTTTTAGTCAAAGTCAATGAAAATGCCGATGCTTATGTTCAGTCAACGTGTACACGTTAATGGAAAAAAAAAATCACAAAATGATAATTCAATTTTTTTCCAGCAGACCCTTCCACAAAGTAGTCAAACTGAAGTGACGCTTTCCCAGAAAGGTATTTTCATTTTACCGACACGCACTATCACAGTGGATCACAATCAGCCCCCTCACATACTTTTCTCTGCTTGGCATATCTCTGTACTTTTGACAGGATGGCTGAGAGGCCCTCTGCATGAATTCAGGATTGCACACAGCACACAGATAAAGAGAAACCTAACCACCGTCAAGGTCTCTCACTGACTCTTTAAAGCTGGCACTTGCTGAAATATATGAACAAGTGCTGTGCGGAGAGCGTGCTCTCCATCCACGTGGTCCCGTGAAGCAGTCGGTGCTGCTGTCCTGCCTTATATGTCCAGGAAAAGGTGGGCACAGCGGCAGCCATAGCAACCGAGGGCCAAGCCACTGATCTGGAAACAATGGGCCGAAAACATGGCCTCTCATTGAACCTCCTCGCGTAGAGCTAAGTGGTTTCAATCACCGATGATGGCAGATTTTATCACATTTGTGTTCGTTTTTATGCTCCACTCAGTTAACAAGAAAATGTAAGAAAAGTACAACAATGATATGCATCACAAAAAAAGGCGAGACTGCAAGACAAACAAATGCTGGTACACCTAAAGTGATGCACTTTTGCTGACTTTGCGATTTGGTTTGTGAAAACATAAATTAAAAAAAGCAAGTGTGTTTCACTTCAGCATACGGGCGGCTCTAAATTGCTGATCGAGCCCCTCGGTGTATCGCAACCCTCCAGCCTGTGTCACTTTCCATTGCTCAGTACGCAAGTGATTGTAGTTAAAGTGTAGTGAGGGGTAAAAGAAAGAAAGTAAGGTGGGGGCTCATTGGCCGGGCGGTCCGACGAGGGATTGGAGTCACCTGATTTACAGGTCGTGACTCTTGAGGCAGAATGTTCCGTTTGTGAGAGTGTGAAATGCACATGGGAGCTCAGACATCTAATAACAATGGTATTTTTTGAAGAGTAGGGTCAGCGAATTGGTTTGTGCTTGGAGACGGGTGATTGCGATCCACCTCGTGAATGCACATTTTACTGCACTGATGTCTGTGGCGCTGTTTGCATGCGCAGTTTTTATTGGGCTGTTGATTTTTAGAATAAAAAGCTTTTTTCATTCAGATTTGTTCCTAAAATCAGTTGAGGCTAAGAATTGTCCACACATGGTTTGGCTTTTTATGATTACCGTAAAATGGCACCCCCCGCCCCCCTAAGACAAGGGTGCGTATTTAACAGAAAGTTGTAAGGCATAGGTATCAAACTCAAGGCCCGGGGGCCAGATCTGGCCCCCCACATCATTTTATGTGGCCTGCGAAAGCACATCAAAGATGTCAACTTTCATGATGCTTCCTAAAATCGTTACCCAAATTTCAAATTCTCATTTGTAATAAATAAGAGTGATACTGTGAGCATTTTCTTGTTACCAAACCCCTCATTACAGTAACTTAAACAATAGTGCGGTGAATAAACTGTTATTCTTGGTTTCAGTCATAATGGCCCTCCAAAGGAAACGAACTAAAATCTGGCCTGCGACAAAAATAAATTTGACACCGGTTTTGTACGGCATGAGTGATCCTTTCAAGCAGTGGTCCCCAAACTTTTTCCTTTGAGTTTGTAACAGAAAAAAGTGTGACTGCAAGAGTACCTAAATGTAAAAATGTATTGTTTTCCAGAAACCCACACAAAATCAAATATCCTTTTCTGGATTTTTCACAGAACAAAAGTCAGGAAATACACAATAAGACTATAAATGAATTAAATAATTACTAAATAACTCTCCAAGGGTTCTTCACAGAAAAAAAAGCCAGGAAATAAATGATACCATTTATGAAATAAATAAGAATCAACTTTACGCTGATGAAGTTTATGCATGACACCACAACCTTCATGACAGAATCCCCAGTCCATACTTGGCAGCACAGTGCTTGCAGTGAATTTGAAACCCTGTTCATCCATCTCCCAGTTTATGCGTCCTATTAGACCCCCGAGACGCGCCCACCGTACTCAGAGCCTCGTCAGTTGTGTTGCCGGCCAGATTTGACTAGTCCAGGTCTTCCATAGTTTGGTGCACTTTGCCGAAAATATCCTCCCCCATCGTAGTGTCTTTGAGACTTTGGAGGGCTGCCAGCTCCTCACACATCTCAAAGTTTGCGCTAACTCCACGAATAAAAATTAGCATCTCATCCAGTGCTAATAAAAAGAATTATTTCGTTTTCTCCTACAGCTGGGCATATACATTACATGTTAAAGTTTCCACATCTAAACGTTTGGGTGCGATTTCTACGACCGGCGACCTGGTCGGACTTTTGTCCACAATCGTGAGAGGGGGGCGAACAGGGGAGATAAGGATGACCCGGTACAAAGGGGGACGCAATCGCTGATAGACTCACGCAATATAAGACGTCTTTCTTCTCGGGACACACCTCCTCCGCGACAGCGTTCATGCATTTCTTGACAAACTCTCCTTACCGCTGCTTGCTATCAGTTGAGCAACATGAAAGCTAGCTCGAACAGATGACTGGTTCAGCTAAGTTTGGTCCAAATGTATTTTGGTGAAACATTTCACTTTTTAGTTTTGACAGTTTTATCACATTTGTCCTTGTAGGCTCTTGTATTTGTCGTTGTGACTGGATTCATAGTGTCTCCGCAGATTGTATTCTTTGAATACCACCACCCCCTCTTGACAGATGAGACAGACAGCCTTTTCTTTGCGTTAAACAAAAAAATAATTGTTTGTCCACTTTGGGTTAAATACCCTGCATTGTGCATCTATTTTTCTCTTCCCTAACCTTTTCGCCATGATCCCGTTCTCTTCGAGAGGGGCGGGTTTAGGACTTTTTTTCTGGGGTTGCCAGATAACGGCACAGACCGCAGAAAGATGCAACGAATGTCACGTTATAGGAAATGTGTTTATGAAACAGTTACTAATTTAAAGTTCATAATGAAAATAGTTCAGAACTAAGGAATATTTTATTGCAAAATCCCAACTTTATTATTAAATACAAATCCACATAGATGAAAAATAAATCAAAATCCTCTCTGGTATTGTTCAGGGGGGCCGGACCAAATGCAGAGGCGGGTCGGATGCGGCCCGCAGGCCGTAGTTTGGGGACCACTGCATTAAAGCAAGAAAGAATCTGAAGAATCTGTTTGGAAATCATATTTTAAGACTGCAGAACAAATTTACACAGTCGCGCAACGATGTATTGTCACACGGCACAAGAAGGCACGCTCAGTAAACACCACATTTTTGATTCCATTGTTTCATATTCAGGGCCTGGAAGTCTTTTCATAGAAAGATTTGTTGATACACCTTCCAAAAAGGTCCCATACTAACACTCTGCAAAAATGGCAGGCACATTGCAGTGCATTATTTTGCCACAAAAACACTCCATGTTTGCACTGATGTAAAGCCGTAACTGTAGCGAGAAGCTATGCAGACAACCTTTCCACATTTCCATTCTCGTAATTGGAGTTGATTCTTTTTTATTCATAAAATCCCTCTACATTCTGTGAACAGGCTGAAAATTGTTACTGAGCAAGAGTGACTGGGTCACCGCATTCATTAGCATCATGTTTTAACAATCCTCTCTTGAAAGGCCTTAATCTTCCCACGCTCCGTCTCTTGCATTTTAATTATTGCAAATATGTATTGCTAGCATTTTTGCGCATCACCCGGAAATTGCTTTTGTCTCACATCCTGCTTGAGTAACATGGCAGCAAAGTGTTTTTTAAATTAGATTTTACAAAGAAGGGTCTGGTTAATATACATTCCCTCTGCATATTTGCTTTGGGAAATCCAACATTATTGTCCTTGAAAGTGCATCTGGTATTTATTGAGCTCATTATTATGAATATACAATTTTCTTTTGCATATACATCTTAATTTCCTGCTCACATCAACCTCTGTAACTATTTGAATGACCGTCCAAGTATTCAGGATTTTAGGGTGTTTCCTTCTTCATAGAGGCGCTCACCGCAAAACTTATGTCACTTCACGAGAGAAATGTGTCATCCGTAAAATTCAAACCACACGACATGTCTTGTGACATTACACGATGCCGCACACTAAAATATGTGCAGGACTCTCGCGTGCAAATATTGACATATTCAAAGTGTATATGCCTATGTACCGAACCTTATTTTCAGTCACGCCGTGATTGTCTCGTGCAGATTAGTCTGGCCATCCAGCAAACAAAAATGACATCACTGTTTCTTTATCCTTTTTATGTCTAAGTGATAAGCTACACATCATTAGGATTTCACAATACAAAAATAGCTACGATGATAAAATAATAATAATAATAAAAAACACAGCCGGCTTTCTTAAACGTCTGGACTGATTGTTCATGAAGTGGGTGTCCGTAGGTAATTTGTTATGTTATCTGACTGTACACTAGTTGGCAGTGTTTTTATAAAAATACTGTTGAGATGGAAAAAGGATGTCCTGCTCACAGCCCGTTAAAAAAAAATACAGTGCATGGCTACACCCTGGCCTTGTTATTTTTCCTCCTGATACTTAAGCCGGTTAAGGCCAATTAAAGGGACGCACAACAAAACACTTCCGTCCTTGCTTAGTGCGTCCTTTTTAAAAAAAACCATCATACACAGTCCTCCATCCCACAAATGGGCATGCATCCGTCACATTCCGTCCCAGGGATGGAATGCTCATCTCTGTTGATACTACTTGTATTCCCGTACTGATGGTAGAATTAATAACACATAACAACACGTGCATGGAATGAGCATAATAATTTACGTTTCTTGTCAAAATTGCACTGGATTTGGATGCAGAATCAGGAGCACTCCTCAAATAATTTGGGGCAGCCATCCATGAGGTCCTTCCTGTCCTCCCAATTTGTACAGGTCAAGATTTGTAGGGGGAGTGGTTTTGGATCGTCGCTGACAGCGTTCGAGAGGCGGAAGCCAGGCGGAGTGAGCGTTCATCCTCAAGGAGCAATCTCTGTCTCCAGCAATTTGGAAGCACATTTGTCAAAATCACAGAATTAGAGCCGGTACATATAGTACCATTGCGTGTCTCGTAAGACAGCTGGACAGCTTTAATAAGAGCAATCTCTTTGTTGCGTGTGCCTTTTATTACCGGATTTGATATTTATCTTGCTCTCAGACATTAGGGCTACAATCAATACAAATGATTTTATCGGCTGGTCCATATTAGTCATCCACACAAGAGAGAAACAGTCACATTCATTGTTGTGAATCCTTTTGAGAGTGTGCTGCTTAGGGGATGCTCCACTTTATTGGATATTTTTAGTGTAAGACGAGCTGCACTCTCGTTCCCCATGACAAGGGCGACATTCATAATTTGTGACCGTAACTTCACCCTTTAAATTGAATTACGGTAGAGTGTGGAGCCCAGGAGCAAAGCGGTATGCAGTCATAGCACCAACAACACTTTATAAATGTTGTTGTTAAAAGATGTCATTTTTAATGTCAAATTCATTTCGGTGTACTGTCTGATTATACAACGGAAGATGAAACGCACCGTTTCAGGGCACTCGTTCAGATTTTTAAACACTTAATTCTTTCCATGGGAAATGATCCATTCCACAATCACGTCCCCATTCTAAACTTTTTTTCATTTATTTTTTAACATTCCTCACTGCCAAGTGACAATTTTAAGACAACAAAACTATTTTTGTAGACATGGCATCTCCACTGTGGCGCAAATGCCAGCAGATTATGATTTATTTATTTATTTATTTATTTTAAATGAGTCCTAGACCAATTTCTCAGACCGGTCTCCGCCAAGCATGGCGGGCCAGCGCAGCTGTAGGAGTGTAGGATCTAAACCTTATGCTTGCTCAGATCACATCTCACACGCAGGGTTCGACAGCCGGTCGAACGCAATGTGTTTTATTAATGTGTGAACATTTTCCATCAAACCCTCTGAATCATAATTCATTATATTTTTAAAATCATTCCACTGGGTGGCACATCTGGGTTCACACGAATGATCAATGTTGGGGGGTAGTGCCTCTCTCACAGCGCGGCTGTACTTCCACCAAGAATCTAATGCATGACTAGCGCGCCACATTAAAAGTGAATGGAAGGAGATTGGCCATGATCGAAGTCGGCTGTGAGCACTCCCACAGTGGCGCAGCCCTCCTCTTTCTCACAACTGCGTTCATCTGCGAATTTACAGTGTCTAACCCGCCCCTGCGTCGAGTTTACAATGTGCAGATTTACACCGTTCACAGAACGAGATCCGTTTGTCTTAACATGAATTACTTAAGGCATAATGTTGTGTTGCAGGTGCATCATATCTGACTTAACCTTTTCATGCACCCTGTAATTTGATAGCATGGTAAGCTGTCCACTGGAGTAACCGCTGTCCCTGAAAGAGTTCATATCATTCGACGACTTGTCCAGGGTCGCAGTTCCAAAACACAAAATATGCTGGAGACCAAAGACGTGTATGTGTGTTTTCTACCCGACTGAATTACATGTGTCGTCTGCACATATGACCCCTGAAAAGCTCAGCCTTGATGTACATAAACATAACGTAATTCATAATGCATATTGAAGGATGTCTTCATGGTAGTAGGATGGTATACTGTAGTCGGTCGGATGTAATGCTGTAATCATAAGACAATGTCATTGACATTATTATTCTCAAAGTGAAATGATAAATGTTGCGTAATAATCATTTCTAGATATTACAAATGCCATACACAGTGATAATTTTACAGTTTACCGCCAGCGAGTCCCAGGGACTCGCTGATCAGAAAAGTATGAGTCCCATTATGCATTTAGCGAGTCCCAAGTTTCGAATTCTGAAATGGTCTACTTATTCAATTGCATATGATAATAACACAAACAACATATACGTACATACAATTATAAACAAATGTTGCAAAAATTTAAATCATTCAGTAGCTGTTTTTCGGTGCCGTCGGATGACCCAATGGGAAACCACGGTAACTAATTTTGGGTTCCGGAAACGTTCATCATGGGAACCCATTTTTCTATTTTGACTGATATTCATAATCACGAATTCTGAAACTCAAAAGTATCATGTTTCAGGGTAAATGTTTGAAAACTATGCATTAACCATGAACATTACATCACCAGCTGTGTACTCCAGGTTAATTAAAAAAAATAAATGGATCAAAATACGGTGTACCAATGTGGCATCATGAATACAGCATACCACAAAATCTGAGTATTTTTTCCAATCTCACACTGCAAAGATTAATTTACTGGTAATCATTAATACAGGTAAGTATTGACGTGGCTTGACATCCTCTTCCCAAAACGATGCATGTGTAATCTACTATCAATTTATCTAACACACGTCATCATTAGTTCTACCACCAGTTAACATTAGCATTACTAGATCTTGTGACGAATGTTTTATTCCTAAAGTTGCCATGCTAAACCAGTAAATTATAGAATAACCAAGACTGTTTCATAATATTTTTCAGAGCGATTAGCCTATAGAACTAATGACCAACTTGACTCGTAATCGTGCCTCACGTCGTATCTCGCTCTCGTGTATACGTCACAGGTGAGTTTAGTGATACGCCCTTATCCTCACATTCATAGGAAAAATCAGACTGGCATTCCCATTTCTCAAAGATCGTAATTAGTAGACCTTTGTGAGTTTTTTTCGCCGCCATCTCAAACTTTCATCCGCGCGATTCCTCACTTTGCGACTAAAATAGCAACCCGCATGCGCACATAACGTTATCTGTTGCGTCCCTCCCAACACTAAAAACAAAACAAAACGAAAGTAAATTAGAAGAAACACACTCACACACCACACCGCAAACACCCATACAGACACAGTGAAATCGCGTTGATCACACTGGAGAGACTTGATCGCGTACAGTCATCTCGTGTGCGGTGACTTTTATGGTTAAACGATTTTTCGGTATCGTCAAAATGACGCCACAGAAACGACACGCAACCGGGAACGATCGTTACCGTGAAATCCTCAGGCCTGCCGTAGTTTTTTTTTTTTTTGACTGAGAAATTTCCTTGCGTCCCAAAAACGCACATTATTTGGAACTGTGCGTCCCGCGGGAAAATTGTGCGTCTAGGACGCGTGACGCAGAGGTAACGAGATGGCTGCATACAGCTCGCAAAGACTATATTTTCTTCTGCTTGCTGAACTGACATGATGCTGTTCGGAAGTCAAAGGTGTTCAATGTTTGAGGTTCGGCTGTGTGTCTAAAAAAAAAAAAAGAAGCCCTTCATGAGCTTGTCGCTAATGCCAGTTTAAATTCTAATTCTTAGTGCCGTCCAGTCATGACTGTTGCCTACTGGAGCGAGAGCTCATTCATTTGCATAATGGATGATTAGGGATGGAAACATCCTCTTAATATTGTTTAACTAACTCTACAATAAAGGTTTAAAAAAAAAAAAAAGCTTTTAATGGATTGCAGTTTTGGAGCTAATGATTTGACCGTGGAATCAATAAGACCCTTTTTAAAAGCACAACCTGGTCTAACCTCTTGGCCAGAGCTGTTTCCTATAGGAACCAAACACTCCAGATTCATTGCAATTTGAGCGGAAGAACACCGACACAATCTCCACAAAGATAAATCTGCAAGCACTTGCTGCACTGCTTTGATCGCAGCAAAAAAAAACAACAGTGATAATAATCCACTGTAATAATCGTACACGCTGCCGCATGCAAGTGTTTTCACTTTTTCATCAGTGTGCCACCATAAACTCCTCCCCGGACGTTATTAATGGGGTAAAGACAAGTTGACAGAATAATGTCTCTGCGGACTCATGTGCTACTTACATAGATTAAAGTTGGAGCTGTTAAATACGTGCCCAATGATATTCTATTTATTTGCCATAAATCAAGCATGCCTCATGCTCGTAATTAAGATATATTTATGGGAGCTGATTAAAACACAAAAGTGCTGCATACAATTATGGGACATTTTCTAAAGTGCTGAAAAAAAACTCGTTAAGTCGGTCATTAAACTTGGGATCAAAATAACACATATGACCTTGACAAAACAAACTATTCTCTGCGTCCACCAAAACCAGAACCGTACATTTAACAAGCAAACCTTTTCATGCAGCCGTGTGACTCACCACCTGAGTGCCTTTTCCTGTAAAGACATCTCGGCCTCAGGGGAGGCACAGTGGGCGTGCAGGAAGCTGACCTTGTCTTCAATCGGAAAGGGATAAAAGACCCTTGTTGGACTCGGCTTCAGTCAGGGTGTTGAAAAGACTCGAAAGGAAGGCTTGGAGCAGTTTAACCATATTGACATATTGGCAGTGTTCTAGATGCTGTTCTATCATTCTGGACAAACATTGAGGTTGGGATGGAATGAAGTCATTTGATGCCAGTGACATACAGCATAACACAACATAAAGCCCGTCAAGCTGAAACTTGCGAACCTGTGGAATGATTATGAGCGGTTCGGAGAACGGACGGATGGATGATTTTGCGCTTGTACCGCACTGCTTGTGAAAATTGTCAGTCATGCTTGTAAGCGATCCCACCAGGGCCGCTTTTATACTCTCTGTAATTACTGCTTGGAGTGCATCAGGAAAATATTTTATTCATTCATGCATCATGCACAAAGATGCTTGTTTACTATTAGATCAATATTGTGTCTCCTGTGATCTCTGGGTAACCTTGAAAACCACATAACACTGTGGGGGTGGGATAGCAGAAAAGAATTCATAGACGCGCAGCACTTGGTGGATTTGCAATGAAATCTAACGGACATGACCTTGCCCCCTCACACATTTAGATTTTTTGTTGGTTTTTTTTTTGTGCTGCAATGCTCATTGTCCAAAATGCTAAATCACTATGTTCACTTAAACCACAGGTGTCAACGTCAAGGCCCGGGGGCCAGATCTGGCCCGCCACATCATTTTATGTGGCCGGCAAAAGCAAATCGAGCATGTCAAGTTCCATGATGCTTGCTGAAGTTTGAACCAAAATTTCTAATTGTCATATGTAATCCACAATTCATTTTTCTTTTGATGGCGGCGCGGACACCCGCAGCGGCTCCTCTTGTTTTATGTTGAGAGGGAAGAAATTTCATCTGTGCTGTATGTTACACATACGTACAGCACATTTGACAATAAAAGAATGAGTTTGACACCTCTGACTTAAACAGTAAATAATGCAAATATGCTGTGTGTGTGGGTATGTGTGTGGGCTTTTTTTTTTTTTTTTAAAGGACAACCAGATTTGTGTGAAACTTTGCATCCTTGTCATTTGACTGGTGTTCACACAAATATTTCTGGCATGCACTTAAGATGTATGATTGCTCGAGTCTTCACACATCTAACGCCTCTCTGACATGCCAATCAAAACCTCCCATTATCTTTGATTTTCTTACGTAGCCATTCCATCTCATTAAATGGTGTACAATTCAATGGCCAGCTCTGATCACTGCGGAGAGGTGCAGTATGTCTTAAAACTCGAAATAGCCAGTAATAATCAAATCTAATGTGGAAGCATAACTTCTTGATGATTGTAATTAATTGTGCGAATGCCGGATGGATTAAAATTGGAGGGATAATCCCGCACTGTGCTGTTTTGTTGTCCAGTGCACTCCTATTTATTTGGTTACAGCAATAATGTTCAAAGTTCACAAAGCAACGTCGATCAAAGGACACGCTTTACGTCCAATCTAAATAACTATGCAGGCTTTCTTTATCATACCATATGATGTAATACATTGGTAACACAGCCATTGCCATTCAAATGCACAGCTCGCGCTCTGATGTGTTGTCCGCTTCGAAGCGTTCGGATTCCCGATGCAAAAAGCTAACAAGCCCTGGAAAAAGACCAAGTATGACCAAGATGAAGTGTTCTGTCAAGCCACTTCCTTGTCTGTAAGGTGATTAACTGGTGGTGTAATCAGGCACCACACGACTACTGATACTGCAGTCATTAGAGCTTTTCTCTCTCCAGATGGCTTCTGTGCTTCCTGGTCCTCAGCAAGGTGATCTCTGCTATTTTTGGAGACGTTAACGCAATAGCATTTGGAAAACTGATTTGCAAAAAATGGTTTCAACTCCTCCTTGCAGTCTGAAAATGGGTCTGATCATTGAGGTTTTGATGACACCATTATCACGTCTGACTTGAAATGTCTTCAGTCTTTTCACTTTCGCAGGCCTATGTGAACAGACGTTGACAGTTTCGTCGGCCCTATGCGAGTCTGTAACTTCACGGATCCAATATCGTTGTCGCGTGAATGTTTGCAGACTTGCTTTGTTTAATGAACTGTTTAATTTTCATAATCTTTTTTTTTTGTGCATGTTATCTAAAGGGTGGTTAGCGCGTCGAACTCACAGTGCAGAGGTACCGGTTCGATTCCAGCTCCGGCCTCCCTGTGTGGAGTTTGCATGTTCTCCCGGTGCCCGTGTGGGTTTTCTCCGGGTACTCCACCTTCCTCCCACATTCCAAAAACATTCATGGCAGGCTGATTGAACACTCAAAATTGTCCCTAGGTGTGAGTGTGATCGTGGATGTTTGTCTCTGTGTGCCCTGCGATTGGCTGGCAACCAGTTCAGGGTGACCCCGCCTACTGCCCGAAGACGGCTGGGATAGGCTCCGGCACGCCCCCGCGACCCTAGTGAGGATGAAGCGGTTCGGAAAATGGATGGATGGATGGATGGATGGATGGATGTTTTGTAAAATTTGACATTTACTACATCTTGCGCGAACCGGATTTTAGTCTGACGGGCAAAAAATGTGCGAACTGCAGTGCAAAGATCGATTGTGATTGATCAATATAAGTGAACCAAAAGAATGTCACAGTGGCATTACCCTAGCCACACCGCCTCACAGACAAACAGAAACACCGTAGCAGCCTTTGAAGGATGACAAAAAAAAACTTCAGCGCTGACCGGCACAGTCACAAGGCTCCCAGTGACGGAATGCAGACGTAGATAGACAAATAATTTGACCTGCTGGGTAGAGAGCAATGGTATGCAAACGGCACGCAAGAAGAAAAGAGAGACTAATCCTCTGGTAGCACTGGCTCTTATACCTGCCCTGGGTCACCAAAGGGTCACTGATGACATTGTTGGTCAGCATACGCAAACCGCTCAGGCGCGAAGAGTCATTGGCGGTCAGTAGGGAAGATCTAGAACTTTTTTGTTTCTTGACAAAGCAAAAACATGTCGATTTCATCGTATTTATTTATGAAATTGTTCCTGGTGACAGGGCCACCATTGGTGAACTTCCAGTAGTCTGACTCTCATCCTATGTTTTTCCTTTGCTCTGACTGTCTCGAAAAATAAGCCGCTCTCGCACAACTCTAATTGCCCCACGGGGATAAATAAAGTTTTCTGAATCTGAATCTGAATTGACACTGAATCCTGTGTGAGGTTCATCAAAGCCTGTGGTCTGAATGTGAGTGTGAATTATTGCTCAATATGTGCCCTGCAGATTGGACCTAACCTCCTTCCCACAGTCAGACAGCATCGGATTCATCCCACCCTGAAAACAATCAGCAAAAGAAAATTGATGGAGGCAAATTGCCACCCATGCTTGAACATGTACTTTGCTACATTGCAGTGTTTACAGCAGGATGCTGGTGAAAAACGTTCTCCCACTTCTGTATGCTGAGGGATTCTAATTATACACCGAGGTTGCATTGTGTCATTTCTGCCGTGCTCGCTCTCTTGTAGTGACGGATGATGCCGAGAGTATCATCGACAAATGCCCCTTGGAGCAGTAAACTTAAACGGATACCATCACAAAATAACCTTGCTTATGAGTCGACAGGTCTCATAAACATTTGTCCATACGCAGTATGTTTGGCCATAAAGAGAATTTGTGCGTTTTTGTGTCAGCCTGTCTGTAAACCTGAGTGCTCGCCCATGTTGTGTTTTCATTCTGCTGCTTCTCTGGAGCAGTATGTGCGGAAGCGCTGCATGCGACAAAAACTCTGTGGGACTTCTTAGCAATCCTGTGCAAAGGAAATCTCATGCAGTGTCATTACCTCCTCTTTCTTTGTGGTTGATTTTTGAAAAACGAATAAAAAAAAAAAGTAGGGTTGTCGGAGAGGAACTACGACAGAGGCTCAGGCAGCCTCATTCACAATTTCATCATGACGTCAAATGGACTTTCTAGATTTTCTACTCGGAAGCAGCATGGTTCCTTGATGATGTGTGTGCAAAAAAGTGTCTGAGAACATGTCAGATTCATTTTTTTCTCCTTCCATCTGAAAAATATATCAACATGTAATATTTTTCATGAAACAAATACCACCCACTATTTAGCTGTTGACTTCTCGTCAAACAACTGTAAAAAGAAAACACACAGGAGCACAACCAAAAGTGAGTACCGCACCCTCCCAAGTGATCCAAAAATAATTAATCCAGAATGAATCATGGTTTCACTTCAGTGGCAAAACAATCCTCCCTATAGTTTTCCATATGTCGGCTGCTTGGGAGTCATAGCTAAATTTCACGACAACTACATTCTGCTCAGTCGTTTTATAAATTAAGGCTGTAAAGTGTTTGGGATATGAATAAGTATAGTAACAATAACAAGTATTGTAGTGCATGAATGTAGACGCTTGAGGTAAAGATGGACAAGGAGAAAAAAAAAAGGTCTTTTTGCTCCTTTTTTTTGCCCATATAAGTCTCGGAAGCCCCTGAGCCGCTTGACCTGTGTTGCTGAATGTGACAAAACAACCCACTAATTTGTCTCACAGTGCAGACTTGCTCGTGGGGTAGTGAGCAGGCTACAGCAGCAAATAATGATGTGGTGGTGGTGGAGGAGGAATGTCATTTTCATTGTTTTCACTCCGCTTATTCTTGTATATATTATAGCGGTTTTATCTGTATGTTACTTACCTTGTTTGGGGGCGAAGGGGGAGTGCATCTAGGTACACAACAAATTCAATTTCCCAGCTAAAAATGACTACAGGGCCATAACTGAAATAATGAGATTCTTTGCCTTGTGGTATTTTATATTGCGACTCTGTTTCATATGTTCAAATATGCATGCCCTGTCATTCAGGGGCTCAAACGCCCATCAATTTCATCCGGGCACACAAAACAAAACAAATACTGGTGTTTTGAGAGCATAATAAATTGATTAGCTATGCCCCTCCTTACTAGCTGATTTGCTACACGTTGAGCTTGCATGGTTGGACCGTAGTTCTTCTCTACGGGGAACGCACGTCGACGGATCAGTAGGCCTGAACGCTCTGTTGTAAAAGTTAAGTGCGTTACGACATTAAGTTTTTACCTTTGACTTCCTCAACAATAAGTACTAGCCCGTGAGCTTAAATTCCGTGATGGCTTTCGTCGAATTCCCAGTGACGTATTGTGACAATATGTGAGGTTCAAGTGCTTGACGTATTGTGACAATATGTGAGGTTCAAGTGCTTGACGTATTATGCGGAATTGTTTTCCACTCTCTATGTTTTAGGGGTGTAGGCGAGTGAATCCATTTTACCCACCAAGATGGTGGCTTTGTCACTAAAGATCTGCGTGCGCCAATGCAATGTGGTCAAGACGATGCAATTTGAGCCATCCACGCCTGTGTACGACGCCTGCAGGATCATCCGGGAACGTGTCCCAGAAGCTCAGTCCGGACAAGGTTCACGGACAATGGAGTTCATCCAAATTTAATGATGGATGTTTATTTTTATCATCATTTACATTCACGGTTCCCCTTTTGTGCTGTGCTTCAGCCTCCGATTATGGTCTTTTCCTGTCTGACGATGATCCCAGGAAAGGAATATGGCTGGAATCTGGAAGAACCCTGGATTACTACATGCTACGAAACGGAGTAAGATTAAGTAGTACAGCGTGAGGTGGAGAACTGTCAGTGTTCACGTATCTGTTAATATGATTACATTGTTACAGCGCGCCGTGCGCGGTATTCCTCTGCTGAGAACCATTTCCTCTTCTGCCTTGCAGGACATTTTGGAGTATAAGAAGAAACAAAGACCGCAGAAGATCAAAATGCTTGACGGCACGGTGAAGACCATCATGGTGGACGACTCCAAAACGGTCGGGGAGCTTCTTGTTACCATATGTAGTCGAATAGGTGAGTTATCATCCTCTCCCACCGCGTCTGATAAGAATCTTTTTTTGCCCATCGTCCAAGACTTAAATTATTCATGATCTATTTTATTTTTAGTCCTATGCACATATGGAGTGTTTTATCATGTGGTGTTCAGTCTATACTTGGACAGCAGCATTTGTTAAGGAATAAAAGTGTTGTCGCTACAATGGAAAAAGTCCTTATCGCCTCTTGTTTGGAAAATAGGTACCATTTATCACTTGGAGAAGATGAAGTATTCCTCCAAGGTTCCTCTCAAACCTAATTTTCTTTCCCCTCTCTTGTCACTTTTAATTACAGTTCACAGAGAATCGTGCATCTGGCGAATAGCAATATTGGAAAATGTCTGTTTTGAGTTCAGTGTCTTTGCATTAGCTTGTTGTGTTCAAAACTATGGAGCCCCACACATGACATGGGGAGAAAAACAATTGAATTGTGGCCATGATCTAGAAATAGCGTGTGCATATTCTCCCATATGCGAATATGTGCGTCGCTGCACACTTTTTTGGGCTGCGTAGATGATCCCATTGAGTTAAGTGTGCCATTTACGCACCTCCGTGACATTATACGTACTCCGGGTAGAGCAGCCTTGAAATGAGGGCGGTCCCTGACAAATCTGTCAGTGTGCGCATTTTCCCGTTGACTCAAGACTCTGTTGTGTTTCGCGCTACAGAGGCTTCACTCAAGTCTAGCGCCACTCAATGGCAAAACATCATATTGCGCGTTTTGCGTTATTTCCCAACTGCCGACAGCGAGCGATGACTGTCACCAGTCGACTCGGCTGATTCGTGTTGACTTGCAGACGGGCTGGAGTCGTGAATGGCTGTACCATATTTGCTCATCAACCGCCCAATGGCTGTATATGAGCTCCTACTCCATTTCAATCACGGCCAAATATCAACATGATATCATACTAATTGGTGGAGAAAAAAAAGTGCGTTTGACAACAAGTCGACGAGTCTGTACAATCCCTAGTATACAATGTCCTTGAGATTGTACTGCTGGTAAAGCAACCTGGCTCGCAGTCTTGGCAATGCTGATTCCTTTCACACCACACTTATCAGAATGTCTTTATAGCTCGTCCCCAGTCCAAAACAAATTGAAATCATATCATCCCTGTCCATCAAGTAGCTGTAACCCTGGCCTCTACCTTACGGTTGCTTGTAAAGCTGCACTCAATTTGTTTACCCACCTCTCCCATATTTCCCCCCAAAAAAATGAGAAATTGGAAAAAAACAAGATTGAGAGTTTGTTCCATCCACAACACAAGCTTCTGAAGGCATCTCCTCCCCTGAGAATCCTCCTGACTTGCTTCCTGCTTTCAGGAATAACCAACTATGAGGAGTACTCACTCATTCAGGAGGTGCCGGAGGACAAGAAGGAGGACGGGATGGGAACACTGAAAAAAGACAGAACGCTTTTACTGCGAGACGAGAGGAAGATGGAGAAGCTCAAAGCCAAACTGCATACAGATGATGACTGTAAGTGTTGGCCATCAATTGCATCCTATTCAATGTGATTATTGCATGACACCCGCCACTATGTTGTCATAGTTATTGGAATTGTATGGTAGTCAATTTCTATCCCTCAAATTATTTTGAATACAGTGAAACTCCTCTACAACGAAATCATGTTTGCAGCAAGAAATTTTTCACTGTAGCAAATTTGATCTCAGATGTATACACACACACACACACAAACGTATGTGTACACGCACACACAAACGTATGTGTATTCTTTATTTTTATTCCAATAGTGCATAAGTATGAGCACACACTTATTTGACACTTCATATAGTCAGTGTAGAAAGAAAAAAAAAGGGAAAGAAATGGAGAAATGTACGATCAGCATTCCCTTTCACTTACATCAATTTCTTGGATAATGTCTTTTATTTGCTTCCTCCGTCTTTCATTTTGATCACTTTTACCCTCTCTTCCATCGTCAGAGCGCTTCTTGTGTTAGCCGCTTGACATCCAAAGGTCCGTTTTGTAGCCATCTTAGCAATGCAACGTTCATGCTGCATCTGAATCTAACAATAACAAATACTTCCTGGACCCGGTGGCTTTTCTTTCCACCATCTTACTCTCTCTAACTCGACCTCCCCTCGATCGCTACCCAAGACAGCGTTGCTTAGCTGATGTGATGCGATGAACCTTTAGCCAGCCACGGGACGCTTCGTAGTCCTCGATGGCCATAGTTAGCGCGATGGAACTCGCCTTCTCTCTAATTAGCGCTCCAGTTAGCGTAAGCTTTTTAGCATGATAACAAGTAAAGCATTCCAGGAAACGTTCGTTTATTTGACTTTTTGTCGAGCCACAAGTAATTTACTCCGAGAAGCTAATCGGATGCATTCCACGCTATCTTCCACGGCTCAAGCTACATTATCTACACACATAGATAGTGAGGTCCCTCTTGGCCAATCGGAGGCCAGGATGATGCTCGGTAAGCCAATGGCAAGAGCAGCTATGAGTATGTTGCGTTCAGGAAACTCGGAGCTGTGTAAACCAGTGAGGTGGTTGCTTTTGCCGTTTCCGAACGAAGCAGTCGACGTCGCTGTTGGATTAAACTTCGTTGTAGTGAATCTCTCGCGAGGCAAGAGCAGAAAAAAAGATTTCGTATAACGCAACAGGGGTTTTTTCCGTTGTATGGGGGGCAGGAGAATGGGAATGGTGTAAATGATTTTTTCACATTAGGGGGTATTTTCGCCCATTTAGGTTTCGTTCTAGAGGAGTTTCACTGAGTGAAATAAATCAACTTTAGGGTTAAGGGTCCAAAAATCTTTAACAGGACCACCACAATGAAAACAATTCATTTTACACTTAATATCTCCTCCCACCTTATTTCCATTTCCCGAGACAACAGCCATTACAAAACATGCAACACGCGACAAAATGAATCACAAGACGCTTATTTTTCATTCCCGCAGAAAGAAAACAACCCTGTTTGCACCCTGAAAAAGATTTTGACGTTTTCACTATTAATCAACAGGATTATCCTTCTAAGATAGTGTGTCTACGCCTGGTTAATTTCACCCTCGGCATACTTCCCTAAGAGCACGTTGGTTAAGTGTGCAACCACTTATTTGAGTGCGTGGGCCGACACAATGTGTATCGATTGCGCAGTGAACTGGCTGGACCACAGCAGGACCTTCAGAGAGCAGGGGGTGGAAGAAAGCGAGACGCTGCTGCTCAGGCGCAAGTTCTTCTATTCGGATCAGAATGTGGACTCGCGGGACCCCGTCCAGCTCAACCTGCTTTATGTCCAGGTAGGAGTGGAACATACTGAAGCACTTGTATTTATCACAACATGGTTCGAGCTCCGTAGATGTTTACAGACTCTGAACGTGAATGGCACCGCACTGGGCATTAAATCCCCCCACGTAACTCCAGTCAAAGAGAAACTATACCATTTATAGCCCATGTGGTTTAATAACAACACGCCATGAGAGAGGACATTTTAACCCAGCAGCACATTAACGGAGAAATAGACAGTTAGGAGTACCACATGGGCAGATGAGAAAATAAAGTTGCCAGACAGTGTGATGGACTGTTTAATATATATCTTTGTGGATGTCTGAGAAGACAATCTTGGAGGATGAAGTTAAGCTTCCTAAATTAGCCGACTCCTTTTTTGTATTTCTTTTTCTATTCTTCTAGAAGTGCGGGTCGACCTAACTGTTTATAAATGGCGGGCGCCCTACAGTCACTGAAGGGTTCCCTGAGGGCTGTTAGCTACTCATCAGTGTTTGCACTCTGCTCACATCACCACACTCCCATTAGCTTCTCCTCTCCGGGGAGAGTATCCCACTGACACAAAGCAGCAGACACTCATGCATGGAACAAATAGTTGCAATGCACAATTTTAATTGACTAGAAAAAAGTTTCTGCTTGAAAGTAAAGTGAAAGTACAGCCTGTTGTTGTGAAGACCATTGTTTTCTTTTTCTTTTTTCTTTTGTTGCTCCACAGCTTTCCTTGCTCTTGTGCAAATGTCATCAATAGAACAGCAGTCAATGAAAATGTACCAATAAAAGCAAAAGAGGCTAAGCCACTCAATCTATTGTATGTAACATCTGGGGATGAACACAATCTGACACGGCACGCTGACTGAAAAAAACTTTGCACTCTTCTACTTTAATTTTGGGGGTTGGAAAATACTTTTGGTGCGTTGACACAGACAGGATTCTAGCTAAGGTCGGCCCTTTTAAACTAAAAAGAAAAAGTTTTACATACTTGAAAGTGGAAGTTTCAAATCCAAACGGAATTTGTTCGCTGCCATAAACACGATGAGGGACCGGGGATTTTGGATGCTGGTCGAGCTCTGATATTTTGAGTTGCACCTCAAAATAAGTAGCAGGATGAGCCAAACTATGAAAAAGTGTGATTTATAGTTCAAAACAAATGGCCATCCTTTGCTAATTTGAGGCCTTCAAAACATGCTAACATTGACACGTTCCACTTTACAAATTTCTCAAATAAATAAACACGTCTTGATTTTTAGCTACAATGTAGCCGACGCAACATGCAATAATATAAGCACTTATGCTCGCGCTAACACAATATGAGATGTGTACAGGCTTGTTCACTGCTATTTTATGCTCCAGTAACAGGTAATCAAGTGATGCCATAGCAGAGACAGAGATGCACTTTACTACTTCCAAGTCTCTGTCATGACAATTACTGAGCCTTACCTTAAACAAGCTAGATGTCCACGTCAACATCATTAGCATGATTATGAAACTAAAGGTAAGAAAACCAAAGGGGGTTTGAGCTAGCTTGCCGCTGTTCGCATCTCTCTCTCTCATGTTTTTGTCTCAATATTTTTCTTACCCTCCGCTTCCTTCCCTTTCACTTCATGTGTCCAATCCCTCTCTATCTCCCACACATTCTGGCATAATCACACACATCCCCCCTCTGGCACGCACACACACACACACACACACACGCACACACACACACACGCACACGCACACACACACACACACACACACACACACACACACACACACACACATACACGCACACACACACACACACACACAGGCGCGCACGCACAAATATACACGCCACTGCGTTGTGTAGATCACGCTCCTAATGCAGAGTCATATTTCCTCTCACAACAACAACCCCGCCTCCTGCCCCTGCCTCATAGTTGCCCTTCTCCATTTATCTCTGCCTCATTGTCTACATCACACTCTGATTGTTACACACTCTGGCAGATTGCGTCGGCTCTTCACATCGGAGAGGCTATAATTTCACAGAGTGTTAAAAATGCCAGAAAGACCCAGAAGAGAGAGCATTATCCAAGTGTAACTAACCAACCCCAGGCTTCCATGACTGTGATTCTTTTCTTTGCTGCACCCTTTGTTTGGACACAATTTCCAAGCAATCACTCCCTCTGTTTTCTCCCTTTCACATCGGGATTCCAAATTTGGGCTGTTGTTTTTTTTGCCTCTCCATTGTGATGACTCAATGATTAGCTAAGATGTTTCATTCTGTCCAATGTCAGCACACATCGGACACACTGCCAGCATCGGCCTCATCCCTCCTCCTACACAGCCACTCCCTTTCTGTCATGTGTTTGCGTTAAGAACAGAATAAGCCACCATGGCAATAACTTCACCCAATAGTACTACACTGCAGCTTCCACTCTATTGCCTAATTTTAGCCAATTCCCAAAGCAGACTGGTAGTGACAACATCTTTTATTAGAAAAGCTGGGGAATGACTGCTGGAATTTGTCAACTAACAATAACTTCTTTTTCCACAGTACATCATTTAATGTTCCAAACACGTGTTAAGGGCTACTTGTAGAAAAGGACATCTTTCTTTCAATGTTACTATTTATTTTTCCTTTCACTGTGGCACAGGTAATCTCTTGTGTAGTTACCATTGTCCTGTAATGTTTGAGGAGAGTTTAACAAGGAATGAAATAATCGCTAAACAAATCCTTTTTTTTTCCCGCACTTGTATAGAAATATAGAGTAGAGTACAATTTGTACACAAGGTGCTTTACTGCTAGATAGAAAAATATAAAAAGGAATTTCAAACTATTGTATATGTACTTCCAAATCTAATTATTGAAGTATTTTACATGCGTATTTGCTGCATTAGCAAGTATGCTTAGTGAGCACTGCTGTCAGTTGCTTCGGGTATTCCTGTTTCAGCATTTCTATATTTGTCCACCACCGTGCTGGGCCACAGTGGGCTGGGTGACCTCAGGCTGTTTTGCGTCACAGTTTGTGACGTCTCGTGCTACATACGCTTCTTTTTGTGAAGCTGGGATCAAATGCCATGCAACCAAAAGCGGTCAATCACTGAATTCACCTTACAACAAAGCAATAGTTTGGCATTGTGAACTCATCTTGAAAAAAAGAGGCTTCAAGCTATTGAATGCGTTTCCCAGTGAAAGTTTACTGTCAAACTAAACTCAATACAAAACAAATTACATGTTGTGTATTTACAATAACCGCATTGTGTTGCCATTAGCATGCTAGCTTAATGCTATCATGTAAAGCAGGGGTGTAATATTTGGAACACAAACAATGCCAGAAGATGCATTTTTGTTGAAATAGCACATCTCCAAAGAGTTAAATGTTAACTTGGTACAGTTTCTTCCCATTCTAATGAAATCCAATACATTACTCTGTCATACTGGATTACCACTGACATTTTCCTAAATAGTTTTTAGCTGATTACAGTGCTCAAAATAACACTTTTTGATATGATCAAATGTACTGTAGTTCTACACTTTAGCACTACAACCAGAATTGATTTTACTTTTGCTGTGTGTTAGATTTTGCATAGTTGACAATGCAACAGCTGAACAATGTGGAAAAAGAATCTAATTGCACTTATTTTTCCCTCAATATTGTGATTGTGATCCATCCATCCATCCATTTCCGAACCGCTTTATCCTCACTAGGGTCGCGGGGGGTGCCGGAGCCTATCCCAGCCGTCTTCGGGCAGTAGGCGGGGGACACCCTGAATTGGTTGCCAGCCAATCGCAGGGCACACAGAGACGAACAACCATCCACGCTCACACTCATACCTAGGGACAATTTTAGAGTGCCCAATCAGCCTGCCATGCATGTTTTTGGAATGTGGGAGGAAACCGGAGCACCCGGAGAAAACCCACGCAGGCCCGGGGAGAACATGCAAACTCCACACAGGGAGGCCGGAGCTGGATTTGAACCCGGTACCTCAGCACTGTGAAGCCGACGTGCTAACCACTGGACTACCGGGCCGCCCGTGATTGTGATTTATAGTGTAATTATTTTTTTACCAAATATGAATTTTACAATCGTTAACTTATTCAGCACTTTGACTTTTAACCATCCATGACCGCAACGTTGTGAAAATTCAACCAAACAAGTGTGGTGTCAAAATAAATCAGTAAATCATAAATCTGATTACAACAATAGTGCAAACAAACTGGACTGCACTTCTTGAGCATTGATCGTATCTAGATATGATATAAAAAAGCTAAATAAATTACACATATATATTTAAAAGATAAGACTACACACCAGCCGAATCAAGGCATAGGTTTTGTTTTGTTTTTTTTGCCCAAGTTATGACCTTTGCGATGTGGGTTTGAATTTGATCAATTGTACAGCCCTATTAATGCAAACATTAAACTGTGTCTTCCCCTTCTTTTCACTGTCACACACACACACACACAACATTGTACTGGCGAGCATGTCGCAGATGATGGCATGCGTGAGGGCTAATTTTCGAACATCCCAGTCTACAAGAGCTTATGCGCTCCACTGTGCACCGCACCGGGGAAAGGACTCATGAGCACAAGTGCAGGAGATTGTTGTCCTCATTACAGTCGTGTAAGCCGCCAACTAATTGTTCACTTAAGTAATGAGACGTAAGAATGAGTCAAGCCGGAGCTCAGTGCGCATACAGTCGGCTTGCCGATACTAAAAGCACTGATGGGGCCTCTTTCTCACTATCTGCAATGCTCTCATCTTCTGAAGCATTAATTTTGCAGCACTAAACTAGAAAGCAAGCGAGAAAGCTGGCTTGCCTCTGGAGAGAACATCCAACATACACACTCACACAAAACCCTTTCAAGGATGTCAACAAAAGCTTCACCCTTTCTGGCCGCCTTTATTGTCATGTTGACAGCCTGGCTAAATAGACACCGGAATTTTCAAATGTACCTTTTTGCCTAATGGAAAAACACAGTTGTAAAATGGATTTGGTTTCATTAATGGCCATTACGCAATGCAGTGAAGGGAGGATGCTGAAAGCCTGATGTGTGTGTAATTTCGTGTCGACATGTTCAGTATGCAATGTGCCGTGATAAGCAGATGAAACCAAATCATCTGACTTTTGTGCCAGTAGGACATTCAAGACATACTGTTTGATCAAGTGCACATTGCACATTTGGAATCCAATCTTTTGCCTTTGTGGCGGTATGTTATTTACTACTTTTCCTTCCTTTTCCTCATCTCTCCTCCAGGCCAGGGATGACATATTGAATGGATCCCACCCTGTCTCCTTTGATAAAGCCTGTGAGTTTGCAGGTATCCAGGCTCAGATCCAGTTTGGACCCCATGTGGAGCACAAACACAAGCCTGGATTTCTCGAGTAAGTGTTTTGTACTCAGATGCATTAGCTCCAATGATTACAATGGTCCTTTAGTACTTTAAAATATTCACTTTCCAGCTGTGCATGTAAGATGATGTTTTCCATCACGTATGTTAGTTCCCCGACTGGAAAACTCCAGGGGGATATCAGCTGTTACAACTGTTTTCGACTCTCGAGGCAGGAGAGCAAGAATGACCTCATATGTTGAGCGATGCTCAGAGAGAGGGGAATGCCTGTCGGTCAACAACAGCAAACATGTGAAAATGTCATTTCTCTCCATAGCCTGAAGGAATTCTTGCCGAAAGAATACATCAAGCAAAGAGGGTCAGAGAAGAAAGTATTCCAAGTACGTATACGCTACATTGTTTAGCGGTCGTATCGGCAGCATTGCTCATTGGACAACGGTTAAAATAGAGTTGATATATGTTGACAGTATATTTGAACTGCAAATACCAAATGCTAGTCAGCAGTACATTTAAATTAGAGATGACTTTTGATGTCCTTTAACGTATTTTTGTCGCTGATTTGAAAAATACCTTTTCACATCAGGTTTTTGAGATATTTTCATTTGTGATTTTTAAGTTTGACCTACAAAAGTTTGCAGTGCGGATTTGACTATGTGTTTTAATTGAACTTAAAAAAAGCCACCTGGTGCTAAACCTAACCCTCAAACCATAAATATTACTAAATATATTACTGTAACACATCTTACTTGATTATTATTCTTATTAATTTTTTTAGTTAGTTTTATTATTATTGTTGCTGTTTTTGTGGGGGTTTTTTGTTTTGTTTGGGGTTTTTTTCTATTGAAAAGCTGATGTGCTAGAAAAAAGCAAAGGCAGATTCAGAGTCACCGCAAAAAAAAAAAAAAAAAGATCCACAAAAGTTTACTTGAATCTCTGATCTGAATTTTTTTTTTTAAATTATTTGGATGCTGGAGAATGTTTTTTTAATCTTCTGTGCGCAGGATCATAAAATCTGTGGAGAGATGACAGAGATAGAAGCAAAAGTGAAATATGTCAAGTTGGCCAGATCATTGCAGACATATGGAGTGTCCTTTTTCCTGGTGAAGGTAAGGACCTAACGCTGTACACGAAGCCCATAAAACACAGGATACGTTTTTTTGTTTGAATGTACATTAAAGTAAGTCAAATACTGTAATTGCAATTGGTACATAAATAACCAAATGGTTTCACTTGGAAATACAGTATTGTCTTTCACGGGGTGTTTTGAGAGTCACTCTGCAGTTGAATATTTATGAGATATTATTCAGTTTTATTGAATGTACCTCCTGCAGTCTATACTGAAACAAGTCTGTTGGTAAAAATTGAACGTTTTACAAGCTCTTACTGTCCGTAGGACCATGAAGGTGTCTTTGAGTTATGATTGGATGAGTGAGTCCTCCCCCTGACTCACTCAGGGCTAGTGGATGGAGGAAAAGTCACTGTGACTGGAGGCCATTTGGTGAAATGATTGACAGCTGATTACTTACGACATTTTATCAGATAGCTAGGGCAGAGTAGAATAATAGTATTTTACATCTGACATGTTAATGTCATTTTTAGTCAACTCTTTCCACAGACTTGAGACACTGTCGCTAGTTTTCTGCGGAACCCCACCACCGTTTCTTTTCAGCGAAGCATCCATGCTGTCGATGCCAAAACCCGTGATTGCCCATTAATTAACTTGGAGCTCTAATCAGTGTGGAATGGTAAAGTACTCGACTAGTCAGTTCAACCCCAAGAAGCCAGGTACCAAGATGTAATGTGTGGCTCTTTGGTCACTCTACGAAGTAAGCTGGAATGGAAACCAAATCACCTATCAAGGACAAGCGGTATATAAAGTGGATGAATGAAAGCAAAACTATCTTCCTTGCACTTTTGCCCTGAGCAAGATGTCAAAAAGTGGCATTTCTTATCGAAAATGTTATAAAATGTATATTTCATGTGGGGAAGAAAATGTGTCGACGCTCATCCGAAACATTACAGGCTTATTAAAACGAATTACAAGCTTAACGAGCTGTGCATTAGTCCGTATTCTGATCGGCCTGTGACGGTAGCAGTTCTGTTATTTTGTGCTTTGTGGCAGTGTTGCGTGAGACCATAATCAAGTTGCAGCCGCGGATATCATAAAAACTTGCTGCCCTCGGCCTCTTTCATGAACTTTGAGGAAAGTAGCAGTATTGGATTGCAGCTCGTCGTAATGGACGTTAAATTGCACTTTTGGCCCCGTAGTTGAAGTACATCACAAGGTTCAGATTTGCTTTGCCTATACGTCGAAATGCACAAGAGCTTTTCTGTGTTCAATGAGGAAACGTAGTGATGGAGGATTCGAAGCGCTGCTAAATAATTCAGAGCAACTGCACTCTGCTGCTTTTGCGAACAGAGGCTCAAGCACACACCTGGGTTTGTTGACATGGCGGCTGAGAGTTTATTTAATCTTCCATTTATCTTCTGTCAGTCTTTAATCACCACAGGCTTTTGTTTGGCAGGCGCTCTTTCGCCGTAAACATCACAGATGTGAAAATCGTGTGCACAAGCAGTGTGTGCGTGTGCTTGTGAGTGTCGGCGCAAAATGAAATTCCCCTGTATTGGGATGGGCGGCCCGGTAGTCCAGTGGTTAGCACGTCGGCTTCACAGTGCAGAGGTACCGGGTTCGGACCCAGCTCCGGCCTCCCTGTGTGGAGTTTGCATGTTCTCCCCGGGCTTGCGTGGGTTTTCTCCGGGTGCTCCGGTTTCCTCCCACATTCCAAAAACATGCATGGCAGGCTCATTGGGCACTCTAAATTGTCCCTAGGTATGAGTGTGAGCGTGGATGGTTGTTCGTCTCTGTGTGCCCTGCGATTGGCTGGCAACCGATTCAGGGTGTCCCCCGCCTACTGCCCGAAGACTGCTGGGATAGGCTCCAGCACCCCCCGCGACCCTAGTGAGGATGAAGCGGTTCGGAAAATGGATGGATGGATGGATGTATTGGGATTTCCTGCACGCGCATGTTTGAAAACCTTGACTAAAGTTCCCCATTTTGTAATAACTGCCCACTTGAGGAAAGAAAGAAATCAAACTTCCTGTGTCACTAGAAAATGGACATTGACATGTAAATTGAATTAGGGATGTCATGATGAATTGAAAAATGATTTTAAATCACTTTAAACTACTTAAAATATGCATCGATGTAAAGAATAACAGAATCAATATTGGGACTCAAAAGTTGTTGTTACAAAAACTTTCTCTTTGTAACAAAGACAAAATGCAGATGTGAAAATGAGTCCTTCATTTTGTTTTAAAAAAATCGAAGGGAATCGAGATCAGGAACTGAAAATCGCATTCCAACGGGGTTTGAGTGAATGAAATGCTTTGAATAAATCTGTACATGATAATATCATGGACATTTAAGTTTCTGGGTTTTGTTGAGTCGTTGACCTTGAGGCTTTCCCATGAAGTGCCTTTTTGCTTTTCTCAGAACTCTTTTTTTTTTAAGAGTCCAATAAAAATTTACTACCATGACCTTTCTTAAAACTGCCTCTATCACAGCACACTAATTATCTCTGCAGAGCGCAATATTTTTCTTTAATGACCGGTTCTGCCCATTTCGTTCGTTATCTTAGTTTTGTTGTTTATTGGTTTTTTTTTTTCTTTGAATGAATGGCTGGTATTCTGCCACATTGATTCCATTGATCTCTTTGGGGTGAATTCAGAAAATGGATGCAACATGAATAAATAATCTTTCTTGCTAACAATTGCCCCCCCCAAAAAACTCTATACCTGTCATGCATCCAATTTAACAAAATTGGCTGCGCGTATGCTGTGCCAGCAGCTGTATTGTCAAACCACGTTTCACTTGTGCCTGAGCCAGACTTAGCGATTGACAACGATTTTAATGAACACTCTTCTAACACGCTTAACACCTTACGGTTTTATTTGACTCACTTCCAAATTCAGTGTATTTGCAACAGTGTCATTTTACATAGTGGACAGCAGTTGTCACTTAAAAGAAAGGTAACAATATCGTTTGTGGTGCTCGCTTTGGTTAAAAGCTGAGTGCCATTGGAGGATTCCTACTAGGCTATATTGCCGACTACATTTAACAGTTTATCACATTATCAGGTGACAAGGTGCATGAAAGTGTTAATGGTGAATCTTTGAATTTTTGTTTTCTAAACTCTTGCAAAAAAAAAAAAACATCTGGATGAAACCTCCCTCTTTTGGCGATTAGATCCAAAATGAAAGCCATTCACTCAAACGTAAAAGCCTTGAAGGAGGTCTGCAGTGGATGTCTGTTGCCCCCGCGAAGTGAGCTCCAATATAATGAATTTTCAGTGGGCAGGGGAGTCAGTGGAGCTGCTCAGGCAGAGTGCCGGGTGAAGCACAATGCTGCAGCGCTGACAGTGACTAAAGCCTTTGGAGACCCTGCTCGATAAAGCAGCAGTTAAATAAGACTGAAATCTGCTGGGTCAGTTCACAGCTGCCCTTCCGCTCCGTCCGGGGTGGGGTGGGGGTGGTGGGGCTCAGAATGGCACCGACGCAGCATGTGTATTAACATGGCGTCCGCGTCTCAAATGAATCATCTTGTGGAGGTGTTTAGCACCGGCATGAATATGATGTGATGTTTTTTCTTCCCTATCCGACAGGAAAAGATGAAGGGTAAAAATAAGTTGGTCCCACGCCTGCTGGGGATAACCAAAGAGTCTGTGATGCGAGTAGATGAGAAGACGAAAGACGTGGTGCAGGAGTGGCCCCTGACGACGGTCAAAAGATGGGCCGCTTCCCCTAAGAGCTTCACCCTGGTAATGTTTGACTCTCAAAATCGCATCCGCGGCTCAAACTCATGTTCCCGTTTCCTAATCCCGTGCACCTAATCTACATTCCATCCTCAGATTTGCGTGAGATGTGAATGAATCTCAAATTCCACCTTTCCGATCGTTTACAGCACATTGAGCTTTCTTCAAATTGTTGAGACAACATCACCCGGCTGGCTATTTCATCACAAAGAACAATTGATGCCTCGGGAGGATTGTGCAGACTTTCGATGTATAATTTATCCACCCCTCCCCCCAAAAAACTTTTTTTTCTTTTTGTTTTATCAGCTAGCAAGAGAATGGCCTGCTTTTTCCTTCCATATTTGAAAGACTTGCTCCTTGAAAGAGATGTCGACATGTACAGAAGAGGGACAGTGGATACATTGGTAGGAGAATGTGAGAGATGGAGCTACCAGGTAGGAGACAGAGAGGAAGGCCAAAGAGGAGATTCATGGATGCCGTGAGGGAAGACATGCAGGTAGTTGGAGTCAGAGTAGAGGATGCAGAGAACAGGGAAAGATGGAAACTAATGACTCGCTGTGGCTACCCCTGAAAAGGGACAAGCCGAAAGGAGAAGAAGAAGAAGACCAACCAGAGCACATCCAGCAGATGGAGACTCGTATCATATTGTATTTTTGACTGTCAGGAGTTTTAAGGCAGCAATTTTGAGATTCAGTGCTTCTTCTACAGTGGAAACCCGCATATTTGACAATGACGGATTTGCATATTCCCAGATTTTTTTCAATTATTTTTTTCTGATTTTGTTGTTGTTGTTTTAAGGCTTGTTTTCTGTTTGTTTGTTTTTTCCCTCCACGTCTTTCCTGTTTTTGGGGGGCAAAATGCATCATAAATCTTCATCAGTATTTTTTATTTAATTTTTCGTTGTATCTTTTTAATTTTTCAAAGCTTTTGAGTGGGTGTGCATTACACCAGTATTTTTGCTACACCCCCACCCCCACCGTCCACTATATCACATACATCAAAGCCTGCTTGATTTTCCTTTGGTTTAGAGCTGGAATAATGAAGGCTTTTATGTATCTATTATTTATCTGCGAGCCTGCTTCAAGGGTGGCGTTATACAGAATGCGCAAGAAATATTTGGTTGACATTCAAATGTTCTGAGTCAATCACCATTTGACTGGCCTTGAATCTCTTTTTTGCCCGAAAGGATTTTGGTGAGTACCAGGAGAGTTACTACTCTGTCCAGACTACAGAAGGAGAACAAATATCCCAACTCATTGCCGGATATATTGACATCATTCTGAAAAAGGCAAGTACAAAATCTACTGTTTTTTTAATCCGTAGGACCTGATTTTACTTTACCTTTTGCTCAACATCATTTTCTGCGGCCTCCTTCCCTCACAGAAACAGAGTAAGGATCGCTTTGGCCTTGAGGGAGATGAGGATTCCACCATGTTGGAGGAATCTGTTTCCCCTAAGAAGTAAGCGGCATTTCTCTTTGTTTATTTTTGTTGTCTCCGTGTGACTGGCATCCGCTTCCAGCATTGCTACACTGTGTGGACAAAATTATTAGCCTCTGAAAATGGAAGTCAATTTGGAGTCGGGTCCACATTCGTCCCACATTTTCCACTCTGTGAGATTTCTGTCAGTTGCTCTACAAAAAAGTTTGAAGGCCTTCCCAAACTATTTCCACAAATTTAGAAGAGTATTTATTTTGGAGGGGTTGAGTGTCTCAATACTTGATGGTGTCTTGATGGTGTATGGCTGTAGTATTTATTAGTGTTATTAGTTTTTGGAATTTCAGTGCTATCGAAGAAAATCCCAACATCCCCGCAAAGTAATTGCACGAGCCGCCGTTATTATTCTTCATCACAAGAAAAACGTCACCGTTTGGAGATTACGATATCACAAAGGTTAAGACATCACATCTTGGAAATAGATTTATGCAGTCATTTTCATTTCCCAGCTGGTTGCTGTTTCTCCCAGTTTTCCCATGTGCCCTGCTGACTGATGGAAACTAATGCAATGCTTGTTTTGCGCTCGATCACACCCCTCACCAAAACACACACACACACACGCACACACTCTGGAAATTTGTATTCACCAGAAATCCACAGGGTTCTCCGGTACAATTGGACATCGTGCCCCTGCTGCGTTCGGGCCAGTTGACTCGATGTTCTCACTCTCAAACAAATTGCTGTTTCCCCAAAAATTTATGCAACAGTCATAATTTGTGCCAAGGAGGAGAGCGTTGTTTTTTTTTTGTTGTTGTAATGATTTATTTGAATATGCTTACTCGCCATGGCAACAGTACATTTGTGTAAGCATTGTTTTGATTACAGATGAAGTATTTACAAGAAGGGCTTTCAGCCCACGTTTCAGTTGTTGCCCTCCGACAAGACGCCATTTATGTGACAGCTTGTTTGATGACATTACATTCCGCGTTTGCCAAAACAATGACCCCATCGAGCAAGCATGACTGAAAACTAACACCGGTTGGATAGCAACAATTTGACACTCGCTTTACATGCAGTTGTTGTCATCGTTGAATATATTCGCAGGGTATCACAACCTTTCAAAAACTTAGGGTTACTTGGTGCTGCAAATTCCATTTTACCTCTTTCATGCACCCTTTAACCTGATAACACGATAATCTGTCCACTGTAATAATCGCTGTCCCTGAAAGGGTTAATGCCCAAAGACTGCTCTGTTGAACAGAAAGCTGAATGTTTCTTCACTCCCGCCATGACGCAGCGATATGTATTTGTTATGTTCACCACTTTGTGCCGCTCTCTCGTCTCTCTCCTCTTGTCTCAAGGTCCACAATTTTACAGCAACAGTTCAACCGGGTGGGCCGGGTGGACCATGGCTCAGTAGCCCTACCAGGTATAATTCGCTCAGGGTCCGCTAGCAACTCTGACACTTTCAATGTAGGCACCATGCCCTCTGCTCAACAACAAATCACCACTGGACAGATGCACAGAGGACACATGCCACCGCTGGTGAGTCCATAATAATTTACCATTAAGGTCATTAAGTGCCTCAGATAAATGCTACCAGTGATTCCCAACCAGTGAGCTGGGCACATTAGTGTCATCAGGTGTGCCGCAGGAAATGATATATCCAGTACCACTAATTTGGTCCAAAGAAGATCCATTTCCTACAAACAATGTATCTTTTTCAATTAATAATAAGGGCTCAATAATAAGGATGTGGTGATCAACAGTGTCAGAAGCAGCACAAGCAGGATCCAGTCATGAAAGAGCAGAATCTACTGACTTTATAGTGCCACGCAAAACAATTCAATGCTTTTCCACCAGATGCTAGAAGCTAAATAATGAATCTGTGTATCCACTTTTTGTCACATTTGTGCCGGACGTTTTTGCCATTAGATTTTGTTCATGTAATCATCTGCCTTTGCCCAATATAGATTGGGAAAGAAGACCGCATTTTCTTATGTTATTTCAGAGTATATGTGCATGTCTTTTGTCAGTACAATTGTCATGTCTCTGTCAACAAAAGAAAAAAAACACAAAAACTGAGGATTCATCTTTCTTTTGTGCATTAAACACCGAACAAAAATATAACCTTTTTTTTGTTTCCATTCTCATGAGATGAACTAGCAAACAACAATCAAAGACTTTTTCCATGGAAACAAAAGGCCCATTTCTCTCAAATAGTGTTCGCCAAGCTGTCCAAACCACAGCTGCGGGATATCAAGATGCTGGTTGCATTACTGAGAAGCATGGTTATTGCACAGGTGTGCCTTAGGCTGCCCACCATAAAAGGGCACCTTAAGGTGTGCCACAGATTTTGACGCGGGTTTTGATGGGATGCGCAATGGGCGCGCATGCTTGCTGCAGCAATGGCCACCATCGAGTGTCCATGTTTTCTTTCTTCACCTATGTGAGCAATATTTAAAAGACATACTGTTCTCATTTTGTGCACACAGAAAACGTTGAAGGAAAATGGATGCCAAGTAGAAGTGTGCTTCGTTGTAGATGTTACTGTAAGCACGTTGAGCTTTCTTCACAAAACATCCTTTTTTCCTGGTTGCCAGAATCTAGCCCAGCAGGCCCTGATGGGGACAATCAACAGCAGCATGAATGCCGTGCAGCAAGCCCAGGCTGACCTGGGACATGTCGATAATCTGCCTCCTCTTGGCCATGACCTGGTGTGTCCTCTCCTCATACTCAACATGCCCACGGGCCGCAAAAGAAGGACCACCTGTGTATTGTAATGAGATGCCATAGAAAAGCTGTAGCAAAAATTGTGCCTTTACAATTACTATAATGAATTGTTGATACCACCCTTTTATGAGATGCTTTACCAGTTAGACGTAATGAATGGTGCACTCAGTACATTTTCAACCAAAAAATGCTTTGCCCCTGATTGCGCAATATCCCATCATGTCCTCAAACTCACTCTGTGTTTCCCCCCCCCCCCCCCTCTTCTTAATGCATTCTGATATTAACCACAAATGTTCAGTCGCATGCCAGCATTTATATGGGACCAGGGTCTCCTAATGTGTCTAAAGCGTCCTTTCCTTTTGTTCCACTAAAAGGCATCCAGAGTTTGGGTTCAGAATAAAGTGGATGAATCCAAACATGAAATCCACTCACAGGTTGATGCCATCACTGCTGGAACGGCATCTGTGGTCAATCTCACTGCAGGTAAAAAGTCCAGAAGAATATAGAAAATGCAAGAATGAGGTATCCATGCACATGAATTTCACCTTGAGAAGAGTTCAAATGGAAAAAGTATTGTGTTGTTACTCGTACGGTGTTTGATCATTGTGATAGTCATCTTGTTTTTATGAATTGCACATTATCGCGAAAAATGAAAAAGAAAAAAACGTTTTGTGCTGCATAATAAATAACTCATATGGGCCAGTGGATACACTGTCATCATTGTTGTTGTCCACTAATTGGTCCGAATGTGATTTTGTGTGTGAATCATTGCTGTCCTAATTGCAGCTGTAGTTGATCTAAAACCTCATGGAGATGTGGACTTTGAAAGAGAGCTTTCCAGTCATCAAGTTGATTGTTAGGTTCTGGGGAAATGATATTAGCCTGCCTCCTCAAGTTGTACAATCAGTCAGTTGTTGTCATTTTATTTTTTTTAAGAGAGCTAAATCTTGAAAAGAAAAGAAAAAAAAACAGGATTCGCCCAAAAGGCATCTTGTGGATTTTTCAAACTGGCAAAACAAAAAACATAACCAACAATAATCCTATTGAAGGTTCCTCGAAACAAGGAAGCATTTCCGATTTCTCTTCATTGAAACAGTGAATTTTATTGCTCTAAAGATCAGGCAGTGCGTCTCATTGCCACTCGTGTTGCTTGGCACAATTCCAGCCTTTTTTGCTGGGTCTTAATCTTACCTCACCATCTGTTTTGTGACACTTCCTCCACCATCCCTCCACCATCCACATGGAAGATTTGCTCCTTCGCAGGCAATGTCTCCCTCAATGTACTGATCTCAATTGAAACGTCAATTGTAGCTCTAATAAGTGTTGCGATGGTACAACATATGACATATGCTCTGCACAATTTACCAGTCTGACATTGAACCACAGTGGCGGTGCGCTTCCCTCCACAGGTGAGCCCACGGAAACCGACTACACAGCGGTTGGTTGCGCCATCACTACTATCTCCTCCAACCTGACTGAAATGTCGAAGGGCGTCAAGCTGCTCGCCGCCTTAATGGACGATGAGATAGGCAGCGGACACAAGCTCATGGGTGCCGCCAGGATGCTGGCGGGAGCGGTGTCAGATCTGCTCAGAGCTGTTGAGCCTGCGGCCGCTGAGGTCTGCCGCCCCTTCGTTATTGTAGGGACTTGCACGGGCAGCGTTTAACTTGACCTTTTCTTGAACGACCCTGTAAATTGGGTGATTTGTTTCGAAGACAGGTTTGAAGATAATTGCTAGCTGAGAAGTAAAGTATGCGGTACTCAATTGTGGAGATGCAACGTTAAACTGTTTTGTCTCCATTTCAGTGTTTGTTTATTTTTTGGAGCGTTTAAGCACTTAAGGTCCAGCATGAATCGCCCCGCACCCAGTCGATAAGAACTTCAGCTATTTAGTGCACATCAGCGTTAAATGGCCCTATTTCAATGTATTAGCTCGCTAGCTATGCCGACATCCCGAAAATGCATCTTTGGATGGTCCGTTTGCATAGCCGCTTTAGAGTGCCTCGTGGTCGCAATGAGTGCACGCACATCATGCAGAGAAAGGTGGAGGGGAGGGAAAAAAAGACAAGAGTGTTCGCAAAACATTGGCTTGATTTGTCATTATTTTAAAGTTATGTTTTATTTACTATTTTCATATGTGTTTTCACTTTACCGGGACTTTGAAATTTCTTCTGAAATTGATTTTAAACCTGAAAATTGTGCTCAATCACGTCTGAAAGCATTAGTGTGTGTCGGCCAAGTGGGGCGTAGTGAATGTGGTGATGTCATCTCCCCCACAGTCCAGGCAGACTGTGCTGACTGCAGCAGGAAGCATCGGACAAGCCAGCGGGGACCTGCTTCGTCACATGGGGGAAGGAGAGACTGATGAGAAGTTCCAGGTTGGACCCCACCCACTCCTTCTTCCTGTGACAACGCTGGCCAAACATGAAGACCTCACCTCATTATGTCAATGCACGGTTATGTCATTGGTCCACACTTTATTCTTAGACGATTACTTCTTGTAGTTTTGTGTCATGGAGAGTTTTCAGCAATAACCCAAACATTTCAATACGTTATTGTCTTCTGCTTTCCATTCTTTTGAATTGACTGTATCATACAACAAGATGTAAATGATAGGATAATTTGCTTTCTCTTGTACATCAGTACAATGCGCTATTTGTATGTCGTATTCAGTAAAATAAATAGGATCCAGTAGTGCCCTGAAACAGTTTTTTTAACACCGGCCTTTATAAGGACATTGGTTCTTGCTTTGCAGGACACCCTAATGAATTTGGCCAAGGCGGTGGCCAATGCAGCTGCCATGTTGGTTCTGAAGGCCAAGAATGTGGCCCAGGTGGCCGAGGACACCATATTGCAGAACCGCGTGATTGCGGCCGCCACTCGGTGTGCCCTTTCCACCTCACAGCTGGTAGCCTGCACCAAGGTAATGATGTGAAAGTAGTTGGGTTGTGCAGCCAAGTCGGTAGAGGACATCCTTGCTTAATGAAAAACCTTGTGAATGGTAGACGCTAATAGAATGGCTTTATACGCACAGAACTCCACCAAAGTCGAACAAGTCGATTTTGGATTGGAACTAACGTCATCGTCACCAGTCATCATTCCAAATTTTATTAGCGTCATTATATTCTTAGAAATTAACAGGTGAAAATCTTAAAATAGAATACTGAATGAGAAGCGTTTTTTTATGGGTTCCCATTTTCACATGCACAAAAAGTGCACCACCTGAAAGTAATTTACTTTGTCACTAAAAAAGTGAGGGCAGCCCGGTAGTCGAGTGGTTAGCACGTCGGCTTCACAGTGCAGAGGCTTTTCAATTCCAGCTCCGACCTCCCTGTGTGGAGTTTGCATGTTCTCCCCGGGTTTTCTCCGGGTGCTCCGGTTTCCTCCCACATTCCAAAAACATGCATGGCAGGCTGATTGGGCACTCTAAATTGTCCCTAGGTATGAGTGTGAGCGTGGATGGTTGTTCGTCTCTGTGTGCCCTGCGATTGGCTGGCAACCAATCCAGAGTGTCCCCCGCCTACTGCCCGAAGACGGCTGGGATAGGCTCCGGCACCCTCCGCGACCCTAGTGAGGATAAAGCGGTTCGGAAAATGGATGGATGGATGGACTAAAAAAGTGAGTGATACTATCAAACACACAAAAGAAAAAAAACTAAACATCTGTGCTATCAATTTGTAATTCCAGATTTTAAAAGATGTTATTGTCATATTACAATCCCATCTTTATTTTTTTCCCCCAACAGCTGCAGCTGTAACCAAACTGCATTCTCAGATTCTACTGACTTCTTGCAGGTGGTGAGTCCAACCATCAGCTCCCCCGTATGTCAGGAGCAGCTTGTGGAAGCTGGGAAGCTGGTGGACCGCTCTGTGGAGACGTGCGTCAGAGCTTGCCGCTCAGCCAGCGACGATGGCGATCTGCTGAAGCAGGTCAGCGCAGCGGCCGGCGTGGTGAGCCAGGCCCTCAGCGACCTTCTGCAGCACGTCCGCCACTACGCCAGCTGCGGCGAGCCCATCGGACGCTACGACCAGGCCACTGACACCATCATGAATGTCACCGAAAATATTTTTACTTCAATGGGCGATGCCGGTGAGTATCCAAAAGTGAAGCTACGGCATGAGGTGGGGATTCACTTGTAGAAATTAGGATTCAACTATAGCATAGGTGTCAACACATAAAAAGAATCATTCCCGAGACACCAATTTTCTGGGGTTCAGTACCAAACTTTTCATTACAAAAATAAATAAATAAAACTGCTGTGCATTTAACCCCCAAGACCAAAGCTTTTATGTATGTATGTATTTATTTTGCAAATAAATTTTGCCGGCAACAAATCAACACTGATTTATACCCACCAAGCAATCTATATTCTCCAAGGCTGTACATGTAGGCTGTAAAACATCCCGGCGTCTCGTCTCTCGAAGGAGTGGGGGTGAGTGATTTCCGACTGGAGGTGGGTGTTTGGGAAACATAGCTTTTTATAGCACATGTGTGGGGAGACGCTTGCATGCGCACTCTGGCCACAACTCCAGTTTCACATACGATTTAATGAGATCAACATAAAGCTGTGCACTCGTTCTCAAATAGAGGTGCTCATTTCCGTATACTGGAGTAGAATACGCCTTATTATTGGTGGGGTGATCAGTGCCGGAAAATAATGTGGGATCATACTCAGATTCCACATTATTTCCGTTATTGTTGTCGCAAATCAGTATACATGAGTGTAAAAATGATAGCTTTCCGGAAAAAAAAAAAAAAAAAAACACATTCAGGAGGGAAATTGTGAAGTCAGAGGTCATTGATGTTGAGCGAGAGGATCGTTAACTTGAAGTCAGGGTTCTTCCACACAAACGTTTACAAGCTTGCATTTATGGCCCTTGCTTTGTGCTGTTGAGCACAGTCTTGTTGGAACAAACTAAGAAAATTGTCCAAAATGTCGTGATAAAGAATGAATACCGATTTTATTTTGATTGACTTACACTATCATCCTACAGTGACTTGGTACAGTTGTGACTTTTTTCCTTTCTTCTGCTAATAGGTGAGATGGTGCGCCAGGCCCGGGTTTTAGCGCAAGCCACCTCTGACTTGGTCAATGCCATGCGATCTGACGCCGAGGCTGAAGTGGATGTTGACAACTCCAAGAAGCTATTAGCCGCAGCTAAACTCCTGGCTGACGCCACAGCTAGAATGGTGGAGGCAGCTAAGGTACAATTGTATTTATTTATTTATTTTTTTATTATTGATTGATTAGATTTTCATCACTTTTCCATGTTTCTAATTTTAATTTCCAAATATAGCTACCAAATGAAAACACAGCTCACATTATCAGCGTAATCTATTGAAAAACAATACCTGTCTAATGGCCCGCAAAGCTATATTGAATTCACTGTTAAATATGAGCTAAATCAAGTTGCTGTACAGTATTGCCTTCATTAATTGACTGCATTTTTTTGGCATAGCTGCACACACATTTAAAAGGGTGCAGAATCCATGGCTCCAAGTAAGCTCCCGGTCCCGTTGAGCAGGATATTATCATAGTGAGACACCGCGGCAGGAGAAATGCTGCTTATGGATCATTTTTAACGAGTGCATTAATTGCCACATCCCTGCTGTTATGATTGAGGATAGGAAGTCATTGGCCTTCAATCAGAAAGCAACCTCGTACGGTAGCATCTATTGTGACACTGTGATAACCGTGTTTATTTTTATTGACAAGATCTGATTCAAGCTGTCATATAGAGAGCCAAAGCTTAATTTTGTATGTGTGTGGATGTGCGCCCTCAGGGGGCGGCTGCTTACCCGGAGAATGAAGACCAGCAGCAGAGGCTCCGAGAAGCAGCTGAGGGTTTGCGTGTCGCCACTAATGCCGCCGCTCAAAATGCAATAAAGAAAAAGCTAGTCAGCAGGCTGGAGGTGAGTCAAACGTGTCAGCATGTTTGCATCTCCTTGTTTGCCTGTCTTCCCCACTACATGCTCCGTCCTTGCAATAGAAACATTCCAGGCTCAAAAAGACGCAAGCTCAAAAAACCTCAACCTCACATTTACAGCCAAGAATATATTTTACGGTTCTGAAAACCCGCGTTGAGTCATCAGATCACCCCTAATGAGTTATACCACATCTGCTCCAGCGATGTGGCATCGTACATCACAGTGATAGTGCTAATGTCACTTTGTGTGTCGGCATGAAGAAAGTGCCATGTATATGTTTCACCCATGTGTGTGTGTGTGTGTGTGTGTGTGTGTGTGTGTGTGTGTGTGTGTGTGTGTGTGTGCGCGAGTGCGTGTGCGTGTGTGTGTGTGCGAGTGCGTGTGCGCGTGCGTGTGCGTGTGCGTGTGTGTGTGTGTGTGTGTAAATGTTATACTGTGAATAAATTAAGCCTGCTTGCCTCCAAATCACCTCAGAGTGGGATGTCATATTCTGTCATCACTTCAAAGCTGGTGACAACTAATTAATGTGAACCAAGAAGCAGATATAAGGACAGGGAAACTGCAGCATAAAAGAAGTGCTCTTTATATCGTGAAACAAAACGCTTGACAGCACACACTTATTTCAATTCCATTTGGTGTTTTTTTTTTTAGCTTGTTCTCGTGAGTATTCAGTAAGATTTCTGAAGAAAATCTAACCACCCAGTATTTGTCGAAAATGAATCTCAGTCATGTCTGGGAAATTTCCTACTACATTCTTACATGACAGCACGGTGTGAAGCCCTTTACGGGGCACTTTTTCTGTTAACATTCATTTTCTATTAACTCAAGTAATCTTTGTGTCACTTGTGCAGATAGCTGCTAAGCAGGCGGCGGCGGCTGCTACTCAAACAATTGCAGCTGCGCAAAATGCCGCGGCTTCCAACAAAAATACAGTCTCACACCAACAGCTTGTACACAGCTGCAAGGTATGAACGTCACCCTTCTTTTTGTTCGGAGAAAATCTCCGTCAGGCTGATGCCTAAACCCAACCCTTTTTTTTTTTATTGCCGTAGAACACACAATATAGGCATGCTTTGGTTACCTCCGCCGTTTCACTTCTGATGCTGTGAATTTGTATAATTCTTGTGTTATTGTGTTTTTAAACTTTTTGACTTAATTCATGTAAATCGTGGGGTGTTCTTTTTGCCATAACGTGTCAACTTTGCCACAAATGTTTTTCCCTCTCATAATATTTTGACTCAATTTTTGTGTAATTTGAAGTTCGTCTCATGAAATGTTGACTTGATTCTTGGAAAATGTAATTTTTTTCTGTGTAATGTTTCAACTTCAAGAATGCAGTGTCTGTGTCGTATTTGACAAATGTTTAGGCCTACTACGCTGCTGTATTTCAAAGTTGGTCATTATAGTGATACTTGTAGACCTAATTGTGTTTTTTTTTTTGGGGGGTGCTTGGTGTCAAAGAAATTTCCCGTTTTAGCTAACAGTCATGCGCCGTGTGCTCATGCAGGCGGTAGCAGATAGCATTCCTCAGTTGGTGCAAGGCATGAGAAGCAGCCAAGCCCAACCCGAGGAGCTTGGAGCCCAGCTTGCCCTCATTATGGCTAGCCAGAGTTTCTTACAGGTTCGATTTTCCCCTTTGCATTGTAACATCATGAAAAGTCACTCTTTAGATGCTTACAGAAATGATGTGTGATTGATGTCCTGCTCTGCTTCAGCCTGGAAGTAAAATGGTGGTGTCCGTGAAGTCAGCCGTTCCGACGGTCGCTGACCAAGCTGCGGCTATGCAACTGGGTCAGTGTGCAAAGAATCTGGCAACCTGCTTGGCAGAGCTCAGAACAGCCACCCAGAAGGTATCTATCCCTGACACTTGTTTAAAAAGTCGCCTGACTGATGCAAGCATTATGTTAGCGTATTGTTCTCAAGCACCACTTCAATGTGCTCAGTCTCCTGACCTCATCCAGCACTAATAGGCTCAACTTTTTCTTGCATGATGGCATCCTATCCGGTTGGGCTGCGTGCAACCAACAGCTATATCTGTGTATTTTTTATTTCTTTATTTTTAAAGGCCCATGAAGCGTGCGGTCCACTGGAGATTGACTCAGCCCTTAAAACGGTTCAGACACTCAAATGTGAGCTGCAGGATGCCAAGATGTCCGTTATTGACAGCCAACTCAAACCACTCCCCGGGGAATCGGTGAGACCACTGAAGTTGTATTGTAAAGATGCAAAGTGTTGAAACCACACAAAGAGGTCGTCCCAGTTTAATTGAGATGTTTTTTTGCGCGCCCTGCTGTCGCACAGTTGGAGAAGTGTGCACAGGATTTGGGAAGCACATCGAAGGCTGTGGGCTCTTCCATGGCCCAACTGCTGACTTGTGCTGCTCAAGGCAATGAACATTATACAGGTAAGAGAGGTGTTTTCGAGTTTCATTTAAAAATAATCACTCTGTCTAAATGTCAAAATGCCAAAAGAGAGGATTATACCGCTTTTCTTTTTTTCAATTAGCTCGAATTATGTGGCCACTGCTTTGCCTTTTTTTTTCCAGGGCCAGCGGGGTTGTCGGAGGAGGCATGAGGTCTTTGAGAATGTTTTTCCTATAACAATGAATGCTCACGGGCAGCTCATCATGCTGTGGCCCAGGGTGCTTCTGGCTACTCATTAATCTTATTTTCACTAGACTTAACATTCAATCAGTGAATGGCTCCTCTTGGCTGGTTCAAACAATTTGGTGCAATTTTCTGCTATTCTTTTAGTATGTATAATACATTAGGAGCATCTCCCATGTGAGACCATGTTGATAATAACGGTTGATTTATTTGGACAAAGAGAGCATTTTATTATGTTCTGTTTGTGGCGTTGCAAACCCCCAATGTGCAGAATGGCGTGATTTGGGGAATTAATAGGAAAACACCAACCTCCGTGTCTTGCTTAAAGCCAATCAACCATAAAAACTATTGCTCATCAGAAATAATGAATGTCATTATAAATGAAGGATTTATTTAAATCAAATATGTCTGATCTAAGTGAATGAAATATTCCAGTTTGGAGGGTAACAGAACAATCAATGCAAACAAAGATCGTTAATTGAGCACTGGATTCTGAGTCACACTCAAAATTGAGTAGACAGACAGATCCGGATTCTGTGAGTTTCCTCAAGACAAATAATGTGGACAAATGGTGTGTACGCCTGCCACATACCTGTATGGATGACAAATGGTCTACAGAGGGAGCTTCTGTTTTTTATATCTGTTAGCTACTGTGTCAGTAGCACATCCGTTGTGGCTAGTGAATGTGTCTTTTACTTCCAGGTATCATTATAGCAAAATATTAAAATGCCCTGCCGCAAATTCTTGAACAGACATTGCTGTAATTCCCTCATGCACCTGTTTGTTTTACAGGTGTGGCTGCCAGAGAAACGGCGCAGGCATTAAGGACGTTGGCACAGGCAGCCAGGGGTGTCGCAGCCAGCACTAAAGAGCCTCAGGCCGCAGCTGCAATGCTAGACTCCGCCCATTGCGTCATGGAGGGCTCATCCATGCTAATCCATGAGGCCCACCAAGCCCTGGTACATCCAGGAGATGCGGAAAGTCAGCAGCGACTTGCACAGGTAGAAAACCGCGTACGACATCCTTGTCTCTCGGTTTTGTCACGTGTGCGAGGTGGTGGTGGACCCCAAAAAGCAGGTGAGAGGGAGGAGCAGGGTGGATTGACCAAAATGTATTTTACAAAAACACAAACCGGAGTACACAGGAGAAAGTAACTCAAAAACTCACTCAAAGTCCAACAAAATCACAAGAAATCAAAGTAGCACAAACCCAAGACAGAAAACAAAACTTGACACGTGCACACAGCAACAAACAATGACACCGGATCAACAATGAGCTGACAGGTGACACTGACTAGAGGTAAGATCGGGCCGCCCGAGCCCGAGCCCGACCCGACCCGACCTCGGGATTCTCTCTCGCTGACTTTTTTTTTTGTTTTTCGTTACAAGGCCGTGAATAGTTTTGGCCACGAGAGACCGTGGTTCGCAAAAAAACAGAGGTGGCCTCATCACAACACGTACTGTACTAAACTCTCGCAATGACATTTCAAAGAACTCCTTCATGTCTCTAAGATCCACCCGTCAACTACAAATCAAGTTAATTGGTCGGGCTCGGGCCGGGTCGGGGCTTAAATACCAGCGGGCCGGGTCGGGCTGGATTTTTTTGGCCCGATTTTACCTCTACATCAAATCCATGGTATCATTTTAATCACTGTCTGTCATGACATTTATAACATTTTTAAATTTATAAATAAAGCCTCATGATGCCTCGGCCCAGGAACGAACCAGTTGGATGGAAAGCCTCATTGCTTCATGAGGCTTCATTTTCCCATCACTAATTGGAATACAGAGAAAACAAAATCCTAAACAAACAAAGTCCAAAGTATCAAACAAACAACATGACTGAAGATAAAACATAACCATGACCTAAACATGACTGAAACAAACATGACAGCAGCCAACAAACAATGACCCCGACCCTGAGTCGTCGGGCGGGAGTCCTTTTATGCCACTAATTATCCAACGACCAACAGGTGTGCAGCTGCAGGGGGAGCCCTACAGTGCCACCTGTTGGTCTCAAACCAAATCATGACAGGTTTCAGCAAGTCATTGAATATAAAACCAATGCTAAGCAGAGGTTATCAAAGGTGCACTTTACATCCTAAGCAGCTTTCTGACCATATATATTTGTGGTAACATGCGTTAATGAGAATGCAACGATATACAGAGGAAATAGAAAAATACCTTGGTTTGCTGAACCTACAGAGTATATGGATATCTATAAGGTTTGTCCAAAAGTTGTCAATTTTTCACTTTAATTTGATAATTCCAGGAAGCAATTGTATTCATCATTTCCTAGCCGAATAAATGTACAGTGGTACCTCTACTTATGAAATTAATTGGTTCCGGAAGGAAATTTTGTAAGTAGAGGCGCGCTTTCCATGTAAATGCCCAAATCCGTTCCAAGCCCCCCCCCCCTCCAAAAAAAAATGCAGACATAAAGGTTTTCTAAAGCATAAAAATGCATCAAAATATGTAACCAATACATGTTGCAATTAGATTGTTGCGCAATAAATGAGAGTTGTGCATAATATAAAACAAAAACAAAGAATAAAGAACACAAATGATAGTCATTTATTTTTTAACTGCGTCCTCATCATTTTTTTTGCCCTCTTTAGTCCATGTTCTCTCTCAGAAGTGGTTTGCCTGGCGTTTTGTAAAGAACTGATCCAAGGATGTTTGCTTTTGTCGGCTTTCAACAGTCCTTTGAAAATGTCCAAGGCAAACATCAGCATGGTGAGCGATCGCCAAACTGGTGAACACTTTTTCTGGGTGATTCTCATTTACATAAAACTATCGGAACACCTCATGGCCCGAGGGGCGAATGACCGGGGCGAATGACCAGGACGCTGCATAAACACATAGACTCATGTGGTAGAGGTCGTTCTTAGCCAATGGGATGCCAGGATGATGCTCGGGAATAGCCAATGGCAGAGCAACTATAAGTATGTTGCGTTCAGGAAAATCGAAGCTGCGAGAAGCAGCCCATATTGTATGTTTACCTTTCGTATCTTGACATTTCTTTTGTAACTAGAGGCAATATTTTCCTATTAAGGCGTTTCGTAACTTGAACATTTCGGATGAAGAGACTTTCGTAAGTAGAGGTACCACAGTATTATTTTTTTTGTTGAATATGAAACGAAGAAGGAAGAATATTTAATACATGTTATGAAGTTTCCTGGTGAAACTGCATGTTCGAGAAGTAGACGATGGCACGGAAGGATTGAGATTCAAATTGTCACAAGTGACATTTTAATCTATGGCTATGACAGAGCATGTCTGGGTGATGGACATTTATTGTTCTCTTGCGAAGGGCCGTTAACGTCCTCTTTCACTCAGTTTGAAACAGATGAAGTCTAAACTCTGACAGATTTTTGTTTCAGGGTCAATTTGGGTGTCATACGCATAACATTAACTGTTGAGGATAGATCTTTACTATAACGACCATCCTGGGAAGCGCATATAAAGTGACTTGTATTCACTTAAGCACCAATTTCGTACTTTTAATATTAAACATGCCTCAACGGTCTTCGATCCCAGTCTCAATCAAATTCAAATGTCATAGAACTATTCCAAGAAGTCAGTCGCAATCCCCTCTCAACTGTGAACATTTCTCCTTGCCACAGTAATCATTCTAAGATAAGATAAGATAAAATAACCTTTATTTGTCCCGCACTGGGGAAATTTGCAGTCTAAACAGCAAAATGGGCGGGGGGGGGGGGGGGGCAGAAAAGAACAAAAACAAAGTGTTGCATGCACAAAATAAATAAATGTTTCAGAAAACTGTACACAGTATAGAATGCAACATAAATATAAGTTGCATATATGCATCTTATGCATACATAAGGTGGCTGTGCTATTTACAATGGTTACGCCCATGTGTCGCTATTTTTATTCGCGTCACCCTACTCATGTTTTTCAGGACTGCTAGAGTAAAACATTGCCCTGCGGCCCTCCAGGGAATAAACAGCGCTGGTATTTGTCTGCGACGGCTACATAAATTAATGGCACAGATTACTTTGCGCTGTGAGCCCAGTTGGCATCTGAGATGTATCACAGCATTTCTCTGGGACCTTGCATTATGTGGCGCATTGTTTAGAATGACTTATGGTAGTCCAGTGACGGTGGATTGTTCCGTGTTTTCAGGTGGCCAAAGCTGTGTCGCACTCGCTGAATAATTGCGTGAACTGCCTGCCGGGCCAGAAGGACGTTGACATGGCTCTCAGGAGCATCGGAGAAGCCAGCAAGAGGTTGCTGGTAGAAATTGTGAGACCTGCTCCGATTTTCTTGAATTTCTGTTTATGTTCAAATGGTCTTACCTCGTATTTCATTTACTAGTTTATCCAATAATGGCATCTCCACGATGGCCTTTTTCGATGTGTCTTTGAAGCTTCCCCCCTGCAGTAAGACGTTGCAGGAAGCTCAGACTGATCTGAATCATACAGCGGCTGAGCTCAACCACTCGGCAGGCGAGGTCGTTCACTCCTCCCGTGGAACGAGCAGCCAGCTGGCTGCCGCTTCCGGGAAGTTCAGCCAAGACTTTGATGAGTTCCTGGATGCTGGTGTCGAGATGGCAGGACACACCCAAGTAGGTTTCATCATCGTACAACGCACTGAACAATCGAGTGAGGATGTTGTCATCGCATTTTACACGCAAAGACCGCAAATCCCAAATGTCAAAACCTAATTTGTCATATTTTGGTTCATTACTTCATTACCTACATTTTTTCCTCCTCCATGATTTGATCAATCAAATTTACTTCAGCATGTTGCTTTGGCCAAGAGCCAGCTATAATGAGATCTTGTGATGTTCATGTGTGGTTATTTTGTTCATTAGTGTGGGAATATCTTCAGGGATCTGAGCTGATGTAGCGTGATACTCAAGCTTTAATAAGCCTCGGATGGGAAATGGCTGGTGGCGGCCCAATATGTGTGTGTTGCTATAGCTCACTTGTTGATACCATGTCTCAAATTTGACAGGATATTTAATACAGTTTGGGACCGATCTCCAAAAATGACATATATCTTTTTGTTGGCTTCGCAGAGCAGGGATGATCAGATCCAAGTTATTGGTAATCTGAAGAACATCTCAATGGCATCCAGTAAGCTTCTGCTGGCCGCCAAGTCTCTGTCTGTCGATCCCAATGCAGCCAACGCAAAGAATCTTCTTGCAGTTGCAGCACGGTGCGCTATTTACTGCATGTTTCATTTTACTGTGAACTATATAATTGGATCTAATGGAATGACAAGACACAATTCTACTCCACTGGAAGTAGGAATAATAATACGGTCGTGGTCATGTATCCTTGTAAGGATCCTTGTATACATTTTCGGGTACAACTCTTGAATACGATCTTATTATGGGTGTGCAGTTGTATCCTACATCCCAAACGTAATTTAAACCTAAAGCTTTTTTTTTTTTTTTTTTAATATGACCTTGTCCATTCAGTGTTGCTTCAGGGAGTCGTCTTCCTCCTTGTGGAGAGAAGCCAGGCAGCTGCTCCCGATGGGCTTTGGGCCTGAGTGACTTTTCTCTGTCTAATTAGGAAGATGGAAGCCTTGGCTGGAAGCGGTCTGCGCTCAGCAAGGCTGAACCACAAACCCGAGACAATTCTGTCACTCCTGCGCATGCCCGTGCGTCATTGCGCAATGCGCTGTTGGCCTCTCACAGTGAATAGCATGAATAGGGCTGCCGAAGGCGCGTGTGAGTGACTGAAATGAAAAGGTGGCCTACGTGTTTCAGAGCGGTGACGGAGAGTATCAACCAGCTGATCACGCTCTGCACACAGCAGGCCGCAGGACAAAGGGAATGTGACAACGCCTTGAGGGAATTGGAGGTAGCCGTCCTTCCATACCATTACACCGTATGCCAACTTTAAATGGATTGCTCGCATAACTTTCAGCCCCAATTCTGTTACGTCACCAGAATCATTTGTTACAGACGAACATTAAAGTCAGCATTACGCTCGATTCAATTACACAAGTCAGTGAGAATGATAATAAAGCGCCACATTAAAAAGTGTTGGATACCAAGTAGTCCTTTATGGCAATAAGAGCCTTTGACAAGGTTTTTTTTTTTCATTCAGAACCTGATATAGTGTTTGTGGTCTCATAGTTTCAGTGCGTGTGTGTGTGCGTGTGTGCGCGCATGCGTCTGTAGGCTGTGAGAGGACTCCTGGATAATCCCAGTGAGCCCATCAATGAACTGTCCTATTTTGACTGCATCGAGAGTGTCATGGAAAATTCAAAGGTAATGCCTTCAAAGTACATTTCTGTTACCGTACGAACCAGTCTGAGAGTAAGGTGACTGAGCAGACCAACAAAGACTGATATTTTAAAAACCTCTGTGTTTCGACATGCCTTAGATCCTCGGAGAGTCGATGGCAGGCATCTCGCAGCATTGTAAGACATGTGACGTGGTAGCTTTTGGGGAGTCTGTAGGTGTGGCATCCAAGGCCCTCTGTGGGCTGACAGAGGCTGCAGGACAGGTGAGATTAAACATTTTACTCTATCCATCCATCCATCTTCTACCGCGTTATCCGGGGCCGGGTCGCGGGGGCAGCAGCTTTAGCAGGGAAGCCCTCTCCCTAGCTACTTCTTCCAGCTCTCCGCGGGGGATCCCGAGGCGTTCCCAGGCCAGCTGGGTGACATAGTCTCTCCAGCGTGTCCTGGGTTGTCTTCGGGGTCTTATCAGGGAGGCGTTCAGGAGGCATCCGAATCAGATGCCCAGGCCACCTCATCTGGCTTCTCTCGATGTGGAGGAGAAGCGGCTCGACTCTGAGCCCCTCCCGGATGACCGAGCTTCTCACCTTATCTCTAAGGGAGAACCCTGCGGAGAAAACTCATTTCGGCCGCTTGTATCCAGGATCTCGTTTTTTCGGTCACGACCCATAGCTCGTGACCATAGATGAGGGTTGGGACATAAATCGACCGGTAAATTGAGAGCTTTGCCCTTTGGCTCAGCTCCTTCTTTACCACGACAGACCGATACAACGTCCGCATCACAGCAGACGCTGCACCGATCCTCCTGTCGATCTCTCGCTCCCTCCTGCCCTCACTCGTGAACAAGACCCCAAGATACTTAAACTCCTCCACTTGGGGCAAGAGCTCCTCCCCGACCCGGAGGGGGCACTCCACCCTTTTCCGACTGAGGACCATGGTTTGAGATTTGGAGGTGCTGATTTTCATCCCAACCGCTTCACACTCGGCTGCGAAACGCTCCAGTGAGAGTTGGAGAGCCCTGCTTGAAGGAGCCAACAGTGCCACATCATCTGCAAAAAGCAGAGATGCAATACTGAGGACACCAAAACGGACCCCCTCAACGCATCGGCTGCGCCTAGAAATTATGTCCATAAAGGTTGTGACAGAATCGGCGACAAAGGGCAGCTTTGGCGGAGTCCTACCCTCACTGGAAACGATTCCGACTTACCGGCAATGCGAACCAAACTCTGACATTGGTGGTATAGTGACCGAACAGCCTGTATCAGGGGGTTCGGTACCCCATACCCACGAAGCACCCCCCACAGAACTCCCCGAGGGACACGGTCAAACGTCTTCTCCAAGTCCACAAAAAAACATGTAGACTGGTTGGGCGAATTCCCACATACCCTCGAGGATCCTGCTAAGGGTGTAGAGCTGGTCCACAGTTCCACGGCCGGGACGAAAACCACACTGCTCCTCCTCAATCTGAGGCTCGACTTCCTGACGAACCCTCCTCTCCAGCACCCCTGAATAGACCTTACGGGAGGCTGAGGAGTGTGATCCCTCTGTAGTTGGAACACACCCTCCGGTCCCCCTTTTCAAAAAGAGGTACCACCACCCGGTCTGCCAATCCAGAGGCACTCTCCCCACTGACTATGTGATGTTGCAGAGGCGTGTCAACCAGGACAGCCCCACAACATCCAGAGCCTTGAGGAACTCCGGGCGGATCTCATCCACCCCTGGGGCCTTGCCACTGAGGAGCTTTTTAAGCACATCGGTGACTTTGACCACAGAGATAGGAGAGCCCACTTCAGAGTCCCCAGACTCTGCTTCCTCCAAGGAAGGCGTGTTGGTGGAGTTGAGGAGGTCTTCGAAGTACTCCGCCCACCGGCTCAAAACGTCCGAAGTCAAGGTCAACAGCGCCCCATCCCCACTGTACACTCTTAGTGGTGCACTGTTTCCCCCTCCTGAGATGTCAGATGGTGGACCAGAGTTTCCTCAAAGCCGTCTGTAAGTCCGCTTCCATGGTCTCACCGAACTCTTCCCACTCCCGGGTTTTTGCCTCGGCGACCACCGAAGCTGCATTCCGCTTGGCCAGTCGATACCCGTCAGCTGCCTCTGGGGTCCTACAGGCCATAAAGGCCCGATAGGACTCCTTCTTCAGCTTGGTGGCATCCCTTACTGCTGGTATCCACCAGCGAGTATGGGGGTTGCCGCCACGACAGGCACCAACCACCTTACGGCCACAACTCAGATTGGCCACCTCAGCAATAGAGGCACGGAACATGGTCCACTCGGACTCAACATTTTACCCATCTTAACATAATAACCAAGTTAGAAGATGTCTATCCATGAAACACATATTAAAAATGGAGGAGAAAGCCATTCCTAATTGCGAATGAAATGTTTTCTCGTGCATTTTGGAAGGATCAGGGCAACATTTGCACCCATTCCAGCTGGATCTTAGTATCCTACCCTTCTTTGAGTTACCCAAAAAGTACATTTATTTTGTCCTCCTGCTTAACTGCTCAACAGAAATCTTGTATTCAACTTCTGTATTATGTTTATAGGGAGTGTTTATTCTCAATAGATATGCCATGTTTTCATCAAACAGTACAGCAAGCCCCTCGCTATTTGCCAGGGATAGGAATCAAACCCTGCCTTCAATAACAAACACCCCCTTAAAAGGTGTTTGGAATCGCATATAGAGTCCACAAAGCGGTAACAAACCTCTTAAAAAGGAAAGGATCATAAAGCATCAACAGCACGCCTCTAGCATGTACACAATCATGAACCCATGTCACATAAACAACTGCCTTCAGAAGTGATTATTCAACACAGACAAACCATCTTCACGAGAGGTTCCTCACCAGTATTAGCTAGCATACTAGCTTAAATGACATGCTTGCACAAACCGACCTGACATTAAACAAATATGCTTTGGAGAATGCTGCACGAATTGCATGAAATCTTTTAACTCACCTTTGAGCACTGGCACACAGTTATAAATGCTCACTGTGATGCCAAGTCGTCTATGTGGGCTATTAGTGACTGCATTGGTAGGGAAGTAATGGCACTTGATTTGCAGTCCTATGCTTCACTGTGACAACATGTGTTCAAAGGCCTTCTCGCGGGCGGATATTTTGCTCTAACTTGTCCATATTTCTGTTCTAGGCCTCTTATCTTGTAGGTGTGTCTGATCCCAATAGTCAGTCAGGCTATGAGGGGCTGGTAGACCCCATCCAGTTTGCACGAGCGCACCAAGCCATCCAGATGGCTTGTCAAAGCTTAGTGGACCCAAATAGTAGTCCCTCACAGGTAGAAAATTCCAGACTTGAGACCAGGGTTGGGCAAATGATTGTCGGCGGGCCACGAGACCGTCTGCTCCTGTTCTTTAACTCATTCAGTACCAGCCAATTAATTCTAAACCAAGTCCAAAAAGACATATAAAAACGTCTTTGGGAGTGAATGAGTTTAATCCATCCTGTCGAGCATTGCATGATAAACTGTCCGGTCCTCATGGCCAAAGAGCACAAAAGTTTGCCCAGTCCTGATTTCCACACTGAATCATAAAAATGTGTTCTAATTGTAAATAACGCTTGGCAGGTGTTGTCTGCAGCAACGATTGTAGCGAAGCACACCTCGGCTTTGTGCAATGCCTGCCGCCTTGCTTCGTCAAAGACCTCCAACCCCGTTGCTCGGCGACAGTTTGTGCAGTCAGCCAAAGAGGTGGCCAACACTACCGCCAACCTGGTCAAGACCATCAAGGTCAACTCCCCAACTGATCAAAACGTTGAGTGTCCATTTGTTACCAAATCTCTTACATCACGTGAGGAGTTCTTTGCATGGGAGTCAATCCATACAGCCGTTACCTGTGGAAAAACTGTCTCGGGTTCATATGGAATCACTTGTTTTTAGGCTTTAGATGGAGATTTTTCTGAGGACAACAGAAACAAATGTCGAGTTGCAACCGCTCCACTCCTTGAAGCTGTCGAAAACCTGTCTACCTTTGCCAACAACCCTGATTTTGCGAGTATCCCAGCTCAAATCAGCAACGAGGTAACCATTCATCGAAAAATGCCTGCAACTAAATGACATCGTACAGAGGATGTCACAGCGAATCGTGAAACAATACAGAAAGATTTGTGCTGTAAATTTGCTGGGAACTTGAGTTGATTTTCTCCTTTCCTTTACTCCTGTGAAACGGATCACAAGGATACATTTTTACGTTTTCAATCAGAGCGGGAAAGTCCACGCAGCGTCCTCTAAAAGCTTTATGGCTGTAATCTGTTGGAGGGCCGTGTTTAACGGCACTCACGCCCTTACTGCTGCTCTAATCTTCATCTCGTTAATCTAATTGTCGAGGGAGGTTTTGCCTTGGATCATAAAGACTGAAGGTGTTTTTCCCTGTGTTTCTGTAAAGCTGTCCTTCCAATCTCATCCCTGATTTGAATTGCTCACCTGATCTTCCCACCGCAGTAGAAGGAAGATTAACGTCGCTGTTGTTCCGATCGAGGTAGATCCTCGCTGTTAGAGCTGTTATTTCACCTGCTCCGATGTTGGCTTTTCCACCAGGGTTCAGTTGCCCAGGAGCCGATTGTTCGTTCAGCCCGCTCCATGCTTGATAGCTCCACTTACCTCTTAGAAACGGCCCGCTCATTGGTCCTCAACCCCAAGGATCCCCCCACTTGGTCGATCCTCGCTGGTCACTCGAGAACAGTTTCCGACTCGATCAAGAGCCTCATCACTTCCATCAGGTTGGTTTCCACCCATTTTCTTTTGGATTCAATGCATTTAATTTAAAAGACAATTTGCACTGTTAGTTTAGAGCTGTGAGCAAATCAAAGGAAAAGCACCAAAGCATCAACCTAAACTGAGACAGTCGTCGGAAAAGCAAAACCAGCAATTATATTTGAGCAAAAAGGGGAAACGCGACAAACTAATCTCTCATTGTGATATTTGTCACGATCATGCTGATGGCTATTTTTCAAGCCTTGTATTCTTTTCTGTGTTGTTGAACAATGTGTGACAGCTTTTATGCATGAGGGTGGGCACATTTCATCAAAAGTGGAGTCCAGTTTAGTTTGATCAGTTTTCTATCCTTGGATTATGCGTGCAGAGTATCTATAGGACTGGAGTCAATGCTTTAGTATTCTTTACGCTAATATAACAGTGTGGGGAATTTCACTTCAAATATAAATTAACTGCGTTGATTGACTGTGATGGTGCAGCCTCGAACCAGTCAGTCTTATGAGAGCAGACGGCTGGGCTCCTCTGTTGCCAGGCAACCACGCCGATGACAGGACTCCGAAAAGGCAGTGCGAAGCGCCGTTCAGTTTGTGGTCTTCACACTTCACTTGTCTCACGGTTTAAACAAAAAGAGTTTAAAATATCCAGCATGTGCTGCTTTGGATTTTTTAAAATCACAGTCAACTAACCAGTTCCTTGTGTACGTGTAAAGTTCTTTTGAAAAAAGAGAAAGGGAAAAAAAAGTCAAATGCCTTTAGACGCTGTTTGCACTGAAATGAAACAAGATTGCCTACGTCCCGTCCCCCCAAACTTTTTACCCCCCTAGGGACAAGGCACCAGGACAGAAAGAGTGTGATTACTCTATAGATAGCATCAATAAATGTATCCGCGACATTGAGCAAGCGTCCCTGGCTGCAGTCGGACAGACCCTGCCCTGCAGAGATGATATCTCCATGGAGGTAAGCAGCCCATCAACTCTTGTCTCGTCCGAGAGAAAGCGCTTAATGGGATCTGTAGGCTCTCTGTTGTGATTTATACGATCATTCGTTCTGTCTTTGTAACTCGCTAGGCATTGCAGGAACAGCTGACTTCAACCGTGCAGGAGATTGGGCATCTGATTGATCCCGTCTCCACAGCCGCCCGGGGTGAAGCTGCCCAGCTGGGACACAAGGTGCCGGCTCTGATAATATATCGCTCTTTATCCCTTCTGGATTTAGATAAATAAGAGCTCCATCTTGTTCAACAATCCTTTTCCCGGATGACTCTCCTAACCTTATTTCACTTAGGTGACTCAGCTGGCTAGCTACTTTGATCCACTTATTGTGGCATCAGTCGGCCTGGCCTCCAAACTGCACGACCATCAGCAACAAATGACCATCCTGGACCAGACCAAGACCCTGTCAGAATCTGCCCTGCAGATGCTTTATGCTGCCAAGGAAGGTGGCGGCAATCCAAAGGTACAACACTAATATCGAGCATTACAATGTCAAGGTCAGCATCGATGTCCTCCTTATTTGAATTGATCCACCAAGCACTACGAGTCAGACGATACCGGTTTTCATGATGTCAGAGCTTTTAGAGCAGGAGGTGGTCTCAAATTAGGCAGAGGTAGCCGCTTTCAAGTTTCATGTGAAGAAGTCCCGATGTGTTTGCCGTGCTGCATCAAATGTCCTTGAGCAGTCTGCTCTGGGGATGAAGACAACGAAGATCCTCTTAATCCATGAATGTCCTTCTGCCTAATGTGTAGCTGTAAGTCAGTTGCTGAGTTGTTTCAAAGTTTTCTGTCAAGGTAGAGCGGCTCTTACTCCCTGCTCTAATGATGCAGACAATATGCACTTATAGTAATTGGACGAGTATGTCTTTGGTGTGTGAAAGATCCTTTATGCAGGATCAAAGTAGTGAAAGCAGAGATGTGTTACTCTTATGTATCATTTTTACCATTACCTAATGTTGAACTTGAGTCTATTAGAGAAGCAGTGTATTCTCTTATATTGTTATTATATTTTTTTCCATTGTCCTGGTTCCACCCTACATGGTTGGTCGCTTTTTCATTACACTTTCAAGGCCATCAGGTGAAAAATGAAACTGTTCCTCAGAACCTCTTCCAACCTGGTCCTAGAAAAGCAGGCCCACGAGGGCCATGACGTCACTATCATCAGATTGGCCAAAAGATATTGGCGTTTCTTTAAGGATACCACAAGAAACTCCACTGCACACTTCCATTGCCTGGTTTTAAGCGAAAGAAAGACAGTTGGCCGCCACCAATCCAGTACAAAAATATGCCATATACAGTACACATATTTTGTTTACAACAACGCTTAACCATATTTACAATTTTATATGTAGCTGTGGATAAAATAAGTGAAGCTTGGTCAAAATTTTAGAGAGTTGTGCCCTGTCTTTCAAGATATCCACTTTCCTTTTTAAGGCGGCCACGCACTGCACAATGTTAGTCAAAGAATACACAGTTTGCAAAAGTGCCGAAAAAAAGAGTCCTCTAGCTCATTAGAGCAAACTCTCATAAGATCCTAATGAGTATACTAATGTTTTGTTTTAATCATCCCCAGGCGTCCCACACCCACGATGCGATCTCTGAAGCAGCCCTATTGATGAAAGAGGCTGTGGATGACATCATGGTGACTTTGAATGAGGCGGCCAGTGAGGGGGGCATGGTTGGGGGCATGGTGGAGTCCATTGCCGAGGCCATGGGCAGGGTGAGAAGTGGATTTCGCCTGCGCCCTTATTCCCAAACTAATTTGTCTGAATAATTCCAGAGCGGGTGTTCTCAAAATGTGTCCTTGTCTTTGACTCTCATTAAATAGCTTTGACAATGCCCGCTGAATATTTGCTCAGGATAATATTTTGGCTGCGAACATTTTTTCTTATCACTTTGTATCCATCGTAGTCTACAGTTTTGTCTGTCTTGTTTTTGGTATAATATTGACATTGCGCTGATATGAAAAGCTTTTCCAACAAACCTGTTGAAAACCTTTTAGAATAGGCATCGTGTGATTTGCCTTCATGAAACTAATGACATGCTCGATCTTCGTAGCTGGATGAAGGAACACCTCCTGAACCCGAAGGCTCCTTTGTGGACTACCAGACAACGATGGTGAAATTCTCCAAGGCCATTGCCATCACGGCACAGGAGATGGTGAGTGCTTTTTGATTGTGTAGCTTCACAGACATTCATTAGCTAATGGGGTTCCTTTCATCCCGCTCTGACTAGATGACTAAATCAGTGACCTGCCCCGAAGAGCTCGGCGGCCTTGCCTCTCAGGCCACTGTGGACTATGGGCAGCTTGCACACCAAGGACGCCTCGCTGCAGCCACAGCAGAGCATGAAGAGGTCAGAGGGCATTGTACCTCTCCACAGAACGATGCAGGGATCTTATGAGAGTTTGCTCCAAAATACCACTTTTGGGTCACGGGTGTTTGGACCCAAAATGCTTTCAGATACGCATGCCGATTTAGGCAGATGTTTGCTCTGTGATCGACTCTCCATCTTTGAGATCAAAGTCGAAGCTACTCCTCCCACATCTGTCACTCAGAGCACCCCCACAATCGTTTCTTTAAAGTTTCCTCTGTTTGCAGGAAAGACACGTGTGGAAACATCACACTCATAAGCTCTCAGCTCTTATCAGTAACTTGTACATAACAGGCTGCTGCGAACTCTGCTGGTTACCATAGCGACACATTGCCTTGACAAGTCTAAAAGCCTATAGTGACGCCTCCAATAGAGCACCCACCTACCCACCTAAGTATCTCAGCCTAGAAACAAAATGGTAGGGCCAGCTTTCTTGAAAGAGTGTTTGACTTCCTATAATAATAATAATAATACATTTCATTTATAAGCGCCTTTCAGAACACCTCATCTGCTGGGTAAAAGAAAAGTTCACCACCTGATTGAATGGGAGCCAATGACTGGTTATACTTTCAGGTTGGTTTCCAGATCAGAACACGCGTCCAGGAGCTGGGTCACGGCTGTATCTACCTGGTCCAGAAAGCTGGAGCCTTGCAGCTCAGCCCCACAGACAGCTTCTCCAAAAGGGAGCTCATCGAGTGTGCACGTGCAGTCACCGAGAAGGTACCGCCACGCTGGTCTAGTGGCTACATTCCTCACATTGGTACTCTTCAACTGTTTGAGTTGATTGAATTGAATTGAATACAACTTTATTGTCAAAATGTGCTGTGCATATGTGTAACATACAGCACAGATGAAATGTCTTCCCTCTCAGCATAAAACAAGAGGCTAACATAAAACATCGTGCTGATAGCATGATGCATAATGGAGGTTTAAATATTTTGCCTCCAGCTGAGATAGTGTGAAGCTACCTGTATTTCAGACTTTAAGAAGATTTGGAAAAGACCCTTGGGAAAACTCACACCTGCTCACAATTAAATAAAAAAAGTTATAGAGCTCTAAGTCACGGCCTAGTTTCCCACTCAGGTTTTTTTAGGGTTGAATTTTTCATCGTCACATTAACAAGACTGCAACTAGATACTGGAGGCGTTACCCCTCCCACCCCCCACCCCCCCAAAAGCAAATTTTTCCCATTATGGTCAGTGCGCTCGTGGTATTGTTTGCAAAGTTTCCTGAGGTTGAGATTTTGAGGTTTTGTCAGAGCTCATCACTTGGTTGTTGGTTGTGTCACGTCACCATGAAAACCATAAGACTTGTTCTGAGATCAACCACGTTTGATATTGTCGTGACGCCAGTCGAGCTCTAAAACTTGCTTCTGACTTTCAGTTTTTAGTCCCGGTCTGTGAAAATCGGTATCTGTAAACCCAGTTTAAGATCAGTTGTAGACCACGGCAAATATCACTCATAGTCCATTGAAGACATTTGTGACAAGGTCACTCAAAATGGAAATTATTTTGAGTCTGATACTTCTCTTTTATTGGTGGCCCTTTTTTTCTGTGTTTTTTCTCGATCGGCCGAGAAAAGGAAAGCTTCCCCCCTCGGCTGATGTTACATGTCTCAGAATTTAATGAAAGACAATCTGGTAGTTAAGGCACATGATTTACTTGGTTATTGCGGTGATATATGATACTTCACGTGAAACTGTCTGCTCTTTATATCATCTGACAAGTAAGTAATAAAGTTGGCCTTAATCTTGTAAAAGGTTAGCAGAATATAAATGTGATATGTTATTTTGGGTGATAATAAAGGATTTTACCGCAGCAATAATGCAGGTCATGAAAGCAAAGTTATTCTGCACCGCTACGTACTGAATAGTAATTATATCGTGTCCCTGTTATGACCCTGGCAATGACAAGCTATGCCAGTCACACGTTGCTAATTCTATTCCACTGCAAGACTGTGATTTCATTCAACGCACTTACCCTACTTGATTAATTTGAGGTTTCACACTTGCTGATTTGAGTCTTGTGCCTCGTTCAAAGATTCTTCTCCAGGCTCTCGGGTCAGACCTCCACTAGTGGTGTCTGGCTCATCAACTTGCTTTGATTGTATTGGGCTCCGATTTCAAGCATGCTTAACCTTGCATCCAGTTCACCCCGGAAAACTATTCTTAAGCATTTGCTAAATTGTTCAAACCGATTAGAAGCTCGATCGGTCATCACATAAAATCATACTAAGCGAAGCTCAAACCACTTTTAAATCACAGACTTGGCGCAGTTCAAGGAGGAGCACCTCATTGCAGATACGGCAGCCCACCAAGCAAATGTACACTCATCAGTCACAGTACACTTGCACAATAATGAGATTCAATAAATGAGCGAAAAGTTGTGTCTGTACGCTTTGAGCTTTGACTGTTACTGTGGGAGAGGTGTTCCCCCCAAAAAATCATTTTATCGGGGGTATTAATACCAGTCTCTCATTACTGAATTTACCAACTGTATGTTCCCCTTTACGAGTTAAAAATTTCAAAGCTCATATTGATCACAAAATAAAACAACTTACAGCAGAGGTGTCAAACTCATTTTATTCGCGTTGACAGACATGATTTGCTTTCGCGGGCCACGTGAAATGACCTGGCGGGCCGGATTTGGCCCCAGGCCTTGAGTTTCACACCTGTGTTTTACAGAATAGATAACTATACTTTGAATCAGGTTGAGCTTCTTTTCAAGAGATGCATATGTCATCCCTTGATTGATGGATTGACAGATAGAGATGGCGTGATGGAGGCACATTTTCTTCTGCCGGAGCCTTAGCGTCGGACCGGACTAAACTGTGGAATTGTGTAATAATGACTGTCGAATGAAATGTTCTCTGATTGTTCTGCAGCTATGCGATGCTTTTTGTGTCGCAGGTGTCTTTGGTACTGTCGGCGCTGCAGGCGGGCAACAAAGGCACGCAGGCATGCATCACAGCAGCAAGTGCCGTTTCGGGCATCATCGCTGACCTGGACACAACCATCATGTTTGCCTCGGCGGGAACACTGAACCCTGAGAATGAGGAGTCCTTTGCTGACCACAGGTGTCTGTGACCTTAGCGCATATTCATCATAGCAATGAGGACACACAGTACATTTTTTTTTTTAAAGTGAATTCAAACAACGAGATTGCATCCGCTGTCGTTTTCTCGGTAAATGCCAGTCCTCTATTTTGTGAGTAACTCACTCAGGAGAAGCAGAGCGCCCAAAGGAAAGCGACAACTGATGTTGCTGACCACAAATCTAACCTTCATTTCAAAGAGCCTATTCCTGAATGTAATGACTGTGCTGACAGAAACACAACACACCTCTTCTCCCAGGGAAAGCATTTTGAAAACAGCCAAGGCCCTGGTGGAGGACACCAAGCTGCTGGTGGCCGGAGCCGCATCCAGCCAAGAGAAGTTGGCCCAAGCTGCCCAGTCCTCAGCTAAGACCATCACTCAGCTTACCGAGGTGGTCAAACTGGGAGCGACGAGCATGGGCTCTGAGGACCCCGAGACACAGGTAACCCGTAAAGCATGTAAATTTGCCTCTTTTGATATCATTGCACACATATGTACTTTGCTTTCTGTTCTGCTCCCAAATGTCATGCTTTTTGGCAAGGAGACACAGTAATCTAGCAAACCTGGTTAAAAAAAAAAAAAAAGAAATACAGTCAGATTCACCCCAAGACAGATGAGCAATACAAGCGTAGGCAAATAAAAAAATAAACCAAAAAAACAGACAGACTCAACCATAGACAGAGGAATGACAAGCTATGCCAGTCACAAGGGCAGACAAGCAAAGATGAGACATAAGTAAGGGACACAAGATCTGGCAGGGAGGTAGGAGGCAGACTCATGTAACAAGAAAGACACATTAAAAGATCGACTAAAACGCAAAGCCTAAACACAAAGACACAGTTGGGAGACAAGGGCAGAAAAGGAGCTGATACCTGTCGATGAGGAATACAGATAACCTTGTTCGAAGAACTAAATAGTCACACTACTTTGAAAAAATAATAAGGAAATAAGACACGAACTGCAAGAGACAACAGATAATCCTGGTTTGAAGGAACTGAATAGGCTCCCACTCATCAAGAAAATAAGACAGGGGTAGTTAACCCTTTCTGGGACAGCGGTTACTACCTGTACAGTGGACAGCTTACCATAATAATAATAATAATAATAATAATACATTTTATTTGAAAGCGCTTTTCATCATACTCAAAGACGCTTTACATGAGCTTAAAACAGGATAAAAATGTGCATTTAAAAACAAGCATACATAATTTACAAAAACACATTTAGATTAACAAATGGCAACAAAAAAAAAAAGTAACATGTTATCAGGTTACAAGGTAGGCAAGAGTCTGCCAGGAGTCCCAATGGGCCATTAACATACAACTTCATCTCCCCCCTCAGTATCGGGGATGATAAATGCTACAAGAGGAAATCCTGTCCTCAGGCTAGCACTGATGAGCCTGAGCTCGCCCCGTTGTGCTTTATTGATCCCAGCTTCATCTCCTCAGGTGGTTCTGATCAACGCAGTGCGCGACGTGGCCAAGGCGCTGGCCGAACTCATCAGCGCCACCAAGTGTGCCGCAGGCAAGGCTGCCGACGACCCGTCCATGTATCAGCTGAAAGGCGCCGCCAAGGTAAAAGGTGCAGGGCACTGAGCACGTGGCTGCCATATCTGTTGTTCTTATTCAAGCATTTCAACACTGTTAAAGTCGTCGTTCAGTCCTCTCACAATTGCTTTCATTGCATTGACAAACCCAGCCAAGAAACCTCCTCAATGTAACTTTAACTGATGCATATGGTTTCTCATGCTTTTTTTCATTTAAATGGAATAAGGGCCACCCAGGATTTTTGGTAGCATTGACAGATTCTTACACCATATGGTGACCCCACCCCACCGTACCCCAAACACGGGACCCTCTGAAAGTCCTGCTGTGCATTTATTTGCTCGCATTACTAACCTTGTAAGGCTCCTGTTGCGGAATGCACCAAGAGCCTTGTGCAAAATGTGCCAGTATGAGGAAAAATCATTTCTTTCAAATTGGGTATCATTGAATTAATTGTATTATGAATGCTTACTGAATTATGTTGTCTTTTTGGGGTCTTTATCAGATGTGCAATTCCGGCATAACCAAATAAGCCCCTTCAACTCAGCAAAAAAAAACATGGACCAATTATTTTGTGAGCACTTGTTTTTTATGTGACTGCTATTTTGTATTTAAGGAGAAAGAGCGCCACCTCCTGGTTTGACTGCCTCATCCGCTTGACTGGCTTTATTTGGCAGGTCATGGTCACCAACGTGACGTCTCTTCTGAAAACGGTGAAGGCAGTGGAGGATGAAGCCACTCGCGGGACGAGGGCACTGGAGGCCACCATTGAGTTCATCAAGCAGGAGCTGACAGTAAGACTGCCTGACAGGCCGGAACTCTTCTTTTGTGGTGATGAAACGAAGCCTCGCACTCAAGCGGCCTTAAAGAGGGTCAGGGATATTTTGTGTCGATTGGTCGGAACCAAACAATTCCACTCCTCCTCCTCTCTGTTTCTCACAGCCATTGTGGGACTTTTACAAATCTTATGATGGGCTAAAGCTCCCATTGATGAGTTTTTTACATCACCCCCAAATTCTTAACGTACTGCCAGCGGCCTCAGAGTGAGCTTGTCTCTATCACTTTTATGTCTATCCTCTGTGTGTTTGTGTGTTTTGGATTCCTGGAGTTTCACACAAGAGCATTTTTGATGTGTCTACATCGCAGGTGTTCCTGTCGAAGGACGTCCCGGACAAGTCAACCACACCTGAGGAGTTTATCCGCATGACAAAGGGCATCACCGTGGCTACGGCCAAAGCCGTGGCAGCGGGCAACTCTGTTCAGCAAGAGGACGTGATTGCCATGGCCAACCTGAGCCGCAAATCTGTTTCTGATATGTTGACTGCCTGCAAGGTTGTAAACCAAATGAGACCTTATACACACACACACACACACACTATTACTAAGAATGACATCCTGAAAAGTGCTGTAAAATGTTACTGCTGATTTCCAAAAATGTGTCCACATTTTCGACTTGATATTTTGAGCCGAGCGACATCCCACTGGGAGCCATGTATTTTGGTCTCCTTGAAAATCCCAGAGTCCTTTATTCTCTCTCTCTCTCGACTCAGAAAGCGGCACACCACCCAGAAGTGAGCAAGGATGTGAAAAGCAAGGCCCTGCAGTATGGCTCCGAATGCACCACTGGATATGTCAACCTTTTGGAACAAGTCCTACAGGTTGGAATGAGACTGTCACATTTGAAGTTTGTATGAACTTGCTGCTTTAGATGACAGGTGGCCCTGTGCTGCATTCCGGCACATTCCGCAGATGAGTCTAAACATGGCATTTGTGGAAATTGAGTTCAGCAGCAAAATCCGCTCGTGTTTATCCATCTCGGGGGCGGACAATTTACCACTTGCTGTCAGTTGACATCACAGTTGCTCAGGGTTTAGGTAACGGCCAATTACAGCTCACCTATTTTCTGCGTTTGGCCATGTGACCTTCGCAAACTGAGCCGGAATTGGTCGTCACCTGAGCCCTGAGGCACTGTGAAGTTATTTTCAGTTGAGAGCAAGTGGCAAAAAACGTGTCTCCCCACTCCCTCGACCTCCAATATGGGGGGGGGGGGGGGGGGGGGGGGGTACGGGTGGATTTTGCCAGCATTTCTGCTTTTTTGTTCACCTCGTCAGCAAGCTCACATATTTAGCTGTTTACATGTACAGTGGAAAAGTGCAACGTTTTGAGGGTGGAATGCAGAAGTCTCAAAAACACCTTGTGGTGTTATTGACTGGTGTACTTCATGATTATATTTAAATGAATGTAGTAGTAGTAGTGGTAATCCATTTTAGATTGTTTGTCTTTCTGCTCATATGTACCGTGTGTTCAGGTGTTGCAGAGGCCCACATCGGAGCAAAAGCATCAACTGGCCGTCCATTCGAAGCATGTGGCGGCATGTGTGACGGAGCTCATCCAGACAGCCGAGGCCATGAAAGGTGAGGCCGACTGCCGCATCCGTGCTGTATGCTTGCACACTCCCACCTGCCACAATTGCGGCCTTTCATATTCCAGCTGTTTTGTCTCCACTCTCGAGATGTTGAATCATGTATGGCAGTGAGACATTATCCACACGGCGAGGCAAATCTGCTCAAAGATCCCCATTATGAATTCAATTTCATAAACAGGATTGCAGAGATGTAAGCGATTAAGTTGAAGGAGCGCTAAATCCTCCGCGCTTGAATAATATCGCTGTATGTCACAAAGCGTGAGAGATGCACCGCAATCTGTCTGAGTCGGGTCAATACAATCACATTTGAATCTTGAGATTGGACCAAACATTGGTTGCGCTGCAAAATTTCCTCCAAATTAAACTCAGGTGTGGTTATGACACAAACATGTTGGCTGCGCCGCTGCGTCTTGACAGCAGTAATAGATTGTGTCTGAATGAGAATTCGATTTCAACGTGTACAGCGAGACGCGCTGGGGCTATCGACTTTATCTTTCTAACATCCCGTGTGCTCTCTCTTTCCCTCACCCCCTCTTCTTCCCTCATGCCGCCTCAGATGGAGGTAAGTGCGCCATGGCGTATTTTGTTTCCCCGGATCAACTTTCATGGAGTCTGAAGGGGGTCGAGGAATATAGACGGCTGGAAAGGTGTGGGGGAGGTGGGGGTGCGCATGGCAGGGCAGATTTCCCCTGAGCTCAACGTAATCTTGGAAAACATGTTCCCATCTGCCTTAGCAAGCTGTTCCCAAAGTGCTGTGTTTTATTGACCTCTGCAAAAAAATAAAAATAAATAAAAATAAGGCCCATCAAAAAGTGAATCACTTACTGTAGTTTCTCTTATTTAACCGAGGCAGCGCGGCAAGCACGCAAAGTCGAGCATCAGTTGTGGTGTGTGGCGAACAAAAAAAAGGGTAATCAGCAGAAGCTGTACTTTTGCCAGTCAAAGAAAAACGTGTGCTGGTGCCTTTCAGGATCAGAGTGTGTAGACCCCGAGGACCCCACTGTCATCGCAGAGAGCGAGCTCCTCGGAGCAGCGGCGTCCATTGAAGCCGCGGCCAAGAAACTGGAGCAGCTGAAGCCCAGAGCCAAGCCCAAGGTAGATGTGCCCTTCTCGGCCCTTTCCACCCACGCACCCTGGCGCGCACACACGGCTTTTTGCTCGTAATCGTCAGGGAGCCGCGTTGCCCCATTGTAGGAAAAGGTGACATCGTCTTCTCTGTTCCGTGCCGCTATCGCTGCAGATGAATGTTTCTTTGTTCCGGCGCACACAGCTGGTCCTCTGTAAACTTTCTTGGACTTTGGTATTTTGAGCTCCGTTGCCAGGAGACGTAATTACCCCGCGGGGTTCTCGAGCTGAAGTTGAACTTGGTTTAAAAGGGTGCGATGGACTGTCGTGACCCTTTTTTTTTCGCTGCAGAGAGGGCCTCCGTCTTATTAAATGCATTTCCTTTTTGTTTTATTACAGAGTTTCTCATTTAAAAATCTTAAACTGAGTGTTCTCCCCTCCGATCCTGTGGTATTGCTGACTTAACTGGTTGGGGAAATTGATGGGAGGTGATTAAATCCTGTTGTTTGTGTGTGACGCTCAACATCATGATTGTGGATTTTGTTTTGGGGCGGGGATGGGATAGTTTAATCCCTCTTGTATCTCCCCTTTGTGTTTTCCTGCTTCCCTTCACCTCTTCCAGTGCACTCAGTAATTGTCAGATCAACCTCCTGTCTGTGTCATGCGAAGGATCGCATATTTAGGTCAGCCCACTTGTCATAAAAACCGTAATCGTAATGCTCCGTCTCATATTCTAATGCCATGAGGGCATTTATTACCAGGTCTCTGCTTTTTTTTTTTCTGTGCGTTGTTTGTTTCTATAAAAAGCAGATTAGTTAGAAGGCTCTTCCCCTCTTGTAGATGTCAGTGCCTCCCTCTAGTGATCTCCTTTGATGCATGCAAAGAAAATTTAGCAAGGGAAATACCGCTAGTCGTTTCCCCCAATTTAATCCCCGACTACTGATTGTCCTTTCAAATCAAGATAACGTTTTAATTGAATTTGAATCCTTCTAATTGATGTGTGTGTTAGTTCTAACCGAATGCTTCTGTGCAGAGGCAGAACTAATCAACTGGCAACTCCTGTGTCATTTCAAGAGCAAACGACGGCATAAAATCGCGCCCCAATTTCATTGCAGTGTCGCTTCCATCAAACCTTTTTAATCCTCTTTACTCCCGCTCCTCATCCATCGTCACATAGCGAGGATGGGGGCGGGCGGGCGGAGGATTGGTTGTCCCACCCCGGCATGCATGTCTCCTTACCTCCCGAGCCCCACTCAGAGTCTTTGTAGACCTGGAGGACTTCTCTGCAGGGCTCTGTCTGATATGTTTGATATATTAGGTTGTTATTCAGTCCAACTATGTATCAAACATATTCCTACAGTGTCCCGCCATGTCTCCTGCCACCTGTGCCTTTTGTGTTTCTGGAGCGTTCAGGTGCACAATCATGTGACCTTTCCTTGACTGTTACTGAACTGGGCGTGGTTAGTGCAGGTCCTGTGCGGTCATTCAAAGTCAGATTCACTTTTGTGTTATAAGGTAAAATATTTTCGATATGGCTTTCGATGCTAGTAAGGACAATGAGGGTCAGGCTAAGATGACATATTTTTCGAATTTGGGGGCTTGTTAAAAAAAGGCTGTACAAAGTTATGAATACGTTGCTGTACAACACATTGGTGTCCACTCTGGGTCAATACACAAATATATTTTCAAATAGAGACTTAATGAGGCTTTGTATAGCTGTTTGGACTCCGTATTGGGTAGATAAAGCAAAACATAAGTGCACTCCATTTACCATTTAGATTTTGATCTCATAACACATTTTATTTGTTGGCCTGTGTGGTGTTTTTGGGAAGTCCTTGTACAATGAGGTATCTTGGTCTGAATTTATTCTCTTCTTGAACCTCCAGCAGGCTGACGAGACGCTGGATTTCGAGGAGCAGATTCTTGAAGCAGCCAAGTCCATCGCGGCAGCGACCAGTGCTCTTGTCAAGTCTGCATCAGCAGCCCAGAGAGAACTGGTGGCACAGGGGAAGGTCAGTCAAACGTCACCTAAGAAGCTTCAAAGTTGCTGATGTTGATGTTGTGTGGCAGCATCTGTATTATTTACACCAGTGTTTCGAAAACTTTATAAAGCTAATAGCCACAGATTGACGCTGTCTAGAGCAGTGGTCTCCAACCCTCGGGCCGCGGACCGGTACCCGTCCGTGGGTCAGGTGGCACCAAGCCGCACAGAAAGAACGAAGCACTTACATTATTTTATTTCTTTTGGAATCTCAAATATGTTTTATTTTGATAAAAATACCGTATTCTCTGTTATATCCGTCTACAGTCTGTCACTCTTGACGCAGGTCGAGGCGCGCTTCTCGATCACATGATAGGTTACCGTGAAAATGAAACCCGGGAGCTCGCAAAATAAGTCAAAAACAAACGTGTTTGAGAAGGGGAAAAGGCCCAGCCAGGAGACAGAAGAGAAGCCTACGACTTTCAAGAAAAGGGAGGCTACATTTAATAGACAGCACCCGGAGTCCTACTTAAAATATGGATTTATCTCAAGGGGTAATTCCCACGCAGCAAGCCCATTCTGCATGATATGCAGCGATGGTGAGTTGTAGTTTTCATGCACGGTGTATTTGCGCTGTATCTTATCTTGAAGGCACGTTTAAACATTACCATAGTGACCAGAGAGCGTTGTGGTCAGATGGGACATTCCTCGTGTCATGATTTGTGTTTATTATTATGTTACGAAAATACCACAGTTTTCATGCAGCTCATATCATATTATTTTGTGGTATTTACCTGTCACAACTGAAAATACTGTCTTACATTAAACCAGTCCGTGGGGCAAAAAAGGTTGGGGACCGCTGGTCTAGAGGACTAGCTGTTAATCACTGTAATACTGTTTGTCACTAGTTCGCGATGGAAAAAGATTGTATTAGTGAAAAGGAAATTGTCATTTTTGGACCAAATAGGTCAAATTGGATAATATTGCAGTGTTTTGGCATCAATGGTTTACCCTCTGTCAATCTCAGGTTGGATCCATTTTAGCCAATGCAGTGGATGATGGCCAGTGGTCGCAAGGACTCATATCGGCTGTGAGTGCTGTTGTCTTACTGTCAGTCATACAGAACCGAACGTGGAACCTATTGTGTATGAGCTTTTTGCATGTCACTTGCGTTAGGCCCGCATGGTTGCCGCGGCCACCAGTAACCTGTGCGAGGCGGCCAACGCGTCCGTGCAGGGCCACGCCAGCGAGGAGAAGCTCATCTGTTCAGCCAAGCAGGTGGCGGCCTCCACAGCTCAACTGCTGGTGGCCTGCAAAGTGAAGGCGGACCAGGATTCCGAGGCCATGAAGAGACTACAGGTAGAACAATGCTGCGACAAAGCGTGGAGCCACATAAAGGGTGCGCATACTAATTCTGGCATGTGTTCTTTTCTTCTTCCTGAAGGCTGCTGGCAACGCGGTGAAGCGAGCCTCAGACAACCTGGTGAAGGCGGCTCAGAAGGCAGCCTTTGACAAAACAGAGGATGACAGTGTGGTAGTGAAGACCAAATTTGTTGGAGGCATTGCTCAGGTACTCCCAATATACAGATATGCTTATCAAGGTTATTGCAGTTAGTGAAAATTAACAAAATAACCAAAACTATATCTGGAAAAACATTTTTGTCGACGAACTTAAATAAAAAGTAAAATGCTTTAAAAAATTTAAAAAACTAACTGAAACTATATCTTATGTTTATAAAAATGACTTAAAATAACTATAACTAATGTGAAATTATTTATATATTTTGGTATTGCCGTGCATCTGCACAGAAGAAGGAAGGTCAAGCAGTTGTTTGGTCATTTTTAGTATATTTTAGTACACAATAATAATAATAATAATAATACATTTTATTTATAAGCGCCTTTCAAGACACCCAAGGACACTTTACAATCAGGAACAAAACAACAAAACACCAACGGGTTGAGCAGCGGCAGCCAAACGCGCCAGCGTTCACTCAACCCGGAAGTCGGAAGAGTAGCGAGGTAAAACTGCAAAAATAGGTACAATGACTTTTTTCTTCTTGACAGTGACTTTTTTTTTAATCTGGCATTCATCAAATGCTCCATATAGTAAAAGAAAATAATAATAATGCTAAAACTAATAAAAACGAAGCAAAAATGAAGCATTTACAAAAAAAAGAAAATTAATTAAAACTAACTGAATTTGAAAAACTGAAATCAAAACGAAAGAACTAATTAGTTCTTCGTTTTGATTTCAGTTGTGTGTATTTTTATTTTTTGTAATGAAAAATTATAATGAAAAATCAGAAACACTGACTCTTATGTTGTGCTGCTTTTGAAGTGCAGCCTTTTCTTAGTAGAATTTAGCGGTGCGCGACACAAGTTCTTGATTAGTTCTTGTTTTATGAAAATAATGAGCATTTTGCCACTTGAGATCTATCGCTCTCAATTATATGAAATTTATAAACAGGCGTTTCTCAGTTTATGACAGTACGAACAGATGAGGTTTTGAGGTTATGAACTGTGCGGAATGAACCAGGTTATTTTCTACAGTGTCAGAATATGTCGTCATGGGGCACAAGAGGGAACGCTGAGTTCCCACTGTGTTTACTGTTTTTCTTCTTTTTTTTTTATCAGAGTTCCCGCAAATCCACAAAAAAAGTCTTCAAAGAATACATTGATATCAAAGGAAGGCCTTAATTGGCATTACAATGTCTCATAACAATCTTTCAAGAGTATTTTGAAAAAAATAAATTGTATGATTGTATGAGGATTTTATGATTGTAAAGATTGTCAAATCTCAAAATAAATTAACGTTCTTAAAAAATATACACCGGTATATATATCATATGCTAACATTGCGCTATCACTATCGCGGAACCAACAAAACATATAGAAGGCGTAGAAGGCGTTTGTCATGCCAATATTTACTATATTTGTTAGGGTAGGATAGAGCGACAGAACAGAGCGTGGTTTGGCAATATTTTAAAGGGTTACGTCACCGTTATGAACGGAACTCTGTCCTTAGCACGTCATGCTAAATGTTAGCAAAATGTTGCAAAGCGCACAGTCGGCGCATACGTGATTGGCTGGCAGATAGACCCAATGTGTCCACCGCCTACAACCCCAAAGTCAACTGGCAAATGTGAAATTGTCATGTCCATTTTGTCTACCTCTTGTTTGATCGGGATATTGTGAAATGTCGAAAAAGAAATCAATGGGAGCTAGCCGTCCACCCCGCAGCCTTGTCAGTTGTTTGCCGTCGGTCTCAGATCATTGCGGCTCAGGAGGAGATGCTGAGGAAGGAGCGCGAGCTGGAGGAAGCCCGAAAGAAGCTGGCTCACATCCGACAGCAGCAGTACAAGTTCTTACCCACCGAGCTGAGGGAGGATGAAGGTTGATGCCCTGCCTGGATTGGACGCTCTCACGCCGGCGCCGCTGGCTCCCCTCTCATGTAATTGAGGATTATACAGCACTTGAAACAGGGCCGTTTGGTAAGGCGACCAAGTGCCTGTGCGTCATCGTGTATTTTGTGTGTACGTGTGTGCGCGCGTGTGTCAGTGACAGGCGCTGGCGTTTCGATAATATAATGTTGACGTTTGAGACAGTACGATGAAGCCGTGTACGAAACCTTTTTTTTTTTCCCCTGCGTCGTTCATGTTAAAATGATGACGTGAAGAAAGTTCTAAATCTATCATTGTTACTGAATGTTTGATAGTCAGTGAGCAGATGATCGTGGCAGAGTCCAGCTAAGGGTCCATCGCTTCTTTGATTCTATTTCAAAGGATCAAAAACAGAGGCAGGAAGGGGATGTCACCACCGACTTGCATGCACCATCAAATCTCTACATATCAATGAAGCTACTAACCAATAGAGTAGTCGAGCACTTATTACATGTGATCTAAAAATCAAAAGCTTTTTTCCAAAACGCGATAAATGCCACATTAAAAAAGGATTTTGCCGTGCCGTTCTGTTGTGTACAGGCTCTATTATCATTTGTTCAGACTGAGCCAACGAATTGATGATTGTAATTGTATTTTTGTTGTTGTTGATCTTGTTTGTTTTTCCTCATAATAATCCAAATGGATTTATAGCGTTTTGGAAAGAAATCCTTCCAATTACAGGCTTCGCAGCTGCCAGCAAAACTAACAGAAAAAGTATATTTATTCTTGACTGATACTTTTTTTAAAATATATATAGTTTTTCTTACAGAGTGGAGCAGAAAGTTGTGTCTTGTGAGCAAAATGATCTGCCTGGTTCTCACCTCACTCCAGCTTTGAAAAACGCAAACTCACAGAGCAGTCCAACAATCTTGCTGGCATTGTTTATCTTTTTTTTTGCACTGATAACAATACACTAAGTGTTGGAGTGGAACAACTTTTTTCAGATTTAATGATGGACATAACTATCGTAAAAGCTTTTTTTCATAAAGCCTGTTTTGAAGTAACATCATACAAGTGTAAAAATAAGTTAAACAACAGCAAAGTGTAAATATGCCACTCAAGATAGGTGTTCCTCTCCATTTCGACTTCAGAAGTTCCATTGCACTTATTATTAAATACGTTCAAACTATCAGCAAGATTTGCAAGGCACAGGTAATTTTAAAGTATTGATTAGCAATATATTCTCATGAGTGAGTAATTCATTAAGTAGGGATTATGACCATTTAATATTATACTGTATTGAAAATAGACTGTTTTCTAGGAGGAAAAAAACAGAGCAGCACAAGCATTACGTAAAGCCAGTTGCATGCGCACTCATGCGGCAACATGCTCCCCAAAAAAATGAAATGGCAAATACTCGTATGCTGAAAGATGGACAAATTGTTGCGCTTTGTCATGAAAACTCTATTTTTCCTTCTTCTTCGTCCATTTTACTTTCCCAACATTTCATTTGAGAAAACAAATCTGATTCAAATGAGCTGTAATTATGGCGGCTCTTGCTCAATCCCGTGCACTACATTGTCTAAACCATTTTGCAAGAACAAGCTTTTATTTCTGAGTCACTGGCATGTACTTGCAACGAGCGTTTAAATACTTGAATGATGATGATATGTTGTGTTTCACTTGGGAAAATGTTATCTTTTCGACTTACACCACTCACAAAAAGTTGTCTTATGAAATTATTGCAACTGCCAAATTCTTGCTTGTTAACTTTCATTGCTATCTGGCGTTGGTTATTCTGTGGTAGTTTCAGCAAAGCTCCTGAATGCCAAGGAAACAGCACGAGGCTGTTTTGGCGACTGCAATTGATTGACAGCTCGTCTCTCAGACCTTCTGTCTCTGATTGGTTGTTTTTGCTAGGGCGCCACAGTTTCTTAAGAGTCAAATTAGCGGCAGAAGATGTTTTTTTTGTCTTTCCCTTCCTCAAATATTTTTTCAGATATTTTACTGGCACTTTTTACAAATATGACCAAAAGTGAACATTCCTTGTTTTAATTGCAATCACATTTTCTAAATTCTTCTAATGCACATGTTGGATGTTTCAATACTTTTTGCACGACAGGTTTGATCCATGAATGGTCCAGTAAATTTCTTGGTGCCGTTAGAATGAATATTTATGCAGTCTTCTTAATTGTGCTGTTTACATTTTGACATTCTGAGACCAAAAACACAAAAATTTGATCAGCAGTACCTCGCCATTGCACGTCTGTTCTCAAAGGGAAGTGGCCTCTGAGCTTCAACTGTCACAGCAGGTTGCAACAGACATTCCGAGACTGGAAGAGTCACAGAAAAGCATAGAAGTGGACATCCTTGGAGATTGTCATGGCTCCAACACCAATTTTACCATTCAGCTCGTTCGAGAACAGCAAGTTGTGCAAAAAGAACATAACATTGAACATCTGGACGTTCGAAAATATAGATCCGATTCAATTGGGTTCCACCTGTAAAGTGCTGCATATCAGGGTTATCCTGAAATTTCACCGCACAACTTTTTGTGAGTCGTGTGCATCTTAATTATAGATTGTAGGCCTATATGTCATGTCAAATATTTACATTTATAATAATTGCTGTCACAATTTCATAAGGGCACATAGCATCAATATGTATCCTCAATGGTTCATGTACGGTGAGCTGATGATGAAGGTCTTGCACTGTTACGGGGACTGACAGCACGTTTACGTAGGGTCGAATTAGCCTATCGGATGCACTGAAATGGCTTGAGAAAGCTTCCATTGTTGCGAATCTAAGACATTCCTTCACCCGCTGAAAAAGGTAAGAAACTAAAGCTGTGGTTCAGGAGCCCGGTTGGATATCGGGAATTTGCCAGCAGGTTCCCTCCTGCGTTGTGTCTTCGTGCCTTACTCGAGTATGTGGTGCAAGCAGTTGAAGAGGCATCCTGGTTGGAACTTGAGCCTTGAGAACATTTTTTGCCAATCCCCATCAAGGCCTAAGCCGCAACATGAAGAGTCCTTCGCCATACGATCCAATGCCTTGGCTGCCGGGCCTGAACCTGCCTATATCGCTATCGTGGATACCTTTTGGGGATTTAGAAACTTTGATGGAATACTAACGGCATTCCTTCAGCATGTTTGTGTTTGAAGTTATGAGAAGTTGTTTTAAAAATGGGCTGTTCTTGTTCCCTTCTGTGTCATCTAACTTCGTTAAAATGTCTGTTTTTACCAGTTAAGAATTACCCTGCCATACAGTGCTGAGCAAAGGTCTGAGGCCGACCTTAACTTTGTTGTTTTTAATGACCGTTGCCATTGCATCCGTTTGGGTGCAGCAAAAAAAGCAAAAACAAGACTACATGATTGGTTTTTTTGCAGAAGGTAAGCGTGGACCAATCACAAAGTTCGAGATGAAAACGTCTTTGTGCCTGTCTGGCTGTATTATTTGTGTTTTTTGTTTTTTTGAGGAAGGGGGGGCATTATGGCATCTCCACTCTGAAATCTACTGGGTTCAAAATTACCCAAATTGGGTGAAATGGCGAACCCAGCGCTGGGTCCAAAAGGGACCGAGCCGATGCTGGGTTATTTATACCCTGCGTTATTGGATTAAGTGTTTCCAAACTCAACACTACAAGCCACTGAGACAGCCAACCACAAATAATCCAGACGGGTAAACGTAACACAATGCACTCAAAATCCACAGCTACCCAACAAGTGATTTTTTTTTTTTTTGTGTGTATATAAAAAAGGACAGTCTGCTACAACAACAAATCTAATAACGGACCAGTATTTTTGCCCAGCACTGTGTATTTATTGTCTGAATGATTTGTGCAAATATTCAAGCAAACGGTGGGGAGGGAAGTTGACTGTGTTACGAATAGGTGTTGTGCAAAACCGCGTGTAGTTTGTTGACTTGATGCTCTATGTATGATATTTATCTGGTCACAAAGGTATTTTTTGTATTCATCACAAAACAAAAATGAACAAATCAAGCAGATCTACTTTATTTTGCCTTTTGTCTCACTATTTAACATTCTTTCCAGCAGGTGTCAGCATTGTCCCGTGAAGTTGCGCTTGGGGAAATCCCAGTGGGAAGCATTGGCGAATCAGACCAAATATAGCAATGGTGGATGGAGTTCTGTTTTTCCTCTTCTTTGTCTACAGCTCAGACTTTAAATCACACATTCATTCTTATATTAATGATCAAATTAGTGATGATCTCACAATGTTACAACCACACCAATTAAAGATGCTGCAATTAATCACGTCAAGCATTTTTGTTTACATTCCACCCACTGTTTGGGTTGCAACAATAAGTCACGTGTGAGGGAAGGGTTAGGGCTTGTAAAGGATGTTAAGTGATGTCCCGTCGTGTACTGCGAAATCCCAGTCAACACCATATTTGGTTCTTTACACTCATAGAAGGCCAAACAGCAAGAAACGAGTTGCGAGTGATGCCGCATATGAATAGTACTCCCCTCTCTTGGTGGGGTCTTTTTTCTGATTCGACTCTGGGGGGGGGGGGGGTTGTTTGTTTTTGTTGATCCTACTTGCGTGGAAGTCTCTCGCTGGTCTTGTGTAGGCATCATTGCTGGTGACTACACTCGGTTCGAGGCACAAGACTGAAGACGTTTTTATTTTTCTGTGTGGTCGCTACCACTGCGTCGCTAAACGCCCGACGTGCCTCAGCGCACCGTCACGGTCAGAAGCGAACTGCGGGGAAGCTCCACCCCCTTTTATTCAAATGAACCCAGATCATGGTATCCTTCCACATAACATACAGTGAAACTCCTCTACAACAAAATCTACATGGGTGAAAATACCCCCTAGTGTGAAAAAATCTTCATGCATTAACACCATTCCCACTTTCCAGTTTCAAATTTGCTACAGTGAAAAACCCCCTGTTGTGAAAAATGTCTTGCTGCAAACATGATTTCGTTGTAGAGGAGTTTCACTGTAGTACCAAACATGAAACAATAGTGCCAGTGGCATACATCGTACTCAACAGTTTTTTAAAGCTGCTGTCATACCCTATGGGGGAAAACTGGGGTTCAATTGAGCTATGGACTCATTTAAATTATATTTTAAAAGATAACAACAAAAGTTACAATGTTCCTGAAGTACCAATTCAGGGTGTCCCCCGCCTACTGCCCGAAGACTGCTGGGATAGGCTCCAGCACCCCCCGCGACCCTAGTGAGGATGAAGCGGTTCGGAAAATGGATGGATGGATGTTCCTGAAGTGGAAAATTTCAAAACCCAGCCAAAATGTTGCCTTTAAAATGACTCTTGCGTTCCCACCTCCATCATGTATGATGTCACAAGACCTCACAGCATAAATAGAAATAGAAGAATCAAGTCAGGGGTATCCAGAATTCTTCAACTTTAATTTATAAACATGCTAAAAATCAATCAAACGGGCATTTATATCTTGTTTATATTATTTTGAAAAGCTGCTGTGACACAGCTTTCTGTTCAAGATGATAAAGCAAGTAATTTGTTTTTCGTCGTTTGGGGTGGCTGATTGTGTCCCACTTGAGTTAGACCCTCCGCTGCACCGAACAGCAGCTGAATCGCATCTCCACCTTGAGAATCAAAACAAGAGCCATCTGAAGTAAACCAACCATCTTTAAAGCATTTACTTGCGGCTGATTGATGTGATATGCTCACAAATCAGACCTTTAGGGGGAGGAAACATTTTTGCTTCTAAAAACAAATTGGATTTATTCACCACTGTTTTAAAAAGAGAAATAGTTGTGAATAGTCTAAGTGCACCATTTTGTTGTTTGACACCCACTTCTCAGGCTGCCGCATTACGAGCCATGTCAACGGACGGCAGGCTGCAATTGCTCCCCGTGCTGTAAGTTAAATCTGCGTGCGTGAATTAAATCCCCGTGCGTAGCTAAATCTGTGAATGTGTTTGGCTTTTTTGCAACTATTCAGAAAGAAGGACCAGCCTCAAAAGTAGAAGGCGCTGAAAAAGCAATTATCCATCTGATGTACATGAAGTGCGGGTCACTACTTGCATTCTTTGATATCACTTTTGAGTTGTTTTTTGTTTGTTTGTTTTTTACATTGGTGATCATGTGACAATTATTAAAATGTTAAATAGTAGGATCCCAGCCTTCATGAAACTGACCGCTACTTCCTGGATACTGCTGCATGTGATGGGCCACTAGTTTTGATCCACACTTCTGAAATAAGTTTGCTCCGATAGACAAACAACTATTCACACTCAAGATTTGTAATTTCGAATGTTCAATCAACCTAACATGTTTTTGGAATGTGGGAGGAAGCCGCAGTGCCCGAAGACTCCACACAGGAAGGACGTGTAAACCGCTACCCACCGCGCTGCCTACTTTTCACTTTTAATCCTACTAAATTCTTGTGTGAAGATCCCTGTCCTGTGCGCAAGCCAAGGAATTTCCCCCGCTGACAAGTAGAACTGTTTGGCTTTCGGTCCATTTTGTTCAAGAAGTAGTTACCCCACCCCTCCCTTCCCTTGAACATACTGCACACAGAAAAGCCACACAAACTGTTTGGAAACACTTAAATGTCCCAGATAAGACCATTTTGTGCTTGCCAGTTCCAAGTAGATAAAGTATGTGTGTGTGTACAGTACGGCAGGGGCACAGTGTTGGGAATTGTAAATGAAGGAAGCTTGTTGTGACTTTCAGAGCGTGAGGTCATCGTGGCATTCGCTGAAGCAACACTCTCCAAGGTAAACCCAATATTCATCAGCTGACAGAGCGTCTTATTGCTCGGGTCTGGCGCGCATGACTATTTTAGGTCATCAGCAATGCTTTGGTCACATACTGTACCGTAGCTCCTCCGCTTTATCGAGGGGAGTAAAAGGCCGGTGAAAAAGGCTTTGATTTAGGATGCTGCTGTAACATGACTTAAAGTGCTGCAGCCACTCCACCGTTCCCTATCAAAGATCATCATTTGGAGGAATCGTATCGCAGGAAGTCTTTGCAACATTCCTGGGCCTTTATGTGTTGCCAGCTTCGTGCCGAATTTGCCCAGGTTCTTCCAGAGAACGAGTAGGCGACACATCCGTGTGGAGGAATCGGTGGCGGACCATGTTCTGCTCCAGCATGTAAGCAAGGCGCTTCCTTAGCCAACATGTAAGCAAGAATGCCACAGTATTTCTCCGTCAGCAGGGCTATATCGGGACAGAGCTGAGACTTAAACCTCCCCAGCTAAATTTGGACAAGTAACAGCAGGAATATCTATTAAACGATATCATTTGACACCCACTTATCCCATGCTTTAGTTCTTCACGGGATTCCTTGTGATTTCTTTTATTTTCTTTCGATCCTGTTTCTCATGGATCTGTGCTGAAAGGCGGTTCGTGGACCAGAGGAACCGTGGTGCCGACTGCAAATGATCTGTAGCCTCCCCTCCTGGGATTTAAATCACAGCACAGTGAAATGCAACACTCGGTCCAGCTGAAGCTTCTTAAGGCTTAATTTGGAAACTTTGCTTTAGGCTCATTAGATGACTGTCAGTCTGTGGCCTCCACGCCCCTTTTAGAGCTGAACAAATACTGTAGTCGGCCCATGCCCGAGTGCTGAGGAGGAAGGAGGTGGACAGTAACTTCAAGAGAGGACACTGTGTGGGCGTAGTGGCGTGTCTTCACTTAACTGTTAGGTCTCCAGGAAATGGCCTTTAATCCCTCACGGAGGCAACATACACTCTTAACCGTGATTAAAAATACTGCAGCATCACTGTATTAAAATTACAGCTCTAAAATTACCTTTTGTTGTTTTGTTTTGTTTTTGGGGGATAAATAATTCCCCATTAAACACATTGTATTTTATTTTTACACAAGATATAAAACGCTACTACTTTTAGAACAGACCCGTGGGCTACTCATGTTGTCCTTGGGGCTAACTAGTACCCTCTGGCACCATGTTTTGTTTGTTTTTTTACGACAATGCACATCAACAAATCAAAGTCAACCATGTTTACAGCGTCTCTTTCGTCTTGCTCCCTCACTTCTCCTCTGTGCATATAACTCAACCCTCCATGCTCTGCTGGCAGAGAAGGAGAAAATGTTCATTAGAGGCAATTAACTTCAAAGCCTACGCTTTGTTTACTCAACCCTGCAAGTAGCTAATCATATTGTGCCCCGTTTAGAAGTCCCCTCAAAAAAGAAGAGCTCATTACCGGTGACAGCCATTATTAGCGGTTATTGAAAATTCGACTTTTTAAAACCACTGTAAACCGTCAGACTGGACAACGGCCCATGTCCTGTTAAAAGTAATCCAAATTGGTTGAAGCATTGTAGCTAACCCAATACGAGATCCAGAAAAGACTGATTCTGTGATAGTTGTACCCAGTACAGTGGGTTGAGGATTTGACACAGCACGTTGGCTCAAAAATTACCCACAGTGATGCGTTAATGCTGCACAATGACAAAAACACCTTCAAATTACAGTAAAATGGGTTCACTTCATCATTTCTCAATGTTCTTTTCAACCCTTTTGTTTCGTCTTCTACTCAAGGAACCCCACCCCTCACCGTCTTCCATTTGTTGTTTTATTTCCTATCTGACTAACTGCACATTGTCTGGCCCTGACTTTTGTTCTTTTTCTTTTGATCAAACGTGACTGCAGACAGGCTTCGCTGTAAGAATGCAGGTGGAGCGGAGACGTGGGCATTCCTCAGTTTGGCCAAACCACGGTGGCCCAACTCACTGTCGAAAAAAAAAAAAAAACCACAGTGGAATGTCTCCATCGCCGCTGTTTCCCACACATGTTAAGGGTGTGCTTCACACTAAGTGATAGTCATTTTTGTAGCCACGTCTACTTCCTTTTATAAGTTCAAGCAAAGCTCGCTGACTAAAAATGAACTTTGTGGATGTTTTTATGAGGATCTCTTATCACTCTTAAGTGGGTCAGAAACATACAGATATTTGACATCCAAACGGATTTTTAAAGCGTTGAGAGCCTACAAATGACGAGGAAGAAATATTTCCAAAACGGAGACAGGGAGAAGTGCAGCATCCTCCACAAGTGCACGTCAAGACATTTTACAGCCTTCTGGAATGGAAAGAGCATAGCTTGTCTTTTGGAGCGCACAAAGGGTCCTTACAAGTCTCCTCCCGACTCTGCTGCCTGGTCTGCCTTATTCACGGTGAGAGAAAGAAACATAGCCCATATTTGGACACGTATACGAAAGAGTCTCCCTCGGCACGCAAACACGGAAACGTCTCGGCCCGTGACACCAGAAGTAAATGATTGAAGGCAAATATTTAAGGGGAACTGTCAACAAGATGCTGCGCTCTTGTGAGATACAACACCAGTGTGCGCGTGCAGTAATAATTAGACTGGGGGAGGCGGTCGGCAAGTGCAAAGCATAGTAAGTGTTTGGGACAGTCACGGTTGACAAGGTCTAATTTGCAATATTTGTCAAGCCTGGGAACGATTTATTTTGGTGACTTAATTTGACTTAATTTAAGGAGCAACTTTCTAATTTTGTTGATTTTGGGGGGGGGGGGTGTTTGTTTTGGGGGGGGTGCAGGTAGCTGAAGCAGTTTTATTAAACAATAAGAAATTGCCTGTATTACTGCTACATGTACATAAAGATGTTTAATTTATATGCCCAATCAGATTTCAGCATGTCTGTGTTGCCATGTCAATTTAATCTGCTTTCTGAATCAATAGTTTTGGATGATGTACACTGTACATCATCCAAAACTATTGGTTCAAATACTGTACAATGTACAGTACTTGAACCAATAGTTTTCCAATTGGTTGAAAACCAATAGTTTTGAACCAATAGTATTCCACATTAGCAGAGGTATATACGTACAATAAGAGAAATGTTAAAAGTTTTCACCTCTCTCTCTCTCTCTCGACCATCGCTACATCCAAAAAACAAATTAGATATTTTTCAAACCCCCTCTGTCAGGTCTACAGTTTAATTTTCTACCGAGATTCCTGAGTGATGTATGAGTTCAAAATGAATCATGACAGTTCCCATCCAATAAAACCCCTTTCCATCGCCCCCCACCCCCATTCCTCTTCACCATTGAGTACTCTCGGTCAAAGTCGACTGAGCAGCATCAGATATGGCCGACATTCCTGGTTCTCGGTGTGTCACATCTGTTGGGGAGGAACACAAACAAACAGTGTGGGCGGAGTCCCCCCTCCCCAGAGGCCACAAATATTTCACCATCATAACCTCTCCCCGCATTTGGTGTCTGCAGCACTGGTAACCTTCACTTTGGGTCTTGTTACTGCCATGCCCAGCCTTTTTTTTTTTTGGTCTTGTTTTGCTTTTTTTCTGTCCACTCTATCGTGTAATTAAAAAAAGCTGTGTAGTACCACAACACATTTGGCCAATATTCTCATGCAAATCAACACATTCGCAGAGCAGAAAAAAAAAAAGTTGCCCTGGAGTTGTATGGTTCCAGCTAAAGAATATTCAACTTTTTTTGTTAGGTTATTTAATTGGATCCCAAATACCGTACGCACTACTCCCCAAATAAACACCTCCGATACGTGCGGTAACTGCCACCACCTCAGATCATAGATGCTGTTGTTTGCTAACCAGAACAATGGCACAAAATAATTAACACTACCTTGTGTAAAAGTACCCACGGTATGCTCAAAATCTAATGAGGACAAGCGCTGTAAAAAAACGATGAATGGGTGGCTAATTATACAATTAAAAGACCTTACCCCCAAATAAAAGTCTGATTTATACCACACACTTGGTCCCCTCTGCAGTTGATTAACTGAAAGACATTTTCTTTTTATGTGTACCTTTTCGAGCCCTGGAAAGTTTTCAGTTACTTTGAGTCATTACCACAAAACGGTATTAGCATGAAGGTTCAGTCATGAACTCAGAAGGTGGCCATATGTCTTCCTCTGAGTGAGCCTTTACATTGTCTTGGCAGAATCCTTCAAATCAAGCATGCCCCTAAAATCTAAACTGGACTCTTGTATTCTTGGCACGCTCCGATCCTCCGAACAATGTAAGGGATGACAGATCGTCTCATTTCACAGCATTTCACTTGTACCGTGCTAAAAAATTTGGCAGATGCTCACCGTCTTCAACGGAACACCTGCGGAGGAAGAATCTGACCATCTGAGCAAAGGAATTTAACTCCTAAAAGGCCCCAAACTGCAAACTTGAGAATAAAGTTGAACTGAATTGAATCAGAGTAGTAGCGCGCAAGAATAATGACATCAAAGACACCCCCCCCCCCCCCCCCCAAAATACAATTCTCCTACTGTATTTATATCCGGCACTGACATTGAACTGTATTCTCTGTGAGTTACACCTTTAATGACAGATTCATTCTTCACTATGCGGTATTGTGTGTCATAGCCTTGTCGGAACACTCCAGCAGGTCCCAGTTTCCCTCACTGACAGCCAAGTACAGCTCCCAATCTATTTAAATGGATCATCACTTTGATTAAACCACACCGCAGCCCCAACCCAGCAAGGTTTGAATTACAGTTTGGGACTATGACACACACTCTGATTATGCGCCGCCTAATGGTTATGACCCTGCATGGCGCTATCTAATTCCAGAGTATCTGTACATATATTTATATATCTGGAGCAGGTCTGCACAAATCATCAGATGGCATCGAAAGGGGAGATTGCCAAAAGACTTCAGTATCCCTTCAAAGCCTGCCCTCAGGTCCACTTTGTCGGATATCGTCATGTTGATATTGTCATGCAAATTCTTCAGGAAGAACCGGGTTCTTTCTGTGCCAGCGTGGTTTGAAGATATCTGGACCACATAGAGTTCACTCACTTACTCAGTTACTTTTATAAGAAAATAAATAAGATAAATAAATTGAGTCATTTTGTTCAAAACAGCCCAAAACATTGGGTTGTTTTCTTCAAGCCAACCCAAAAAGTTGGGTCAAATCGTGGATCGACCCATTTTCGGACCCAACTGTTATTTGCGTATGACTGGATGAGCATGAATTGCTGTTTCTCTATCTGTTCCCCTGAGCACAGATGTCGCAACTGAGCAAGCAAACCAAGAAATTGGCTTGGCTGCTGACATTGCTGAGAATGACAAAGCACTGCTTGAGACACTACGGCCATTTGGAATCCCCCCCGCATAGGGCTACTCCCGATTGCCAGCAAGTTCTTGGCTAGTGGCGAGTCCAGATGAATAGCAGCTTTTGGTAGTTTTCGATCGTGAGATCAGTGTTTGTCTTGAGACAGAAAGACAAGTAGAGCCCTGTGTTCGCTTATTTTAATCATCTCCTTAAATGTGCTAAAATAAGTGTCTGGATGCAGTGGCAAAGACAAACAAGACTCCATGACAAAATGGCTATCATAAGCAACCGTGTTTCCTACAAAATTCAAACAACTCTCGTCAACTAACTGTATGCAAAGACAAATGCAAATGAAAACGAGACTGTTTCCCTTAATCAGGCTTACCAAAAAAATAAATAAATAAATTGACTTCACCTAACCATGCATGGTGTTAGTCAGCTGCCATTGTGGTTGTCAGAGAATCCTACATTTTACTCAGTAAGTACCAAAACTAATCAACGTGTCGAACTCCAATTTTGTAGGCGCGGGCTTATCCAGAGGTATGTGGGATCAATGGAAATCTATCTATTGGTCCATAATAATGACACAACTGAAACCCGCTGCTGCAGTGACACATCGGTATTCAGAAATTTCCTTTATTGGGCCCTCTATGAGCCAGGTTGATGGGATACATCTAGCGGTTAGTGGGAATGTGTATCGGTTCCATGAGAAAAGTTGTGATGCAGTCTTGAGTCCCACAAAGAATCACAAAAGCTAACTGTACATTATTAGCTAATACTAGCTAAACAACAGAGCAGCTAATAAACACAACTTCATTTGTAGAGAATAACTTAAGAACAAATTATACAAAGTAGGAACCTTTTAGCCTTGCTGTTAAGGTGATTGACGTCCACCTGAAGGAATGACGCAGCAACAGTCTCTTAAATTGCTGCTAATGACGGTACAGTCCAACAGAGACAAGACAACATAATGTTTCAATGTGACTAAAACAAATGTCTTCTCTCGCTTTTGTTTCCCATTACAGACTTACTTGACATGACGTGTACACGCTGTCACTTTTACGGCCTTGTTTATGACCGTCACCACTGCTTGAAATACGTGATCCGACATTGTGTGAAAGTGAAGACGAGGTGAATATGCATTGGGCTCATTCACAAGCACCTGTCAAACGCAGCTGTTGCCTCTCCTAAACAACTGATTCAAACTACGGAGACTATCTGGATCCGGATCAGAGGCTTCCGCATGCCGGATGGGTCCAGAACATGCAACAGTTGTCTGGTGCTAAGTGGCTGCTGTTCACCGCCATTGTAACAACATGCTTGTTGCAAGGTAATCAAACATTACTAGTAGAATAACCAAAGAATGTCATACTAGTAATGTTTTCTTTCCCACATTTTGACCATTTGTTCAATATCAGCCTCAGGACGTTGTACTAGGATGCTCTTTTTCTTTACCTGCAACATGTCAACTATACTGGACAGTTTTGTTTCAGTCATAACATAGTTGATCCTCTCTTGCGTCTTAGTCATTATAGTACACTGCAAAAAAAAATGTTGGGTAAACTCAAAATATCAAGGCCAAAAACTTTGATAACAATAAAATTGGCTTGATTGCATTTCACAACAAAGAAATGAGTTTACAGAACGGTGTTCAGTTTTAATGAACACCAGCTTAAACATATGAGTAAAAACAACTGGCTTGCCTTGTTGCCCCTAATGTTGACAATATTTTTTTTTCTTTACGGTGTGGTTCGCAGAAATGCTTAAGTTGAAGGCAGTAGTGGGAAAAACGTTACTGGTAGGACAGTCGTTCTGCTAGTTCTCACCAGCGAGGAGAAAGACAGTTTCAGTATGTGAAACTTTACAGTGAAGACATGCTCAAGAGTCTTTCAACATTAATCTGTATCAAATCAGTCAGAACTACCACAATAGTAAGCGCACTTTTAAGTGTATTTAAAAAAAGAATCGCTTTCATAAAGTTTCAAAAAAGTCAACCAAGTTTCATAAAGCTTTTGTAATTGATAGTGCAGGTGAACCTAATGAAGTGTCCCTTCTTGCGCATTTGACAAAAAGAGAGATTTGGGACTTCTGTCATCAAAAACAAAGCCCATTGAGCCTTGCCGCTATTTTTACTGTGCTAACATGTCAGTGGTTAAACAACATACAGTAATGGATCTTATTTGCATTCCCAAAATGCCACCGATAATCCGGCTCGCCGTGACAAACCTTCCCCTGAGTGCGGCAAGTACCTTTTGAGATAATAATGATTACGTGACAGATCCTGAGGGAAGAGAGCTTTTAGGCATGTACTGTAATCGAGTATCAGCAGTGCTGCATCACATAAAAGTATTTTGTCTAATAGACAAAGTCTGGACAAAAGTGCCCATACAGACAACAGTTACATAACGGTGAAACTTCATTGGGTTGTTTTGGAAGTCTCATCTTTTTAACATCAAATTATTTTTCGTTACTGTGACATCATACTCATTTGTTTGATGGTGGAGTAAGCACCATTACCATTACTATTAAGATTATCTGAAAGGTGATCCTAAAAGCCCTGATTGGTCGCGATCCAACATGAGAAGAAAAAGAGATCACGTTCAGAAACAACCTCAATGGCAGCTATGGAGTTTGTGGAAGCAATAGCCACTAACATAGACAACAAAGAATTTACTGTTGGGATTTTCCTAGATCTAAAAAAAAAAACATTTGACACAATAAATCATAGTATATTATCAAATAAATTAGAGAGATATGGCATTAGAGGTGTAGCTTGTAAATGGATAAAAAGTTATTTAGATACCAGATATCACTACGTGCAGCGCAACAATAAAAAAACAAATCAACTGAAAATTACTCATGGAGTTCCTCAGGGGTCTGTGCTTGGTCCAAAACTATTCATCTTATATATAAATGATATTTGCAAGGTCTCAAAACAATTTAAATGTGTCCTATTTGCTGATGATACAACTCTCAAGCTAAAATTATGATAAACTCAATTGAGATAGAAAGAGCGTATGAAACCAAGCTTCTCGGATTAGTAATAGACTCAAAACTATGTTGGAAGCCACATATCAATAACGTAAAAAGAAAAACAGCCAAAACCATAGGAATGTGCTAAATAAGAGATCTTTGTACACATTACACTCATCATTATTATTACCACATAATAATAATAATTATTATTATTATTATTATTATTACCATATATGACCTACTGTGCGGAAATATGGGAAAATGCCTGTAAAACAAACACACTCCATGTTCTAAAACTACCAAAAAAATTAATATTTATTAATATATCTATAATATCTATTAATAATTATTAATAGATCAAAATATACGGAACGCACAAATCCACTATTTATCAAATTAAACACAATAAAATGTTATGACCTGGTTGACTTTAAAACCGGCCAATTAATGTACAAAGCACACAATAACCTGCTCTGCCAAAACATTCAGAAATGTTTCGAAATTCGAGAAAGCTGCTATGATTTGAGAGGTACCAACCTATACAAAAAACCCAAAATAAGAACAAACATCAAGCAAAGAAGTGTATCTGTCATAAGTGTTAATCTGTGGAATAAATTCGAAACAGACCTGAAATTGAGTAAATCGCTTGCTGAGTTCAAAAACAAATTCAAGAAAATAGTACAAACAACCTACATCAATCAGAGTTAAGGTGATAAATTACAAACATTAACTAAATATGATAATAAATCAGAATTAAGTTGATAAATAGAGAAAGGTACTGCAATATCCATTATGAATACAAGAAAAAATTGACATAAGAGTGTCATAAATGTATAAAATCTTGATACAAACCAAAAGTAGTAAAAATATCACGGTTAAGGGTAAAAGCATGAGCCTTTATGGAGACTTCTTCTTTCTTCCTTTCTTTTCTGATACATATAAAAATGATCTATTTATATATAAATACATAACTTGGGGTAGGACTAGATACGTTTTTTTACTTCTTCCTACTCCTTTGAACATAATAATTGTGTTGTATGATGACTGATTTCTCTTCCCTCTTACTATTTTACTTACCTTACTTTCTGTCAATTTATTACTGTATGTTTTTATGTTCAATAAACAAACAAACAAACGTTGACAGGCGGTGCCAATCACCATTAAAGAAATGCATCACTCTTCGAACAAGATGGCGTGTAGATTATCAAGATGTCTTGCTATGATTGATGTCAGTCAACTAAAATTCTCAATGGAATAGATGAGCCTTGGAAGTCTTGCCATCGTTTACTTCTTTAAATTCTACGAGTCGTCATTTGCCAGGCGTGGCGACAATAATGTATAAAACCCACCGAAGCCCCGAACAAGACAGGAATTATTTTAAGAGACATATCTAATGGCACTGGACCTTGGACACTTGGCACCCAGGCTTGGATGAATATTACAGACCAAGGCAGGTGCATGAAAGCGAAGGAGATCCTAAAAATATCCAAAGTATCTTTGTAAAGATTACAGAAGACACTAGTGTGCCCTTGATCCACAACGTCTTGGACTGCAGGCTTGCTTTTTAAGAAGCCACTTTAATCATTTTGCATAATATAACGTGAAAGATACAATATTTGTAAACAGTTATAATACACGCACATCCCATCAAATGAGAACCCAAACGAGTTATCAGAAAAATTAAGCTTTTAAGATTAACTATAAAAAAAATAAAAATAAATACAAAATAATAGTAATATTTAATTAATGAAGTAAAAATTTAAATAAGAAAATGAAGTAACAAACATGAGTTATTCAGACATCCCAATTAATATGCCTGATCGTGACATTATTAATAAACATTATGAACTTACCAACACTGCGTCTTATTGCCGTGTGTTTCTAATCATTTGGTTACCTCATTAAATTTCATGACACAAGGTTCTCCCGAACCTTTTCAGCTCAATAACAAAAAACTATACAGTGTATGTGGCACACTCGTACAAACAAAATATATTTTGCATTGCCACAATTAATGATAAGAATGTAACCGAAGTGTATTTATTAAAACTAACACAGAAAGTCGATCAGCAATCAACCAATATTGTAACATTTCTTTTTTTACATTTTAAAAATCAAAGCTTAAGACCCAGTAAAAACTGATCCTAAGCCCGGGCAAAATATTGGAAAAGAGTCTTTGTAAGGACAGCCTGATGGATTGGATTTGAGTGACCTGAACATCTGAAGCTGATCCTCATTTTGCGTACTGAAGTTGAAGTAAATTTAACGTAACGTCTTCTTAGAAAACATCGCTGGCAGCTGGAAGGCTTGGTCACTACACTGTTGACTTTAAACTCAGGAATTCAATGGAGGGGGGGCTCAAGTCCTGGTCTGAATGGATGGCCTACTCATGGAAAATGGGTAGGTTGCATCAGGAAGAGCATCTGGTGTAAGAAATGTGCCACGCATATTATGCAAGTTCCTCGCTGTGGCACATCCTGACAGTTCAAAGTTCCTTCTACCTCGAAAATGCTGGTAATAAAATTAGAATCATGTTTTCAGCAAAGCTGCGATGGTAACCTGGTAACCCGCCTTTAGGTAGTTTTAGCTATTGGTAGTTTTTACCCATTGGTGGATCTCCATCCATCCATCCATTTTCCGATCGGCCTATCTTCACAAGGATCGCGGGGGTTGGTGGAGCCTATCCCAGCCGTCTTCGAGCAGTAGGTGGGGGACACCCTGAACTGGTTGCCAGTCAATCGCAGGGCACACAGAGACAAACAACCATCCACGCTCACAACCGGGACAATTTTGAGTGTTCAATGAGGCTGCCAAGCATGTTTTTGGAATGTGGGAGGAAACCCGAGTACATGGAGAAAACCCACGCAGGCCCGAGTATAACATGCAAACGCCACACAGGGAGACCGGAGCTGGGCTTGAACCTCCTCTGCACTGTGAGGTTGATGTGCTAACCTCTGGCCCATCGGGCCGCCCGTCGTGAGGGTAATGCATTAAAAATATTTTGGCAACCAGCAAAAGGTAGAAGAAGTCGAAGTAGTCAGTGCCATGAAAATGTGACATAACAATAGTTTAGCATGTAGCATCTGCCACAATGGGGATTTAACATTTACATCACCAAGAGGCACAATAACCGACCAAGATTCTCCCTTAATGGGACTTGAGGGCTATTTGAGGTGTGTCTGCTTGAGTCAAACAAACAACACAACGCTGAGGAGGATTTCCTGTCAATTATCAGGTGAAAATCCTCATCATCACTCAGAATATTTGCCCTGAGGGTGGGCTTGGCAATCAAATGAAGCTCCCCTCCGAAGATGAGCCGCAGCAGTCATCCTGCACCCAAACCCACACACACACGCACACCCATATAGAGCACTTTTTTTAAAAGCATGCTTCACCTGTTTGCGGTCCAAAAATCGAAAGGGAGGAATCACTCTAATGCAAATTGACTTTGCAGAGTGCAATTTTCACATCGCAAAGGCTGCAATTTGGAAAATAATAATCAAAACAACAACTTCTGCTTCAGTGGCCCCGTGGGCCAGTGGTTAGCACATCGAACTCACAGTGCAGAGGTACTGATTTCTCTTTTCTTTGTGAATGTCTTCAGCTGTTGTTTGTTAATGCTTTTGGTTGTGCATGAATTATTGCTATATGAATAAGGTTACGTATCATATATCTGAGATTGTTTCTTGTAAAACGTTTCTTGTTAAACATTAATTTATTGCTTGAATTTGTTGAAAAAAATCCATCGGAAAAAGATCTTGAAAAAAAAAAATAATGGCATGTTTAATCACAGTATTGAGGGGGGGGAAATTGCAGTGAGATGAATTTCCAAAATCGTTCAGCCGTACAGTGGAATCAGAAACACAAAAGAAAAAAAGGTCAGTTTTGGGTGAACCAACGAAAACGAATCACATGAATACAGCACAGTTAGATGAAGGTTCTGTACACTCTGAGTGGAAACCCACTCAGAGTGTACAGAACCTTCATCTTTTTCCTCCATGCACATAAAGTGGCTTCTCTTACATTATCATGAGGAAGCCTTGTTCCCCTCATGCCATATAAAGACGTATAAAAGTCAAATGTTTAGGAGAAGACGAATCAGCGAGTAGACCCTCGCAAGACGTCCAGGCAACCTCACACGCCTCCTCCCACCCCCAAAAAAAGTATTGGATGTCTCAAGGAATCTGCAGCCCCCCCCCCCCCGCTACTTCTAAGTACATATTTGTGAGGGCACAGGGAGGCAGAGCCTGCACTCCAGCTCCACGTTCACTGAGGCAAACACGGCCCCAGCTCCTGCTCTCGCCTCCTGCAAACTTTTCCACTTTTTCCTTTGACGGAGCCTTTCCCACTTGGTCATAAGCAGCCATGGACGCCATCAAGAAGAAGATGCAGATGCTCAAGCTCGACAAGGAGAATGCCTTGGACAGAGCTGAGCAGGCCGAGTCAGACAAGAAGGCAGCGGAGGACAGAAGCAAGCAGGTTGGCCCATGTTTAGTTCTTCACAGATAGATAGATAGATAAATAGACGCATGCATGCTGTAGACAGATGCTGTTGATAGATATGCATGAATATGTTGCTGTCCATGTTTAACTGGCTTGTCTTTGATACACATGTGTAGTTAGAGGATGAAATAAGAGAGTTGGAAAAGAAAATGCGTGTTACTGAGGACGAGCGAGATAAAGTGTTTGAGGAGTTCCAAACTGCTGAGGAGAAGCTGCTGAGCGCCGAGGAGGTCGCCACTAAGGTATCCACTCCTCACCTGCGCTGACTTCCTTAACCTTGCTCTCTTCCTTTCTCCTGTCCTGTCCTCTCCTGTTTCTCTGTGCGTCTTTTGTAAATGTGTATATGTGTGCCACTCCCTGGTCACCACTCCTCCCCTCCCGCAAAAAAACAAAAAAAATTCTGAAACGGGCCTTAGCTTGACGATGACTTGCTAGGTCTGCAGAAGAAGATGAAGGGAACTGAGGATGAGCTGGACAAGTACTCTGAGGCTCTTAAAGATGCCCAGGAGAAACTTGAGCTGGCCGACAAGAAAGCTACAGATGTAAGTAAAGACGAGGGATCCAACAGGGCACCCTCACATGTCCCCTTCACGTTTTCACCTTCCTCTTGTCAGTGCACCTTCATTGTCATTTTACTCTCCTGTTGGGATGAGGAGGTCTTCTATCGCCCAAAAGTGTATGTCTCTCATACTCTCAAATGTCTTAAAAAATATTGAGTATGCACTAATGTAGATGAACACCTTATGTCGGACAATATATATTCTCCATGCAGGTTTCCCATATTTCCTTTAAAGTGAGTGAAGGTCCACATTATGGCAAAACAAAATGTAACTTCACAACAGTAACTTTGAGTTAAAAGGAACCAAATTCCTCTTTTGGATTTTCAGCTAAAAATAAATAAATTGGGAAGCCCTGCTCTATATTTTGCTACATGCTCATTCATTTGCAAGCCAGCCCAAAGAAAGTCACACTTCAGTGTACACGACATCCACACCACATCTATTTTCAATATGGATACATGATAGCAGTCGTATTACATTTTGCACACTAATCTTCGTCGTTTTATATGTCACTGCCTGCTGAGGGATTTTTTTTTCCGAAGTGAAAATCAAGTCAGTCTTCCCACGAACGCAGGGAGCCAGTAGAGTGGATATATATAGCCAACTTCTTTATATGGTCAACATTGAGCTGCGGGCTGCTTGCTTCGCAAAGGGAGGGGGGGGGGGGGGGCAGTTCCTCACAATGTGCCAGCAGCACAATTTGGCCAAATATAGCTGGAGGTTGAAAAGATGGCAATCTAAAGAAATTACATCTTTGTGGATATTCAGGATATAGTGTATGTGGTAATTGTTGTGCAAACACCGCATGACAGCCATGTACTTCAAGGCAATTGATTTGAGTTTTTTGGACATACTAGGGCGAAAACTTGTTAATAATCATTTTGATAAGGTGAGGGCAAGGGACTGGCCGGCCCATGGTAGTGAAAATCCATATATACAGTATTTAATTAAAAATAATAATAATTAATGGATAAACCACCAATAAAAATGTTCCACCAAAAAATGGAGGTTGGCTCCAAAACAAAAAAACTATTTTTATGTTACTGTTCCTTATGACCTGTTTTTTTTAAAAATAAATTATTTTGAGGCGAGTTTAGGATACCCATACGCCAACGTATTGTAACACTCATGGTTGACCAATAGAGGGCGATAAAAGACAGGAGGTTTCTGTACCTTTTGAGGTTGATTTGTGTTCATGAAGAGCGGGTGCCTAATTAAAAGTCATTCATGTTTTAGCAATTTTTACTTCTCATTTGGTTGCATTTCTGGGCCGTGTAACACTATGTTATCTAGCTGTTCACGTGTTACAGAAATAGAACACTTTTTGCCCTTTTCTCACGACAATCCGCACTGTCCTTGTGAGCTGTGTGTTGTCACTACAATGACGTCATGTCATCTGGTAAATTTGCGAGGAGTGACAAATTTGTTGTTGAGCAGATACCAAGCACTTTGATACTGGGCTCTCTCTCTCTCTCTCTCTCTCTCTCTCTCTCTCTCTCTCTCTCTCTCTCTCTCTCTCTCTCTCTCTCTATATATATATATATATATATATATATATATACAGTACACATACATACATACATACACACACATACATACTGTGTGTGTGTGTGTGTGAGATATATATTGTGTGTGTGGGGGGGGGGGGGGTGAGAGAGAGAAAGAGATTCTAGTAAAAATATCATGATACTGATATTTAGCAATATCCGTTATAACTTCTGTATCGACACTTGGATCGATCCGACGTCTCAATCGCACCGGGGCAGTCAGCCAGCCAGTACTCAAACTGGCGTTTTGCCTTGTCGTGAGAGAATCACGAAGAATGGCAGGATCCACGTCGGTGGAGGCTGTCAAACGAAAGATTCGATCTTTGCAAGAGCAGGCGGGCTTCGCGGACGACAGAGCAGAAATATTACATCGCGAGTTGCACGAGCAACGCCAAGCCAGGGAGGAAGTAAGACATTAACGTGCCTCCGGTCGTGAGCTTGTCGTTTATGTGGGTCGCTGGCCTCAGCTCCGCGGGGACTCTCTGCCATGCGGGATGCTGCGCGCCAATAACGCAACTTCACCTGCTACTTTTTGAATTCGCTGCCCAACTCGTGGCCGTGAATGCCGATGAAGAAACGTCGCGCTTTAACCACACAACGTGCTTTCTGAATGTATGACTTGAGAGTTTGCTGCAAGCAGGAAACCCATGGCATAAAACATACGACAGGTGACAGATGCCGTTTGACTTGCCCATATTTGGTCAGGGCACAGCAACAGATTGATTTTTTTTCCCACCTTGAATTAGGAGAGCAAATCCCTTGGGCGGTCAAAGGGTTTAAACAGTCTGAGGCCAGACCAGGCTCAGTCTCATTTAGCTTTATCTCCTTTGTCAGTTGACGTGTTCCCAGCTTAGCTGCTCACTGTGTAGTAATGCGACTTCCTTGTTCTGCCAGCTACCAATTTGAGAATGCAAGTCAAAGAAAGGAGGCCAAAACCAAACTGCCACATGAGTTTTTGTGGCCTGCTAAACCAAATGCTTTTTTTTTTCCCGTAGAAAATATGGACTCTGTCGTTGAACCACTTTTAGAAAGTATTAACTTTCACCAAATTCCATTTTGACATAAAATGGACAATAGTTATAGACCTAAATAAAATATTTTCTAGACACTGACCAAGTTTCTCCTATGGGAGACCAAATCAAATCAGACCCCTAAATTCAAGATCAATTTGTTGTTAAGATGTACTGAAAATGTTTAAAAATCTGTGAAGTAGCATATCTGAACGTGACTTTTGTAGTTATCCTCAAAAGAACTGCTCACATACACTCGACTTTTACAGTGAACCATTTTTTTGGCCCTTGAGAATGTAGAAAAGTAAACCTGGACATCAGCCTTTAGTGTTAAGTCTTATGTACTGCAAGAGATGTACTGTATGCGTCGCGAAATGATGACTACTGCCATTCACACAACAGAATAGTAGCTTTGTGTTTAACAGGCCCAAATTTCATACTGATGAAGATAATCAAGTCTCAATTTATTGAGACAAGATTATCATTATTTCAGGAGATACATCCATTAAAATTGCTGGGTTGAAAATAACCCAATATGGGTTAACCCAGCAATTTTAGGGTTATACTGTATACTTTTTGTGACATTTTCGTTGCAGACACTACCGTACAGAAGGTGCAAAAAAATGATAATCACACTGGAAATATGAAGTGAAATAAGGTCTATTGGTGTACATTGTGAGCTGTACATATTTGATGAGTGCAAGCAGCATGTCAAAAAAGCAGAACAAGTAAGCTCTCGAAGGAAGCCTTTCCCCAACGGGTTGCACAAACAACCGACCAGCTAGAAACTGCTTGAATAAGCAATCGTTCTTATAGTAATTTGAGCTGACATGTAAGTCTTGCGTGGAATGTAACGTTAAAAAAAAAAATCGGACTTATTTCTTCTGTTTTTAGGCTGAGAGCGATGTGGCCTCCCTCAACAGACGCATCCAGCTGGTTGAGGAGGAGTTGGACCGTGCTCAGGAGCGTCTGGCCACTGCTTTGACCAAGCTGGAGGAGGCCGAGAAGGCCGCTGATGAGAGCGAGAGGTGCGTTGACGTACAAGTTCCGCCGCCCGGCATCTTTCCTGTGTGCCGCTACGTCTCCTCAGCTGCTCTATCCGTTTCCTCACAGAGGCATGAAGGTCGTTGAGAACAGGGCCATGAAGGATGAGGAGAAGATGGAGATTCAGGAGATCCAGCTCAAAGAGGCCAAGCATATTGCTGAGGAGGCTGACCGCAAATATGAGGAGGCGAGTTTTTTTTAAACCTCTCCAAAAATAAATGCCAAATCAGAATGCAATGATGAGAAGCCAATTTAGTTTTAAAGCCTACTTGCAAATGTATGTTTTGGACCATGCTGTTGCTTTTGTAACACTTTGCTGTGCTGCACCTGCAGGTGGCTCGTAAGCTGGTCATCATTGAGAGTGATCTGGAGCGTACAGAGGAGCGCGCCGAGCTGTCAGAAAGGTAAAGTTCACAAAATCCATAACATGTCACTCACCCGCACCAGGCATTACCCTAGTAGCTGTTCACCTTATATGCCCAAAATATATGTAGGTATAGTTGTGTAAATACACAGCCGAGCTGTTGGAACATGACGCCTTGTGTTCTTACTGGATGTGCCGATCATTTGCATTTGCTCCCCCCGGCTTGAATGGCTGCTGCTTGCAAACGATCGCCACTCACAGTCACCGGCGAAGGCTGGACGATGAGCTAAGAGTTGCGGAGCAAAGCATGAAATCACTAAACTCCTCACTCAGACAGGTACTATGAGCCAAAACTAACACACGTGTACTTTATTTATTTATTTGTTTTTGCATGACACTCCTCATGCAATCATTCAGCGAAGAGAACAAAGCCTCTGCTTTTGCTTGCTGTGCTCACGCTCCTCCTTTTCAAGCTCTTTGACATTTTCCATGGACAGTTAAACCCATTCATTAAAGTGACCACATTTGGAGTGGAAGTGACGTGCGTATCGTCTCACAATGACAGAGTAGCAAAACAAGTTGTGTGATGAGTTTTTGTATGAGGTTGTCACTTGAACTCAGAATCTGGTCACTTGAACCGTTTCATGCTTAACTGGGGATTCGTTTTCATGATTCTGAAGCCGCGTTTTCCACCAAGCAGAGCAAGACTGTCTCATACCGTTTGTCACAAATTGAGAAGGAAACTGAAGCAACAGGTGGCGCTGGACAAGTCATCAAATTAGAATTGAAATGTAACAGAATGTGATTTTCAAATTGCGAAGGATGAAAAAAAAACAACAAAAAAAACACTTCAGTTTGGTGAATTGGTAGGCTTCTTTATAATATATATATATATATATATATATATATATATATATATATGTGTGTGTGTGTGGGGGAGGCGCAATTATATTATTTTTCGAAATGGTTCAGCTCTCCCTCTTGACACCTTCATCATGTGGTTTGCAAAGGAAGTGGGCGGAGTGAAAAAGTCAAGTATGCCGAGTGATCGACCAAGAATTTTCCCCTCTTTGTGACAGTGCAAACAAAAAAAATAACCCCAAAAAAATTCCAACACCTGTACTTGCCCTGTGTCTGAACTGCTTGGTGAAAGTATGGCTTAACACTGCAGGAACTGCGCCGGAGAACAGTTACCATTGATGCTATGAAGCAACTGTCCGCTACTATTTGATCATCCAATCACCTCCACATTCCTGCTCTCTTTACTTGTCTCGGGGTTCCCTTCTGATTTAATCTGTGTTCTTTTTGATCTTGTTTCCTCTCTCCCCCATTCTGCCCTTTTGTTTCTTTCCCTCCACCACTTTCACGTCTGGTTCTGTCCGTCGTTGTCATCGCTTCTGTCCCCTCTCTTTTCACTTATGCCAAACAAAACCAGCAAATGCTCTGAGCTGGAGGAAGAGTTGAAAACTGTGACCAACAACCTGAAGTCACTGGAGGCCCAGGCTGACAAGGTAGGACGCCCGAACGGGCCGACTGCATGCTGACCAATTTCCTGCCACTCTCCTCGATGGGGAGCCAGAAGAGCTTGGGAACCAGATGTTTGTCTCCTCTCAGTATGCTTTCGGTAGCCCTATGCGACATTGGAAGACTTCATTTGAATAATTATCCTGATAAACAAATGTTTCTGAACATTTTGAAATAAGAGATGCGAGCCTCCGTGAGCCGTCACCTTACCGTGGTGGAGGGGTTTGCGTGCCCCAATGATCCTAGGAGCTATGTTGTCCGGGGCTTTATGCCCCTGGCAGGGTCACCCATGGCAAACAGGTCCTAGGTGAGGGACCAGACAAAGCATGGCTCAAAAGATCCCCTATGACGAGTCACATAAATGGAGCCAAGTTTCCCTTGCCCGGACGCGGGTCACCGGGGCCTCCCTCTGGAGCCAGGCCTGGAGGCGGGGCCCGTTGGCGAGCGCCTGGTGGCCGGGCCTATACCCATGGGGCCCGGCCGGGCTCAGCCCGAAGAGATAACGTGAGTCCCCCTTCTCATGGGCTCACCACCCATGGGAGGGGCCAAAGGGGTCGGGTGCAGTGCGAGCTGGGCAGCAGCCAAAGGAGGGGACCCTGGCGGTCCGATCCTCGGCTACAGAAGCTAGCTCTAGGGACATGGAATGTCACCTCTCTTGCAGGGAAGGAGCCCGAGCTGGTGTGCGAGGTGGAGAAGTTCCGACTGGATATAGTCGGACTTACCTCCACACACAGCGTGGGTTCTGGTACCAGTTCTCTCGAGAGGGGTTGGACTCTCTTCCACTCTGGGGTTGCCCACGGTGAGAGGCGCAGAGCAGGTGTGGGCATACTCATTGCCCCCCGGCTCAGTGCCTGTACATTGGGGTTCACACCGGTAGACGAGAGGGTTGCCTCCCTCCGCCTTCAAGTGGGGGGACGGGTCCTGACTGTTGTTTGTGCGTACGCACCCAACAGCAGTTCAGCGTACCCACCCTTTTTGGAGTCCTTGGAGGGTGTGCTGGAGAGTACTCCTGCTGGGGACTCCCTTGTTCTGCTGGGGGACTTCAATGCTCACGTGGGCAATGACAGTGAGACCTGGAGGGGCGTGATTGGGAAGAACGGCCCCCCCGATCAGAACTCGAGTGGTGTTTTGTTATTGGACTTCTGTGCTCGTCACGGATTGTCCATAACAAACACCTTGTTCAAACATAAGGGTGTCCATATGTGCACTTGGCACCAGGACACCCTTGGCCGCAGTTCGATGATTGACTTTGTGGTTGTATCATCGGATTTGCGGCCGCATGTTTTGGACACTCTGGTGAAGAGAGGGGCGGAGCTGTCAACTGATCACCACCTGGTGGTGAGTAGGCTCCGATGGTGGGGGAAGATGCCGGTCCGTCCTGGCAGACCCAAACGTATTGTGAGGGTTTGTTGGGAGCGTCTTGCGGAATCCCCTGTCAGAAGGAGCTTTAACTCCCACCTCCGACAGAGCTTTTCCCATGTTCCGGGGGAGGCGGGGGGCATTGAGTCAGAGTGGACCATGTTCCGTGCCTCTATTGTTGAGGCGGCCAATCTGAGTTGTGGCCGTAAGGTGGTTGGTGCCTGTCGTGGCGGCAACCACCGTACTCGCTGGTGGACACCAGCAGTAAGGGATGCCGTCAAGCTGAAGAAGGAGTCCTATCGGGCCTTCATGGCCTGTGGGACACCAGAGGCAGCTGACAGGTATCGACTGGCCAAGCGGAATGCAGCTTCGGTAGTCGTCGAAGCAAAAACTCGGGCATGGGAAGAGTTCGGTGAGGCCATGGAAGCCGACTTCCGGACGGCTTCGAGGAAATTCTGGTCCACCATCCGGCGTCTCAGGAGGGTGAAACTGCACCACTAACACTGTGTACAGTGGGGATGGGGCGCTGTTGACCTCGACTTGGGACGTTGTGAGCCGGTGGGCGGAATACTTCGAAGACCTCCTCAACTCCACCAGCACGCCTTCCTTGGAGGAAGCAGAGTCTGGGGACTCTGAGGTGGGCTCTCCAATCTCTGTGGTCGAAGTCACCGATGTGGTTAAAAAGCTCCTCGGTGGCAAGGCCTCAGGGGTGGATGAGATCCGCCCGGAGTTCCTCAAGGCTCTGGATCTTGTAGGGCTGTCCTGGTTGACACGACTCTGCAACATCGCGTGGTCATCGGGGAGAGTGCCTCTGGATTGGCAGACCGGGGTGGTGGTCCCTCTGTTTAAAAAGGGGGACCGGAGGGTGTGTTCCAACTACAGAGGGATCACACTCCTCAGCCTCCCTGGTAAGGTCTATTCAGGGGTGCTGGAGAGGAGGGTCCGTCAGGAAGTCGAGCCTCAGATTGAGGAGCAGCAGTGTGGTTTTCGTCCCGGCCGTGGAACAGTGGACCAGCTCTACACCCTTAGCAGGGTCCTCGAGGGTATGTGGGAATTCGCCCAACCGGTCTACATGTGTTTTGTGGACTTGGAGAAGGCGTTTGACCGTGTCCCTCGGGGGGTTCTGTGGGGGGTGCTTCGGGAGTATGGGGTATCGAGCCCCTTGATACGGGCTGTTCGGTCTCTATACTGCCGATGTCAGAGTTTGGTTCGCATTGCCGGCAATAAGTCGGAATCGTTCCCAGTGAGGGTTGGACTCCGCCAAGGCTGCCCTTTGTCGCCGATTCTGTTCATCACCTTTATGGACAGAATTTCTAGGCGCAGCCGAAGCGTTGAGGGAGTCCTTTTTAGTAGCCTCAGTATTGCATCTCTGCTTTTTGCAGATGATGTGGTACTGTTGGCTCCTTCAAGCAGGGCTCTCCAACTCTCACTGGAGCGTTTCGCAGCCGAGTGTGAAGCGGTCGGGATGAAAATCAGCACCTCCAAATCTGAAACCATGGTCCTCAGTCGGAAAAGGGTGGAGTGCCCACTCCGGGTCGGGGAGGGGATCTTGCCCCAAGTGGAGGAGTTTAAGTATCTTGGGGTCTTGTTCACGAATGAGGGCAGGAGGGAGCGAGAGATCGACAGGCGGATCGGCGCAGCGTCTGCTGTAATGCGGACGTTGTATCGGTCCGTCGTGGTAAAGAAGGAGCTGAGCCAAAGGGCGCAGCTCTCAATTTACCGGTCGATCTACGTTCCAACCCTCATTCTATGGTCACGAGCTATGGGTCGTGACCGAAAGAACGAGATCCCGGATACAAGCGGCCGAAATGAGTTTTCTCCGCAGGGTGTCCGGGCTCTCCCTTAGAGATAAGGTGAGAAGCTCGGTCATCCGGGAGGGGCTCAGAGTCGAGCCGCTTCTCCTCCACATCGAGAGGAGCCAGATGAGGTGGCTCGGGCATCTGATTAGGATGCCTCCTGAACGCCTCCCTGGTGAGGTGTTCCGGGCATGTCCCACTGGGAGGAGACCCCGAGGACGACCCAGGACACACTGGAGAGACTATGTCACCCAGCTGGCCTGGGAACGCCTCAGGATCCCCTGGGAAGAGCTGGAAGAAGTGGCTGGGGAGAGGGAAGTCTGGGCTTCCCTGCTAAAGCTGCTGCCCCCGCGACCCGACCTCGGATAAGCGGTAGAAGATGGATGGATGGATGGATAGATGCGAGTAAAAACACCTTGAACCGGTTGCCAGCCAATCGCAGGGCACACATAGACAAAAACCCATTCACATTCACACTCACACCTATGGAAAATTTAGAATATTACATTAACCTGCCATGCATGTTTTTGGAAAATGTGGGAGGAAACCGCAGCACACGGAGAAAACCCACGCAGACACACAGAGAACATGCAAACTCCACACAGGAAGGCCGAAGCCGGAATCGAACCCTGCACCTCTGCACTGTGAGGCCGACGTGCTAAACAGTTGCCCATCGTGCTGCCCTATATTAATAATCATAATTTATAGAGAAATATATTTTCGGGATGGACGAGTACCAATATCAGGTGTTGGTATCGGACTGGTACAGGCCTGATTTTAAGGTACAGTCAAACCTCGGTTTTCGTCCATAATCCGTTCCAGAAGGCTGTTCGAAAACCACGCTCTTTTTAAAATAAAAATGTTTACTGAACACGTCTGCTCACAATGGAAAGCAACACGAGGAAGCGTCACTTCCTCGTGTAAGGAAGGCGAGAGGAGTCAAACGGTGCATTCAAGTGCGCTCAGTTTGTTCGAGAACCGAAATTTGTTCGTCATCAGAGGCATAAAAAACTCAAAATCTTTGGTCAAAAACCGAATTGGTCGAGAACCGAGATGTTCAAAAACCGAGGTTTGACTGTACTGTATCAGGAACTGGTGGAGGCTGCTGATATCAGCCACCCTTGCTTAAGGCAAAAAAAATAATAATCTGACATCAAGTAAGTACTCCTCAACAGTAGGTGCGTCAGAAAGAAATGTCTTTGTTCACAATTTTTTACTCCTGTTAAATGAAATTTCATATCTCAACAGGACTACAGGTATCGGCACTCTATCGGTAATTGCTCAGAGTCAATCAGTGTACTGGTTTTGGTCTGGGAAAAAAAAGTGGCATCATCCTCTTGTATATTTAGTCATATTTATGAATTAAGGATTCATGGAACTATCTGTATTGCGCAAGCTTTTACAAGTCAAACTTAAAAATAAAATCTTTAAAATAAATAAATAAACTAAGGTGCAAAGAAAAAAATTAGACATTTTAAAAATTGTGTCAGAAGTACGTGAAGGGACATATCAAGCAATCTCTGATGAAAATTTGGTGTTGACCAGCGTTATTGGAGAGCTTCCCAATTTGTGTGACTTCTCTTGCTATTTGTGAATTGCAGTACTCGCAGAAGGAGGACAAATACGAGGAGGAGATCAAGGTCCTCACCGACAAGCTGAAGGAGGCGAGTTTCTCAGCGCATCGGGAACACGCGGCGCCGTTGTCGTAGCGCGCTCACGTCAGTGTTTCTTCTGCACAGGCTGAGACCCGTGCCGAGTTCGCCGAGAGATCAGTAGCCAAGCTTGAGAAGACCATTGATGACCTGGAGGGTATGTTTGAGTTTAACATCCCCACATCTCCACATTTGAATCATTTGAAATCTAGTCATGGTATTTTTTTCAATATATTATAATTTTGAATTTGTTTGATAAATCGATTAATTGTTGCACCGCTTGTAATCTAAGGGATCTCTTTTAAATCGCTACAAATATTGCCGTGTATCAAGTACACTTCATTGCTTTATTTGATAGGGTGAGAAAAAAAAAGAACAACAAACGCAGAAAAGAAAGCAGGAAAATAAAGTAGTCCAATGCAGCACTTCAACCTTCATTACATGGAAAAAGCTCAACAAAACAAGAAAATGCGACCGAACATGCTCAGGGTGACAGTTGTTCCCACACCCAAACCCGCACCACAATACATTTACAGCACATAACATTGAAGTCCTCGGTGAGTGTAGTTATAGAAACCAAGCAGGAAAAAGACGACCGATTGACAAAAAGTCACAAGTCAACATTTTCTGTGTGCATACCGCAGAGGACTTTGCACTCACTTGTGCTGCCCTTTCATTCCTGTCATTCTTTGGTGTAACTTTTGTTTTCCTCTTTCCTCCCTTTCTCTGTTGCCGTTTCTCCACTTTGAATGGTCTTCGCTGCCTTTTCTTGTCACCTTTGCCCCCCTCCCCCCGTCACTGCACCTTACCCTGCGCCCGTGGCCCACCAATAGATGAGTTGTATTCCCAGAAACTGAAGTACAAGGCCATCAGCGAGGAGCTGGACCACGCCCTCAATGACATGACTTCCATGTAAATGTTGCACCTGCCGTGCCTCTTGTATTTGTCGCCTATTACCACCAGCTGTAGGGCTGGGCAATTAACCAAAAATTAAGCGTGATTTTGATTTGGGCTGCTGACGATCATCAAAACATTAGAGCTGAAGAAAAACGATTCGCGTGCAGAACAGCATCGCGTGTTTACAAGTTTCAGCATTGGGAAAGCACCTGGAATGCGCTGTGTGGCGAATGTTATTCTTCCCTCCCCGAGTCCAATTTAGGTTGTTTATTAACACCCTAGTTAGTGTTTACTCTACCACCAAACACACAGGGACAAAATTTACACACATTGTATATTTAACTACAAGACATACTTTGTTTTCAAAACATCGCCAGTGCTAATGCTTGCACTCAATGTAAATATCCTATTGATCGGCTAATAGAAAATTAGCATCGATTTCCGGGAGCGATATGCTCTAAAATAACTAATATTTGCACGCTAACGCTACTGTGACACATAGAGACAAGACTCAGAAGCACACATTATTTTCGATCTGTGAAAAACACGCAACTTTCTTCTACAGCTGTATTTATATCCTAATGTGTGTAATCCATGCATGAAAGGGACCACACTGCCCCTTAGAGGTCAAAGCGCACATAGCGGGAACAGACTATTTATTTGTATTTGTTTTTTAGTTTGGTACTAATTTATTTTCTAGTTGTTCTTTCAACTTACATTTAAAGTTGAGTTTTTGTAGCTGAACGAACTAACCCTAACCCAAAGTCTAAGAATAATATTTACTAAATCAAAATAATCATGATTGTTATTTTTCTCCGTAATCGCCAAGCCCGATTTCCACACATTGTAGCAGTCTCCTCAGGAGGCGTCATTATCATGCACATTGTTTTACTGGAGGGCGGGGGTCTAACACAATGTCTTTCATGGCTCCTTTTTCACTGAATTGTGTGATCGTTCGTTGTATTAGTAAGATTAGAGTGTGCAAAGGGGACTGGAGTAAGCTAATGCATGTCACGTGAAGCAGCATGGACCGATTTAATTTCATTTCTACTCGTCGGGCCATTTTGGCATCCTGAGACATGCATGCAAATCAATGGAGGGATTCAGTCACCGTAGCCCCGAGCCTTTCCTCTTTGGATAGATCATCTACTAATATGTCCGGCGTTAACCCCATTAAATCCCCCCGTCCCTCATTTGCTCTTCTTTTTTTTTGGTCCCATTTCAATGAGCTTTGTGGCGTGGCTCCTGTTGATGTGGTCCCTAGAGCCAAGTGCCTCCTTGATTCACTGTACTTCTTCTCTCCCCCCTCACAGATAAATTGTTTACATCTCATCCAAGACGCCTCCTTCCGGCGGAGTGGCATCTATCTGCTCTCCCCAGCCTTCCCTCCATTTTCCTTTCCCTCTCCACCTCTACTATCACCGTCCTCATGTTTGTTCTCCTCCTCATGTCAAAGTCCATCCCCTCTCTTGTACAGAATTCTAAAATCGTTCTGCATTGTGTAAAAAGAATAAATCTCATCACTTCCATGTAGGCTGTATCTCTTTTCTCTGTCCCTTTTCCCTATTTATTTCCAGTCAAACTTAGAAGCCTCTGTCCTCCCTCTTTATTTTTCTTTCACCGTCTCAGATATCTTTTTCCTTGCTTTCATTGTTTTAGCCGTGCAGAAGGTGGCACCCGAGAACTTGAATAAAAGCTGAAGCCTATCTAGCTTCTTTAGTAGCAGTCAAGACGTTTTGGCATCAAGTATTGTGACAGGGAACCTTGGGTGTTTTGAGGACATGAGGAGTGGGATTAGACTGTGATCAGGAAGACTCTGGTTAAGTAGCGAGATGATTGAGAACATCAAGTTGGATGATTGTGCACATCTCTGTTGCAATATTATGACATGTGGGCATTGTACGTTGCGCAGCATTTCAATAAATGTACAGTCTAAGGGCTCTGAGTGTTTTGATGAATTGCCAAAAATTACGGCAGAAAGTGTATGTGAACGGTGCAGTTTAAAAAATAAATACAAAAAATAATTTTTGGAATGTTTATTGGCACTTTCTTGTGTCATTCCCGACTAAAACAAAACCATTCGCAGAATACAAATTAACTCAAGATTCGCAGAATACAAATTAACTCAAGATTCCGTCACTTTATGGATGCTTCTGGTCATAAATGTAAATATATTTCAATGAATCCTGTTCATGTGCATCGTGATCAAGATGTTTTCATCATCCAGGCTACCTTTTCTTGCAAACGGTTTGGCGGCCAACAGACTAAGCACTTGTAATGTTTTTCTCCTCCTTCGCCTGTTTTGACATGATGTCTGACTAAAATGATCTATCAGAGTAGCTGCCATGTCACTAATAAACTACCTGTGGCCTTGAGAAGGAAATATGTTTTACATATGAATGAAAATTCTGCAATTTTTTTTTTGCCAGTGTGCCTTTATCAGTCTGAATAATCAATGTTGACTGTGCATGGTTTTCCCCAAAACCTTAGTGAGTTTTTTGTTGTTGTTTTTTTTTTTATGCTGTGAAAAACGGCTTAAACGTGTTACAAGCTTGATTATTAACATAGTCTAACCGGCTGACTGTCATGATCACTTGTGTGCGACTAATACTTGCATTTTTAACTTTCCAATAGAAAAACTTGCCCATGCCAAAGAGGAGAATCTCGACATGCACCAGATGTTGGACCAGACTCTCATGGAACTGAATAATTTGTGAAAGCACAGTCTAACCCTGACATGCACTGCAGTTTGGCTTTTTTGTACTTGCACCTTTGCTACCCAATCAACCTGTACCTTGTCCATGGTGCAGCGCAACCAGCCAGATGCTACTTTTCTTGCACCAACCTGCCTTCAGTGGAACTCAACTAGGGAGCTAAGGGAAGTAAAACGTAACCATTCCTTCCAATGAATCTAAAGTCTGAAGCATATTGGTTTTTGCAAACCAGTTTTTATACTGTAACAATCCTTGGGTGGAATTACAGGTGACTGTGGTTATATAGATATTTTTATTTTTACATCTGTTGATAGTTACATTCTATTCCACCTTAAGGTTTGCACATACCAAAGGACAAAGTGGAGAAATTTAGCACTTCACCTCACAATAATGCCTTTTTTTTTGGCATTCTTCACGAAAGACTGTCAACGCACTCCTCTTGTGAAACTTCAGTATATAAACTGGTGCTACTTTATTCATATTTAGGCTGTATTCATTTGTAACAGCCACAGTCCTAAATTTGTTCATTTTGTCTGTGTGGTTTCAGACATCTGGTTGTGCATTGTTTTAGCATTTTTAAAGTAGATGTTTCAAATGTTTATCGTATTTGAAATGTTTAAATTCTGAAATAAATTAAAGCACGTGTTGAAAGTTTTGTGATTATTTCAGATTTATTTCAACACAACTACACCACTGTATTTTAATTTTTGCCAGGCGGTGGGTTGAGGGTTTTTTTTTTTTCACTCCCAGGGCAAAAAAAGGGACTTGATTGATACATAGAGGGGCAGAGGAAATAATGTATAAATATATTTTATAATATAAAATTCTGTGGGTCTTAACCGGAGCGAATCAGATTTCTGATGGGTCCCCCGACCTGGTACAGCACTTCTTGGTCAATATTGTGGTTCTTTGTCAGCTGAGTAATTTTGTGGTCGAATGCCCCCATATACAGGTGCAGTACTTGCGTTTTGTTTATTATTTTGGTCGTAGGTCTGGAGTGGTTTTGAATCATCTTTGCAAAACTGGATTGAATGTTTACTTATTTGGCTTTCATTTGAATAAATGATTTGCCCTCCAGTGAATTGTTAACCCTGTGATGAAATGTTTGAGGGCAGTGCTGTGCTGACCTACATTTGCATGGCTGAGTCGGTCGCTCGATGTTTTCAGAATCTGTATTCAATTCATCAGGTCTGGCTCGTGGTGACAAACCTAATGGGAGTTTTCCAACGTTGTACGTCCCGTCGAAGCCAAGTGTTTTGACAGAAACGTAAAAGACGCTTTATTCCTTTAAAATGTACCACTTGTTGGTGCCACGTAGTGTATGTGTCAATTCAATGCTTTTGCCCACGTGTGTGTCCGCTCTGCGGATCGCACAAGCTGCTGCGCGAGCTAGGCCGCGCTACCTGCCAAACGTTTTGAACCAAAGACAAGGCTACGTGAGCGGCGCCACCCCAACATTGTCGCAAAACTTTACAAGGTTTTCCTTGTCGTGGGTCAGCGGGATCGGTGTGGGTCTTGCCCTGGTCTTTGGACTGAAATATCACGCGAGGGAAAACAACGGTTTGTGTGACAATACAGTGACGGAACCACCGAATCGTCGATACGATGCTGCAATCAAAGCGGGCCGAATCTTGGTGGAGCGGATCCAGGTAGGCGCCCAGGTGTGCAGACAATAATGTGGACGTGATCAGGTTCCACCAGTCTGGCTCTGCTGCGGCAGCTGTGTCGATTGATGTGGGTCTTCTCTTGTCAGACTGAGTTCGGAGCTCCTGGCGTGGTGGTGGGGGTGTCGGTAGATGGAGTTACTGTCTGGTGTGAAGGTTCGTACATGTCTATGTGGTACAACTCACACAAAGGAGTGCCTTTAAAGCGACTCATATTAAAAAAAGGAAAACTTTCACTCACTCAAAAGCCTCTATCGCTCACCACATAAGGGTCAGAACCTGAATAGGGAGGCCGATTGTCTCTCGGAATTGTGTCTCTGTAATTCGTATTTTTGGAAGAGACTAAAATTGAAGTTTTTTTATTTGTTGTATTTTTTAAAATTAATCATCCAATGAATTGGTTATCAGAATTGTATTCTGCCAAATATAAGAATCGGTCTCAAAAATCCGTATCTTTCTGTTTTGTTCAATATTTTACTGTCTCTAAGATAGTTATTCATTGACACTTTCAAATGATCGATGGATTTCAGGGATCGGTTATGCCGATTTGGAGAATCGGGTTCCGTGTAGCCCGGAAACTGTGATGAGAATTGCCAGCATCAGTAAGTCCCTCACATCTGCAGTTTCTGCGCGCCTCAGTGAGGAAGGGAAACTTGATCTCGATGCGCCCGTCCAGAAATATGTACCAGAGTTTCCACAAAAACAATTTGATGGTCAGAATGTAAGTAGCCTCAACTTAACGCAGATCCATTTTTCATCTTCTGCATTCCAACCAACAAGGACATGATCTTCTTTTTAGGTCACAATAACCCCACGCATGATTCTCTCACACCTCAGTGGCATACGGCATTACGAGAAGGACGCCACTAAAGTGAGGGAGGACATGGAGAAAGCCAAGCGACTTTTGAAGTCGTTGACGGAGAAAATGGAGGATAAGAGCTTGTGTAAAAATAAAGGTGAGCCCACTAAAGAGCAGAGAGTCCAATCCAAAGAGGCTTCTTGGGGAAAGCAGAAAAAAGAGCTTGCCCACGAAGAATACTACTTGACGGACAATTTTGTAAGTGTCACTCAGGCGTTGGACCTCTTTAAGGACGACCCGCTAATTTTTAAACCAGGTAAATCACATGCAGTGCTTGCTCAATTGCGTCATGAGGATGCGGTTGTAGTTTTGGTAATTTAACACTTCACTCCACTTCCTCTTCCTGCAGGCACAACATTCTTGTACTCCACCCACGCCTACACCCTCCTCAGTGCTCTCATCGAGCAGGCTGCTGGCCAGCGCTTCCTGGATGTCATGGCCAATCTCTTCCGGGAACTTGGAATGCTCAGTACTGTGCCAGATCAAAACGAACCCGTCATTTACCATCGCTCCAGGTAATCAAATTCCAGGGCGCCCTTTATCAGGGTGGGTAACTTAAAATGCTGGAGGGGGCCAAAAAATGTTCTGTCAGCAATATGTATCAGCCACAAGAGGCGTTGTTGACCCGTATTGGCATCCTTCGGGAGTACTCAGTACCTTGAAATAATATCATTACTCACTCATGCCTGCATTTAAACTTCTATTCTTGTGTAAAAAAAAAACTGTCCCACTTGATTCATGAAAGTCTGTTTTGATTGCGCGTGTTGAAGAATGGTTTTCCTCCACAGATATTATCATCTGAACAAGCGAGGTCGGGTGGTCAACTGCCCGTACGTGGACATCTCGTACAAGTGGGCAGGCGGCGGCTTCCTTTCCACGGTGGGGGACCTGCTGCTCTTTGGTAATGTTTTGCTCTACAGCTACCAGATGGCCCACATTAAGGACACTGAAGGGTTGCTGCCCGGCTTCCTCAAACCCCAAACTGCCGTGGAACTCTGGACGCCGGCGGGGAAAACAGAGGTCGACGGCGACAAGGACGTACGGTACGGCCAAGGCTGGCTGGTGGTGGAGAAAGAGCAGAAATGCGGGCAGTGCAGGAAGCGCAGGCACTACGTCTCGCACACAGGGAGCGCTGTGGGGGCCAGCAGTGTCCTGTTGGTGTTGCCCAGTGAGGAGATTGGGCACAAGACCCTCCCGCAAGGAGTGGTCGTCAGCATTCTCACCAACATGCATTCTGTGGGACTCAACAGCACAGCCCTGAAAATTGCACACGTGTTTGACGAAGCCAAAAGCGCGTAAAATATTTCCAGAAAATGTGACTGCTTTAAGTTTTTATACAGCTTTAACCCCCATGCAGTAATTATCCCAAAATTGGACATTTCGGACACTTTGGACGATTTTGGACTGTTGGACAAATGGACACCACAGACAACACAGTGAAAAATAACTCCACGAAGCTGAAATTTTGCATAGGATGTATATCTATGTCTTGGCCAATTCCCACTGAACATTTTGAGGGGTTGAAAGTGAAAAAAAATTACAAGTGAAAAAAGTTGTTGCACATTGGAAGAGGGACATTTTTGGGACGTAATACCCTTCATGCAGCCGCTTAAAAATACTGCATGAGGGTTAAGAGTTTGCTGTTGATTACCGATGTATTTTTGTATGAACTTTTGAAAAAATTCCTTCCCTCCCTCAGAATCGCCTTTATTGTCATTGTATAAGATTACAACGAAATTTGGGTGCCACTCCTTAGTGCATTTCGTAAAAAAATAAAATAAAAATAAGACTTTATTAAAAGATCAAAATTAGACTGTGATAGCTCACAGTTTTTTATACGAGAATATGACAAACAGAAGTCAATGTAATCATGATTTTAGGCCTCATAGAAGAAATATTTCTGAATGTTCAATGAAAAGCAATCATTATCAAAATGGATTCAGTCCTGAATTATTTTTAATGAACTTGTTTTGGCCAAAGATTTTTCGACTAGCCCTTCCCTAATGAGTGCGAATGACCATTTCATATTTGATGCACTTTTATTATTCCGACTCGAGCGATAAAGCTGTTTTACTACATCAAAGAGCTCAACAAGACACACCGCCAATAATGCAGTCCAACCACAAAAATGCAGCCCAACCAGTTTTTTTTTATGCTCTTTGAAAAGTGATTGAACTGAAGCAGTTTTTGCCCTCTTCTATTTCAGCATATAATTATGCGCGTTGAGATCATCTTTTTGGTATAATGTGGGTTGGACCAATGTGCACTATTTTTTTAATAGTGTTTTAAGTGTTAAGTTTTGAGGAAAAATGTTTCGAATTCTGTCCGCTAGATGGTGCTCACCCCTAAAAATGGCAGCATCGATGGCATCTTCAGTTAATAACACAAAAAAGTGTTAGGTGGAAAGGAAACTGTTAGTACTGTTTTACTTTGGCGATTTTCAGCGTGTATTAAATTGCCATACACATTTTTATTGTATCAATGAACCTTATGTCACAGTGGTGCAAATTTGAGTCTCACAAATAGAATTTGACAAGTGTGCTTTGGTTTGGCTCACCCCCCCCCCCCACCCAAAAAAAAAATCACACCATAGTCATATGATTTTACATTGCTTGTATTTACAGAATCACAGCCATTGAACCATCAACTGAAACAAAATGTGTTGCCATTCAGCGTCACACATGCAGCAGGTTGAAAATATACAGAGTATGTTTTGACATGTACAACAAAGCTTTGTATCTATAGTGCTTTTCGTCAAAGCCCATAGATTGAAATGTGATATATTTGTAGTCCAGTGAAAACCCCCAAATCGGTTAGACATTTCAAAACTCGACCATCATTTTTAGGAAAAAATCTGCTTCCAAAGTCGCACCCAAATCCATACGCATGACCCCGGATGGATTTGGGCGTGTAAGATATAGCATGTCATCCACTTGTGTTCTATTCATGCTTTTGTGTATTATTGTTTAGATGGGTGGGAGGGGGGGAGATGTCACAGTGGGAAATAAAAATATGGACGGGAAAGCAGGACATCCATCTCTGGCTAAATAAAAACAAAATGGCAATTCAACAATAAAATAATAGAACGGAATCTGTTGTAAATAAGAAAGCTGCATTCGTCTTCATTAGAACACACTCGCCATCAAACTTTAAGTTGGGAGCACCATTGACAGCAGTTAGCCACTTTTTGCACGAGTATGACAGTTAATGCTGCTTTAAGAATTTGCTTGGCAGTAAATAAAAGTTTTATGATAGCCCAAGTATGATGCATAATTATTTTGTCCCCTATATTTCTCAGGGGACCACACGAGTATCAATCTAAACCAATTGAGCATCTCAGAACTGATCGCGTTTGTCTATAGAGGATCCACTATCGAGCCAACCCATTATATATCGAGCGAGAAAGCCACAGATTTGTTGGCGTTATTGTTAACCTACTGACTTATGTTTACGCCACACTTGTTTGGCAGACCTTTGTGAAGTTGTTGTCGTGAATGCTTAAGAGACTGCGAGTCAGTGTTTAGTCAGTTAACAACTCTAATTGAAGTAGATAAAGCAACTAACTTTGAAATTAATTCCTGGTTCATTTGCCTTTCTTTTAGCCTATAAGCCTAACCTATGGGACCATAAATCAGATATTGTTTATTGTCATGCAAATGCGTTTGTTGCTTGTGTTTGTTAATGAATACATAGGAAGGGAACCTTGGGAAAAAATAGTCGTATATGAAATCGCAAAATTGAGGACAGGACAAAAAGAACCTTTTTTTTCTTTTTTCAATCGTCCAGCTCCAGTCTGCACAATAACTGGCAATCAAAAATATATCACCATGTGGGTGTTGCGAGAACACATCAACATTCACTCGTCATACTCTTGGTTTGACTTTCCAGTACTCTATGTGACTCTGTTTCCTCTGTTGCTTGGCTTTCAGCATCCTGGGTACAAGTTACATCAAGAGTTTAGAACGTGCTCTTTATGATGCTGTTCTGAAATGCTTTCCTCCATTATTCGTGTACTTACTTATATGTAAAGTAGACAATCACAGCAAAGACCACTAAGATGAGGAGTGCGACAAGGACCAGTGCTACAATTAAACCCGCCTGCTCCTTTTCGGAGGCTCCAAGGAGCAGTTGGAACTGCTCGCATCGACTTCCCTTGTAGTAGTCGTTGCACCTAAACGTAACATAGAATCTCTCAGTACGGCAGTCCAAACATTCTAATTCATTAACATTGCGCGTGTTTGCATGACTTACACGCAGGAAATTGTTTCCATCGAGGCAAGTTTATAGCACGTGCCTCCATTCATACAATAGGCAGCATCCTGCCCGTCACATGGTACTCCATGTCCTGTATGAACAAATCAAACGTCTATCAAATGGTTGCTTGCTCAAAGGGGAATGTTTCAAAATCAAGTTTTATTTTTACCCGCCATCATCTGGAAGGTGGATCTTTTTTCTTTTCCTTTTGCTTTTTATTTTTCTTTGTTTCTTAGATGGAAAGTTAAAAGTGCTGGTGAATTGAAGGAGAAAACGGATAAATAGGAGACTGACAACTGATCTCTGTGGAACCCCTTATAAAAAGCTTCAACTACTGAAGCTGCATCCAATGTGATAGTTGCCTTACAAAACAAAAACACCTCACTGTTTCTTTAATAAGGTTCAATTATTTGCTTGCACAAAGAAAGCGCAGCACTATATGACTTGAAAAAAAAACCCGACGGTAGTTAAGGAATATCTAACAGGCGTCCTTACCTGTTTGTGAAATCCCAACTTTTGGTCGCTACTGTGACTTCCCAATGTGACATACAGTACTGTGTTGCTTTCGCTTAGACCTTTAAGGACAAATGTCACGTGGGCGTGCTCCTGCCTCCGAAAATATGTTGCAAATGCAGTTTGTCCACATTGCGTCTGGAAGTGCGATACCAACTCGCTGTAGCCCATTTGTCAGTTCGTCTGTGAGGTCAGTAGTGTAATCGCAGTAGCCTGCGGCCATCACTGTGATGGATGATGATGATGATGGTGATGATGATGGTCCACGCACGATCACATGTTCTCACACCACCTGAAAGGAGTCTCTCCGTCACAGGCCTTGGATGGGTGAGGCAACACTTGCGCTTGTCTGCGTGGTGAGACTCGAATGAATGGTTGGCATGTCGAGAAGGCATGAATGGAATCGTGGGAACTCGAGGCAAGGCGCTGCGGACTGCCTCCTTCAAAGACGCGATTCATGTCTCGTGTCTCAGGACCGTTAGTTGACTCATCAGCTGGCAAGTTTCCTTCATTGTTTCGCAGCTTTCTTAATGGCAAAGTGTCGTGCTGCAGGCTCGGCAGAGGGCCCCGTTCTGAAAACACGTTTGTTGTGAAATGCATCTCTGCATCTTCTATAATTTAACAGCTAATGTGCCAACTACAAATGGTGTCACTGGGTTGTGGTTTAGTTTCACTTGAAAGGCGGGGGGGTTGGGCGAGAGTTTTTCCATCACAGTATCGCATGAAATTCTTTTGATGACAGTGTAATCGTGTCACTTTTTATAACTTTCTATTTTTGGATTCATGATAACATTGGTTTATTATTTTGGACAGCGTATCAGGTTACAGGGTGCATGAAAGGGTTATGTGTTTAAAATCTCAACTTGGGTTGAAATTGTACATACAGTATTTTCAATTTTGAAAAAGTCATGCCACTTTTATTTTTTTTCTTAGAGTCACTGATGATGTAGTGAGGCATCCTACTGACTAGCGTGCGGGCAGCATGGGCTCGGTTCCCACTCAGTGACGATGTGGGTGTGAATGGTTGTTTGTCTTTCTGTATGTCCCCTGGGACTGACTGGCGACCATTTCAGAGTGTACTCTGCCTTCCACCCAAAGTCAGATGGGATATAGTCTCCAGCAACTCCCTGCAACCCTGTTCAGGATAAGCAGTGTTGAAAATGGATGGACGGACTTTTTTTTCTATAAGTCATTAGGCCAGTGACCATCTTAACCTATTAATGAAAACCCAATCAATTTGTGGCTTGTGGTACGCTACATATACAGTATCATAAATAATGGATGCCCACTGGGATACATTGTGGTTGCGTACAACCATACATTTCTATTTAGATACACAGAGATTCTTGCGGTGAGTTATTGTATGTGACTTTTTGTAGTATCCAAGGTTTAAACTGATGTAGTAAAACTGTTAAGTGAATTCAGAGATTTGTTTTGAAATACATTACATATGTTTCAAAACATGCAAAGACTGAGAACTGAGATCCTAAAAATCCATCTTCCCGTTGGCTAGTCCACTGGCATCCCCGCTTTAGAGCGCCTCATTGACAGCTGTGAGTGCATGCACGTCACAAAAAAACCAAAAAAAAGAACTGCAAGGTTTTTTTGAGTTAGTGAGAGCTTAGCGACTTGTGTCATGATCGGTGTTTTGCACTTTAGAAAACAGCATAGACGTGGAAAAGCTCCAGCGACAACCCGATGGGATATATGCCAGCCACTGTTCGGCTTTATATTTTTGAATTACGAACAAGTAGTCATATGTAGGCATAAGAAAGATCCTAGACAAAGTAGCATCATTTTTTCCAGGTTGTAGAAGTGGTGCTTGATCAACAGTTGAATGGGGTGTGGTTTTAGGGCCCTTATTGGATATGCCAACAGTATTTGAGAGCAGAGAGAAGTGCTTGATTTTTTTAAAAATCATTTTAAAGCCTCGTTTTCTATACTTGATGATTTTTTTACCATTTAGATTTGCCGGGGACGGAGGGTGGTGTCAAATTTAGAATTTTATTTTCTCTTTTTAGGAATATCACAGGCGGCCCGGTAGTCCAGTGGTTAGCACGTCGGCTTCACAGTGCTGAGGTACCAGGTTCAAATCCAGCTCCGGCCTCCCTGTGTGGAGTTTGCATGTTCTCCCCGGGCCTGCGTGGGTTTCCTCCGGGTGCTCCGGTTTCCTCCCACATTCCAAAAACATGCATGGCAGGCTGATTGTGCACTCTAAATTGTCCCTAGGTATGAGTGTGAGCGTGGATGGTTGTTCGTCTCTGTGTGCCCTGCGATTGGCTGGCAACCAATTCAGGGTGTCCCCCGCCTACTGGCAGCTGGGATAGGCTCCGGCACCCCCCGCGACCCTAGTGAGGATCAAGCGGTTCGGAAAATGGATGGATGGATGGAGGAATATCACAGTCATACTGTATAGTCCTTTCTTTATATTCTGCATATTGCAGAAAAAAAGTATTCAGATTTACAGTATTGTGAAGAAGGATGAGGGCACCATTAGATTTGGTGTTTTAGCAATGCTATCCTGATCATATACACACAACTATGCTACCAATGGAGCACAGCCCTCCACCAAGGCTGAACTATTAATAAAAGTGAAAAAATGTGTAGAGCTTTGTATTTGGCTTTGTTTGTAGGCTACTTCCTGCTAAATAGAGGATGAAAAACAGACAGGGTGCCATTATGATTTAGATAGATCGATACTCTATTCATCCGGAAAGAAATTACACATTGGTCTGTTGCTTACACTCACAAAAAACAGTTGCTGTCTCCTATTTCCTTTTTTTTCGGGGGGGGGGGGGGGGGGTATATTGTTGTGATATATTGCAGACATCTCCCCTGAATATTCAACATTTTGGGATAATTAATCCGGATTGAGCTGAAGCAAAAAAAAAAAAAAAAAGCACGATGGAAATCAGGTGTTTTTTTCACCCTTTTTTCGCAATTTTCCCGCTTTGGCGCGTGTGTTGTTATCGCGAGGAAGCCGAAGGAAGTGAAAAGAAGCAAGAGTGTTTTTTTCCCCCCGACGTCGACGCTCCATCAGAGCTGTAAGTAAAATGTCTACTGTGGTTTCTAAACGTGAACGCCGTTCATTTGAATGTTTTTCTAATTGATTCAATACGGTATATATATTATGACTATTATTATTGTGTTTGTTTAGTTATTGATGTATTCATTACATTTGTGCTTAATGTATTGTATTGTCCTCATCTACGTCGTCACTCGCTGGACTTCAGCTTTTGGACAGCTCCCGGTTGTGAGCCTCTTCGTCCACATGGAGCCCCCGTGTGATCGCGGGGAGGGGGGCGTGGAAGACACCCCCCCCCCAAAAAAAAAAAAACAACAAACCTTCAGGAGCCACCCTCCCACGATGGGACCGTGTCCCCGGACTCGGTGACGGCGCCGTCCGCTCCCGAAGCATGGTGCCCTCGCGCCGAATAAGGAGGTCTGTTTGTCGCGCTGTGTCCCCGGAACGGCGACGCTGGTGCTCGGCGGATTTATCAGCCCACTCAACCAAGCCAAGATCCGAGCTCCTCTCATTGTGATCTTCATCATCGGCGAGGAGGGAAATGTACCCGTCGTCACAGCGAGGGCAAATGAGTCACGACCATACTTTCCACTATGTAGAGCAAAGCAACGCAGGAGGTTAGTGTGCATTCGTTTGCTTCCTTTTACCCCCTTTCTTGTGTTTGTTGAATCGGGAAGAAGAAGAAGAAGAATCCCACCGAGGGGCCTCCGAGCACAATTTATGTCGGCCTCGCTTGACATGATTGCAAATGCATCTTGATGAGGATGAGCTCGTGCAGAAATAGACCGAGGCTCGTTGGCTGGAAACGAGATGGTGCATACATTGCAGCCTTTTAGACAGCCATCACCATGATGGAGCACTTCGAGGAATAAATGGAAATCACAGATGAAAGAGCTGAAAGTTGTCTGTTTTTAATCATATTCCCAACAAGCCCATAGTGAATCACCTTGAGGATGAATTGCAAGCACATGCGTTTCAGAGTCAGAATAGAGTGGAGCAGTGCAACAAAATTAGGCAATTCTCATCTGTAGGGTAGAATGACGTCAAAAATGCAACCCATCGATATAACTTAAATATATACCTTAGCTGTATTTAAACATTTTATTCAAGCTATATTATGGCAACACTGTGCCAAGTGGTTCACACGTCTGCTCCAAAGTTTTACATTTTGGGGTTGGAACCTTAGCTCCAGCCCTTCCGATGTGGAGTTTTCATTATTCTCACTGTGCTTGCATGGTTTTCCTTCTGGTACTTTGGCTTCCCCCCACATTTCAAAACATCCATGTTAGGTTTAAATGAGGACTCTAAATTGTCCATGGTAAAAATGTACCTGTAAATACTTGTTTTTGAACTGCATAGCTAATTTGCTCAAAGTCAGCTGGGATAGGCAAAGCCACAAACATTTCTAAATGTTTTGTATGCCTTTAAAAACTGCTGCGATAAAAATAACCCCTGAAATTTTAAACCTGAGCTATTTCTCTATATTTCCTCGATATTTTTTCTTTGGGAAAACAATGGGTCTTGATCATAATTCAAACCTTTGGAGAGCCTGTTTATTTCCCTCGTAAGTAATGTCCCATTTGTAGGAAACATGCATTTGTGGGATGTGCAGCACAACTGATGTAAAAAATGTGCCAAAGCTTGCTGAGCAGCTTATTCTTGAGTTGCTGTTGACTCTTGTTTGGTGTTCTTTGGTGGATTGTAGCCTGATTAATAAGAAGCCCCATTGGCAGTTTTACAAATTCTCTCAACAAACTGTTGCTGGCATGTGGAAGGACCATAAAGCGACGGCAGCCTGGCACTTACAAATCATTGTAAGTTAACCAACACGGTTGTATTGGTTATTCGAACACAAAACTTACACCCAAGTTAATAAATGTTGAGTCGGGTTGAGGTCAGAACTGTTGGCGGGCAACTTCACTCTTTTCCTTCACAGATTCGGGAGGGAACATGAATTGTAGAGAAGCATTGTTCCAACACCAACATTATCAAGCAAACAAACATTAATGCTCTTGTACTGTAGTCCAACACAAATGTATTAAGATAATTATATCTATCCATTTACTTGAGATGTTATCGAAGCCTACCCCCAGCTGACTTTCGGAAAGTTGTGTGCTAGTATAACCAGAGAACTGGTTACTCGACAATTGCTGCACACATACTGTATAGACCAGGAGTCACCAACAAGTGACAGATGCAATTTAAAAATGAACAGTAACAAAACAATAGAGGCGCCTCAATGGGAAATGGTGTCCATTTGTTTTGGGGGGTTTTTTTTATTTTATTTTTTTACATTTTGTGAACATGGGAGTATGTCATAGGACCCTGACAAAACCCACTCCGGCACGGCGCTATTTTAAAGCCAACCCTATTGAAGCAGGATGCCCTGGTATAGCTATCATAATCCATGAAATGTAAAAAAAAAAAAAGAAGAAAAATCTGAATAATTGGCGCGGTGCTCAATGTCAACACCACAACAATGATACATCTCCCTACTCCTTTGATCCAGTTTGCAACGTGCGCGATTTTCCAGACTCTTCCATTCAAAGCGGTTTGTCACTTAACTGACTTCAATGGCCTTCTGTCCCGCAGCATAAGGAGCTAGCTAGCATCCCTTGGTACTTGCTATGCAAGAGATGTGGTGTTCCTCAGCCCCACAGATTCACAGAGCGGAGCGTATATTAAGGGAGATTTAAAATCCATTACAGTTTAGTGCTCCCTGGGAAAATAGTTAAACAGAGCAAAGGCAAGAGGTGAGAAGAAGGTGCCGCCACCAAGAAGCAAATGCAAAGTGCAAGATCCAAAACTTTGTGTCTAACTTTATTTTGGACGTTTGACATGGTTGTTTGCAAATATAGTACAATGCTTAGTGTTTTATATGCTATTCATTTTATACGTAATGTTCATTGTTTTCTGTATTTTCCAAAGGTGTGAGAGGAGTCGAGCCAGGTTACTGTTGCTGTTGCTATCGTTTTACACCTGGCCTGATTTAGTGTGAACGTCCCTCGGAAACCTTTCAACATGAGCAACCACCAGTAAGTACCCCCCCGACACATCTCCTTTTCTGAGAGGCCGTGAAATCCCGAATCGCTATTGATGAACACGCTGCCTTGTTGCAAAGGGCATCTCCATCTTGGTGGGTCACGATTAGCTCAATAGGACCCGCATATTCTCCCTCGAGGGTCCGTGAACAAGGGGGAGTTGGGCCTCATCTCCACTAGAACATATCCGTTGTCTCCTGTCTGCTGGCACTTCTTAGCATTCGTAAGGGACGCTCACTTGTCATCTTCTCTTATTAATAATTACTCCATGTGTGTGTGGTCCCGCAGACAAGCCCTGCATTCTGATGACAGCCATGCTTAGAGAAGGTAGAAGGGAGGAAGAGGCGGTGAAGAGTGGAACGGAGTTGAGGGGGTTGCGGGGAGGTGAATCCAAAATGGGTTCAGTCAGCTGTGTTCTCCGGTTAAAGGCGCAGGGCGCTTAGAACACTTGGCAGCGCAACGTCAGTACCATGGCCAATCATCCTTAAGTAGATAATAGCGGGATGGTGATGACTGGTTATGAATGCGATTCAGGCAAGCCCACAGAGCAGTCAGTGAGGCGACAGATGGGAAACTCTTAATGCTGACAAAGGTTGTTTTTTTGTTTTTTTTTAACTCTGATTCCCTTCAATAGGATGCCCCTCGCACTGTAGCATCCCTGTTGTGGTAGGACAGTTTATTTATTTATTTATTTTGGCAGTTAGGTCAAGAAGTATTTGGCAAATTTCAGGGTTTTTCATATTTTTTTCCCCCTTTTATTCATCTAATGTCAATTGACATCACTCGTATGTCTAATTCACCTATGCCTTACTTATATCAATGTATTGTAGAATAAAGCATTTTTATAAGATGTGGTTGGACTTCTGATTCAAGTGCTTTTACCAACAATGCAACAATGGACCAGTTCTGCACACACTTCTTGAAATCGAGAATGTGCTTGAAGTATCATTAATTATGTCTGGATACAGCTAAAATATTAACAGGCAACACTATATTTCTGCAAATCTATGCATACATTTTCAAATGATCACTAACACAACATTCCAGGGAAATCACAATGGTATTATCTGAACGGCCATGTTTCTATTCTTTTATTATAAACAAAATGTTTGAATTCAAACGCCTTGCGAAACCAATACCTCTCAAACAGAGCCATTCAAAACCGTGCATTTTTGTTATTAACCGTCGCAAAGTCTGAAATTGTGATATAACCCATACAGTGGCTCCCGTTATTCGTTTTGTCCAAGCAAAGTGATTTAAATGGTGATACAGATAAATCAAATGTGATTAGTTATCCATTGACGCGCAGCTGCTGTTGACCCGTGGTCGGGATAAAAACAAAAAATACACGGCAGTGCCATTGTTCCTTGGTTAACAATAAATCGTCCAGAGAGTACGGGTCAGGGCAACAATGCTGTGATTGTGGAAATAACGTACTTGGTGTCAGGAGCTTGCATATGAGCTAGTGCTGGGAAGTGTGGCCTGTCGCTGTGTCTTTGATTTGGCGCATTTGTCTTGGTTTGCTGATGATATCAAGACAGCGGATTGCTGCGCTTCAAGCAGCAGGCAAATGTCTGGATACAAACCTATTGGGCAAAGTGGCGGACATCCAGACAGCTGGCTGGAAATCCGGCAACACTTAGCACTCAGTTACAATGACACTGACGGTTTCTTCAAATCAAAAGTTAAAACAAGAACACTCGCAGGGCGCAGACGTCTGCCAAGGCGCAAACATTTGTCACGTATTGAAATCGACTTCAATAGAGGATCTTAATGGGCATTTAAAAAAGGAGAATTTGCCCTTGGCCTTGATAAGAACGAAAAACATGAAATGCCACATTAAACTTGTTTTGAACTTCGGAGGCTATATAAGTAGATGATTGGAATGAGTATTTTAATTTAAATTTTTACGATATGATTCGTGTGTAGATTTCCGGCAAGATTTCATTTTAACACCTATAGGAACACGACAATGATTCAGAGGGTTCGATCCACACTGATGTCATATTTATCAATGAAATTTGATGACATCCACCACACATATATACCGTAGTCTACTTTCTGTCACCGAATTATCAGCTGCCCCCAGAGCAGATAATAGACAACGCCCTTGGTCGACACTGTCTGCCAAATTCCCAAACATGCTAAACTAAACTTGCCCCGGAACGTAAATGAAGATGCGCCAGTTTTTACGCCGAGCGCATGTGCTGGGAACTAATCACGGGCGGTACTACCCAACTGCACTCGAAAGACAAATGAAGTTTCACTTCTCTCTAAAACACTATGTGAAAACTAATAACACGAACGTACACATACTAAATTGTTTATGCAGCTTTTTAGACTCTGTCCGTGTTGTGCTTCCTGTTATCGCAGACAGTTTGTGGAATATCCTCGCCTGCGCCGTTAAAGAGAAGCCAAGTGTTGAGATGTGAAGTTGTGTCTCCCCATGCAGGATGGCAAGCAGCCACTCTGCTGGGCTCTGCTCATAATGGCTCCTGGCCCGCTCTCTGATTGGCCGGAAATGTGGTTTTGATGCGCTAAACAGTTTGTCTGTCATGACTTATTAGTGTCCTGGTTGTCGTTGGCTTGAGGTGCCAAGTGCATGCAAGATACCATTTGTGTTATTGAACTGTCCAGACTTTTTTTATAGCCGGGTTGCAACATGTGTTCTAAAGTCAAACCATTGCGGGATTATGAAGCCCAAGTCGAAGTAACCTTTCAGAGGAGTCCATAAAAGCGCTTTTTAATCAAGAATCAGGTCAAGCAAAGAGGAAAAAAAGCTATTCTTCTTTCAAGGCCTGCTTACATTAACATTTAACAGGAGTTTGGTTCTGCTCATGCAGCCTCAACTCAATACAAGGGTTACAATCCGCCGAGGCCGCTGTCTTTGTCTTGTAATCAATGCCTTTGCCCTGCTGTTGATCACTGGAGTTATTCACATCTCCACATAGGCTACACTGGGAAAACCGCCAAGCCACGTGAGACCCCTGTCGTAGGGTGACTTCTCCTTGTTCCCCATTGGCTCACCTCACCTCACTCATCGCAGCCCATCCTCTTTATTTAAATTTCAAGACCTTTTTTGGCAGATAAAATGACAGCTGACCTTCCAAAGAACACGTGGTGTACCATTGAATGTCATGTGAAGATACAAGATCTATGAGCAAGAAAGCCTTATATTGCATCTTTTAGCACATTTATGTGTATGATATAGGTTGAAATTGGGTCGTAATTAGACGGTGATGCTCCAGTATTTGGATGTTGTATTCCATTTCACTTTTGACCTTTGTTAACAATGAGCATCAGTGAATTTGCATACATTTCATGACAGTCTACTGGACAGGAAATGTTGACCAAAAAAAAAATCTGTTCAGAAAGTCAATCGTCTATAAAAAAAAAAAAAATCCATTCTGGCAGCGTAATGATTGGAAATCCATGAGTAGAATTATCTGAAGCATATATCGCTTCACTAAACAACAAACATGCCCTCCATCACGGGTTACGGGTTCGCAGTCTCACTATTTCACATATTTATTTTGTCTGTTTACAACACAATTTTGTTCGACTCTTCTGTTTATTTTGGGGTGTAATTTCACTAATAATCACTAAATGCTGTAAATTTGAAAGAAGATTGGAGTTTTTACTGAGGAATGTTAAATCCTCTGTAATCCTACTTTTTACACCAACAGAAACCGACGGCTGCAAATTCACTTCATGATGTACATCTTTGGCATGATTATTGATGTATACTGTGAGATAGATTTGTTTGTTTGAAAAAAAAAAATACTACACCTAACATTGTACAATAAATTTGGTTTTATCCATTGCTCTTGCTCTCTTTCAATAAACCAGTATCTATTTTTAATCTCTTTATTTTAAAAGTGTGTTTAAAGACCTTAACAAATAAGTGCTGTAAATGCAATGAGTATTTAGATACTTTTATATCGCGGATTTCACTTATTGGAGGGGTGGACTGGATCATTTCTGTATTTGATCAAAAAACGATAACTATTGAGTAACATCAAAAATAATGGAGGTTCAGGATCTCAGCACACGTTTGGATTTTAGACATCATTTTAGCCAACACATTGCCACCACCCAAATCCAGCAGTGTGGTTTTAGTCGTAAAACTTGGCTTCCTCGATTAATGAGAACCCGATGAGCGAAATCGCACTTAACTGTCCGGAAAATTCTACGAGACACGCTTCTGTACGACCCCCCTTACAGCTCCGTACTGACTTTGTGACAAGGAGTCTAACGCTCTTGTTGTGTACTCAGGGCCTCTCCTCAAGCTGCATCCTCCGAGCTGGAGGTGATCTCCCAGCAGGTGGAGGAGGAAAACCAGTGTGTGGCCCCAGTTCAGCTGGTTAGCTTCAACTACAGAGACTTGCCTCTGGCTGCCGTGGATGTCTCTCTGGCTGGTTCTCAGCTCATCTCCAACCCGGATGAAGAGGACAACCGAGAGGGGTCTGTGTCTGAAAGTCTCTCTCACATGTTTGATGCACTGCACGATTTCGTAGTATTGAGCACTTTTTGTTGTTGTTTTGCCCAACCTAACAGCCAAAGAATGGTGATATTAAATAGACTCGCGCTGCAAGTACACTTATTGTCTCTTACCCAAAGACATCGGAAAAAATTGGGGGGCGGAAGCTATATTTTCCCCACAGTGTAAAGGTATATATATATATATATATATATATATATATATATATATATATATATATATATAGGTACACTCGAAAGGTCCAATCGACTTCAACCATTGACACCTCTCTACTGGTTACGATTCGAAAAGCCTCCAAACAAAAAAGTATGCAGTAATGTCATAGCTCACAGCTCAATAGATGGTTCACACTTTGATTTTTTTTCCCCCCACTGTCAGATCAGAGATCACACAGGAGCGGTAAATGAACAAGATTAATCATTATAATCAGATCCCGCTCTCACTAATTTGGATGCTCAAAAGCCCAGAATGTAATCACACAATGACTGATGTTCCCACCCCAAATCTTGAAAATTCTCATCATATTATTGTCACATTCAACATTGGACTCCTATAAGTCTCAAATTTGCATGAATTGGTTATTGCCATGATATCAGATATTCTTTTGCTTGCTGATTTGCTGGTTCCATTTCCGCACAGTATTTTTTATTTTTTTTATTCTCAATGTCAATATCTGTCAGAAAACAGAGAGTTGTGAGTGTCACATATTAGCTGGGTCCTTTGGATCGACCTTTTCTGTCCTTGACATCAGGTTTGTGTTTTCCGATCACAATTATTACCGCGCTGTTGCCTCGGTCCAAGACATGCCTTTCCTGGGGCGTTCCCTTGGAGCAAGTGTCCATGGCACTCCTGTCAGGAAGCGTGACTAACAGGCTTTTAGCATCTTTGGTTTAAAAACAAACAAACAAACAAACAAATATTTCACCACGCAACCCTTGTGTGGGCCGAAAATGTCCACTTTGGTCTGGGATGGTCCGATCGGATGCTGGCAGCTCTTTGAGGTGGGACATGTGGAGCTTGACCCACTCCAACATATTTAATTCTTGCCCAGTAAAATGACTGAATCCTGCAAAGAGTAACCACCCTATTGAGTGCGAAATCTAGTTGGCCTTTACAGGAGGCGACAAGGCAACATGGACATAGGGAACAAATCTTCCACACACAAAAAAAAAAAAGCTCCAAAACAACTATACTCACAGGCATATATTCTTTATCCTCCGGTGGCGCATTGGATTAATGACATTCGGATGTCATAATTTCACAAGATGTTTTGAGGACATCCGGAAAGGATAAATGGCATTTCAATGAAAGATGATTTCAGATACATTTATTTTGATTTTCAAGCATAGTCAAGGAAGTAATAAAACTCTCAACTCAAGGCACCGCTTTAAATACCGTAATAATAACGATGTTTGGGGATAGTGGATTTCCTTTTTATTTTCCTGTCACTATAGGTTGCTGGTATAGATAGATTTCATCATTTGTAGTCACTAAATGATTATTTTCAGAGTAACTCAGGAAAATTGGATCACTTCTCTTTTCATAACTTGAAAATTGCCACTGTACCGCAGCACATTCATCAGTGGCGAAAGATTACAACTAAGACATGACGGGATTTACCTCTACAGAGTAGTAAACTGTCCACGGGTTACATATGAGACACTTATTGGCTACTCTGTAACAATCATGTTAAGATGTGAGCTGCACTATATTATGATTTGTCTGTTCAGGTTTTTGCACTTGCTCACTAGGGTTTGTATGTGACCCCAATTGCACGACAACAGACAGGTATAGTGGAAGCCAACACTTGGCGTTGTTTATTAGAGTCTTTGCATATTGACTCGGGGAGAAGCACGAAGAAGCCACAGGGAAAATGTCCACACAGGAAACGAGAAACTGCAGGTGATGCCAACAGAGCTCACTAAGGTGGTGACGGCACGAACTTGCACTGAGGAATGGTTCGGGAGCCAACTTATACCAGTCTAAACGAGCAGATGGGCTACAGGTGGGTGATGAGCTGGCGAGTATCAGGTGTTTGGTGCAGAGCGCCCTGGCTGAGGAGACTGCCTGGCTGGCCCTTCACTAACACTATAAGACCATGCGGATTTTTTATTTATTGATTTATTTTGCTAAAGAACAGGAGGAAAAAAGGGTATTGTGTAAACGAATCTTGTGGCTCATAACAGATAGAATTTAAAGACACAAAGGTACGTTTCTTGTTTGCTGTTTTTGTTGAGTGCCACATTGTCCTGCTGCTATGATGACTGTTGATGGAGCTCGTGCTGCTACAGTGCTCTACACACCCCTGTTCAAATGCAAGGTTTTTGTGATTTGTACATTTCTGACCAAGGTTTCATTCATTTGAACAGGGGGTGTCGACTTTTTATATCCACTGTATGCTCAGGTGCCAGTCGAACTAGTCTAGCACAGTATATTTGTTGAGAGTTGAAGTGAGTGACACCTTGAGCATCAAGTTGAGGAAACTGTTTTCAGTGCACTTCCACTAACAATTTACAAATGACGAGATCAATTTCAGCAAATTTCTATCCAACCTTTTGTGCCGTCTCTAACCTCCGCGGCACCCCCTGCATATGGTCAGTCAGTATTTTTAGTGTTCCAAACCCAGCGTGCCTCCCGGGTGTACAGAGGAGAACCCCCGTCTGTGCTTAAGAATTTCCTGTGAGCGTTTTTAGACTGGCATTTCTGATGACCAGGTCAATCTCAAACCTGTTCTTGCTGCGTTGCGCACTTTCACATGCACAGCGCGTGGAAAAAGAGAGCGTCACTGCTTGCGGCAGCCTTAGTGACGCTTGCATTGCATCATAGGAATGACGCAGGCGCTTTCTTCACACAATCCAAGTATACAATCATGCTTAGAGTTACAGGCGGTGCTCGGGTTTCCGTGACACAATGTTTTCTGCTGTAATTTACATGCCATACATGCTTTGGCACTCTGTAATATCAGGTTTCTTTTGGGGGGGATCTGATTGGCTCCTTTGGTTGCAATTAAACCTTGGTGACGTTAGGGGCAAATTATTCAAAACGAAACCCCTCACATGTCGACCACATGTCTCATGATTTGGGGGCTCCGCTTGGATATTTGATGTTTGTGTTTGTATGTGGCTGCGCTTGCAAAGGAGCGGCGGAGCACACAGAAGCCCATTTAGTCCTGCGCGGCAGCTTCGCGAGTGCTCTTCATCAGGAGATGTGGGCGATGATGTGGGAGGTGGATGTTCTTGCGGACCACATGGGGCACAGGCAGTACTTGCAGATTCTCTGCGCTGGTGAGCTGGATGCGATTATTAATAGAATTTGGCTGCAGCGTCTCCTCTTCTCTTCAAGATAGGATTTCACACCGCACTCAAATCATTATTGTCTTGATTAATGTGAAGCGAGGCCGCATAATCTTCACACCCCGATAGTGACAACTTAGCGCTGCTTTAATAGGGGTTACAACCAATCTATTTTAAATTAGTTGGAGGTATCATAGCATTTGGAATGTATACATATGCGCAGTGGTTATTAAGTTTACACACCCTTGTTCAAATGCCAGATTTTTGCGATGACGGCCCTGAGAGCAAGATAAATGTTTTCAAACCATCTTCCACCTTTGTTATTTATAACGCGTACACATCCATGGGGCTGTCATTTTTTTATGAGAAGAAAATGAAAACATTTGGTTGCGTAAGTGTACACACCTTGTTATAATTGAGATTTGGCTGTGGTCAGAATGAACCAAACACATACAAACTCATATTTAAACGGGAGTCAGCACACACCCGTCACCATTTCAATTTGCTCTGATGGACGCCAATATCAGATGTTCCAGTAGGCTATTTTTCCTTTCAAGCAGACGCATAAGGTTTTCTGCTAACACTGACGAGGATTTATAATTCACCCCACCTTCACTAAGGTCCCATTTCCAAGTGACAAAAAGCATCCCCAAAGTGTGATGCTGCCACCAACATGCTGAAGTGTACCTCTGTTTTGTTTGTTTGTTTGTTTGTTTGTTTGTGGAGATGAGCAGTGTTGTGTTTACACAAAGCATAGCTTTTGGAATGACGGCCCAAACGTTCAACCTTGGTTTCATCAGACTATAACAAAATTGGCCAAACACGTGAGCAAATGTGTTTTTACCCAAAAGATAATATCCCAATTTTAAAAGTGGCTGGACTCAGCCGTACTTCTTTGATTTGCATCTCGAGGAAAATGGGCATTCCACTGAGGACAAATGCTTTGCGAGAAGAGGGAATACACCGCCATGATGGCTTTCACTTTCAGAGATTAGCAGTCGTTTGCTTTTCTCCAGACTGGTTGTCGTGTCCTCCAGACTTGGTGGGGCTTCCGACTTCTGTCCATGTAAGGTTCATGTAAGTTTCTCCCTGTGCGGCTGTCCGGGCACAGCCGCTGCTTGTCCTGAGTCTTCGTCCACATCTCAGCCAGCTGCCCACAGCAGCAGCAGCAGCAGCAGCAGCAGCAGCAGCAGCAACAGCAGCATATGCCGTTGATCTCCAGGGGTCACACTGAGAGGTGTGAGGCACACAGCAATGACAGATGGTTCATATGGGTCAAACTGCCACTTTGAATGGAGTAGAGAGCGACGGTAGAGGGGAAAAATGGAAGGATGTAGGATCGGAGCAAAACAGCCTTCATCTATGTTTGGTTTTTGTTTTTTTCATTCACATCACTACCAGCGGCTCCATTTGACGAATGTTGGACACTGATATGGGATTAAGGCAAAAAAAAAAAAGAACTGAAATTAAACGCTGACAGCAATTTGGAGTCACGGTTCACACGGCCGTCTCACTTCTCTTGTCTCCGGCCTTCCAGCGGAAAGTTTACATGTTCTCCCTCTAGGTTTTACTGTTGTATATGTTAGTTGCTCCATGTACAGCACTTTGTATGCAGCGATGGCTGTTTGAAAGTGCCCTATAAATACAGTTGAGTTGAGTTAGGTACTGTAGCTTCCTCCTACATTCTAATAAAACACCTTCTGTTCATTGAATCCTCTAAATTGTCCATTGGTATGAATGTGAGTATGAGTGGTAGTTATCTTGTGCGCTGCAATTGTTTGGTGACTATTTGACGGTGTACCCCACCTCTTGCCCAAGGTTAGTCATTCGCCATAATTCACATAATCCATCCATCCATTTTCCGATCCGCCTATCCTCACAAGGGTCACGGGGTATGCCAGTGCCTATCCCGGCTGTCTTTGGGCAGTATGCGGGGAACACCCTGAACCGGTTGCCAGCCAAGCGCAGGGCAGAGACGAACTACCATCCGCGCTTACGCTCACACCTATGGACAATTTAGCGTGTTCCATTGACCTGCCGTGCATGTTTTTGGAATGTGGGAGGAAACCCACACAGGCACGGGGAGAACATTCAAACTCCACACAGGGAGGCCGGAGCCAAAATCGAACCCACAATCTCTGCACTGTGAGGTCGACGCTATAACATCTCAAACACCGAGCCCTCATTTCCAAAAGACATATTTCACACTCCACATGTTCAACCCCAGATACTTATTTTATTTTACATTTTTCCAAGACTTAGGGTAAAGAAAAAAAAATGGGGTCTAGAATTGGCTGGTACCGAATGAGTTAAAATAATCATGTCTCATTTGCAATTGCATGCATTTTTTAAAGCATGCAATTGGCCAGTTAATTGCTTTTCCATACAAAATCTCTCTTCTCTCTTGATTGTCATGAGATAGTTTCAACAAAACAAAGTACTGTACACTGACATTGATTTTGGCCATTTTGGCAATTTAAAACGCCTGTTTCATTCCACTCCTGTAGGTGGCAGTATTACTCATTTGAAGTAATTAAATGGCAAGTCTTTTTCCTCCGCGTGCTTTATTTGTATCAAATGGAATGTTTTTACTTGGCCCAAACACTACCTTGCTACAAAATGTCTTCAACCAACAACCCGCCATTAAAAGACTGTCACACCTTAAATTTAGTCAACGCTTTGCTAATGGTGATGTTCACGGAGATTGCGCGCAACAGTAGTGCTCAAACCAAACGGCAGTGTGAATCATGGCGGCTGTTGTATTTTATTTTATTTTTTGCCCCAAACACCATGACTTGCAGTACCTGCTGCAATGACACCCCCACCGCATCCCGCCCTTGTCCCCGCCCCCCCAACCAGCGAATATCACCAACACTCAAGGGAACAGTCCTCTACATCAAGCTGTCCCTCCCGCTTGGCCCCATGTGCGACACAATAGATGACATTTGAGAGTGCCGGGTTCGAGGGTTTGTTAATATTCACAGACATGCAAAGTGCGAGATTGCTTTTTAGGCTGAGAGCGAGGAACGATGGAGTGTCCCCGCGAAAACCTATTTATCAAGGACAGCTTGTCTGCTGCTACACACATGGAGTCCGATCCATCTTCATTTGCTCGGAATCTGTGGCCCATTTCTCTGGCAAAGATCACTGTTTTGTGTCCCCACTGCCATGTCGGTCCTCGGTGGAGGATGCACGATCCGATGGCATGAATAATTGAATTGCTGTTACACCAACCACAATACATGGACAATCCAACAAGAGCTTGTTTTTTTTTTTTTGCTGATCGCCTCATTTTTGTCTCTACCACCTCAGGGTTCCATAATAATGATAACAATAATATAATAGCATTAAAATATAGGAACAAATTTAGTAATATCTGTGAATGAAGGGTTAGGTTCAGCAACAGCTGATTTTTTTTCTCATCATGATTGGTTTAAATTTACAACACATTGTAAACTCCAAGGGTGGTCTGGTGTTCCAGTGGTAAGCGTATCAACCTCACAGTACAGAGGTTCAATTCCAGCTCCGGCCTCCCTGTGTGGAGTTTGCATGTTCTCCCCGGGCCTGTGTGGATTTTCTCTGGGTACTCCGGTTTCTTCCCACATTCCAAAAACATGCTTGGCAGGCTGAATGAACACTCAAAATTGTCCCTCGGTGCGAGTGTGAGCGTGGATGGTTGTTCGTCTCTGTGTGCCCTGTGATTGTCAACCGGTTCAGGGTGTCCCGCGCCAACTGCTTGCCAACTGCGGAGATAGGCTACAGCACCCCCGGCAACCTTTGTGAGGGTAAGTGGATCAGAAAATGGATGGATGGTAAAATCCAAATTGCGACAGCTTTTAATTGGTCGAAAGTATCTCCAAAACTTGATATGCTAGAAAAAGGTTTTTGAACATTTTTTGAAAAGCACCAACAAAAATACATGAAGGGACACATAAACTTTCTCCGATTAAAATTTACTGTTGATCAGTTTATTCAGTGGGGAGTTCTGTGGCCCACTTTCTTCCAATTTCACCTACTTGGCCTACAAATTATGGATCTTTGTTTTTCTGTTCATGCCAGCGATGTATAGTGACAGGCAGAACAAGTGAACGCTCTTCTCCTAAATAGCTAAAGGGACTCTCCTCAAGAGGTCATCGACACGGTGCTCAAGGGCACCAGGTATGTCCCAAGGATCACACGAGTAGCCTGCGAGCTTGTACAAAATATAGCTCACTTGTGAAGGGACATACAGTGATTTCCCTGCAACTGCTGACTATGCTGGATACTGTGTGTTACAATATTATACGGGAAGGTATGCAAATTAATTTCCTCAAATGTCACTGTATGAACATACCGAGGTCCCATACCTGTGTTATGTAGATACAAAGCCTCTCAAGTGAAGAAAGTGGAAGGTGGATTTTGTCCTCTAACCTCTGTTGCCTGGAAGCTCACAGTTGGGGTCCACCCCCCCACCTCCCCCAACCTCCTAAACCAGCTGAGTTCAGCAGATTGCTGAAAGTCAGGAGAAGATCTCACCGCAGGGAGTGTGGGGCTCCACCGTTACAATGTAGAGGAACGAGTCATCAAATCATCAACAAAGTGCTCAAATGCTTATTTCAAACATGTAAGAGACAAAACATCATCAATTTAAAACAGAAAAACAGAGAGAGTAGTTTAAATAAAATAAAACAAAAGCAAAGCAGAGAATGTTTCACTTGCCCCAAATGAGGTCGGAGTACATATTTTCATTAGGGCAACAAATCTAGCACAAAACTTCTAAAGTCTAATTGTGCATGGGTGCATTGTTGTTTTTCCTTTTGGTATTTTGCTCGACTTTGCACTGGTAGAATAGGGCACAACGATGTCCTTATGCCTTTGTGGATGGAAATAGTTTTTTCCTAGACAATCCTAGCGGCATCCATCATTTGCATGAAAATCAGGGCGGTCCTCGGGCAGTATGCCCGAATATGCCATGCTTGACATTGCAGAAACCTCCATAAACTCGCAGGAGTCTGTGCATGAGACTGGCAGGTAAACTGCAATATTTTCCCTTGCAGATTATCTATTTGGTCGTGCATGTGACATGGGCAATTGGAGACCTCCTTGCAGCCCTGAGCTTGTGTCCGTGTGTGACACTCATCTCACCCAGTAGTGACGGGGATGATATCAAAACAATTATAAAATTCTTTCAGAATCTTTAGATATACTGTAACTAATACAGGAGAGTACTTAAGAGTGAATAATCGTACTGATATCGAACATCTCTTCTACATTTTTGATAGAACTGTAATTAGTTAAGTTACTTTTATAAATACAGTCAAACCTCGGTTTTCGAACGTCTCGGTCCTTGACCAATTCGGTTTTCGACCAAATATTTCGAGTTTTTTATGCCTCGGATGATTTCGAACAAACTGAGCGCACTTGAATGCACTATTTGACTCCTCTCGCCTTCCTTACACGAGGAAGTGACGCTTCCTCGGGTAGACGAGGAAGTGACGCTTCCTCATGTTGCTTTTTGTGAGCAGACGTGTTAAATAAACATTTTTATTTTAAAAAGAGCGTGGTTTCGGTTTTCGAACAATTTTGGTTTTCGAACAGCCTTCTGGAACGGATTATGGACGAAAATTGAGGTTTGACTGGATAATATATGAAGAGGTGCAACAATTAATCGACACCTGATCGATTACCAAATTCATCGATACTTGCTAAATACACTATTGTCCAAAATTTTCAGAAGTTCACCCATTCAACAATATTATCAGATTGCTGTAGAGCCTGGTAAAATGTCTTGTCTTGTTTTTTTAATTTTTTTATTTTTGTTTCACGTAACTTGCTTGCAAGTTAAAGCAAAATTTCACCCAAAGTCCGTCTCAAGGCACCGCTACATGTTTCTTAATGTGGTTGTAGTTCAGTGCGTCACATCATGGGGGTGTGGTTGGGGGCCGAGGGTGAGTGCAAGTCAAAATCTTGATGCGTTAACCCTTTTTTGGTCGCTAATTAGTGCAATAATCCATATGTTAACAGTACTTTGCGTGTGCTCTTAAATAAATAACTAAGTGTTGGCCATGCAGAAAACTGTCGCTCGTTTGCTCGCCTCCTCCCAGTGATGAATCGCTTTGTGGGGAAAATCTAATCGTCTGTGCCCCAGCGTGCCGCGCTCTTTTGCTGACCTATGTGGCCCTGTTGTAAATCTGCAATCAAGACATTAATCAAGAGTTCCAATCGATCATTTAGATTCCTGCCAGACCCGCGCAACATTAACGGGCACCCAATTTCTTGGGGGGGGGGCTTCTTTTCAAAGGAGGAGTTTTTTGTGTGTGTGTGTGTGTGGGTGTGTGTGCGTATGGATGTGCGTGTGTGTGTGTATGTGTGTGTGTGTGTGTTAACAATCGATAACTTCATTGAGTTGATAGAGTGGTCCACACTTATTACCCAACACAGCAAGCACACTTTAAGGTAATTTCACTGACTACAAGCCCCCCCCCCTTCGTGATTGATTGAAAGAATGACATGAGTGAAAGTTACCCACATCTCAAGCGCCACCCCATCACTCCACCTGATGTCTTTCTTCCATCTGGACATTCTCACACAGCCGACGCGCCATCACGTCCATCTCAGCCCGCTATTGATCGCCCTCATGATCTAATCCCCTCGCTTTGCCCTCCTGTCAGCTCACCTTCCATCTCCCCCATCCCCCTGCCCATTGATGTATTCGTGAAGCAGCGGCAGCAACCTTTCCTCTTCAAGCAATATCCCCGTGCGCATACGTGAGATGCACGTGCGTCAGCGTTCCTTGGAGCTGCGACACATTTGATCCGAACCTGACGTGACCCCGAGAGCCATTGAAGAGAACCCCCCCCCCCCCCCCCCCCCACACACACACACCCCTCCCCGCTCCCGCTTACTCCTAAATACTTGAGGTCCTCAGGTTTGAAGCGATTTCCCTAAAATTAAGTTTTGTGCTGGGAGTGATCGGTCATTGCCATGTTCCGTGCCTTCAGACGGGGTTCTTGAGAGCTTTATTAAATAAATACTTTTCCTGCTTGGCCTGAGTGAGAATGTTGGGATAAATTATTGTTCCTCTTCCAGGGAGTGTGAGTTACATCGCACGCCATTCCATCTTGCTCCTTCCATCTCTTCACTCATGCTCCACAAATGTCTCCTGGAGACTTTTTTTTTTTTTTTGGGAGGGGTGCTTTTTTTAATGTTTTTTTTTTTTAGCTGTGCTCCTCCACAGCATGCCAAAATTGTATACGGATCCTTGATTTAAAAAAACAAACAAACACATTCTGCTGGACCTAAATGTTGGAACCCCCGCCACTATACTTTTGGCTTTGTACCTAAAAGCAAGTGGTGGGCTGCTTCTTTTGTTAGTTTTTGTCCTACTTTGTTAGATCACATCTTTCAGCATTTTTTATCTTCTTCTGGACACATACATGTCTCATATTTTCATTTGTTTCACCAATTATTGACGATATATTGTCATGACCGAAAGAACAGGATCCTGGATACAAGCGGTCGAAATAAATTTCCTCTGTAGGGCTCTCCCTTTGAAAAACAGGGTGAGAAGCTCAGTAATCTGGTAGGCTGCTGGTCGGAGCCAGATGATTTGCCGTAGGCATTAGGTTAGGATGCCTCCCTGGTGAGGTGTCCCACCTGCAGAAGACTCCACCTCCCCGCTGGCTTGGGAACATCTTGGGAAGAGCTGGATGAAGTGGCTGGGGAGAGAAAAGTCTGGGCTTCCCTTCCAAATCTGCTGCCCCCTGACTTGACCCCGGATAAGCGGAAGGCGAACAATATACAAATATGTTCTTTCCAAGAATGTCTTATATGTAACCGTACTAGTCAAAACACGGTAGTCTGGTTAGTATTGTACAGTATTTGTGGAATAAGAATTAAGTTAATCCGTCCATTTTCAACCATCTCAGGGTGCCGCCATTTTGGCCAATACCTCGGGCTCGCATCGCAAACATCACATGACTAAACCAAGACGGTGGCAATGGGAGCCCGAGGGAACTTTGACATCAATTCAGTCGACTGGCAGCAGGCGGTATGGATGGCCCTTATTCCACAAATGCAAATAAGTAATTAGAACACCGTGTTGAAAGTAATTTAGGCACATGTAATCTTTTTTATTTATTTTTTTGCATTTAGTTGCCCTTTAAAAGCTTCACCCTAAAAGTTGTTTTGGGATCCACTTCTATATCCATTGATTTGATGCCCCAGCGGGGCGAGACTGCAAATTGTTTTACAGATCATATTTATCATGTACTGTACTTTTGTCAAGCGTGAAGGACAAATATTCCTATATCTTATATTTTACATTGCATTCTGTACTGTGTACAGTTAATTTTTTAATGTATTTTGTGCATGCAAATACTTCATGTTGTTCTACTTTCTTCCCTCCAAATGTTGCTGCTGTAAATTGCGAATTTTCCCATAGTGAGACAAATAAAGGTTTTCTTATCTTATATTTTTTTCAACCACAAACTCACCCTTTAACCCGTCTCTATAATATTTTAGGCTTCAGCCACAGTCTAATATTACTGACTTTAAACCAAAAGAGAGCTTTCAAGTGGAATGGAGGGAGGGTGCCCACAAGAGCGAATGGATGACAATGACATGAGATGAGAAGGCCAAAATGGATGTCCATTTGTGTCAGCGTAATTTATTGCGTTCAGCATGTCATTTTAACATCAGCTGATAGAAAAACAAAGTCACGTACGCTGAATGATTTCTGTATGTTGACCTTTCTCGTTTTATCGATGGGATCTCGCCTGTCAGAAAATAACATGGGGGCCCATCACTTCTTCATCTCGTATTTCCCCTTCCAGGTCCAATTGGCTGAAGCCGTGCTGCGGGGGCCGGGCGGCGCTGTGGCAGGTGTGCCTGGCGTCGGCCGGCTTCAATTGCGTCCTGGTGGCCTGCGTGGTTCTGGTGGTGCTGCTGCTAACGCTGGAGCTGCTCGTCGACACAAAGCTGCTGCAGTGTGAGTAAACAGATGTGAATTTAGGAGTCCAGCTGTTCCTTTTAATTGACGAGCGTCAGCGCTTGTCTGCACCTGCAAACGCTGTGTAGCATTTCACGGCTGTTGCGAATGTGCAATGAACAAGCTGCTAGCTTTTCTGCCAAGTCATCATTGTCATGATTTAAGTCAGTAATTACATCGTTTGTCATTTATGGAGTGCCCACGGTACTACAGCCGCAGCACCGAAGCATACAAGATGATTTTTTATTTTTTTTTAATCTATGCAGTGGTGCCCTGAGATGATGCCTTCAATAGTATTTTCCCATTTAACTGAATGCAAATCCCATTCATGGAATGGAATGGAATGGAATGGAATGGAATACAACTTTATTGCCTGTACGTAAATACAGCACAGATGAAATTTCTTCCCCCTCAACATAAAACAAGGGGAGCCTAAAATTAAGTACTGTACATTGTACTGTAGTATGTTTTTAATGAGCAAAATAGCACTCCATACTACTGGTCTTCATAAAACATATTATAACTTACTTAAATGTACAGAATTATTTTTTCGGCACCATGACTAAATCAGGCGGCCCGGTGGCCTAGTGGTTAGCGCGTCGACCTCACAGTGCGGAGGTCGTGGGTTCGATCCCGCCTCCGGCCTCCCTGTGTGGAGTTTGCATGTTCTTGCATGCAGCGCGGACGCTGTGCGTCGAGACAGTTCAGTGTCGGTTGTCCAAATGCATTGAAACAAGGCGAGTCATTGGATAACCCCGGGCCTGTGTGCGTTTTCTCCGGGTCCTCCAGTTTCCTCCCACATTCCGAAAGCATGCATGGCAGGTTGATTGGACACTCAAAATTGCCCTTAGGTGTGAGTGTGAGCGCAGATGGTTGTTCGTCTTTGTGTGCCCTGCGATTGGCCGGCAACCAGTTCAGGGTGTGCCCCGCCTACTGCCCAAAGACGGCTGGGATGGGCTCCAGCACGCCCCGCGAGGATGAAGCGGTTCAGAAAATGAATTGATGGATGGATGGATGGATGGATGGATGATTAAATCACTGTGACTCCTGCTTGTCTACCAGGGAGCAGTATGTAATGCAGTCATGAAAACACAAACTAAGAAGACTTTTAAGGGTGTGATATAATGAACTGCTATTCTAGTAGCTGTTCTTCACAGAGGATAAAGAATATATCCCTTTGAGTACAGGTATTGTGATATTGTCTCTCTACGTGTATTGCTTCACTGTTGGCATTTATGTATCCATTGCTTATCGGATTATTACATTGCAACTGTTGATGCTAATTGTTAGCATGTCTCTTCTGTTATATGTGTAAGTTGAGGGGTTCGTTGTTCTTCAGTGGACAGCTCTACTTTACGAACGGCAAAAGGAGAGATGGAATCCTTCAAATGCAGTTTTATTAAAAGGACAAAAAAAGACGTCTGCACCGCAGCATGTTCGAGAACACAACTACCGTAACTAAAATCACTTCCTGCTTCTCTTACTTTACCAGCCAATCAGAACATATCAACAAAAACATGTCTAAACAATTATTAAACAACAGAATATAATTTGGGAATGCTTAACATGAAATAATATGATGCTCAAACATAAAATGATAATTAATAATATAACATAAGCTTACATATGTTAGATTTTAAGCTACCAGTGGTACTCTTCAGTCAAAGTTGCTTGGTTACACATGTACACATGTAATACTCTTTCTTTTATGTTCAGTTTGACAGTACATTTCAATTGGGGATGGCATCAAACAGCTTGAAGTCTCTTTTTTGAAAAATTGTTTTTTTGCCAAACTGCTGCTTATTGTGAAGAAAGCTGTGTTGAGTTCACTGCCACAATACAGCGCACGTACCGTAGCTCCGATTTTTGCTAGCAAGGCAAAGCAAAATGATTTTGTTATAATATTTTGATTTTTGTTGAATGTATGTTAAATAAAAATGGAATCTCAACATTAACATTTTTAAAGTAACTGTGAAGTACGAACAAAAGATAACATATGATTATTACTTGGAAAACGTACAGCAAGACCAAAGAAAGTCATGTCTTATGTCTTATTCATTTTGTACACTTCTCCTATCTTTTAACTATTAATGAGATGAGTGGTCCCAGAATGTTCAACATGATCCCAGGCGGGAAAGACTCACTGTGATGTAATTCCGTGCAATCTACTTACAACACACACGTGTTGAAACAGCGGTTAAACTGCTTTTATTTTGTTTGCAATATCTTAATAATTTATACCATACTTTTTTCTGAAATAAAATGTTAAAAGCACGATTCAGTATTTGATTCAAAATGGGCTCGATATTCAAGAAGTACTGTATGTACAAACCCATGCGGCGATGCACTGAAAATGCAGCATTCTCACAATTATCCATCCATCCATCCATTCTCCGAACCGCTTTATCCCCACTAGGGTCGCGGGGGTTGCCGGAGCCTATCCCAGCTGTCTTCGGGCAGTAGGCGGGGGACACCCTGAATTGGTTGCCAGCCAATCGCAGGGCACACAGAACGAACAACCATCCACGCTCACAGGGACAATTTAGAGTGCCCAATCAGCTTGCCATTCATGTTTTTGGAACGTGGGAGGAAACCGGAGCACCCGGAGAAAACCCACGCAAGCCCGGGGAGAACATGCAAACTCCACACAGGGAGGCCGGAGCTGGATTTGAACCCGGTACCTCAGCACTGTGAAGCCGACGTGCTAACCACTGGACTACCAGGCCGCCCGTCTCACAATTATCATAAAAGTCATTCAAAGACACTGAGTGGAAGGCCACTAGGTTATATGTTTTTATATACCATGTATTATTTATTTTTCAATTTTTATATAGTGTTTAGGTGTGCTCTGTGCTTAAGAAGGGTAGCCCACATGTTTACATATCAAGTACATAATTTTTTTTAATTGTTCAGTTTAGATACTCACTTCCTTTATGGAGTATCTCTCAATTTTCTTGATGATATTCATGTACTACCAAAGGGGGGGGGGGCCTCCAATTTTAATAAAAAGTGAAACAAAATTCAAAGTGGCACCTTTTGGGGGAATTTTGTTTCAAATGTATCAAAAATTGGGACCCCGAACTTCAAAACAGTGATGAAAACTTACTACATCACCATACTTCCCAAACAAAAACAAAATACCATTCACGTTTGGATTGGGTGAAAAATTACCTCAGTGTGCATTTGTTTTCACATTAAGTCACACTAAATTCTCATAAGGACGGTCTGATTATCTATTGCTTGTACACTAGTTTATCTTCTCTGTCTTCTGACCAGAGGCAACTGATCGATCATGGTCTTGGCAAGCTTAACTGTTGCTTTAGCATTCCACTGTTGATACACTTTGCCGTGCGGTGTGAGCCGCGGCGCGCGGATGTCACCTTCATCCACGTCATCTGTCCCGGTCAAGACATGCTCGTCCATCATGAGCTCAAGGTTGACTGTCAGTCCCCCCTGCCCGTCTGAGCACCATGGGAGCCAGAGCCTTTAGTCGGGCTGCTCCAACACTATGGAACAGTCTACCTCCGGACCTCCAAAACTGCACACCTCTTTCCACTTTTAAGTCCCGTTTAAAAACACACCTGTTCAGGACTGCCTACAATATCTAACTTATTCCACTTCCCATGTGTTGTGTTTTTATGTCCTGTTTATATTTAATATTTCTCTTATTTATTTTTTATACTGCATCTCCTCTTTGTACAGTGTCCTTGGGTGACATGAAAGGCGCTTTTAAATAAAATGAATTATTATTATTATTATTACAGGGCATGTGACCAATGTGAATGTGTTTAATGCCGCTATATGTTTTATTTGCCCAATAAATACACAGGCGGATATACATGCGTGCGCTTTGCTCCTCCAGGGACGTTCGTTGGTGTCACATAAGCGAGTCAACCGACCCAATCGTGTTTCTCTTTCCCGACAGTTAACAACGCATCCCAGTTCGCTGGCGTCATCCACTGGATCAGTCTGGCTATCCTGTCTGCGTTCTTCACCGAAGTGAGTCTCCATCAGATGAATATGGCAAAACAGTCTTTTTTTAATAAAAATGATAACATTCAAGTCATACTATGTATTAAGATTGTGAATGTTTTGTTTTGTTTTTTGTTTTTTTACAAGAAAAAACCCCCAACACTTTTAACCAAGAGTCAAACTGAGAACCTCAGAACTGCAAGGCAGATCCTGTAATCGCTTGCCAACCATGCTGCCTAATGCCAGCATATGCAATCCAAATGCATGCCGCATAATCAAGCGTAGTTGTTCTTGTGGCTCCAAATAAGCACAGTTGTTCAAGTATTGATCACTGCTTCCTTTATAGCCTGGGATGGTTTTCTTCCTCAGACTTGACGAGCCCACTGCTAACATTTCAATTCATTAGCAGGTTAGCCCAAAGGAATGAACCCGTGTGCACAGCAGCAGTAAATGCCACCACCTCTGTCTTTTATTGGGAATTAAGACCCAGAATGCACTGCTTCAAGCAGCCGCTGTCCCGCAGTGATTTAGTTAGGCTCTCCTTATTTTCTCACATCTTTGCAACAGTGTCACCTTCTTTCTGTCTCCATCGTCAGACCGTTTTCAGGATTGTGGTGCTGGGGATATGGGATTACATCGAGAATAAAGTGGAGGTAAGCTCCCGTGGGTGCTATTAGTCCCGCCTCAGGGCCTCCCTTCACTGCAGTGTCATTGCCTCAATGTCACTGCTCAGCGAGTGTTTCTTTGTCGCCTCAGGTGTTTGACGGAGCTGTCATCGTCCTTTCGCTGGCCCCAATGGTGGCCTCCACCGTGGCCAACGGCCCCAGCAGCCCCTGGGATGCCATCGGCCTCATCATCACGCTGCGCATCTGGAGGGTAAAAAGGGTAATTGATGGTAAGGATGACGCTATGCGTGCAATGGTTTGTGGAGTTGTCCTCTGTTGAACAGTTGCAGGGTGGGAAGTAGAAAAAGATCCAAGGGGGGGTTGAGCATTTGTGAGCCGGCATTGAATGAGTCAGAAGTTGCACAGGTAGATTCCGAGATGCGAAGTAGTAGACAGTTCAGTGGGTCAAACTTCTACATCTTTAATTGAGGAATTTTCATCAAATTGCATTTAAAAAAAAAAAAAAAAAAAAAGATTAAGCTCAAGTTCATGACCCCAAAATACTGGCCTCTGATTGGTCTATTGCCATTCATTTGAGTAGCATAATGATCACTGAACATAAGATGCACCAACGCGCTGTCACAGCCTGGCTAGCTAGCACCTGCGCCTCTGTGGCGGCCGTGTTGACAGTGGCAACTTTCCCATCAAAGGCAAAGATTGGACATCATAGTCATAACTCGCTTATTTTGCAACTGATTTTCATGAGGTTACTCTTTGACCCTCCTAGCTTAGCGTCACCGTTGACACGTAGTTTAAAAGAGGTTTCTCCTACCCTCCTATTCATAGCTGTGGTAATAAAATAATAGTAATAATGATGTCATAGTTAGCCTAGCGCAATGGTTGATACGTCATTGGAAAGCTGGAATCATTCTCTTTTTGATTCTGCCAAAATCTTATTTCGAAAATATGGGTCTCTGTGACTCTGTGACCCAGGTCACATAAGGACATCCATCCATCGACTATTTGCATCCAGGAAGGTCAGATGGGAGCACTTTTGAAATAATTACTCGATCTAATCCTTAACATGAACAAGTACACACGTGGTGTGAGTGCGTATATGGTGCAATTCAAGTTAAGACCTCCACTCTGTGTTTGTGTGTGTCCCCTTTCGAGCTTGTTGCCTCAATTGTCTCATTCCTCGTTATTTTATTCATTTAACATGACTTATGGTATTAGCTGTCCTAATTAATGTGTTTTTGTTCCACTGAGGCAGTTGCTGAGGGCAGACTGTTAAACCAATTATGGAAAGCAGAACACACCATTTGTTGGAAGTCATTGTTGATTTTAACCGCTTTGCTTCCCCTTGTGGTTTTTCCAATTAGCCGCACGATGTGCGGAGTTGACGTGGCAGGTGAGCGCCAGTCACAAAAAAAATAACGCTTTAGATTAGTTAAGAACTGGGGTTGATGCTGAATGGCCAAATTAGATTTTCAAAATCGGTCAGATAGGCTAGGTCAATTTTAGATGAGGTAATACTAATAAGAATAAGTATACGTTGAAATGTGTTTAAAAAATGCAGTGTTTTAATTCATTTCCATTTTCTATAATAATTTTGATTATAACTCATTCAGCGAGTGTTTGTTTCATTAAAATAAATAAAAATGATAATGAATGTATGTGACTTGTTTTATTTATATTCAAAACAAAAAGGATTTGGATGGATGCCATGTTTAATATTATTATTTTCTAATAGGTCGTCAGGTTGGAATTTCATCATTAACCAAAGACCACCTAGTCCTGCCCCCCCCCCCTCCCCCAAGTAAATTAATGACAGAAACCAAAGAATGAGGTGTGTTTCTGCTCTTTCCCGTCGCAGCCTACGTGCTGCAAGTGAAGGTGGAGATGGAGCTGGAGATCCAGCAGTACGAGAAGGCCAAGGCGGTGAGAGAGGAGCAGCTCGACCGCCTCACTCAGATCTGCCAGGAGCAGGCGGTAAATTCGATCGGCGTTTCTTGCAGCTCAACTTGTAATTACACTTTATCACCAGCAGAGGGCAATAACGCACTGTGAAAGAAACGTTGTGACGTAATCCCTCTTAACGCCTCCCACAAAAAAATCCCTCTAATTGTCCCATTTTTTTCACCAATTCAAACCATTAAAACTTTGAACTGTTCATATTATTCGCATTATATTTTTTAACTCAAGAGGAAACCAAAAATCTTGACGTGTTTCCTCACATTGTCCAACCGATTCAAACTGTTCTAACTTTAAACTGTTCAGACAACATTCCGTATCATTCAACAATGTTCAACACTATTCCGTATCATTCCATTATAATTCGTGATTCCACATCATTTACTTTGAGAATTTTTCATTCGGCATTTCAGCATTCCCATGCAATTTCAACAGAAATTGTCTGGTAAATAAATAGTCATATTTTTGTTTCAATTAATGGTGTATGCTAAAGAAAGTAATAAAAAACTGATTCGTATGGATTTTTTCTGTTTTATGATATGATCATTTTCAATGCCACTTTTTTCCTCATTCGGATCACGGGTGAGCTGGAGCCTAGCCCAGCTGCAGCTGAGAACAAGACAAGTAATGAATGGATGGATGGCATTTTATTATATATATATTTTTTAATGTAAGTCCAGTTTTACTGTAACCATACTATGAGCTCTGATGATGGCTCCAAATGAAATCACTGAGTTGTCATCCTCCACCATTTCGATGTGTGCCTTGTCCAATACAAAGTGCCCACTTCTTCTGTCTGCGCGAACAAAGGATGTCAATCCCCCCTTTTCTGTCCTTCTCTCCCTTAGTTTGAAATCCGGCAGCTGAGGGCCCACCTGGCCCAGCAGGACCTGGATCTGGTGGCGGAGCGGGAAGCAGCCATGCAGATCCACCATATGTGGGGTAAAACGAACAGCAGTTTCCACGAAGTTGACGGACTGGCCCCTGGGGTCTCCGATCATCACAGGCCAGCCAAAGACCGAGAGGCTGGAGGGCCCCCAGGTAACCGTCTGGAATAGACGCCTCTTTTGTACCGGCAGGCTATCAGATAGCTTGAGAGCACAAGGCAGCGTTCACTTGATGTTTTCAGTGCTAAGTTGTGGCCTCGGTGCCTTGAGACCTGCCGGACAAATGATTGTTCATACACAGATAAGTGAAGCTGAAAGTGAAGGTTGTTCACGTGGAACTGGCAGCCATGAGAATTCGCTCACACCGATAATTTTGATTATTAGAATACTAGAATACTACTACTAATAATAATAAAATATGTTTATTATTTTACTTTATGTCAACTGTTTTGTGAAGCGCTTTGTTACAGCTGCTGCTGTTGTGAAAGCGCTATATAAATCAGCATGTATTGTATTGTAGAATACAACCTTTAAGCATTATCATAAAACCGTTAGTAAAGGCAATATTTAGGATAACATTTTAATATTCTTAACTGTCATATATGGTGTAAGAGCCTCTCATCTTTTTGTTGGGTTTTTTTCATGAGAAAATGACATTTATGATGAGCACACTTGGATTTATCCTGGTTCAAGCATCACAATTCTTTTTTTTCCCCTCAAATGGCACAATTGGGATGTGCATAAGTAGGGGAAAAAAACACATGGATTCGCTTCAGATTGAAGTCGAGCCTTTTCCAAATGTGGATGAAAATTCAAGTTCGTCAATTTGCCAATGTGAGAACAGCATAGACCCACATATCAGATCTGTCCCATCCTTGCAATCCCGATTTCTCCCAAAACACCCATCTGTGAGGTAAACTCTATGTAACATTTAATATTTATTATATTATTTACATTGAATAATTGTTACATTGTGTGTCGTTAAAATCCCACTGAAAATTTGACAATCATTGTGGCAAAACCGGCGGCCCGGTACTGGTTAGCACGCCTCGAGTACCGTGATCTAATGTTCTCCAATTCCAAAACATGCATGGCCAGCACTCTAAATAGGTGTGAGCTGGATATTGCAGCAAAGACTGCTGGGACAGCACCCCCCGCGACCCTTGAATGAAGCGCCATTCGAGTGTGACTAAAAGCCCAGCAAATAGAGCTGTAGCAGCAAAACACATTAATAGGCCATTCTAATCTGCTCATTTTATGACAGGTTGACATCACAAACTGGTTCATACTGTTGCTTTCCTCAAACACATAAATATTCCAGTGGCACACCGAGATGGACTGTAAAGCTCCATTGTGACGGGTCATAATTTAGGAGGAGTTAAGGAGCCTTTTGCTTTACCAAAATTATAAATCATAGCAATACATCTGGGATATGTGCTTTGCTTTACTGCACCCACTCCTTGTGCACTTGTGTATTATTGATCGTATGGAGATGACCTCTCTACACATATGACACGATGCACTTTTGACACCACAGAGATATGAGAAGCTTCTCAAAACACTCATGACCAGTGGCTGCTAAAAATTTGAGACAAACACAAAGACGAACATGGCTTTATATTTTATACCTATTATCAGCATATATGTGTGTGTGTGTGTGTGTATATATATATATATATATATATTACACACATATATCATCTCTGTGTGTGTATATATATATATACACAGAGAGAGAGAGAGAGATGAATGCTGATAAATATATATATATATATATATATATATATATATATATATATACAGGGCGGCCCGGTAGTCCAGTGGTTAGCGCGTCGGCTTCACAGTGCAGAGGTTTGATTCCAGCTCCGGCGTCCCTGTGTGGAGTTTGCATGTTCTCCCCGGGCCTGCGTGGGTTTTCTCCGGGTGCTCCGGTGTCCTCCCACATTCCAAAAACATGCATGGCAGGCTGATTGAACACTCTAAATTGTCCCTAGGTGTGAGTGGGTGTGGATGGTTGTTCGTCTTTGTGTGCTCTGTGATTGGTTGGCAACCGATTCAGGGTGTCCCCCGCCTACTGCCCGAAGACAGCTGGGATAGGCTCCAGCACCCCCCACGACCCTAGTGAGGATCAAGCGGTTCGGAAAATGGATGGATGGATATATATATACATATAATTGGGAAGTGGGTGGACAAAAATTCAGAAAGAAATGAAAATACATTTTTGAATATTACAAAAAATATTGCAAGATTTTCAGGAAAACTGTGAAATAGTACTGTCTTTGCAAAAATGTCAGGAAAAAATGGCTAGAACCCCTGAACTTTAGTTAGTTTAGTTTATCAAAGACATTTGAAACAGTTATTCATTTTTCATTAGCTTGAATGTGATTGGTTTGTTCTGAACACCGCCATATCCCCAGTTCTAAGAGATTTGATTTGACTTTTTATTTGGTCTCCCATAGGAGAAACTTGTCTCGGAGTGTCACTTAGTGAGGTGGTGGTGGACCCCAAAAAGCAGGCAGGGGGGAGGAGCAGGGTGAACTTGACGAATTGTATTTAATAAAACACAGAGAAAACTGAATCCAAAACAAACAAAGTGCTAACAAACAAAGTCCAAAGTAACAAACAAAAACCATGACTGAAGCAAAAACTATCACTAAACGAAAGATGACCGGAACAAACAAGACAAACAAACCTGACAGCTGCTAACAAGCAAACAATGACCCAACAATGAGTGGTCGGGCTGGGAGTCCTTTTAAAGCCATAATTACCTAACGACCAACAGGTGTGCAGCTGCAGGGAAAAGCCCCACAGTGCCACCTGTTGGTCACAAACCAAAACATGACACGGAGGACATGCCCTCCTTGCTGCTACATGCATTGAACAATACATACATAGATACTACACCACATACATTGGACAATACATACAGTGCCAGACGATATATACTCTACACACTGCCCTCATGTCCTCCTGCTTGTCTGTCTGCTTTGCTCTAGTTGTTTGTTAATTAGGCTGATAGCCTGCGGTATGGATGAGTTTTTGTATCGGTTCAGTTTGCAGAGAAGGGTCCTGTACCTCCTTCCTGAGTGTAGGAGCTCGAATTAGGAGTGCAGCACGTAAGAAGGATTGTCTAGAATGTTGTTGGCCTGTTGAATAACGGACTGCACATATACAGTATATCCTGGGGAGCAGCGGGGGTTGTCCAATTACCTTCCCTGCTGTTTTAACCAAGCTGATTATCTGAGCTTTCGATTTTACAGTCAGGTTCCCAAACCAACTGGTTATTCCAAAGCGCAGGACTGACTCAATAGTTGCTCGATAAAAGATCAACAGAATGCTTCTGCCGACTCCAAATAATCTCAGACATCGCAAGAAATGAAGGCGCGGATGGATCTTCGAACAGACACTTGATACATGTGTCTGCCAGTCAAGCCTGCTATCCATATAAATCCCCAAGTATTTACATGAGGAGACCTGCCTGATGTTCGTGCCATTTATAGAGATGGGTGTGCATACTTATACCATCCCATTATCACAGGTGTTTATCTTTATTTCCCTTCTTGAAAATATATTTTTTAATTTCATTTTGGTGAAAGAAGTTTTTAAATTATTGATCTTGCAGTTTTTTTGACAGAGGTGTGCAGACTTTTTTTGTACTTATCTATCCTTATTATATCACATCCACAAGGGCCTACACAGAAAATATTCTACAATGCTACAAATATAATGTTATGAAATAAATTGAAATACTGCTCCGTATTGCATATAACAAGAAATGAGAAAATAGTTTTTGAGAGTTATCTTGAAAGATCCACTGAATTCGGAGGCGTCATTTATACCTTCCGCTGTTTTCAGATCACCACGGCCAAGACGACATGAACAACTACATCAGTCAGTATTATAGTGAGCCGAGCAGCGGTGAGCATCCACGACATCCCGTTAACTTCACCGTCGATCTGTCCGTATCGGTCATTGTGGCGTCTCTTGTAGACATGGGCATCCCCGACCCGGCCGCACGTGTCATCACCACAGCGGCCATCGACGTCCACCTCCCCAACAACCCTAGCCATTTCCCTCCATCTCTGGTGAGCTCCGACGCCCTGTCCGACGGCCTCTCCGACGGCCGACTGCGGCGTGCCAACAGCTCGGCCAGCGACGCCTCGACCACGACGATGTCGCGCATCAGCAGCCGCTCCACCGTGCGCGAGGCCTCCACGTCCACAGACTACAGCGACCAGCGCTGCTACCCGCCACCCTACACCAGCCCCCTGGCGCTGGCCCCTCAGCCCAGGGGGAGTCCCAGCGCCGTGGTGCAGGAGCTGCTCTCCTCTCTGTCCGAGGACTCCTGTCTGAGCCAAAAGGGTCTGGACCCCGTCAACCTCAAACCGCCCAGCCCCACCGGTTCTTCCAAAAACAGCCCTGAGCTGGACAACAGGGTGAACATCTATAACAAGAGGAACCAGGAAAGCCGACTCGGCTCGCACGCCAAAGCGCTCATCCAGCTGCAGGGAACTGAAGCTTTCCTGGAGGAGAAGTACAGGATGATGGAGCCGGTCGATGCGCCCATCCATCATCTATCCGGGACATAAGGTTGTGGAAGAGAGCAGGAACATGGACCTAAATCAATCCAGTCCATCATCTGTCTGGGACAGGACGTGGTGGGGAGAGAACAGGAACAAGATCCTCACTTGATGCTCCAAGCCACCGTCTGTTAGTGACATAAGATGGTGTACAAGAACGCGAATCTCAACCGACTCTTGAATCCATCATGTGTCTGCGACATAAGGTAGTGGCAGGAACCTTCATAGATGCTGCTGCCAATAATCTGTCTGGGACGTAACATGGTAGCACAGAGCAGGACCAGGAACCTCAAAAGATGTTTGAATTAATCATCTCAATGAGACGTAAGACAGAGCTAGAACAGGAACCTCGATTGATATCCTAAGCCATCATCTCTCTGAGACATAACATACTGGCACAGAGCAGGAACAGGGTCCTCAAAAGATGCGCAAAAACATTATCTGTCTGAGAAATAAAATGGTAGGAGTGAGCAGGAACAGGAACCTCAAAAGATGTTTGAATCCATCATCTGTCTGAGACAACACAGAGGAGCCTGGATTGATATCTCAAGCTGTTGTCAGTCTCAGACATAATTCGGCCAAAGAGAGTTGGAACATGGAACCTCAAAAGATTCTGTAATTCGTTATCTGTCTGTGACATAAGATGGTGTAATACAGCAAGAACGGGAACCCTCAGAGATGCTGCTGCCAATAATCTGTCTGGGACATAACATGGTAGCAGGAACAGGAACCTCAAAAGTACTTTGAATTCACCATCTATCTGAGACACAAGACGGAGCCAGAACAGGAACCTCAATTGATATCCCAAGCCATCATCTGTCCAAGACATAACATAGTGGCACAGAGCAGGAACATGATCTTCAAAAGATGCCTGTCTGAAAATTATGATGGCATAAGAGAGCAGGAACAGGAGCCTCAAAAGATGTTTCAGTTTATCATCTGTTTGTGGCACAAGCCGGAGCAGGAACCTCGATTGATATTCCAAACCGTCATCTGCGTGAGACATAAGTTGGCCAAAGAGAGTTGGAATGGGAACCCCAAAAGAGGCTTTAATCCATCATCTGTCTGAGACATACAGTGGTGGAATAGAGCAATAATAGGAACCTTCATGGATGTTGCTGCCAATCATGTCTGCCAAATAACATGGTATAAGAGAGCAGGATCAGGAACCTCAAATAATGCTCAAATCCACCCATTCCGAAACATATAGTGGCACAGTGCAGGAATGAGAAGCTGCATAGATGCTCCAAAACATCATCTATCTGAGACGTGTGTTGGTGGAAGAGGGCAGGAACGTGAACCATAATGACAATTAAAAATAATAATTATAATAAAGAAGGTACGATGCTCCAAACCATCATGTCTAGACATAAGGTGATGTAAGAGAATTGTAACATTAATAGATGACCCCAAAACATCTCTCAGAAACATGAGAAGCTGAACGCATGAACAGGCTGATCAATCAATGCCCCAAACCATTCTCTGTTTGAGACATTACATGATGGAGGGGAGCAGGAACAGGAACCTCAATTGGATGCGCCAGTCTGTCATCAGTCTGGGACCAAACAGTGTATGAGATCAGGAAGAGGAACCTAAGTCAGTTTTCCTGTCGGTTATCAGTCAAGGATATAGGGTGGTGGAAGAGCACAGGAACAGGTATGTGACTAGATAACCAATCCATCATGTGATGGACAAAGCGCAAGTTTCACTTGCATTTGTGTGCACGCATGAACATGCTGGAGGGTCACGTTTCAGGAAATGACTCTCACGGGCACTTTTACGATCATTTGCAAGAAACTTAAGCAGCAACAGGACACCTTCCTCATGCTGAACTGACTTGGAGCCCTTGCAAGCATGTCAGCTTTTTTTAAACAGTTTGATGAAAATACTGCAGGCTACAAGTGGAATCAGTGTTGAGATAAAGTCGTTTCTAATCTTTGTCTTTCTACTTTAGCTATGTTTGTAACTGAAATTCCATTAATGGGTTTTAAAAAAAAAAGTTTTTTGCAATCGAGCCAAGTTCAGCTTGGGCAGTGCTGAAATTTTTAATATGTGCATTGATGACATCAAAGTCAAGGTGATTGTATGACTGACTTTTAATGCTTATGAAAGTGTGTAAATGTTTGCAAACAGGAGGAATTATGTGCGTCTATTACAAATTGCTCATCGCATGAATCTTCTACAAAATCGCACATCAACTTCATTGTACTGGCAACAGACGTTTTCTATCTTGGTCATCCCCTTAGGCCGACCAATAAAGGGAAAAAGAACACCCAAGCAAATGGTCAATTGACACCTTTAATACATCCCAAAATGACAACAACTGTAGCTCAGCAGGAAGACTTCCGAGACACCATTCCATTAAGTGGAATTGCAGCTATCGGAGGGACAAAAAAAAAAATCTTCAAAGTACTGTTTCAGTTGTTGACATTTAAAATGTGTGTGTGTGTATATAAAAATGGTGTCACTGATCTAAAGATATTCCCAGCAGACCAAGGTGCATCCTGTACTCTTTCTTGGTGGTCAAGACGGCAGCTGCTACATCAGTTTTCGGACGCTCGCTTCATCCTCACTTGCTCAATGCTTTGGTCATCTCAGGAACAGCCTGGGGAGGAGGCGGGAGGTCAGATTTGCCTTTTTAAAATAATCATTATCATCATTGTCCCAACAAACACAGTGATGACGAGCTACCTAAAAGCGCTAAGCCCTGACCGATTAATCAGACGACTGATATTAGCTCTTTCAAAGTGGTTGAAAATCACATAATATACTGTAGGGCAAAGAAAAATGAGATTGGATTATTTTTGCCGGATTTTTCTCTCTGTTGTAAAGTCTCAAACTAATACTGAAGGACAAAGTTAAACAATCATATGTTCTTATTGAAAAGGTTACGGGATACAAAATAAGTAATTATTCATTTTTATATTTATTAGTAATCCGCCGATTAATCAATTAACGGAATTTTATTCTGCCTAATATTGGAAACAGACTTTTAAAAATAAAATAATTCACATTGTTCCTCAGCGACTTCAAGACAGAGTTCATCCTGAGTATCAATTGTCCTTTTGGGGGGGGGGGGGGGGGGGACGAGCGGAGAGGCCATCCATTTTAATCAGCTATCTGATCGGTAAGCGGTAAACTGATCTCACGCCGCAGGTCACAAGTCCACTGCCACTCACAATTATTACTAATCACATCCACGGGGACTTTGTCGAGACGCCGGCACACTTTGCGTGATACTTGTGGCGTGCGTGGGACACTTTGAAGGTACATTTAACAATGTGCTTGTTGCAACTGTCGTAGAACTGCCAAACAAAACTAACAAGCATTTTTGTAAAAGGTACACTTAATCTATTCGACAAATGAACAATCCAACACGGACGGGCACACTTCCATTGGCAGGGAAAACTTTGCAGGCCACTGCAATTTCGTTAGGATTGTTCAGTTTATATATATTTTTTTTAAGTTGCAACTTTTTCACACCGTGTACATGCAATCTCACCTTGAAGAGATCGGCAACCAAGCCGTAGTCTGACACCTGGAAAATGGGAGCCTCTGGATCCTTGTTGATAGCCACAATAGTCTTCAAAAGCATTCAAACAGAATGAGGCCTGGAATCTTTCAAGAGCACATCCATCATTTCCATTTGACAATTTAGGAAATGTACCTTGCTGTCTTTCATTCCAGCCAAGTGTTGAATCGCTCCAGAAATGCCCACGGCGATGTACAGCTCCTGTGGACACCAACGGAAACATGCTTTGTCAACAGGAAGTGGCGCACGGTGGCGGCTCACCTGCCATCTCATGAGCGGTCTCAGGTTCATGCAACTTCAGAATGAATATTTCAGTGCACATACATTCTAGATCTCAGCCCGCTCTGGTAGAGGCTTGAAATTAACGCCTTTTTTTTTTTTTTTGTAACCAGCTGGTCTTAACATTTGCAAAAATGAATTAGGTCTGGTTGGTGGTCTAAGAATCAGGCCAGACCTCACTACTCTCAACCTAAGTGGATGAATTGACCCTCGAAGAACCCTAACGGTGCCATTAGCCGAACTTGCTAGGACTTAATGTGTGGATAATCATCACCAGAGAACCTGAACGAAGCGTCCAATGGATAATTAACCTTTCACAGAAGGACAGCGACGACGCTGAGGCTTGCAAGTACAGTGGAACCTCAAAGGTTGAAGATGACAACAATTCATTCCGAGACACGAATTAGCCAGTGTGATATTAAAATGTAAAAAAAACAAAAACTCGACATTAACTTTGAGCAGGGATAATATGGTGATCCTCGTCACCGCGTACAACCGCTGTCGTACCTTTCCGTTGAGGATGCACCAATACCGCTATATTTCAGACCAAGTATGAGTACAAGTCACGGACATGTCAATACGAAGAGATACTTGATATCACAATTCCAAAACTCACCGAAGACTAAGTTCATCGGCCATTTTCCAGAGCATACATTTGCAGTCAACTGACATGACTCCTACGATACAAAACCTTTGGTGTATGACAATATTTTCTTTCCACCTCTTGCTACTCCTTTCACGACTTATGTTGCAAAAAAAGGCAATACAGAGATTTAATCATTTGATTGTTGCCAAACAGTGCTCTTCTAAACTTTCTTTCAAAAGCTTCCGTTTTATGCATCTTCAAAGGGATAATTTTCATAACTGTACCACCTCGCGGGCCTTCAAATTCAAAGGTTCCACTCTCAGATCCACGTAGGAGCAACTTACCGGTGCTACAATCTTGCCTGTTTGTCCAACTTGCATATCATTAGGAACATACCCAGCATCTACTGCAGCTCGAGAAGCACCAACTATTAAAAAAAACAAAAACAATGTTAGCCATTATTCAAAAGGAGTAACAATGACAGAATAACATTTGCATTGGAGCAACATCTAACCTGCTGCGTTCATTTTGTCTGCGAGGTCATAGAGCAGTTTAAAGTTTTCTCCATTCTTCAAGCCTCTTCCTGGAAAATGACAAGACATCACTAAATGTTAATGAATTAACTTGATGAAAAGTCAAATTACATGAGAGTTGTCTCCACTTTTACATCAAACTAGTCTGGTTTGTTGAGAGTCCTGCTGCAAAAAGAAAAACAAAAAAAACAAAAACAAGTCCCACCTCCCGACACGACAACCTTTGCACTGGTCAACTCAGGACGATCACTCTTAGTTAGATTCTGTTCCAGCCACTCGGAAATTCCCACGGCGGAAGCGGCAGCCACTGCAGGTCAAATGAAAACCGCATCTCACACTCTATAGACTACAACCAATGGCCACAACATTTGGTACACCTGTAATCCAGTCCAACAATGGAACAATGCTGATGATTTTTGTTGTTGTTGTTGTTGTTGTTGTTGTTTACCATTTTCTGTTGCAGCAATTCCTCCCTCTGCAGGCGCCGCCTCAAACGACGTCCCTCTTACGGTGAACACCTTCACGGGTTCGGTACACTTTACCGTGCTAAGAGCATTTCCTGATTACATCGCATGAGTACAGAGTACATTTTGAACTATGGTGTTACGAAATCAGGTTTTCATCATGCAGTCTAAAAATAGGAAGAGTTTACCAGCATAGATGGCTCTGACAAACGTATCCGGGGACTTGATCTCAATAATATCGGAGATTGGAGCCACATCCAATTTTGCAGCCACTCTTGGCAGCAGGTTCTGCACAAACAACACAATTTAAAAGGGAATTTTCACAGCTCACTAAAATTCTAATTTGCTTATTCACACACACACTTACAGACAGACATACAGTGGAGGTTGTCTTAGTGTTACCTTTCCAAAGGCAGATGCACCAGCACATATATGGGTGAAGTTGAACTGCTTTTGTGTGGCCAAGATGAGTGGCGTGAGCTCCTCTGGAGAACAAGACCAAGTGTGAGTAAATGTCATCAAATAAATGACAACACTGGTGATGTCCTGTACCTGGCAGAGCTCCTTTACAAGAGTCGTTTTGAACCACCAAAACTTTCTTCACACCTTGGACTTTACTGATTTCCTCCACAACCTAAAAAAAAAAACAACATAGTGTGTCCAGACAGCGGTTTAATAGTCAACTGTGGAGTGGGCCATTTTGTATGTGTGTGTGCGTGTGTTTTAAGCAGCCAGGGTATGAGTGACATGTTTTTTCACACCTTTGCACAGTTTGTTCCTGCCACAAGGCAAGCCACCTCTCCACCAAGTTTACTCGCAGCACTGATCGCGTTCAGTGTAATCGGCGTCAACTTGTCATTGTTATGTTCCGCAACCACCAAAGTGCTCTGAAACCTTTGCAGCACGGCAGCCTGTAGGACAAAACAAAATGGCAGTCTGACAACCAACTGAAATAGGTATGCTCAAACTGACCATTGTTATCTTTTTAAGGGCAGAAGGTTTGACGCCCCTCTTGTGCCGTACACGTGTACCTCATGTTGCGTCTTGCCATGCAAAAGTGCGGATTTTGTTTAGCTTTAAATAAAACATAATGCTGCGTCTGAACAAGCAATCCGATGGTCTGTGATCGTGAAACAGCACAAAGTTGTTCATTCACCTTCAAGGTAACGCCAGGCTCATATGGACGGAGCCAGACATTACTAATCGAGAAGAGAGCATCCATGCAGATTGCTTACACAACAACTTAAGACACACTTAAGAGCAACGGTGTATTATATATTTAAACTTATAATACGTAATTTTGCAGCTCATTGTATTATACATGTTAAATATTTCCAGGTCAATGACAAATGTCTGTTTTCGACTCGTCTGTTTGCCAACACAGAGGTTGCATAACCACCGTGCAACAATGCTAACACTTAGCACTAACAAAGACCACCCTAATCGAATCATAATCAAATATTATAAAAGCTTGTCACTTGTGTTTTGTCCGTCAAACGCATAAGTGTGTTTGAACCGATTTTGGACGGCGACTTTTGACGAAGAAATGCGCCTGCCTGGCCAGCAGCTGCAGCAGGAAAACAGGTGAGAGAGCGAGCGTTTCGAATTTATCTCAAATAGCAGGACAACAATTCAGTAATATTCTTAGCCAGTTAGTAGCTGTCAAGGCCTTACCAAGCGTGTCACGTTCGTTTTACAAAAAACCCTGTTCATCGTGAACTACGGTCGGGTCAGGACGATCCTCATGCACTGCCGCACTGACACAGACAGCGAAGATTGTGTGCCTAAGGTCAGCCGACGTCATTGCTGTACTTCTCGCGAGACGAAGGACGACAGGTTGCGTCGCACCACCGCATGAAGTCTCGATCGATAGATTGATAGACAGGAAAATTAACTTGTGACACATAAGGAATAATCACACACATACACTTGGTTTAATTATACAGGATGTAGAACAAACAAAAATAAAGAGAATATTTTTAACTAAATGTATAGCTAACCAATCAACTTTTTTTCTGTTTAAAAAAATAAAATATAAAATTGTAAGCGACTGTGGTGTTTTTTTAGCAACACAAAATTTTGTGGAATTTTATTTTTGTGTGTAAGTATTCATTGAAAATAACGTATGATTTACACACATTAACCCTTTCATGCCCGCTGTCACCGGATAACATGATAAGCTGTCCACTGTAGTAACCGCTGTCCCTGAAAGGGTTCAAATTAACACATTTTTAATATATCGGCCTTCATTAATATCCACCACTTGCCACAACACGTGCACGACACAAGAGGTTTCTTTAAAATGTTGCCTTTAGAATACATGACGCAAAGCAGATTTCTATGAAGAAATTCAAGTTAAATTTCAAAAGAAATGACAGCACCAAAAATGTCTTTACTCTGCTTTTTTGTTTGTTTGTGGGACTAAATTGGTCACACTTTCCATCCAGTAGAGGGCTCTGTAGAGTGCAATTCAGTACACTGAGTAACAAAACAACTCAGATTTTAGTTGTTGTATTGTTTGTTTGTTTTGACAAGTATAAATATAATTTAACAAAATATAATGAAATACCAAATAAAAATGGCATTAAAATATTAATTACCACCAGTCCTAAAACTACTACAAATCCACGTTTTACTTTTTGTTTCACTTCTTCAGATTAATAAAAACTCAAAATAGCAGAAAAAAATCATAATAAACTAATGGAATGAAAAAGAGTAACAATCATTTTGAGCCAAACTAAATATCGACACATGTAATAACAACATGCATTTGGCAGCTCTGGAATTCCTTTGAAAAAAAACCTCCAAGTTGTTACCCCATCATGTCTGACAAGCTTAAAAAAAGTGCTTCCAGGAGGGTCGCATCTTCATGCTGGCCCCCTTCTGTGTGTACTGTACGTGCAGGCCCCATGTCTGCGACGTCACAGGTTGGGGGAGCTTTGTTTTGTGCCCTCCTCTCTTGCGGCCAACACAAGTTGAAGGATCCAGCCAAGGGACGGGACTCTCTCTTCCTCCCGTATGGTGGACATCCTGTTCGATGCCTCTTTCTTGGATGATATGGGGGATCTTTCCAAAAGTAAGACTTGCAGTCTTGTCTTTTTGTCATGCGGACTGATTTTTTTTTTCTTGTTCTTGAAGAATTGTCTCAAAATCTGCATCTGTAAATGAATCAGACATGGTTACAATTTGCACTAGGTGATTTTGTTTTTCACCATGATGAGTCATTTAATTAATTCTGTAGACTTTCCTCCAAAGTGATAAGGCTGATGATGATGATGCTGTGTGGCTCACGCATGTGTGCATATTGTATCAATCCACGTGTCACATCCGTGCAGAGAAATCAGGAATTGCAATGTGCGTGGGCTGCGGGAGCCCGATACAAGACCAGTACATCATGAGGGTGTCCCCGGACCTGGAGTGGCATGCAGCCTGCCTCAAGTGCGCAGAGTGCAGCCAGTACCTGGACGAGAGCTGCACTTGCTTCGTCCGCGAAGGAAAGACATATTGTAAAAGAGATTATGTCAGGTAAGGATTTGATCTTCTTCTTTTCTTGATGCACTAATAAGCGTGCGCAAGTGCGCACCTGTAAGCCCGATGCGTGTTTGGCTGCTTCCAAAAATGAAAACTTGACTGATATAGGTGACTTCATTTTAGGTTATTTGGGATAAAATGTGCAAAATGCAAGACGGGCTTCTGCAGCAGTGACTTGGTGATGAGAGCCCGGCAAAGTGTGTATCACATGGAGTGTTTCCGGTGCTCCGTGTGCAGTCGACACCTCCTGCCCGGGGACGAGTTTTCGGTGCGGGATGACGAGCTGCTGTGTCGAGCCGACCATGCACTGTTGCTGGATAGAACCTCCGCGGATAGCCCGCTGAGCCCCGGAAACATTCACTCTAGACCCCTGCATATCTCTGGTATTATTATTATTATTATTCATCTTTGTTGTTGTTACGGTTCTTTTTCGTTAGCATGCACAATACTGCCGCTTTACACGTTGGTTGGTAAAATTATAAAACGTAACTTGCATATAAAAAAGGTCACCATTTAATTTTGATAGTTCGATATCATATTTTTCACCCCGTGTGTCGCCTGCTTTTTGTTGATTTAATTTTTCTTCCTTCAGACCCAGTCTCCGTTCGACACCCACCTCATCACCGGAACCACATTCACAAGCAGTCCGAGAAGACCACCCGGGTCCGGACGGTGCTGAACGAGAAGCAGCTGCACACGTTGCGGACTTGCTACAACGCCAACCCGAGGCCTGACGCCCTGATGAAGGAGCAGCTGGTGGAGATGACCGGCCTGAGCCCCAGAGTAATCCGGGTCTGGTTCCAGAACAAACGCTGCAAAGACAAGAAGAGGTCCATTCTGATGAAGCAGCTGCAGCAGCAGCAACACTGCGACAAAACGGTCAGTTTGCCGCCTTTAATTTAAGTTGAAATGAATGCCGTTTTGAATTAAAATTTAGGGCTGCACGGTATAGCGGATCGAAAAAAATGTCATCGTCAAAAAATGACCCGTGCAAATAGACGTGCAAATAACGTTTCACATGGAAATGTATATTTTTTATCTGACTTTGACCAACCTTAAACGTGCATCGCCAACCAAAAGGTGAACAGTATGTATGGGGCATTACTAAAAATAAATAACGTTAAAAATACACATCTATTTAAAAAAAATGTAAGCCATTACATTTAATTAGCGAAGCATACTTTGAGCCTGCTTATTTTGCCTGCATAAACACGATATATATTTTACATCACAATAACAATGTCATTTCTTTTGGTACATATGTTAAATATCCCAATATTGATATCGCAGTATTCAACACCCATGTCACATTATCACGGTTTCCCAATATCGTGCTGCCCTAGTGCGTATTGATTTCAGCTTGAAACAAGAACGAGCATCTAAATGAATCAATTCATGCCAATATTGAAATATGAATTCTTTAGTTCAGGATAACAACGTGACGAATCATATTTGAAATGTGTTAAATGAGTAAAAAGACTTGCCTTATCTTGTATAAAAAGTCTACATTTTCCCCTTATATATATTTGTGTTTGTTCTTTTTCACTATTTAGTGTGAGTGTGCTGCTGTAACATTTGAATTTCCCCTCTGGGTATCTATACTGCATTTTCTTCTGCATATTATTTTATTTACTGTATATGAGCACATAACAGAATGTCATTAAAATATGCTGTCCAGTTAAATATAATTTTAACTATCCTAACGTCAACACAAAAATGGCATTCGATTATTTTGATTACAGGCTACAAATGGTATATTTTAGGAGCTTCACGGACTTGTGAATGTACACTGTTGCATGTAGAACCTGCAGGGCCTGACAGGAACGCCGCTGGTGGCAGGCAGTCCCATCCGCCACGACAGCACCGTGCAGGGAAACTCCGTGGAGGTGCAAACCTACCAACCACCGTGGAAAAGCCTCAGTGACTTCGCCCTGCAGAGCGACCTGGACCAGCCCACCTTCCAACAACTGGTGAGAAACCCAACGGGGAGAGTACAACACGTGCACGCACGGAGACACGTTATTAGGTACACGAATGCCATCCAGGACAGAGCGGTTTGACAGCGTCATAGCGGTAATGATTAACCAGAGAGAGTTATACAGTACAGAGCTTTGTGCCGGGGGACCAACATTTGATAACCCCCTGCAAACTACAGCGATATGCATCTCGTCAATTGCGCGCATTTGAATAAAATTTGAACAGCATGTTAATAACATTTTATCCATTGCACGAAGTTGCTAACAAAATAGTAGAAACAGCTTATAGTGCCTTTGTACATCACGACAAGCTACAATCAAAGCAATTAGGAAATTATTCTGTAAATACCTTTTTTTGGCCATTTTCAATAAGGATTTCTATAATCTCGTGTCATTCGCATGTGGCCAATATTGTATAACCAAAACAATAAAGACAAGCGCTTTAAGCGTTAAAGTCATAGGTCACTGCATACTATGACGATATATGACGTTATTTGTGTAATTATATACAAAATAATGACAAAAATAATAATAAAGAGGGCTGGAACTGAATATACGATTTTTCATGATGTAAATTAGGCTGTGTAAAGATACACAGATAGGCTAGCACAACTTAAAACACAAATATTTTTTGGAGTTATGCATTAAAATAACTGGCTACAACTACTGCAAAATCGCAAAAGCGACATTATTTGAATGTTTATTTATTCTGGAAATAAGCACACTTTGACGTAGTCTATGACTTTATATTTTCCCTTTTATTATTAGTTAGCTAATCAAAGTAAATAATCTTCAGCTTGATATTTTAAAAGGAAAAAACTAATACAACGACCTGTTGTTTCAGATGTCTTTTCCCGAGTCGGGCTCGTTGGGGAACTCTTCGGCCAGTGACGTCACCTCCCTGTCGTCTCAGCTTCCGGACACGCCGAACAGCATGGTACCGAGTCCGGTGGACACGTGAGGAGCTCGGTCACGGGACGCCAAATACACAATTAAGGACTTCATCGAGAACAAAACAATCATAAGATGCTGTTGCTGGATTTACTCGAGAGGATACTCAACAATCCCTCCTTTTTTGGGGGCTCAAGGACACTATGGAAGCGGATACGCCTTGTGGGATTCGAACGTGCGGACAAACATGAATCAAAGTGTCCCAGCGGAGGCCAGTATACAACAATGTGTGGATGTGCACGGCGTCCCTTTTTGTTATCTGCGCGGACAAATAAGTTATTATTATTTATTGTTATTACGACATAGCTAATCTTACCAATAAAACGACGGTCCAAGTCATTGCTTATTTGCATGTTAATTTGTCTATTCGGCTTGGAGAATACTTCAAATAACGAGTCGTAGCCTAAATGCTATTTACAGTATCTGACATTTGCCAAATTGGACGCACTAACTGCTTCAGTGTTAAACAAGACAAAAAACCCTCAAAACCTTCAAAGTAATGAAATCGTAAAAAATATTTAATAGAGGCCTCGGAACAAGTTGGTTATCAAATACAAAATTGGTGAAAATAAATCAAAATAAATAGGCAAAAAAAAAAGTATTACATTTTTATTCTTACATAAATTAGGATATTAAAAAAATCACTTTATGTCCTTGAAATTCTTTTGTCTTGATTCCAAATGGCTACAGTCCAGACAGACGACAGTCTTATCTGCATCTGGCATCATCTGCCAAGGGTTCACTAACAGGGGCCGCAACACACGGGGTCGATGGCGGGTGGGGGTGTGGAGTGCTAGTTTAAGGAGAAGTGGGGGGTACTCCACACGGCTCGAGGACGTATCTTGGCGTGTCCTGAGTTTATTTTCCTTCCAGTAGGAATGCCGCACGGCAAATAGCCGCTGGACAAGAGGGAGCAAGCGGGTCAAGCCGGGCTTGACACAAGACACCTTCACAATTTGTTTGGGAGGATCCGCTTTTATCAGTGCCAGGAAACGGACACTCATTGAGGGGTCGGCGCACGTAAAGATCAGCTAGTAATGAACGGGGCTGCAACTTGGAAAGAAAAGGGCGTAAGGACATGATTGTATACAAATTAAATGGAGAAATCCAAAGTATTATTTCCAATTTAATGAGCTAGATTTTCCAACTTGTAAATTTGGTCTTACCTCACAAGTGGAGAAGTGAAGCAAAGAAACAACTGGAGTTCAATTCAAATCGTCATTTTCTGAGCAAAATGCCATCTGCAGCTGTAATTGAATTGGAAATGATCTACAAAAGCAAATTTTAATTAGAGATGGATGTTGCCCAAACATAATTTTGAGGCTGATAACCCCCCCCGCCCCGCATATTTTCTTTCCTCTCTAGCACAACTGGTTTAAGATATTTTTAACACTTTAACGTTTGTTCCCCTTTGAAATATATTGCTTTATTACATGTGTTATTGTTACAGTATTATTTTGAGCCAGGTGTGGTAGAGAGAAAAACCAGGGCAGATTTGGAATTGGGGTGTCAAATAAATAAATCTTGAAATGTTTACTTGGATAATTGATGAACAATTGTAAAACAGTGTTCATTTAACTCAAACCACAATGTTTTATGTGTGAGTCAAACAAAAAACGGCAATTGAGCAAAATGAACTTTTATTACATACATCAATAGAAACTATAACGATACATTAACAAATATTTAACCTGTGCGTTAACAGTCATCTATGATTAAATTAGCGTTTTGCCTTAAGGAAGAAACCGAAAAAAGTGCCAGCAAGAAAAAACTTAGTGAACACGTTTGGAAGTAGTGGATGTCATGACTGGCATAAGATGAGTACAAAACAGGACAAATGTAATAAATAAATGTACGTTTCCAGAACAGAAACAAACTTTTGTTGCTCTTAAACAAACAAGCTATTTGGTACAAATTCCTCATGCACATCAGTCTGCTTTTGCCGCAGGTGCAGCAACACAGAACAAGGCTTTCACATTTTTTTTCTTAATATTTGAAAGGTTTTTGTCAGATCAGCTTCAGGTCAGAGAGTCGATGGTGCTTTTCTCTAAGGTGGCAGTCTGTCACTCGTCCTGCTTTTTGAGGAAAAACTGCAGCGCCGAGTCCCACTGGTCTCGAGGGAAGCGGTTGGGGAACTCGCAGTAATCCAACTGCTCAATTGATGCTGCATGCGGGACACACACACACACGCACACAAATAATGTACCGCAGTGTGTGGGAGACAGTGTTCACAACCGAACCCTCCGTGGGTGTCCTCGCTTTACGATGGCAACGACATAACGAGGAACAAGAAGGCACGGTGTGCTTCGTTTCCGTTGTGCTTAGCTTTTCCATTGATTGTTTCACGTTTGTGACACTGAAGTATTTTTCATACGGATATCAACTGTCATTGTGACTCAATAGCGGGTTCCCATTCCATTAGAAAAGAACTGTCGTAAACTGAGGAGCACCTTGTGGTGAGGAAAATGAAGTCAAGTGTTGCCTGTGTGACACTTACCATTCTGCTTTGTTTTACTGTCACACTGTTTCTCACTTGAAGAACAATCCTGTAGATTAATGCAGAAGTCAACATTAGCAATGATTTGAGCAATTTCTAATCATCTACTTTATTCAAGTTGAATTCACAGTGGCTCATGAAGCTAAATACGGACAGACTTCATCACTTAATTAGTCTTGCATGAAATCTTATTTGATCTGAATGAAGACAGGCAACAGTTGTATGATTCCAACATTATGGAGACAATTTGGTCAATAATTTGTAAAGAAATTACAGATCAATGTGTGGACTGACCCATATGATGGAGGAGGGCTGAACTCTAGAAAACAATGGACTGCAACAATTGTCCAGTCAATATTGTGATTAGGATATAAAATGCGATTACATTTAAGGTTCTCATCCCACACACTTTTTGACAGATGAACTAATCAGTATTACAGCAATATCTGATTATTATACCACACACACACACACACACACACACACACACACACACACACACACACACACACACACACACACACACACACACACTCAAAAAAGCCCATTGACCAAAATGAACATCCGGTCCCTTCACCCTCTGATTACATTCTACTGCATAATGATATCAATTTGAATTTGACTAATTGTTCAGCTTTAGTATAGTTGTGGGGGGTGGGGGTGGAATGATCCAATTTGGACAAAGGTGTTTTCCACACGATAGTGATGATTTACACAAGACCTATAAATAATTTATGGTGTCCAATTACACCCACACTCTGTCGCCGAAAAGTGCGGGCGCAATCAGTAAAAGGGACAATCAAACGATACCACAAGCTTTTCAAAACACCATTCCTGTTTGCACCAGTTCTGACGGCGTTTGCCTCTCCGCTGACAACCACACCCTGTTTTTGTGGTTCAATAAAAGTTACACAATATAGCGCACGTGAAGCCTCAAAACCTGATGCAAGGTTACACTTTCCAGTTGCAGTGCGGAGTAGATATGCGGCGACGCGTTGCCCCTACTGTAATCTGTTGAGCCATGGTCAAATTCAGCCGCATTTGGCTATACAACGAGCTAATCACCAGGTGTCCCAAGACTTTTGTCTGCGTAGTAAGTAGCCGTAATCCACCCAGTGTTTCCTCTGAGGAATTCTCCCGGGGGGCCGCCAACGCGACAGCGAGACGTCATGCATTGTGGCTTTGTTTGAAAGCAATGACAATAGCTTGTGTCCTGGTGAATGACGGGCACACCGTCGTCCAAACAGCGGTGCTTGGCCGAATGTTGTCAGAGGAAGATAAAGGAGACAAGGTGTTTACTGGGAGTCCAAGCAGCAGCGGCAGCCGAAATCCACTGGCCGAGGAAGCCATTCGTCTGGGTGAAAAGCGCCTCTTTGTTACACGTTGACCAGAGCTCACGTGAAGCGGCTTTTAAATCAAGCACTGGCATGCAGCGCCTCCTTAAAACGGCCAAGGGACTTTTTTTTAATGTCACTCGAGGTTACTTGCAATTTTTGGGAAAGATTTGATCAACTTGCCACGAATTTTACCTGAATGAAAGTGGCGAGCAGGACGCAGCTCATCTCTTGCTGCAGGATGACCTTGTTGGGTCCGTTGTTGTAGCACGCCGAAATGAGCGAGGGGAAGAGCACGCGGATGAGGCGCGGGTGGCTGAAATATTGGAATGGCAGCTGGCACAGTTTCTGCAGCACACTGGGCTGGCGGCCAGACTGCACGATCACCTGCAACACATGCACAGTGGGGGGGTAAACAAGTAGAAAAGCTCTCCAAGTGAATTTGTCAGGTCTCTCTACTTTGAGGATTAATTTTTCTGCCGACTTTATACTCGTGCTCCCAATTTGAAAACCAGTATTTTTATTGATGACCTCAATAGACAGAGGTAAGGTCAACTGCAATGAACATCTTGATTGCATTCTCAGAAAAAACCCTGGTGGGTTTTTCCCATCTTGGCAACCTTCTCACTTTTTCCATCCTTTAGTAAATCAGCGGTAGAAGGTGGGTTGGTTTCACCCAAGAGACTAGTTTCTGACCAAAAAGGGATTCTGATGAGAAAATACGAAATTACTTGACAGTGAGTAACACTGACTCAACTCATGGCTTGAGTTGAACAGCAATGTTTGATATATTTTTTTTTGCATGCGTTTTTGAACCTTTCTCATGACTGCGACACACACTTTCTCCAAACTATCACGAAGAATACTCCGCTCAAACTGCACATACACACACTTTGAGGTGCCCAAACTTGTGTGACTTCCAATGTGTTGGCATTTGTCTTACTCCAAATCAAAGTGAGGGTCTGAGATTCACCCACTAATCTTTATCTTCAGCTCTGTACCACTCCGTGCTGGTTTGATAGCATAAAAACCCCCAGCCTACTGAAATTAATCATCATTACATTAACTAGAAATAAAATCAACATGAGAACCTTTGGCAAAATTTCAACTCATTTTGCCTTTCTTTGAACGCCCCGGCCATCTGGCAGTTTTAAAAATCCAAAAGCACAAAAGCTTGCCCAGCTCTGTAAACACTTTTAGTGTCCGTTTTAAAAGAATGTTCCCGTTTTTATAAGATGCATTAAAAAAAAAGAAAAAAAAGGGGGGGGGGTGTAAAAACGTACACCCAGACAACTGGGGGTCGGTCGGCTAGGTAGAGGTTGATGGTGGAGGTCAGGCAGGGTAAAAAAAAAAACAGAATGACAGAACACAATGCAGTGGCATTATGCAGGTGAGGGCCAATGTGAGGAGTAACGTCAGGTCACCGTGTGATAAATTCACTCCGATTTACAAGACTCGAAAAAAAAATACGCTGCTCCTTTGATAGTGCGTAGCCAGTTTGAGGAGAAGCACAAACAAAGTGATAATTCATTACATTTATCGGCTCAAGGTGAAGCGTCTCAGGGCTTGCCCTCTGCGGACACATTCGAAGAGACAAAGAACAGTCTTTTTCTTATCGCCGCTTGTTTACAGAAGCAGCGGCAGGACGCGTCAATACCCCAAAAGGTGTCATAACAAGTGTCCTGTCTGATGTGAGGAGCGCATCACAGTTGACGGTGCCTATTGTCAACTTAGAAAGTTCGGTTTATGTCATAAGGTACGGTTCCATCCAGAACGATTTGGACAAGGGCAGTGTGTTTATGAATTCATTTGAAATAAAAATGTTGACTTTTAGCTTCACTAAAAAAAACAACAACCTTAGAGTACCTCATTTTTTAAAGGCTTGATTTTTGCAAAAGGGAAGCAGAAATGCAGGATATTGTATATTGAATCCAAGTCTACCTTGTTTGGTGTGTAAAGAATGGACACGAGGAGTGCAGGGAACTATGAAAGGTCCAATCCCGACTTCTCTAATTCAATAAGGTTTTCACCAAGGAATGTGCGACCCACTGGTCAAATTCATCCACTAATGGGGGGGGGGGGGGGAGCTTTCAGGTGTTTTCAGAAGCAGTGCCGCTTATTTTTAGTGCGTGTATTTTTGCTGTATTTCTGATACTTTTCACTCAATCTGAAATTGCAAGATGGAATGCCGCCTAAAGACAAACCGGCAACATTAGAGGGAGCTCAGCTCCACGGCCAAGCGCGAGGCTCATGCTCAAAGCAGGGCAAAGTGAAACAAAAACTTGAAAGGTGAATTACCCCCCCTGGGACATACACATTAGAAACGGACTAAAAATGCGTGTCAAATTGCATCCAATTTTGGAGCTCGAACCGCCATCCCGCATCGGGCTTTAGCCTTGTGGTCTTCTTCAAATATCACGGTTGTGGGTTCAATGCTCAGTCCCCCCTGTGACTGTTTAAATATGCTTGGCAAAGACACGAACACTCCTGACGATGCATGATGAGTAAGTACATCAGGTGATCCGTGTTTACAGCCACTGCATTTGAGAAAACCGAAGGTAGAAAAGTATCCGTACGATTGAGTCAACGTTGCACATCAAGGCCTCAGCTCAAATCAAATCAGTGGAAAATAAAGCATCGAAAATGCCTAGCTTGACTCTACTTACAAGGAATTTAAGAGAAACAAAATATCGTTGGCCCAATAGAATTACCGTGCACGTCACTGTTAATGTACTGCCACAATTATCAAGAAAATACAAAAAGAAATGTTTATCAAGAAGGCACTGTAGTTGGCAGCCGTCTGTGAACTGCTAAGCTTTTTTTGTTGCGTTTTGGTCTTTAGTTTTGCGATATGGTGTTTGGTTGCGATTAATGTGGACTGTTTTCAGCGTTTTGGCCACGACGTTTGTGGAAGGAGAAAAATTTGTGCTTGATGCTTGCGCCTTCTCGGCAGCACGCGTGTACCAGCACTGATTTTGATGGGGAGGAATGTCGGCGCTATTTGGGTGTCGCCGCTTCATAGCCTTGGGTCACTTGTGTTTTTGGTGCCTGTAATGGGTAGCCTCTTTTTTACTGCTCCGTTTTGTATAGCGGAGATGTTGACGCTGCAGGACAGTCCGCGTTGGTGCGGCTGGATGGCTGGCTGCTGGAGCTCAGGATGTAGGGAGAGGAACGTCGGTGTGGAGGAAGGATCAAAATAAGGGTTATTTTGTTTTTCGATGTTAGGGTTGCTAACATCTTTTCACATTTGCGTGACATGAATGTGAATAAGGGAAAAGCGCAAATAGACATCCATGACCTTCACATTATGTCTTGATATTTCATTACTAATATTAAAACTGAACGTTTTATTGTTTTCCTAACAGTGGTGAACTCGGTTTTACACTTGAATGACAGTTGAGAGGGTTTGAGGTTATGAGGGTGACAGTTTTATTTCCGATGGGAATCCACTCCGAATCAGATACTAAACTTTGACGTTCCTTTTCCCATCTGACCCCGAGTAGCCGCAGAGCGAAGCCTGACATTATCTGGCACACGTGAAAACACTGACTGCGGGGAACCACCCCCCCGCCCCCAAACTAAACGGCTTTGCTGCTCTGAAACCTGGCATTTTTAAACAGTGTTGCTTTTTATGACGCTTCCATGACATAACTTCCTCACTGTCCACAATGACAACAAAGAGTGTGTTAAAGTTAATGCTCTGGAACGCACAAAGACTTCTTGGGGGGAGAAGTGTGGAAACTAAGTTAAACATGTACACTGCAACTACAATCACCATCTACCAAATCAATTCTATTAACAGCGTCAATCAAAATTGAAAACGTCTTTATCAAACAATTGCACTTTAATTGTTGAGATATACTTGACATTGTGCCCTGTTGTGTGTTTGCATCAATGAGCGGCCACGTCTATGTTGGATGTGCACGGTTCTCTGGAATCTGATGAGCAGCTCGTGAAGTCACACACACACACAAAAAAAAAGAATAAACAATCTTTATCTATCATCCATGTGTCTGGACAGCCTTCTAACAACTCCACAGGAACGAGAGCCGTATATGTAATGTGTAGCGGAATACTGATAAGACGACAGAGCAGCGCCACAAAAAAACCCCAAAAAAACAACAAACAAAGCCAGGTTGGCCAAATAACTGTTTACGACCGTTTATCCAGACACGCGTCAGCTCCTATGTAAACTACCTTTAGATAACAGAATTCCAGCAATGCAGACATTGACATAGACACTCCAACTTGACTTTAGGGTTAATTGTCACCTGTCTGGAAGAAAGAAAAAAAAAATAGCCCACTGAGCCATGTGTTTACTCAATAAAACAAATAACTATCTTGGACGCTGCCATCCCATTCCAGATCACCCTGATGATAATCCCACTGTGGAATGATGCTGATGACAGTCTTTCAGAGTTCAGACAAACCTAACATCCACTCTCCAAAAGGTTTGCAGGGGTACAAATGTCCTCACCTTGAGTAACATGGTTGGATCTGCATTTAGCCTTGAAGGTGAGTTTAAAAATCACAGTTTGGGTGAACAATCAGGCACTTCCCTTCCAGTCAGTAGAGAGAGTGTCTGTCTGCGTCTGAATGCCTCTTGTTTCCTCTGCCGGGTGATAGAGAGAGTAAAATTCCCTGCCGCTGGCTCCCTACGGTCTGGGCGAGTTGCACTTACCCCGCGGGCAGCAAGGGTTTGCTTGTCTCGGCAGTAATGTGCTGCTGAAGGGAGCATTTCAACATCAGGTTAGCAGGAATCGCAGGCCTAAAGATCATGCTCAGGCCTGGAGGGCAGAGGAAATGCCCTCCGAGGGAACAGGGGAGAAGAGGGATCTCCCCACAGATGAAGCTCGGCTCAAAATGTGTGTGTGTGTGTGTGTGTGTGTGTGTGGGATACTGGGCAAAGAGAAGATCTGCAGCTCATGAGATTCTTGCTCGTATTAGCAAACTTTTTGAAACGCGGGCAAAGAGAAAATCAGCAAGATAAACATCTAATGTCATCTCATTCATAAATCCTTTAATGCTACCTGAAATTAACTCTGTGTGCGTGTGTGGTAATTTTTCCACGTGCACTGAGAATCAAACAAAAAACGTTTTCTTAAGATTTACACACAAAGCAAGCACCCTGGTATCAAGTGGTTTAACATGTCAACAGCTTCCAATGACAGTTCCGCCAGTTCAAAGATTCCGCAGCTCATCATAGTGAAAGAGTCACAAATGAATCACAGTAGGAGATTACATGCGCATATTTCTACACAGGACAAGAGGAAGTACAGTTTTAATCGTCAGCAATCGTAGAATATTTTTGTCTCCGCCTTGATCTGTAAGCTTTCCATAGACCTGCCTTGCAGACAATGAAACATATGGCTACATGGCTCAGTGGCCCCTGAGAGCAAGCCTACATATGTTTGCGCCCGCAATGGCTTTTTGTCTGACAAAGTGAATTATTCATGCCCCTTGAGCAAGCATCAGGACGTATGCTTCAAAGTTCTGCTTTTTATGAGCAGCTTCATTTCTAGAGCACACATATAAACAAAAGCCAGTGCGCCGACATTGAATAAGTAGCGACGGCGACCGCACGGGTCTCAGCTTTTGTGCTGTGCCAGTGCTTGCATTAGTCGGAGAAAAGCTCAGCCTCAAGCTGCCCTCAATATTCTCCTCGACGTCATCCATCTTGGTGCGGAACTCAATAGACGTGTTCCCACAACGGGGCCACTGGTAATGCTCATCCCCGTTTGCGAGCCGTGTGGGAAATTGGGAACTAAACGACCTAAAGTCCAAAAATTCAAATCCGTTCTCATAAGCTTTTAACAGAGTTCACATATTAACGATATTACTGTATAGTATACCAAATTAGAAACACACATTCTTCTTTAGCGAAGAGGGTCAGGCATGGCTGCGTAGGTTAACAACTTTATGTGCGCACAGAGACAAATAACCTGTCAGTCACATTATTTAATCATAGCCCCACATTCGATGATTCAACATGAAATGCAAATTGGCTCTCAGATTCTGTACATTACAATAATTAAAAGGGATAAGATTACAGGAAACCCTGAGTGTTGTACAGTGTTGGGGGGATTGCTTTAATTCCAAGTGAAAGATCTGGCTAGTTAGAATCCGTAATCATCCTATAAATTGCAAGGAGGACATCAATGAAGTGTCAGAGGTTAGAGGCTGCTGTCTGCGTGAGTCAGATTTAACGCAATTTGAGGGCAGCCAAGTGTAGCTGATCAGAAGGCGGGTAGACGGGCCATGCATGACAGCCAATTACACAGCAGCCAGATCTGCCCGTGCACATCGCTGTCTCGTAAGTGGATTGAAAGCGGAGTTGTGGTTGCTTTCTGGGCCACTACAGTAGTGAGTGGGATGGATTCTCTCGGTGGGGCAGCAGGCAACACAGATGCTACAGGTAAGGGGTTTGCAATGAAATGAGTCTGAAAACAGGTGCTTTTGGTAACAGGTAAAATATATCTATACTTGCTTGAGGAATACAGTGATCCCTCGCTATTTCACGGTTCGTTTATCGCGGCTTCACTGCATCCCGGATTTTTTCAAACATATTCATAAAAAAATAAATTCCATATACATGGAGTACAGTACTGTATATGTTGCTTTATGTGACTCGCTGTTGTTTTGCTGACTTTTGCAGCTTCTCACGGACCATTTGCAGACTTAAAAAAATAAAATACAAATATATATATATACTATATATATATATACATTTTTTTATATATACTGTATAAAAAAATTGGTCGCTACTTTGCAAATTTTTATTTATCGCGGGTGGTTTTGGTCCCCATTAACTGCAATGAACGAGGGCTTACTGTACTACATAATCAGTCATCTAATTACTGTATACGCAAGCAATGACCCAGTTAATCTAACCAAATTATTGTATCATGTTGCATTTCTGAAAAAAAAAAGAAAATTCATTAAGGCAAATAAAAATCATCTCTTAGTTAAATATATTTTACAGTTTGTTGTCTTCTTATGTCAGTGAGTAACGTATTTCAAGTGAGTGATTGAAAGTAAATTAGCCACCACTTACAAAGCACACAAATACGTCCAGTAAACATTTTCATGGTCATTTGTCTTATTAAAGCGTCTATCTCCAATTCATTTCAACAAGTTGCTCAAAAATGTTTTTTTTCTCCAATATACACTACATATATACAACACTAACCACTACATTGTAGTCACTTGCACAATATCACATACAAGACATTACGGTATATATGGACTCGGAAGCCAAATGAGATGAGCAAATAATTAGGAACAGCTCTCGGCAGAATATAGCGCAATAGTGCAGCTCTGCACACTAACACCCAAAATAATAAACTCAATCAAACCAAATTTGTACGGGCGGAATTTTTGATAGCGCTGGTCTTGGATCTCATTGGTTGTGCAGGTGATCATAATGTTGTGGCCGGTGAATATTGTTGGGAGGTAAATGTACATACTGTATATTCTACAGCTCATTTACCTGGTTTTCCGGGTGATTGACAGTAAAGTATCCGACACAGATGATGACTTCGTGGAGCAGCTCTTCGGCCGAATGTTGGGTACAGTACCACAACAACGAGCTGACGATGTGGCGGAACGCGAGCGACAAGCCCTCGGCTCCTAGAACAGTCTGGGACATTGAATGCAGTGTTAGTGCGCGACACACTCACTTAACATGAATTGCCTGCGACATGGTCAAAGCTCTCAAAGTAATAACAAAGCAAAGTAATAAAGTATTTCATATGGGTTGCTTGTGGGAACGTGCTTGGTGGAGTGCAAGCAGCCCATATGCCATAAAACATCACAAAACCAACAGCAAAATGAGATGAGAGGAGCGGTTGGCTGACAGTATTTATCAAACATGTCAGTGTGACGGAGCACCAAAAGATCACCACAACTCCACTCAAGAGTTTGAGCACTGCAAAGTCCATAAACAGTATAGCTTTGACGCTAAACATTTATTTCACACCGATGCTTGCTTCATGAAAAAAAAAAAAGATCAAATGTAGTGTACAAATCACAGTAGGCAAGTTTTATATTTGAAGATCAGATGCATCTGCCAATCCCTCTCTGTACATGTCAAACCCATTTGTCTCGGTCACACAATGATACATCAGTAAATATATATAAAGGCTGCAAAAATGAGTCAAAGGTCCTAGTTAAGATGAGTTTCTTGTTACAGGTGATTCTCACGTGCCAAGCCTGCTCTGCCTAATTTGTGTTGACAACCTTACAAATATGGCAAAGCCTTCATAACCGCCCCCCCCCATAGTAGCCTGGACATAAGTACTGTAATACACCTGAGTGTCATTGTCACGAAATGCCCGAAGATGGGACCAAATCATTGAAGAGAAACAGGCCAGGGCTTTAACTCGACAATGCGTAATGTGTGCTGTTTTGATAAAATGTGTCTATTTTTCTCTAAACTGGTCTGTCAAAAAATTGCTTTTTGTGAAACCATCCCACGATACAATAATACTGGTAAGCTGATGATTCTTGAGTTAAAAAGACTCAGCTCAAGTAAAATACCAGCCTTCCCTGCACAGTGATGCTGTCACCTTCTCCTCCTGGGGCTGTGTCGTGTACGGCTCTGCTTACAGTGCTAATCCACTTGTGCTCCTCCCAACCGATGACCCACCGGGATCTAATCAATCCTGACAACAGACCCCAGGTCAGAGGTGATCCGTGTTTTTGTCGGCAAGTCGCTTTCGTCCCGAGGAGAGAAACTCCACTTCTAACAGACATCAAGACGGGAGCCGGCATCAATCATTTCAAGTTCAGATTTATTTGATCATGGAAGGATAAATATTTGTGGTTGTCTTTATTTCTGTGGTTAAGCGCTGAGATTGTTTTTAGTGATTATTGAGTTAGGTGAGGGCATGATGCTTTCTTCAACTCCAGAATTTTATAGAATCTAAGCACAATACACAAACATTAAGCAACAGTTTCCCTTTTTGATAGCAATGACATGCGCAAGGAATACAGTTTCTTTGTTAATAGAAAACTCTAGCATCATCGTGGATACCTGGAAGGCAGAGAGGTCAAGGAGGGCAAAACTGTTGAGGAAGCGGATGCCTTGCAAAGCCACCTGGATAACCCCTGGGCTGTAAGGTTCCTGACTCTGAGAGGAGGACTCTGGCGAGAAGCTGTGCAGCAGGATGGAATAGAGCGTGTGCACCACTCCCACTAGGTCTGTTGATTGCAGCAGGGCCGTTAGCCCAGTTGGGTCCTGACGTTTGTTGTCAAATATGGTGGACCCACTGAGGAGGAGGAGACGGGAAATACATGGTTGATAACAGAAAGGAAGACTAATGAAGATTAAGAATGAAGAACTAATCAAGATAAAACTGGATCTCCCGGGTCACCCACATTTACAGCTCGTTGAAAGGACAAAACCTAATGCGCGTATGGCTACAATATCAAAATAGCAGCACATACGGAGCTGCCCAACTTGGTGACAAGTTTTGAATCAAATGCATGCCACCCCTATTTTCAGAGCCATGTACCTTTTTTTTTGCACGTTACAAACTATGGGATGGACCAACAAGAACCACAGACTCCAAGGCTCAACCTATTTTCTTTTATTTGCGGAGCAGGTTTGCAACTCACTGACTTTCTTTGAGGAGCAACTTGATGATTTTGAGAAGCATTTATTTAGGTTAATTGCACACATACACATCCGCAAAGCACTATTTATTTATTTATAAATAAAACAAAATGCCTACCAATTAGGCGGCACTTTCTGACCATCTCAAGTTATTACTGCAAAAAGGTCTCCACAGCAGCCGCCATGATCTGCAGTCATTCACAGTGGAGGGTGTGTGACCTCTGGCACGAACCCACAGTGCGTGCTGATACTTGATGTTAGCCAACAGACCCTGTGTGAAATATGCTCCTACGCTAGAACACAGCCTCCGAATGCCATGATAATCCCCAGACACAGCAAATGGCATGGGCTAAATATTCTAAATGGCCACTGAACATTCTCTTACATGACGCAGTGGCGGCATGGCCAAGCCTGTTGGATTCTATAATGGTGAATGAATGAGATTCATGGGCAAAGCAGGATTTTTTTTTCTCTCTCCCTGAAGAGAGTACCCATGACATTGCAGTACAGCAAAAAAAAAAAAGAAGATGGAATTAAAACAAATATATAAATTATTGTTAAAAGCTATGCATCTATTTCTCTAAACCAGGGGTCTCAAACTCAATTTACCTGGGGGCCGCTAGAGGCAGAGTCTGGGTGAGACTGGGCCGCATCAGGATTTCCACAAGAAAAGCGCTGATAAAACATTCCAACGTTATCAAATATCTTTATTTTTTAACAAAAAATAATGAATTAAATAAATTAACTTAAAGATGAATAAAAAATAAATCAATCAGTAATAAAAAAAATCAAATAATAATAATGAGCATACAGTAGATATACACTGGCTGGCTAAGTAGAGAAAACTAATTATTTTTATTCCGTTTCAAATGTCTGTATTAACAGCTCTTTAACCTTTAACTTTCTGAACTTGAATGGAACATTGAACATGAAATATTCTGAACACAGCTTCTCTTGCCTACTTCTTGCTGCTAGAGACCTGGCAGCGCTTCTTCTCACATAGCTGAGTCACATTTCGTACTCCTCAGCATGTCTCGTAGTATAATGACGTTTCAAATTGTATTCCTTGTGCACCGCAACTTTTTCAGTGCAAATGAGACACGTCGGGGTGCCCCTGTGCTCAACAAAGAAATATTGCACTCCCCACTTTTCTTGAAACTGTCTGTGCTCATCACCGACCTTTCTCTTCACGGCAGGCTTTGAAAGAGACATCTCTGGGGCTCTGTAATATGTGTTTCCACTTGGAATGAGTCTCGGGTTGAACTTTAACTTTCAGTCGCGCGGGTCTGTGGCGCATGCGCACTTTCGCTCTCCGATCGTATTGGATTACGGCAGTTCTCCGAATTTCTCAAGTGTCATGTTAACGCACTTACTGTTAAGTTTCAGTTTCACTCGCGGAGATGGCTACAGACACAGACACAGGCTGGATCACGGATCATAGCGCCTTATTCAGTTCTATGCTGAGAGCAGCGGAGGACTGTGCGCGCCGAGCGGAGTGATCGGCTTCACGGTTTCTCCTCCGCCCAGCTGATTGGAGGAATGAATGAGTGAGTGAGCGAGGCACTGGACAGCCCGGCCGATGTCCCGCCCTCCAGAGCCGTATACCTCACCGTGATTGGTTCATTCAGCTCCGAACACAACAAGTGTCATTCATATTAATCTTGCGGGCCGCACGAACATTAATCTTTCATATTAAGACGGGGGGCCGCAAATTATCGTCCCGGGGGCCGCAGTTGGCCCGCGGGCCGCGAGTTTGAGACCCCTGCTCTAAACTTTGTTAAACGTGGGTGCCACAGCATATGTTTTCTATGCTCTTGATCACGTTTCGATAGGAACTACTGTTTGTGTTCTACTATCTCGTGGTAAAAAAAAAGACTGATGTACTTTTAATCTTCTTACACCTGTTAACGAAATGAAAATTCTGTTCCTTGTCACTGAGGCGAGGCAGTCATGGAAAAAACCTTAAGTTAATAATGCTATTTGATATCAATATTTGGCATCACAAAATGCATTAAGGTCATTCCCGGTAACATCAAAGCTCGCCCCAGCTACTGTGGACAATGTTGCTTTCAAGTGAAGAATTTTGACGCTGACGTGCATTGGTGTGACTGTATGTTTAGCCTCTGTCAGCAGCACCACTGAACCTCTCTTTAGGCCCACATGTGGGTGGGCTCCCCCCAAGCTGCAAGCTAAGGTTTATGGTGAGTGACAGAGAGCTGGGTCAAGTAGATGCCTATCTCTATCGGCAGTAATGACAGCTTAGTTAGCTGGCTGGAGGAAACGATCCGCCGACTGATTACAGAGGAACCAAATGTCTTTGTTTTAGGAACCATGGGAGTCGTTCTTAAGTGACCAAGAATTGAGAAGACACTCGACTCTTGGTCATTGGAAATTAAATGTGATGTGTCTGCCAGAGATACGGACATGCTTACCGTCCAGTTACGACAAAGCACAGCTTACACATGCTGTACAACAAAGCTGAGGCTTGCTGGAGGAAAGCAGACATCTTGGGGTGCTCATCCACAGGGCTTTGGATGGATAAAAAGCACCCATACAGCTTGTCAATCAAACCCATGTTAACCACATAGCTGCAAGAAACACAACAAGAGAAAGAGATGCACGGGTTAGGGGACATTGTTCCGAAATGTTCGCTCAAATGGAGCAAGGATGACCTCATTGTCTCACAAAATACATCCCTAATCTTAATTCCGGAAAACAAACTCTTCTTGTTGTGCATAGTTCCACATCTCCGCAGTAGAAAGCTAACACCTGACTTCAACCCTCCACCCACTGCCATTACTGTGATATCTGCAATTTGTCTTTGCCAATGGCAGGTCTCATGCTCATGTTTCCCTGTGGTCTTTCAGCCACAAATCACTCCTAATAGTGTCATTAGAGGGCTGTGTGCCTTCCAGGATTTGGTCTCTGTACACTTACCTGGGGTCTTCTTCCTGCAGTTCCAGTATGCCTAAATATTTGTGCTCGGCTCGAGTACTGTCGCTTGCCAACACAGCCTTTGACTCCTTGCGTAGTTGTGACTCCAGCGCTTAATTCCATGAATGGATTCATTCAATCCATAAAGTTTACAGACTTTATGGGCAATTCTATTCCAATTCTGCGAAATCAGATCGGGGAATTACTTGGCTGGATGAATTTGGTGTGAAGAACCTGCTTGTATAATTGCGTGGCGACTCGACACTTCCGTCCATGAAGTGTATCTCTATGACTAGTCAGTCACAATTGGGGGGCCCCTTAAAACAGGTGACAATGCCGATCTTCCATAGCAGCCCATTCGACACTTGAACCCGTTCCAATTGTTTTGACTTCTTCCTCTTTCACAGACCGACTGTGGCTGAAAGGATCCATCCTCAAGTTGACTGTTTTTTTCAACGTCTTCGTAATGTTTGACAAGCTGCTTGGCGGTTGCACTTGCCACTTGGCGCCACATCACATGAGCCCGAACTGAAAACATTCGGGGCTAAGACAAAGGTCTAAAAGCACTGAAATGAAAACTGAGAATGTTGTAATAAGCAGAAATGAAATTGTGAGCCGCTCTCTATTTGATATATGGCGCGGTATAATGAGATTGTCAAAGAGAAAACTACAAATGTTTTGATCTTTTGTCCTTTCTCACTTGCTAATACATTACAGAAGGCAGTTGAGGTAAATCCTCTGCTCATACTTGGGATTAACTGAGATGACGCCATTTTTCTCAAGGCCTGCCCTGTCTCCAGGGTTACGACTAGGTCAGTGGATGAGAGTGGTGGTTCCTTGCAGCTGCTCCAACATGATGAATCGCGGCTTGTGGGAGGGATGGTGCAAAGGACGCAGTCTTCCAATGGTTTCTTCATGGGGCCAGGCCTGCCTTTCCTCATTGCCCGCATTTCTCCATCCCAGGCTGCCTCCTACAGTCCAGATCCACATGGTGAGCTCCGACGCCAGGTTCAAGGGGACCTTTCAAAGCCCTGCAAGTGCTCTTTGTTTACGCTACTTTGTGCCCACCCCTTTCGAAATTGATCCTACTTGAAATGTGTTACTCAGTGTGTGCATAGAGTATAAATTGTAAAAATGCCAGAATACACGCTCATTCTCACAATACTCCTATTCTGACAAGACACCATTTGGTTTTTTTCTCCCCAAGAGGGCTCACGTTTTGTCAGCAAATACGTCACAAGGCATGCTATGGAAGATCCAGAGGTTGACCAAGTCTTACACCCAGTTAAGAGAATATAAAGCCACAAAAATGCACTACTAAATAAATATGAAGAAGGGAAATACCTGATTAGGTCATGTGTGCGAGTATTGAAGGACTCTGTGGCGCTGTTCTTGACCTTGGGATCTGGCGAAGAAATCAACGTGTTTTCCGTTTTTCCGGACTCTGAGGTCAGCGGAGACAGGCACCCCAAGACGGTAGCTGTGGTCTGCAATAGGCCGGTGGTAAAACCCTCAAACACTTGTTTGTTAACACTGCGGCCAAAGATGGATTTATCCTCATCCGGAACATAAAGCTGCAAAACAAAAACATCAAGAGATCACACTGAGGCCAACATATAAAAGATGCAAACATTACTAAATGTGAAAAACAAAACATGAAATATAAAATTTTAGACACATTTTAATGAGCTGGAGTGTAGACCTCAGACAGGCAAAGACAGATCAGTCCACTGCTGCAGAGAAATTTAAGTACAGAATACTCAATTTTGTTTACAAAATACCTTTTCTAATACGTTGATGGCAATTTAAACTATATTAGGACATTTTATATAGCACCATAAGCTTTTCTCACCATTGTAGGTTTCCATAATTGTCTAGAAAGTTAGGTTTTACACAGCAATGTGTAACGCTAAAAAACCTCTGACTGAATGCTGCCAGTGTAGGGAAACCTAGACCAATGCCGACATTCACAAAAAATCTCCTTTAAGAGGAGATTTACTCATAACATAGCAAGTCAAACCCTGAGACATACTCAGTCGTGTGCAACTTGCATACCAGGACACAAGACGCATACGAAGCACAGGGAAAGTGTTAAACAACATCCAATGCAAATAATGTGTCAACAATTTGCTCGATCAGGGAAAAATATGTCAGTTGTAACCCTACTAAGACATGTCAGTCAGTGCAGCAACTGCTGCGATGTGTTTTATATAAACCGAAGCACAGATGTCAGCCTCTCTGTCTGTGCCCTAAGGAAACATGACTGCTTTGAATTGGAACTCAGAACAGAAGTAAGAAACCCCAAAAGAGTTCATGCATGTATGACAAACTAGTGCCTGCAACTTGTCCCGTCTGTGTTGCGAGTATGGCTCAGTTAGCTGGCACCAGGAGACGTTTGCCGAGCGATGAAGTTGACTTCTTACAGGGTGATGAAAGAAAAAGACCTGACGAATTACAAAGCCGCCTGACTGACTGTGCACGCAATACTCTTTGTGAAGAGGCTCTCCCATGTTTTTTTTCTTTTTAAATACTGAAGGGTTCCACTGAACAATCAAAATATGGCACTGGAACTTAAATGAAACATGCATGGGCTATTACACATGAAGCACTAATAAGAGCTTCATATACTGAAAATGTATTTCCATCCTAAAAAAAAAGCTGTAAAGGGTAACAAAATAACCACCTGGGTTTTACGGAATAACCCCGGGGTCGGCAACACGCGGCTCCAGAGCCGCATGCGGCTCTTTAGTGACATCTAGTGGCTCCCTGGAGCTTTATAAAAAATGTTTGAAAATGGAAAAAGATTTTGATAGTAGGCCAATATAGCTCAAATAGATATAGATACATGTTGCAGCTCCAAAAAAGGAGAGCTGTGGTGTTGGTTTTTAAAAACGTACACTTTATTTATGCTGTTAACAGTCTCGACAAACAGACACGTCTGTGTCTGACTCCAACTCCTCGTTCGACTCGAGAGGCGTTCAAAGACAGCCCCAGAAAAACGGAAATTAATGATCACTTCACTGACACTAAGAAAAGCGAAAATAATGCACCAAAACAAAAAAATCAAGCGAGGAAATTACAAAATAAATTATTTGGTTTGTGAACACACAACAAAGGAATGAATAACAAACAATTCTGAGACAGACCAGTCTCCTACATACATACAGCATATGTTTCCTTCATTGTAAGTTTTATAGAAGGCTTTTATTTTTTTGCGGCTCCAGACATATTTGTTTTTGGTTTTTTTTGTCCTATATGGCTCTTTCAACATTTTGGGTTGCCGACCCCTGGGATAACCCAATTTTACGAGGACACCATTAACCCTCATGCAGTAATTGTCCCAAAATTGGATATTTTGGACAATTTTGGACTGTTGCACAGTTGTACACCACAGCCAAACGGTGACAAATAACTCCACAAAGCTGAAATTTTGCATAGGATGTCAGAAGGGGTGAAAGTTCAAAATGACACTTTGGTGGACATTTTTGAACATTACAGTTGGTTTTTATGACATCTTGTATTTTTATTAATACAGTAAAAGTAAAACGCCCAAAAATGACACATTGACGGCCATTATAAATTCCAATTTTCAATAGACTGTAAACCTTGTGTTTTATCGTGCATTTTTCTCAATTTCTACACAAATCACATCAGCGGCGTCTCACGAAGACGACCAAAGCTTGAGAATTGTAGTGTGAGAGTTTTACCTCGCTTTCCATCAGGTGGCGGTAAAGCCAAAGATATAATTCTCATGCCTACTCTGTACGTCATCGAGAAAACATTCAGTTCGTCATTTTCATTCGAATAAACGGTCTAGTTTGTTGAGCGAGGTCTATTTGCATCCGTGTGTATGGATATGATCGTATGTGCACGTCACATTGAACAGTACTGATCAAAGACATCGACGCAGTACTTTTCCGCCATTTTGTGCACATTGTTTGGTAATGTCGACGGCTCTCTTGCAAAGACGTCACCCAGAAAGACTCAACTTTCGGGTGTCACATCTTAAGATGTCCCACCCGCGTATGTTGCACATAAATTATATTTGTTTGCGCGTGCACGCTTGCGCGCACGCGCAAAACAATATAATGCAGTTTGTAGAGCATTGCTGGCTGGGTGTTTTTTGGAAAATCAGGTGTTATTTTTTGAAAATCGACTTTTGAATTGGTCAAGCTGTTATGCAATGCACCCCCAGGCCCTGTGGTTTCGTAATGAACGGGACGCGCGGGGACGCGCATGCGCGTGAACGCGCTCAGCACAGGCGAAACAGACACATTTTACGAGTGTATTTTACGGCGGTTTGACATGATGGGCTCGTCAGTCTTTTTTTCGTCTTCACGCCAGTAGATCACACATGCACAATGTGTATTTGTGCCCAGTGCTCTGGGCGTGTGTTGCACAAGCATGATTGGCGTGTTTGAGGTTGCAGCTGCTTGCAGCAGCACCCGCTAACGAATATAATGTCTTGCAACATGGCTGATCGTTGTTTTGAAAATCAAGTGTTATTTTTTGAGAATCGAGTTTTACATTGGTCGAAAGATCATCAACTACATGTCTGATGAGAACGGGAACTTTATGCACGTAAACACACCAAAAGTTTGCCGACCATGTGCGTCCCCGGATTGAAAACATCACGTACGTGTCACTCTCGGGGGCGAGACTGCGAATGCAAAACAATCTTTTTTTTTTCTTTGAATCTAATTATTGTGGCAGATGTGAAAGGGACATCTGCCACAAACACACAACAGCTATTTGTAAAGAGTGTTAAAAAAAAGTTAATTGTCGTGTTTGTTCTTTGTATTTGTTATCAAGTTTGTAAATTAGTTGATGGTCGTTTTGTTTTGTTTGCTTGTTATAAAGTATGTTACTTCAACATTTTTCATGGTTTTTGTGACTTTTTTACTTTTCAAGGTTCTAATTACCATGTACATTTTTTCATTCTGATATCTATATCCACGCAATACACAATATCGGACATATAGAGTTTGAGTTACTTTTATAGAGTCATAACACAACACTCATTTTGTTATTCATACAGAAGAAAAAAGCAATACAAACTGTATATGTATGGCTAGGTCTGATGCCACTGAACATGTTGAGGGGTTTGAAAGTGAATTTTTTTTTTAAAAATGACTTAGTTATCACACCTCAAAAGCGCAGCCCAAAATGGGATAATTCTGTTTGATGTCGCATTATGTTGAAATGGCCATTGCAGAAAAAAACATTCATGAAGAAAAATTCTGTTCCTGTGGTTTGGTGACATATTCAAGGCTCTATTTATGTCATATGCAAGATTTGGACTGGGTGTTTTTTTATTTACATATGCATCATAGTTACTGTGTGATTGACACACTCCTTCTGCTGCGGCTCATAGAGGGCGCCAAATCTAAATAAATAAATATATCTAAGTTTTGGCCACATGCCACTGAACATTTTGAAAGTGGAAAGTGAAAAAAAAATCAAAAGTGAAAAAAGTTATCACACCTCAAAGCGCAGCCCAAAATGGGATAATTCTGTTTGATGTCGCATTATGTTGAAATGGCCATTGCAGAAAAAAAGCAGACATGAAGAAAAATTCTGTTCCTGTGGTTTGGTGACATATTCAAGGCTCTATTTATGTCATATGCAAGATTTGGACTGGGTGTTTTTTTATTTACATATGCATCATAGTTACTGTGTGATTGACACACTCCTGCTGCTGCGGCTCATAGAGGGCGCCAAATCTAAATAAATAAATAAATAAATAAATATATCTATGTGTTGGCCACAAGCCACTGAACATTTTGAGTGGTTGAAAGTGAAAAAAAATTAAAAGTGAAAAAAGTTGTTGCCTATTGGAAGAGGGACATTTTTGGGACAATTACCGAGGACGTAACTTTCGTGAGTACTGCATGAGGGTTAAACAAAAGCATCACAAAAAAGGATGAGTATAGAAAAAAAAAAGATCTAATTTCAATGTACCTGTACTCACAAATGAAGCACTGTATTGACATACCGTTAGCTGGTGAAGCAGTAAGTCCATGAGGAGAGCGATCTTGTTGCTGAACAGCACATAGGAGCAGTTGAGGGGACAGCAGGAGCATGTCGAAAAGTAGGTATTCACAGCAACACAAAGGGACCTAACACAGAAAGGCAAGGGCAATCATGAATACATCATCACAGATTGAGGAAAGCAAAATACAGTGGCACCATGACTATGAAACTCATAGTTGCTCAAATCCAAATCAACTCACCCCATTGAAATGAATGGAAATGCCATTAATCCGTTCCAAAAACACCCAACCGTTTGTAAACAGATTTCTTTTTTGTGAACTGAAGATACATTCACACTGAACTTATTTACTCATCAGGAAACTAAACACACTCTTCTGCATTTGTGCTTCCTTAAGAGTGTAATTTGTATTCAAAGGTGTATCTCAGTGGCAATGCGAGCGGAGGCTCCCTGCAGAAGACTTCCCCAAGGCAGCAGAACACAATCTCAGTCCCATCTTGGGTGAAATTTTGCGGTATTTCCACTGAAGAGATAAAGCTGTTCTTAGCAGTTCCTTGCGGCCCCCGGGGAGCTTCCAGCGATAAGCCTGTCAGCTTGCTTCTGTATTATGTGTGCTTAAAACGAACTCCTAGAAGACTGATGCTTTAGATAACTGCCCAATCCTTCTGCGGTGACAACATCATCACCCCCACTCCATTTAATCAGTTAATATTTCCTGACAACTGTCTATTTTAGCGATTGGCAACATGGCGTGTTCTATCTCCACAGTGGGAAAAAGGAATCTGTCTCTCTAGTGCCCAAAAAGCAGGCCATGGTAATTTCAGTTGGTAAACATTTTGATATCTACCAAAGCCTTCACATCTGCTGCTCGTTTTCAGTCAAGCCACGCTGGCATAAGGCAAGGAAAATGTATTAGGTTGAGCGAGACCCGAGTCACAGAGTAACTTTGTTAGAATTCTCAAGCAGCAGCCAGCCATCTTGTGCTTTTCATAACATGTTAACACATTTATCTAAACTAAGACACAGCACAGTGGCAAACATTAAGTCTGATGACAAAATGCACTACCGTGCAGGAAGTAACAAAAATACACACAAAAATAATACAACAAAGGTGTGAGCAGCCATCTGCCAACATGGCATTCTTCTCATTTGACAGTGGTAAGATGATCATCTTGGTTTGATGGGGGGAAAAATGTATGTGTCACTTTGAATGAAATCATAAAATTACATGCTGCACACATCTTACAAAATCCAAACTGTGGTAGCTTTGGACATGAGTCAACTAAGGGGCTTGATGTCACCATGATGAGAACAAAGATTTTTTTACTTGTCGAGTAGCCTCATATGACATAGGAGGAACATCACAGAAATCTGAATTTTAAAACATTGCTTTCTGCCAAAAAGCTATCAACACAGCAACAAGTTCACTGTGTTCCATTATAGCACCCGTACCAAGTATACCATAGGCATATTGTGTGTGCTTCTTTCCAAATGGCATAGTAAACAGTGCATCCTATAAAGTAGACCTAGTAAGTAGCAAAATGAGCATTAGATTTATTATTTTCATAAATGGTAAACAAGAGGACATTTTTTAAATGTAATTTGATTAACTGTATGTCTATTTCCTCTCTCCTCAACTTTGATTCTGTTCTCCTGATGCCAATCTAGACCTTTTGGCATTAACTAGCCACTCCCCCACCTGCTAATGTAATGAGCATGCAATTGCTTTGTAACGCAGCTAATCGGGCTTATCTTTGGTCATCTCCGAACAAATGGGGAGTCTATCAAAGACATGTTTGTCTTACGCCGTTACACCAGCTTGTACAATGAAGCGTTGCAGCGATCTGTCTTTGGTTTCTTCCCACCTAATTGAGCTTGATGAGGCAGACACCCGATAGGCCACCCTCTATCCCAATTCGTGACGGCTCCAGTCAGGAGATTTTGAGAGACAATTTGGTAAAGTGCTAAACCATCTTGTCTCATGTTTCTCAAACATATTGTAAAGGGCGTGGTAGCTGATAATTGGAGGCAACATTCCTAAAGTCGCACCTCCACGCTGCTTCTGATTGTTTCTTTGCATGATCTTAAAAGTGACCGGAGCAATTCTGTTCATCCGCTGAGACCAGATAATGATCGTAATTGCGCTATAAAAATCACAATTCTGACTAAATCAGGAGATTTCTGACAGAATAACCAATAAATTATAATTTGCACATTGCCGGCCAAATTAACCTCACAAAACAGAGATGAACATTTTACCTGTGAAGCTTTGTGGGGCAAATCCTTAAGAGAAATGTGGATGAGAGGTGGAGGGATGACATACACCTGATCAACTTCAACCCCAATCTGGAGCAGCCTGGGTGGGCTCTGGGCTTTCGCATAATAGGGTTAAGGTGTGGGGAGGTGGAGTTTTCCCCCCGCAATTTCTGTTAGCATATCGCTTCAATAAGAAGATGAACAAGTCAGAGTTTAAACCAATTTAATAATTGATATGAATTAAAAAGTAGAAACGAATGAAACTTATGTCCTTGTCATGTAATTTAGGTTTTTGTACTTTCAACATCAAAATGATCTCTCAATGCCATTTATAAAAGAAGGCAAAAATGCAAAAAGGCTCTTTTTGTCACCGCCTCGATTCATCTACCCTGGGATCTGTGCTCCTCCAGTCTCACATTTCTCACTCTCTATACGCTTCTTATGTGAGCAGTCAAGCTTGGCTGAAGTAAACCGGCAGAAATCTGACCAACTTCCAGATCGGGTTGAGTCACCGCCTCTTCAACAGGGCAAATTTGTGTTCAGGGTAAGAAAACGAATCCTAAGCCAAAATAGAAAAGGTGAGGAGGAAATCCAGCTCCTTGTTCTGTCAAACAATCCCTTCATTCACTGCTATCTAAATGACATTTAATTTGATTCTGCTGCTGATCACTTTGATACCCTGAGTGCTTCCAGGACATCGACTCTGGTTGTTGCTCAAAGCTGGCCAGGTTAGGGGGCGGTGGGGTGATCTGATGAGCCGTAACGCAGCGTCACGGACACACTCAAACAAATGGTGGAAAACATCCTGAAATAAAGCCACCGGCAGCAGGTCTAATTTCACAGGATACACTACGTCATATGAGACAAGAGGTACAAATACAAATTGGGTTAACACGTATGTCTATGGACTCCTAAACCCTTGCTGCAGATCCCCTGATCAAGTTACCATAATAACAATATCTGTAGTATTAATCACGTATTCGGTACATTTACAATGAGATCAATGAAAGAGTTAGGAAGTTATTCAAGACTGCACTGTCATGCACTGAGAAATGAGTCTAATCTCCTTTGTGTGTATGTTAAATCTCAACATTTTAACTCGATAACCCAGCCGTCAACATCGGGTTACACCAGGACATAAGTGAAAGTTTGCAGAGGAATTAGCTCATTAATGTAATGCTAACAGGATGGAACATCCCTGGGGAGAAATATGGCCAGTGCATCACCGCAGTTGCCACCCTTTTGGGGTTGTAAAATTGCTCTGCTCATCTGGCAAGGGGAGGCGATCAATATGGTAGCATCACTTGTAAACCAACACGCACTCTGGGGCTTGTGTCTACATGGTGGTCCATTATGACATGTGGCCAATCAGATGAAGGTCAGTGACAGGTAGACAGCTGACTATTTCTATTTGTCAGTTATCAGCAGTACTGGTAAAAACTAAATGTTTCATTGACATTGCAATAGAACACAAAAATGACCATTCCACCTTACAGGTATATTTATTATACGTTACAAAAGGTAGTCGTGAGCAAGTAGTCTTGTGACATTGCCACAGAACTTTGTACTTTTTATTAATATTTTGCTAAGGTAGAGATAAACCACGTTTGAAATATAGCCAGTGAAACATGAAAATTGACCAATGACCAATTTTGAAAGCTATTGAGCCTTGGATGAGGGGAGCTGTATGACTGCCTATCATACTTACTGCTATCAGATTTCTTTATTTTGGCAGGAGTTCTGCTATTATGAACTCAAAGGAGACTGTAGACTTTTCTCTACAAGGCTACGGGTTAGTAAAGAAAGAGTCAAAACATGGTTAACTGAATTAAACACAGAAAGCATCTATCTAGGATTCCCTCCGATTAGGATTTTTGATAGAACCGCCGCCCAAAAATCAATAGACAAGTGACGCCCTTAAAAGCCTTATAAATAAAAGAAGTTCTCCATTAGCGGGGATTTGGAGACTACTAAATGTTAATCAATGGAAGAGGAAGGCCATTCTGCTCCATTACAGAGTTCCACTAGGAAGAAGGGCTGCCTGTGTCTCTAACATTATCTACCGGAAGGCCTGGCAAACGCCAGACCTACAACTCAAACATACCCTGACCTCTAAATGGCAAATTGGACAGGTTGCCAGAGTGATTGGTAAAATGTAACAGCTTTCAAATTTCTGTGAACACATTGTTACTCATTGATGCATTTTAAGGATTGCGAATGTAATGAATGCAACATACACATTAGTTGTACGTGTGAAAATGTGATTATTCCTCGAGTGGTTGACTCCTCTTCTTCTTGACTTTGAAACTTAGCTTGTAGCCGATGTATGCACATTTTGAGCATGACGTCTCTGATCCATTGGTTAAAGGACACTTTGATTCTCTCCTTTTTCATCTCAAACTGCTTTAAACAACAAAGCGTATGAGGGAAAAGTGGTTAGGATTGCACGACTGTCCGTGTTTTAAGTTACATCACTGAGGTCAGCCAAAAGATACAAGCCACAAAGTGAAACTGTAACTGAATGGTTTCTCTGCATAAACCAGTCAAAGTATTCAATGAAAAGTGGTCCGGAGGAATGAAAGAGAACCACACATTGCAAAGAAACGCTAAGGTGATGTCATTATCAATATTTCAAACATATGTTTTGGAGCATGGTTGAAGGATTTAACGTTCATGCAAAACAGCCTTTTTTCTGACGACTAAAGTCACCTACCTACGAATTGAGCAAACGGAAAACAAGTGGTGTAAAATACACTAATAAATTGTGTGTAACTGAAAATTAAATGCATTTGGTAAAGTGCATTATTCAAGCACAATTTAAATGTGGTACTAACTTGTAAGGTATGCGGGGAAGGGCAGTGGGTGAGGAGGCAGCAGTGACGACCTGGAGGATTTGCTCCAAAGCTGATAAGCCGCCGCCCACTTGGAAGGCTACTTGGTCTGCGGTGTTCTGAAGGAGGAAAGACAATGAGACAGAGACAAACAAAACGGTACAATTAAGAGAGTAAAGCTAGGTTAGGCATGGTTACATGGCTCTCATGAGGGCGGGAGCCTCTTTCTTCAAAAGGGGAGAGGCATTGAAATTGCAAACAAAGTATAGCCCGTTTGAGCTCAAACAGATTGACCCACCTGCAATCAAGTTTCAATAGAGGGCAAATGGCACTGCTGGGAACACGCTTTGATTAAGTCTAGGGTGGTCTCAACAAAATGTGCCGAGTCCAAAAAAAAAACGAGCGCAAATTGGCAGTTTCTGCAAATCAGGAGTTGGCCGTATGAAAAGTAAAGGCGGTACATGACAATGAATAGCCTTAGTAGCCTTAGGACACACACACACCAACGCAAAAGCGCTCTGTCCTGCTAATAGTTGAAAAACCTTTGATGCAATAAACAATTTAGTAAGTCAACAGAGTATAAAATATTGCTCACAGTATTGCACATCATACTGCGAAGTACACTGCGAATGAAGTGATATGACGGGGACATACCAATGACGAAACAAATTATGAATCCAGCATGCAAAAGATGAATATCGTTACCCTCTGAAAAAGAATGGCCTAAATCATATTTGATTAAAAAAAATTATTCAGGATGCTGGCCACCTCTCCTAAAATCGGTTACATAATTAGTTCAATAGATCATTCAATTCTCCTCCTGAAATGAAAGTATACATTTAGTCACTTGGAGTGATATTTTAGGAGGTTGAGGAATATGCCCCAAAAATGTGCTGCGTAGCTTTTGTCTCATCTTCCTGCCAAACATCAGCTTTTGTCTTTGCACTGAGTGGAAGTACACCACTATCTCAAGCATCGGTTCTCCGCTTGGTAAAAGAAAAATAATTCCAGACACCTGTGACCACAATCTTAGACTTTTGACCATAGGTTAACACCGCAATGCTTTTTTTTGGTACCGACTTCGATGTGAAGATGAATTTGACGATTGTTGTTAATAGTGTTGATTATTGAATGGTGGCTGGAAGGTTGGGTAAAACCAAGGTGATCCCAACATCGACTGTATTTGTGTATAGGTTGATCGGGAGGAAATAGCTGTGGGGGTTTGCTGCTGAAGGACCTACTTTGCACGACTTCAGTGGACCGCGTTACATTGAAGGTCACCCCTCCTCCTAATGAGGTTATGGGCTCCTTAGTGCTATGACAGGGCTAATATCCAGCCATTTCACAGCGCTTTTGTTCACTAGATGGTAAGTTGCCAACAAGCCTGAACACATTAGAGAGCCAAGCGCTTTGCTAAATTACAGATAAGCTCTTCATCTGTCACTCATGCCAACCAAGGAGGCCAAATGCTCCTTGATTCCGGTGTTGCGCACAAACTATCTTTCCAGGTTTGACATAAAAACCTGGACAAGCATGCCAAAGACTCTCATGCTTGAACATAACGAGAAATGTCCTTAAAGAGGGTTTGGGCTAGGTTTCTATTTCGAAATAACTCAAGAGGACTAGCTAGAATGTCCAGTAAAAAACAAGAGACAATGAGCTCGGCTAGCTCAGTATCTTCTGATGACAGATATATCTGTTGTGGAAATGGACGAAATTGGTTCAAACTACATAATGTATGTACTCTCAAAGTAGCCAGATTTTTCTCTCCTTTCCTGTATATCCGCTTGTAGTTTGCATTTGAATAAAAGAATTAGCATTGCTTTCGATGCCTGTAAGGAAATTTAGCTGCCCTCCATTCCACTGTTAGCATTTGCATTGTTAGCTTAGCAATTAATTGCAACTCACTCAATACTTAGTTCAGAAACACACGACAGGTGGACCAGCAAGAATATTATATGAATTCATTATGCACTAAACCGGGGGTCGGCAACACGCGGCTCCAGAGCCGCATGCACACTTCTTGGAAACAAATACTGCTACTGGTCACTTTTAAATGGTTCAATGATTTTCTGCACCAACTGTTACAGTATTGTATTCTACCACTGATCATTTTAGCTCTGCTTAATACTTTGCACTTTGTCTCACAGTTGTCACTGGGTGGTACTACCGCACTACATTACGAAATGTCTTTTCATACTATTTGTCATGTCCTTGTTTGCGATGATACTAATGCAGCGTGTTATACCGGAGTCAAATTCCTTGTGTGTTCTACATACTTGGCCAATAAAGATGATTCTGATTCTGATTTAGCGACATCTAATGGCTCCCTGGAGCTTTATAAAAAATGTTTGAAAATGGAAAAAGATTATGATAGTTGGCTAATATAGCTCAAATAGATATAGATACATGTTGCAGCTCCGAAAAAGGAGAGCTGTGGTGTTGGTTTTTTAAAATGTACTGTTTATTTATGCTTTTAACAGTCGCGACAAACAGACACGTCTGCGTCAGACTCCGTGCCTTCTCTCTTCTCGTTCGACTCGAGAGGCGTTCAAAGACGGAAATTAATGATCACTTCTCTGATACTAAGAAAAGCGAAAAATAATGCACCAGAACAAAAAAAATCAAGTGAGGAAATTACAAAATAAAGTATATGGGGGCGTTTGTGAACACACAATGAATAACAAACAATTCTGCAGCATGTGTTTCCTTCATTGTAAGTTTTATAGAAGTTTTTTTTCTTTTTTGCGGCTCCAGACATATTTGTTTTTTGTCCGATATGGCTCTTTCAACATTTTGGGTTGCAGATCCCTGCACTAAACAGAGGAAATAACTGGCTTACAATTTAACTATTGAACACATTCCTACATCTTGCTCTATTTTTTTAAATTGGGCGAATAAGCTTTAAAAATGCAGTTCATGATCCCTTCCATTTATTTGGATCAATTTTAACCCCCAAATCGATATTAACAATAGAGGAGGAGAAGCTAATTTATCTTTCTTTAACAGAGCGGCCACCAAAGGCTAACCATTAAGACGCAAGTTAGAAGGATGACTTCTGAATAATACAAGAAGGAGAATCTTATTCAATTATTGTCCAGGGTCACCTATTGTTACTAAGCTGATGAGAAGGCAGCAGCAGCTGCTAATTCCTGCACCCATGTGGACAGACCAGCCAGATTGCACTTTGTAGTCTCCTCCCACCAGACAGTTTAATTACATGGAGAGGAGAGGGAATAGCCTCGCCAGTCCAGCTTGACCAACAGATGGACATGCAAGTAGTCAGGTTGATACAACACAGAAAATCTCACATTCACTCTTTTGCATGAAAAGATGGATTCTCATCATAAAGCCTTCCTAGAAGCCCAAATACAAAACTCTCCAGTCCAGTTGGTGGCTAACCGCAAGAGGAAGTAAACATTTGGGAATTTAGTATAAACTTGTGTATGTATTGATGTAAGATTTACATTTGTGAGTAAATCGAGGTGAGATTGTCATTAATTCAGCATTTATACATTTTTTGACATTTTGGTCTGGTGCTGTTCCATGAGATTTTTCAAATGTAAAAGCGGTCTCTTGACTCACGATGGTTGGGAAACACTGCTCGAAACAACATGACATAGGTCTGGGAAGCTGAGGGTCAACCACACAAGTCAAATGCTCATCCGTACAAAAAAGATGACGCAAATAGAATGTCACTCTTTATGACCGAGAAGCAATAAGGGAATGTTTTTGTCCCTTCAGATGTTTCAAAAGCACCTAACAAAATACCATTTGGCATTTGTGAATTTAAATGATAAATAAATGTAGTTTAAAAAAGCAGCCATGCTTTGCAGAGCATGTGAAAGCACAACTTGTTTTCTGAATGGATAATTTCCTAATGAAGAAGAACATGTAAAGAAAGGTACTCACTTCTGCTGTCACTGACCCTGAGTCCTGTGCGTCTCTGACCTTAAGAAAACACACTTTCAAAGTTCAAACTACTCCCTATTCGGAACAAGCAGGCTCTGACAGCTGGCATTGAAAACGCAAATAAAGCGCACACTTTTAGGTACTCACAGGTCTGAGTTATTGACATTTTCTTACGTGGTGCATATTTTCGGACAAGCTATAATTGAAAACACTAATAAACACTTTGGGCAGTTTGTAACGATAATAATGAGTGTGTGTGGAAAAAAAAAAGGAGCAGAAAATTGGAAAAATTCGCTTCTCAATCACGTGGAGTATAGCTAGAATTAGGTTTGACACAAAATAAACCATTAGAGGCCACAGAGGGAGAAACAAGACGGGGTCAGTGAGAGACGGCATAACCTCATGAGCGGTGTTAGTGTGTGTGTGTGTGTGTGTGTGTGTGTGTGTGTCAAGGGGGTGGGGCCAAAACAGCAGTGCAGGAGGGGAGTGTCGGGTGTTGTCTCCAGAATTAGCAGAGAAAGTGGAGACTGAATCAGATATGAGGCAGAAAAACAAATCCGTAGGTGAGTCAGTGACATGAGAGATGCTTGTTAGGTCAAATAATCTAAACGGCACCGACTTGAAGAGGCCAGACAGCCATGCTGACGGAGACTCTATTTATTTGACTTTGTCCAGGGATTAGAGAGCAAAGTGTTCCCCCAACTGCCTCATTTGCCAATCATGCTTCCGCCCGACTCTACTTTTTGTGAGATGGTAAAGCCAAGCGTGACCATATGAGCTTTTAAACCGAGGTGAAAGACAAGGCCCTTGATTTGCCTCCTTGACACCAACAGCAGCGCTGGTGAGGGGCGCACATCTTCAGTGGCCCACTGACCTCTGACCTCATGTTAAGTGGGCGGAGCGGAGTTCCTCATTGCCGTGACAGCCTATGAGCTACAACACAGCTGACTCCTCCTCTCTCCTTAGAGGAGGCTGTGCCAGCCAGTACTTCTTTCGAAGCGTCCCTGGGGAAATACGATAATGGCATCTCCGGCTAACCCAGTTGTCACTGATGGGACTCCATAATCTTTCTATTCTGACGCCCACAGACACGCAGTGGGATGGTATAATGGCCCAAACCACAAGTTGGCAGGAAATTTATGCCTCATTACAGGAAGTGGGCTGTATATTTTCCTCATCATAAACTTGGTGGCAGGTGCTTTAATGCCTTCCCTCGGCTCAAATTAATGTTGTTTTTTTTTTACAGTTTAAAAAAAAGAATTATGCAACGGGTTTCAAATAAACTCTATCTGGACACACAAGTTACATGTAACTATATTGAATATAGCCATTCACGCACCTTTATTGGATATGACTGGAACAGATTTATAGTCATGATCAATTGCCATAGGTCATAGCTTTTTGGGACATGTTCTTACATTACTTACATTAGAAAAGATGCTTCTAATTTTGGCACAGCCATGGCATTTTGACCAAGTTAAAGCAAAAGTTTTGCATCATTTTCAATAACCGGTAAACACCTCAGCACTCCTTCAGGGTTATCGCAGGATGAAAAGCGAAACGTTTTTAAAAGCGGCAGCAAAATGAGTTCAAAACAGTGTTTTGACTGTGCTTTGAATCATTTTATTAAAATGACAAACTGCACAGTTTCAATAGGGCAGATATTGATATCAGTAACATTATTTACGTAGTTAATGAAGGTATTGCTGCCCTAGCTACAAACTGTGTTATGGAAATGCAACGCTATTTATTTCCCTGATCTAAAAGACTCCATGTGAACCTGAACTTCATTCTAAAAACATAACTAATTTACCAAATTACCCCCCACAACAATTGTACTTCCATCCACTAGAATACTGAAAGTAAGAGTTGAGTAAGACCTTGTGTGGATGAACTATAAGCGTAAATGTCTGGCAGGTATACCATTTTTTTTTTTTTTTAACTGGCCATTGTCTAAACCAGTGGCGTCTGAGTGGTACAAACCAGACATAGGGACAATGCTAACTCTCGTGCCAGGAAGCACCTCTATTGGTACCATGTGTACAATCAAAACATAGTTAACATGGTCTTCATTAGTCAATAACCAAAGGCAAGTGGCTTCAGAGTAAGTGATACTTGGGAGGGTGAGACAGAGGGAGCTGAAGCCAAACACAACTAATGACCGAGGAGACATGCAGAGTGTCTGGCATGGCCTGCGCTCAGCTGCAGACGGCTCAGCTGACAGCCGAGCCCACCAAAAACTCGGGACCACTGCTCAAAGCCAGCACGGGGACGGGATAAAGTTAAGTCTCACTGGATATCGATATAGTATGGGCGAATTAATTGAAAACCACGGGGAGACAAGAAGCTAATTTGTTTCACTCAATCGCGCCGTTTAAGCTACCTGTTTCTCCAAGATGCGAGAAATCTCTCCCAAAGTTCGATCCAGACTGGACACTTTATTGTTGGCCCACTGGCCGCTATCTTGGCCCTGCAGTTGCTTCAAAAGGTCCTTCACGAGGCGTTGTAACCTGAAAATATAGTGGACAAAGGCAAACATCGGCGCACTAGTTTAATACATGTTGCAGTCATCAATTGAAGATTGAGTCATTAATTAATTTGACTTACAGCTACACTGCAAATTATCACAACAAATTACGGTCTTCTGCGAATGAAGTAAAAAAAAATTTCCCCACCTGCAGTTTCAATAACAGATGCAGAGGCAAACAACAGATGAAGCATATTCAAATATTGAACATTTTAGTTTCCACAAAAGGAGGTTTTACACAACTGTCAAATCAAGTAGAAATAAAGACCTTTTTCCAAAAACTAGCAATTTGGAAAAATACGATCACTTTGCGCATAGTGACCTCCTCATGAGACTAATAGATCAATTGTCAAAATAATCAGACGTACAAAACAGGAACTTTTTTGAGTAAAGACAAACGTTTAACTCATTCAATACCAGCCAATTCGGGACCAAGTCTGAAACATTGGGAGTGAATGGGTTTAAGATTTAAGAAAAAAAAAAAAAAAAGGATTGCACTTACTTGGCTTTGTACGGGGAATCAGGAACTTGCGTCTTTGCCTCAAACGACGTCTCGTATTGCTTTGCTCTGGAGGTGTACAAGTGAAGAAAAAGTTTTTCAATCCTAGGGGAAAAGTGTTTAGCCTTCTAGTAAAGCAGGCTGTGGAGGAAAGTGTGAAAGGAAATAAAATGTTCAAGCAGAGTCTGTTTATTTGGCCCGTCAGCAGAGTGGCTCAGAAACTACTGCTGATCTCAAAGCAGAAGCATTTTGCTGGCAGACACTAAAATCATGATTAAATCATAATGTTAATTCCCCCCCCCTCACAGAACTCAAAAGAGTCAAATTCCTTTTCAGAAAAAGTAGGTCACGTAGGTGAGATTCATTCAGTGTGTTCAAAGTGCGACCAGAAAGTCATGGCCATCAGGGTAGTACTGTCCCACTAGAATCCATGCCCAAGTGTATGGCTTTGCCTTGCAACTGTATCAAGCTTGAAAAGGCATGATAAGGAACTACTGAATAGAACGCTTCAGGGTTATAGTCATTGTCACTGATGACAGGCAGACGGGTGGCCGCACCTGAATGGATCGGAAGCAGCAGAAAGTAAGAAAGAAAAGAGAAATTCACCACAGCTGAACCATTTATCATTTTTGGATCGAAATTGTCATCTGGGACAATGCAATTTCATGATTGTCAAAATATTTTTACTCCACACTTCAGTACCTTACCTGCTCAGATCAATTCATATTTGATACAGGAGTATGTTTGCAAGAACAATTCTGAGATCCTCTCACAGCCACACACTTCAAACACACACCTAGCACTCTGTTTGCACTAATCAAACCATAAGCGAAGAATTGCAGACAGTACATTGTAAAAGCAGGCTCCTTGAAACAGAAAAAAAATTATGATGTAACATTCAGACAAAATTACCATGTTTTCCTTCCGAACACACTTATCATTATCTTAAAGTTGAGCTGGTTAGACATAGATCTGAAGAAGAGGCATTTTTTAATGTCGTCCTAAAACCATTTACACCCGATGATGAAGCAGCTGACCTTTATGTTATAAGAGGGTTCAGCGCTTTTTTTTTTTTTTAATTGCCTTTGGCGGGCCTGCTGCGTTTGAGAGCAAGTCCCAACAGGGCTGGCGAGGGAGTGACAGAGAGCAGATACGGATCATGTCGCTTTCTCAACAACACAGAGCCTCAACAAAGCCAAGAACAGCAGTATTGAGGCCAGCACCAGGCAAGCACCAGGCCAGAAAGGCATGAATATTTCAGCCTGTGGTGTTAAAGCACTCTTTTATAAGCACAAATTATGATAATGATGAACCAAAACAATATTGATTAAGAAAAGGTTGTAGTTGATGCCTTACATATTAAAACTGTACGTCACTTTATAAACACGCCATTTTACCCACACAATCAACAAATTATTTTCTCCTCACACAATGACATATATACCAGATCTTGGATGTCTTGATCGCACAAGTTAATTTTTTTTTAATAACCCTCCAACACGTTTAAACTTTTTGCGCACAAAAATGATAATACTGATGCTGACACTAACACTAACACTATCCCTTGCCTCTAAAACCTAAGGAACAATTGTGGACACCAAAAGTTAAAACTAAAAAAATAAGTAGTCTGTTTCACTCCTTGTTCTGACAGCTAGTTAAATAAAGTCAGCTCAGGTCCATGTTCTACTGCATAGCAACTGTGCCTCCAATGTGTTTATTAGTATTGATTGTCTTTTTGTTTATATATTTCATTTAAAAAAAATCAATAGCTGAAAGGAAGAAAAATAGGCAAGGCTAATACATGCTTCAACATGCGTACTGTACAGACAGAGATGCGGCCAATGGCAGGGCAGCAATTTGTTGGAAAGCTCTTTCCAGGTGGAAGGCCAGGCCCAAGAGACCGATTTGCAGTTTTGCCGTGCAATCATCGAAAGTGCCCATAAATTAAGGTAATTAGTGTTACCTTGTGGACAGTCAGGATGCACATAACTTGCTTTTTTTTTATTTTTTTTAAATAAATCACAGCAATAAGTCCTGCAACACTTTTGTCCTCTGTCTCTCAGAGATGGGAAGCGATGAACTCCCTGAAAAAGATACTGACCTGGAGTTCATCCTGGCACGGAGCTTCTTCGCCTTCTTGCGGGCCTTTTGCCTCTCCTCGTTATCCTTTACACTCTCAGAGGAAACAGAGCTGTCAGTCATGATGTCCACAATGTATTTCTTCAAGGAAAGATGCTCCTAAAACACACAAACATGTGGAACATTACTCTATATCTAAATGAGTAAGATTTGTTTTTCATCAAACAACTCGTATACTGTATTGTCAACTAAAACAAATGATCAATTATGTTTGTTTTCCTTTCAGTTTGCATCAACGAAATTCGAAGTTAGGTAAACAAGACAGCCAAAAAGGGTTGGAGTCATGAAAATGATCCCATTAAATATGAACGTAAAAACGATTGTATCCTATAACTACGCCAATAACAATCCACCCCCCACCCAAGGACATGCTTTTAAGCGAGAGGAGTCGCTTTAACCATTTTTGTACTTCCATCATGAGATGGTAATTATGTTGTTACCATCACACCAGAGGATAGGCCACACACATAAAAGAACTTCCATTCAGACGTTAACGTGTGGGCTGCCATGGCCTTTGGTGACAAGAGCTAGTCCACCTGAAGGCTGAATGGAGGGTTTCACTACAGTGGAACGTAATACAGTTGTCACAGTCAGTCAAAAGGTGTGGGTAAAGCTCATTAATCATTGTTTCTGAAAGATGACTAAATAAAGATTGTTTGGATCAGCCTATGGGAGTAATTGTAAAGTAACATTCAATATATCCATTTTTTAAAAATATTTTTAATATTTTTATGTATCAATAAAATGTTCTATTTTAAATATTTTTATACAGTATGATGAGACAGTTTCTTGTGGAAATCCTGTTCTAGGCGAATTTGCAACATCCCCTCTAGTGTCGGTTACGCCTAATCAAGAAGAAGGTTATTAAAAAAAAAAAGGAATAAATTAAAATTAAATTCCCTCGAACTAGAATTTGTTTTGGATTTGAAGGAACCAAATTTCCCAATTAAACTGACAAGTGTTAAAGCCTCCCCGCGTTCTTTTATACAGGTCAGTCATGCTCCATAACCATAGATGTCATCTCACTTGCACTCAGTAATCTCTCTGAGAGGCGATCTCATGAGCTTGCCACTCACCTAATGGAACCGTTTCAATAATGCAACCAAAACATTTGTCCAAAATACATCATACCAGTAATATAAAAAGGTTAAGTGAAATATTATACTGCCTCATAAGGAAAATGTTGACAGGCAGCTGTAGATGCTTTTGCAAATACAGATACAGTTATTACAAAAAGGGCTAGGATAAACTCGGTAGCTCGAAGAATGTTTGAGGCAGTCAAATATAGTGACAGACAGGTGTCTGCCACTGAACCATTGTCAGAAAGCAGCAAATACACTGGCCTGAGGGATGCGGTGCCGCACAATATCGTGTATTGCCTCTGGTGGGAGAAAGATGACCCGCCTCTAAACATCCCTCCCTTTCTCTGACATAGAGCTATCACAGCTCTAAAAGGCAGCCCTCGCAAATACATATTCTATGGGATATGTTCACCCAGTGCCTCTTTTGTCACTCACAAAAGGCCCAAGCGGATAGCTTTCCATTTGGCGTTGAGCAAACAGCTGAATTTCATGTCAGCGACTAGACGATAAGTGACATGACAATGGATGGTGTTACAGTCTTCAGTGGTTCGCGTGACATTTTTTGGTATCAAACTACCTCCTTTGAATGACATTTCAGCAAGGATATGTCATAAATACAAATCTGACACCAGTGTTTTAACTGAAACTTTTTCCTTTCTTTAGAAAAGGCAATTTCAGTGCTGGAAAGGTGTAGAGTGTCAGATTTCAAAACAGCATGGGGAGTGAGAGGGGGACTTCAGCTGGCACTCTGGATATTTCAGCAAGGTTCTCAATTTAGGGGGCCATCGAAAGAGCGCCGACCAGACCTCCTGGGCTACTTGGGTCCTATGGGAGCTCACTTCTTTGGAGCCTTGCCGTCCCTCTGTTGGACAAGCCTGCCAAGATTCAGTAGTGTATAAAGGTGATCAATAAATAGGGCATCTGATTAAAGCAATGTGCCTTTGGAAGCACATTAAATTCGGGCTGGGGAGAAGAGAAAAAAAATGGGCTGCAGGCCTATATTAAACCAAGGTATCACATTAAACCATCCAGGTAATGATTGATAAGACTGATTCATGATTCGCTTTTTTTTCCATAATGGCTTGCTGCTAATCCTTGCATTCTCACTTCAATTCATGAGCCTCAGCAGGGGGGAGAAAAAAAGACTAAAATATCAAGACACAATTCCTTGCCACCAGTCTGTGCGGGAAAACCACTTGGCGACCTCTGCTCAGAGGAGCCAACCGTCTTCATTTTAATTAAAAATCTTTCATTATAGAGAGAGTTATAGACTCACAGCCTTCAAAATAGCTAGCGGTGGAATGATATGAATGAATAGTGGAGACCAAATTAGGTTTGAAATAAATAATCTGAACAGCCACTGAAGAGTTCTCGAAACAAAGTCAAGTCTTCAGCAATTCATCTTAATTAGCTTTCACATGTCGAGAGAGAAAAAAAATGCTATCTCTGTCAGTTGTGATTCAGACACAACTCAAAATAGCCTAAAAGGACAAAGCCTCCATCATGGATATAAATATGCATTCAAATTAATGAAGTGCTCATGGATGGATTTTAGTTTAGTCCTTCCAAAAGTGCTTTCTCAATAATTTTGCTGACACCATTTTTCTTCATGGTATATTTTGGGATCTCCCATTCAGAATTCAATATCACCTGGCCATTTGTCACTTTTCAAATTTCTATTTTCAGCAATGTGGGAATTTAAGGATGACGTACACTTGTTGACATATTTGTTTTTTCAGTTTTTACTATTTACATTTTTCCACACGTTTTATTGATCCGTTGTTGTTGTTATAACTTTTCATTCTATTTAATGCTCCTAAAAGATAACCTGTGTTAGCGCTATAATTGGGAAATTTGTCAATTAAAAAATTTGCAGACCCACCTTCTCTTTTTGCTCCAGCTTGCAGAGTCAAAGTCCAGTGTTTATATTTGTGCACTTGATTGGCCATAAACCCACTTCCTCACTTATTGAACTGTCAAACGGAACAAACTGACTTGCGTTAAGATGGAAAATACCCGAGAGGAAGAACGGTGACCATATCAATTATTCTCACAAGAGAGCGTGGAAGAAAAGCTTTGAATGAAAGAGCTAGTGGGGCCAAAGGTGCTGCGTATAGCACCAACAGTTGTCAGCCTCACAATGAGCGGCGCCGAAAAACCAATCTCATATTGCAGCCTGAGAGGTTGACTTGCATTGACGGGCTGCCTTCCCATGGAAAGCGCTCAATTGTGACCCCCCACCCCCACACACCACCCAAAAAACAAAACAAAACAAAACAATGTGATGAGGTGATGTCACCCCTCCACTGGAGCACTGAACCCTGACTGTGTACATTTCAAGGACCATTTGCAATCGCACAAAGTGAGGGGTTGTTGAATAAACAATAATAACTGTGCTATAAAAGAGAGTCATCGGTTTCTTTGTCCTTTTATGCAACCCGATCGGCATTATTTAGTAGAATAAACGTGCGTGTCATCGACAGGGTGATACGCACCACTTCCTCGTCGGACAGCTCCCGTCCCTGGATGCTGCTACTGTCTCGCACGGCCTGTTGGTGCCTCTTGCCCTTGGTGTGGCTGAACAGGTGCACCTCTGAAGAGATCTGCAAACACAAGCACAGTGGTCAGAGGTCACTACCGGCACAATTGAAACGGAGGCAGGAAGGGGTCATCAGAGTCCCACGGGATACTGGTGAAATGATACACCTCTTGGTTGTTTTTGTGCCAATAGGACATGACCTACCCCTGCTGAACCTCTCAGGTTAAACCAGAGCAATGTACTTAGGTTTGTTCCACAAGTCAACTGATGTATACCACGGCTAAAGGATGTCGGATACACTTGTATGTATTTTACCATTAATTAAATATATACAGTATGTAAGTAAACATGCAATTACAATTGTTTTTACAGTGCAATTTTCACATCTTCTCGCATTTTCAAAAGAGATTTTCGGTAGTGAGGGGTTTGTAATACGACACTTACAATTAAGTCCAAACCATTATTATTGAATTATTTTTGTATTATATGAAGTATGTGTAATGAGCAAGTGTGTAAATACTGTGGTCACATAACATGGAAATTTCAGTCAAAATTTAAAATATCTCACCTTCTTTTAATACTGGCAAATTACGGACTAACTGCAAAAATCGTGTAGGCTTGACACCGTGGAGCCCTTTCACCACGGACTAGGAAATGGGTTATGATTCTTTGTGTCTCAGGTCATTCAATGAAGTGCTTCTTCCTGTGGACCTCTTCCTGATCCCTTGTGTCAGATGTTACACCAAGGTCATTCGTCAGTTCAACAAAATTCACTGAGCAGTGGATGCTTGTTTCACGTCTAAGTGCGCCACTCTTGTTTCCATGGTAAACAGGTTTTCACAAATAACTGTCTGTATGAAACGACATTGATTTGAGTCTAATTTGAGATTTTCTTTTGTAACTATTCCATTTACATTTTGGCAGTGTTAAAAACTTGGGCTGCAAACAGTCCTTTTGTATTTACTTTATTTGACACAAGGGGGAGATAAAAGTTCTACAATGTCTGTTAAACCCACTGGAAATAAAGCAGTGGGCTGCCTCACTATATCCCGCTTAACGAGATGTACGTACCACAACAGCGCAGAGTGAGCACTGTTTCTTGCGCTCGTATGGCGTTAGTTTGGGGGCGTAGTCCGTGTTCGCGTGTCGGCCGCTGCTGAGCTCAGCCGCCTTCTCCTTCCTCTGTTCCATTTGCTCCATATGCCTACGGCTGCTCTCGTCATGCTGTGGAAAAGCAAACAGAAAGCAAGGGGTCAGCTGGGAAACAGAGGACCTTGCATGGTGTCTATTAGAGAGGCAAGGTGAGCCCTGTCTAAACTTACCTTCATTTGAATTTTCTTCTGCAGCTCTTCCATGGCCTCCTGTTGAGCTGCACTAAGAGCGGCCAGACGCTCCTCTCGGTCTCTTCAGGCAATATAGAAGACAGGTACATAAAGAAGTGAATATAGGGCTTGGCTATAAATTAGCATTTATTTTAGCCAGGGTAGACTGTCCATTTTTTAAATATGGTTAGTGGTGTAGTGGAGAGACAGAGTTAGAGTAAGCCAACTTAGCAATGCGGCCGCTATAATTAGCAACTTCTACAACCCCACACGTGACTAATGTGTTCATTCCAGAAAGAAAGAAAGAAAGAAAAAGACAAAATGAGCGCATACGCTTTGCCATTCAATTTCTTTTGATGACATATGCCTGTTGTACAACTTTACATGAGAAAAGAGTGTAAAGTGTTAGTGTAGTCAACAGCGAGATGTAGTTTTATATTTTATGGTGTTAAATTGTTGAACATTGAAAATTGGTTTTACATGCAATATGTTTTGATAAAAGGTATATTCTAGTATTTTTATTCACATTTTCTGTGGAAGTTAATGGTGAGAAATGAATTTCTTGGAGGAAAAAAATATGTCAGCTTGTTTGCAATCAGAAGAAATCTAAAAATTCCCAGAAGGGGAAGAAACAAAACTACAAACTTGTTTTGAGTAATGTCATTATCATTGCTATTTCTATAACGCCAACACTATACAGTACTGAGAAACTACGAACCTAGCTCTCTCCCGTGCTGCATCCTCTCTTGCTTTTTCTTTTTCCTGCCGCTGCTGTTCAATACGAGCCTCCTGCTCCTTGCGCCGCATCAACAGCTCCTCCACGCGTGCCTGCCGCTCAGCTTCAAGGGCTCGTTTACGTTCCTACCAAAGAAGAAAAGCAGCAGGATGTGAACAAGGATTAAGGACATGTAGACTAAACTATGTGAATGTTTGCCGCCACACCTGCACAGCTTCATCTCTGGCCTGCTTCTCCTCCTGCCTCCTCTGCCTATCCTCCTGGAGCTCATTAAGGCGTTGCTCATATTCATTTAATTTCGCCAGGGCATCGTGTCTCTTGTTCTGGGCTTCAAGAGTATTGATGAATGCTATTTCATTTACCTGAATGGACAATGAGTGGTCAAACATACAATTACCATTTCATAGGATATGGCCCCAAAGCAACATTAAATATGGACTTAGTGATTGTTAACATGTCACACTTACCTTGGCCTCTTCTTCTTGAGCCTTCTTCACAATGGCCTGGAGTTGCAGCTCTCGTTTTAACTCTGCATGCAGCAGCTTTTCCTCCATCATCTTCCTCCGTTGTTCCAACAACTCTTCCTTCCATTTCCTCACCTCCTTTTCCTGCAGAAATTGAAAATGGAGAGCCACGTGTGGCAAAAATAACACTGATATTTGGCTTTTCAATCACTGGAGATTAATCCCAAAATTCTATACACATTCAAGAACTGTAAATCTGTCTTTAGACTCAATTGCCAGGGCAGCGTGGAGAAACTATATAAAAAAATTGAGTAGATAAAATCGGAAAACTGCTCTTACACCGAAAGCCTTTAGAAAGGTTTTTCATTACTCAACATGTATTCACTCACCCTTTCCAAAAGTTTCTGCAGTTTGAGCGTCTTTTCCTCTCGCAATTTGTCCCGCAGCTGCTGAGCCTTCAGCTGTTTCTCTTCATGTTTCTTCTTTGACTCCGCAATAGTCCTGTCCGAAACATGATCATAAATCATTCATGTTTTAGTTCACATAGCTTGACAATGGCTTTAGAGTCAGATAAGCCCTGTGTTATGTTGAGGGTCTTTGGGTGGTAGCCTAACAGTTACACGGTCAGACACAATAAATTGGCCTTTTGAATTGAATTTAATTGAATACAACTTTATTGTCAACTTTAATGTCGGTTTTTTGACACTGTCTGCTGAGTTAAATCAGTTTTGTTTGGTATTAAGTTGAAAAAAAAAAAGAAAAAAAAATCACCTTTTGCGTGATGGTGACGACAATTTTTCATGCATATGGATCCCGTGTCCAGGAGGTCGAGCCGGCTCTTCCTCCACCATGTCGCCCCATGAGGTATTCTGACGCCAGGCCTCCCTCGCTTCAAATGATGAGTAAAGAAAATATTTGTGGTATAATACATTTTCAACCAATTTACAGCTGAGCTGAAACATGGAAATCCATACCATCATAGTCTGCCAACATTTCACTCCAGTCCATATTGGGCCCACATCCTCCATTAGCCATGCCAGCCTGGAAGGGTGTGAAAGAAATCAAGGAAACAGTTCAGAGGAACTAAGAACGCTTTTTAGGGATTAAAATTTGCCCATTTGTCTAACCGGGAAGTCATTTTCGTTGTCGGTCTCAAGATCATTGTTCTCTGCTTGAATCTCTCTGGTCAGTTGCTCTTCTTCTGCGATGGCACTGGCAATGGCTTCTTCATTAGCCTTCTCTAGTCGATCGGCAAGCTCTTCTTTCTTAGCCAAGACCTCTGCCATGGACTGAGGCTGGACACATGGTGCAGGTGTCATCATACAGATATAAAATGACGATTAAAATACTTGCTGCCTTGTTAAATGTATCTATTGGTCGGGGATTCGTAACAAAGGAAGCCCATATCAATCTCAACATATCAATCTCAACATTCTGTGAATCACAGGGTGGTCACAAAAATCACAAGTGAGGAAGCATTCCACTGTCATGCAGAGCACATTTACCGTGAGGATGAAGAGATGGTGGAAGCGGCAAAGTACTTGGCTTTTATATGGGGTCAAGCAAATGGGCATTAAAAAGTGAGTCTGAATACGAAGCACATTTGCACGTGGCCACCCCAAGAACAGAAATTGATCATTAAATTGGGTAGTCCAAATTAAATGAGAACCACTGCGATTTGATGGTAATGGTTAATAGCGACACAGAATTTTGTTAATTGCAGTACTACCCTTTTACATGTTTGTTAAACTTTGCGCACATTTAACCAGATCCACTGAACAAATATTTTTGATGAACAGACCACTCGCTACAAAAAACTAAAACATCTATTCACAGCTATTCTTCAGTGAATGGTGCTAAAACAACATTACACAGAGCTATGTAGTCTTGCCGATACATTTGGTCAGGGGGCTGCTTCAGATCGACTTTGTTTAGGCGGTGAAACACCCATGAGACCTTCGTGGACTCCCCTCGTACCAAACCCAGGCCTACCCCTCCCTCTGCTCCTCCATCTCTCAGCACTCACAGTGGAAAGCTCTGTGGGGTCCAGCACACTCTCCAGTTTCACCGCATCCATGGGAGTCTCAGTCTGTTGTGGAGCAGATGTGGCCATGCCCTGCAAGGCGCCCCCCTCAGCCACACTGTCCCCCAAGGCCAAGGGTCCGCTGAGCCCATCCGTCTGAGGTCGCTCTAAGGATGCAGAGTGGGCGGGAGCATGGGGTGGGACTGATATGGTCATGTCCGCTGGTGGGGCTGCAGCTGAACACAAGGTGGGCTCTGGGGCTTGGGAAGGGGTGATATCAGCTATCGGGGGAGGCACGTCGTTGCGTGGTGCGTCAACACCCGAGTGCCACGAGTCTTGTACATTCTCTGCTGGGGGCTGCGCCGACAGTCACAAACAGACATACACAGGCAGATGCAAGCTCCATTAAAAACATGCATTTCACCAGAGCAGTAACAAAAACACAAATCATGCAGGGAATCTAGCTACTGACATGCCCTCAAGACCCAATTCTGATCCAAATTAGTAGACGGATAAGAATTGGATTTTAAAACTAAATGATGAATAAGGGACTTGTGTGTTAATTGTGAATTTCTTGGGTGAAAGCGGATTTAAAGCCACTGAAAGCAATCTATTGAAAGCTATGTGTTTCTGAACATCATGAGCCCAAGACAAAAATAAAGTGGTTGGTAAAACCCTCTCACGTTTCTATTCTCATTGTGAATAATCGATATCGCTCTATGAAGGAGATGCATGTCTTGATGTAGTGGGCCAAAGTACCTCCACAGTATCCCCACTGACTGGATGTTTATCCTTCTCTGGGGGATCCTGGAGTGTCGGGACTTTCTTCTCTGAGGCCCCCTGGGTTGCGTCCACATGAGTGGGGCACTGGGGACAGATGGGATGCTCTTCTTGTGGCGGCACAGGTGACTGGTTCTTGGTGCTGTCCTGCTTTGGGGCGACGTGAGTGGCCAATACTGGACTGACCTTGGCAATCATGGTGGCAGAGCGAGGCTTGGCCGCACGACCTCGTTGGACAGTTTCCCAGCCTTCAGAATCTTTCTTACCTAAATAAAAAACAGTTAATTGTTTTGTCCCATTTTCATGCTTCGTTTGTGCAGTGAAAGATGTCTTACTTGGCTTTTCGGCAGAAGAAGTCATCAGCTGAGTAGAACTTGGAGCAGACTGCGTACATTTCACTCTGTCTGCCCAACTGGGGCCCGTAAGAGATAGCCGGGCTGCAGCCAGTGCGGGTGGAGGTCCACTGGATAAGACATCCACAATATACAACAAATGAATAACAAACTAAAAGCCATGTACACATTTTTGCCCCTACAGCTAATAAACATACAGTTTAATCAGAGTGTTAAAGCAGAGTATAATTATCTTTGTCAAATTAATATTGGTGCATATTCATTTTTTGTTTGTGCAGATGGAAGTAATGATGGGAGTGTAGTATAACACAAATAATTCAAAGTAAAGGTCCAGTAATGTGGGCATTACATTTTGGCAACGCAGAGTGGAACAAAGAGATAAAAGATTTACCCAAAATTTAGGGCCCGACGTGCACCTGGGGAGGAAACCATTCTGTCTGCAGAGGCATTAGGCACCACGTGACGTCCTGGTGACATCTTACGCAATTCCCAGGCTAAAGATGTAGGCCTGTAAATTAAAAGCAGTGGTACAGGCCTAGACAACACGAATAAATATTTAAAAAGCTATTCAGGTACAGTGTAAACTTTGATTGTCTGTGTCCAAGTGGATACAGACAATGCATTGGTTTCTGTGATAAAGGGAAAATAAACTTGTGGATCTTTTTGAAATGGAGCCAGGGCCATTGATCCTTTGTTGGTGCCTAAAAGCCAATGAGCAGACAATAGCATTTTGTGGTCACAGTTTGACCTTGAAAAGGGGGGGGGGGGGGGGGGGGTGACAGTAAACAAACAGGAAATGAATGAGAGCAAAAGACAAAGAGATCACCTGTTCTGGGCGTCGGTTTTCTCTAGCTTCTCCTGGAGCTGAATCCAGTCGATGAGGGCTTTGAAATCCCGCACATAGTTGTCCAACATCATCAACACCTCCTGAGAAAAAAAGAAATGCAAAATGACAGCAAAAGGTGTAAAAAAAAAAATGCAAGCAATGGGCCTTACAATCAATCAGTTAATCGCTCAGTCAGTAATTGATTGATTGTGCGGTATTAACCTTGAAGTGGGAAAAAATGCACTAACTGGTGACAACAGCCACTATCTGTATCCATACCGATTATGGATACAGATAGTGGTTGTTGTCACCAGTTAGTGCATTTTGTATCCATAATCAGCCGATTATGGATACAGATAGTGGCTTGATAAACTGGTACATAGTCCTCTCAATACAAGAATGACATGGAAACAGGAGTTGAGAACATTCATATCGTGTATATGCTAGCTAGTCCATTAAAATATAGTCATAATTTTTTTTTTTTTTAATTCCAAGGACAGTTGAAACCTGAACAAGAGGAAAGTTGCAGGAAAGCTCAGCAAGTTCATGTGCGCAAAACACTAGTGGTGTTCACACGGCACACATTTGCATCTGTGCTGCACCGACGTATTTTGTTGCAATACATCTTACACCGGTGCAAATTTTGTGGAGCGTTCACACGTAAAAAGCTGCTGACTAAAAGAGAAGCGCGTTTCTGTCAGCCCCACTTGCGTTCACACGGCAGTTTCTGCGGCCGTGCAATTCGGTAGTATTAATACGGAAATAAGGAGCCGTCGTGTTGGTTCTTTTTAAAACATACTATTTACTATTTAAAACATATTAATTTGTTTAACTCAAGCAACTACAGGCACGTCCTTCTCCTTCTCGGTCTCCGTGCCTTCTGCTCGAGAGGCGTTCAATGACCGCCCCCGAAAACGTAAATCAACGATGACTTCAATGACACTCAGAAAAGCAAACATAATGCACCAAACAGAAAATCAATAGAAGAAATCACAAAATAAATTCTAGAGGGGGGGGGGGGTTGTGAACACATAACAGAGGAACAAACTACACAAAGAACTCCGAGACAGTCCAGTCTCCTACAAAAGGAAAGATGACGGAAGTACAACAGAGCACGAAAGCAACGCATTCTACCCGTATGTGATCAACTCTTCTCATGCGTAGCGAGTCTACCCCTGTAGCGTTCACACGTACCATTTTACATCGTTGCTGCCCCGCAAACGAGCATTTACCCTGGAGCAAATTTTTAAACCACCTCCTTGAGCAGGGTTAAATTTGCTCTGGTTTAAGCTGTTTTCAGGGGCTACACCGGTGTAACTTTGTTTGTGTGAACGCTCTACGGGGGCAGCCCCGGTGCTGCAACGGAGCAAAAGTTGCCATGTGAACACCCCTACTTTGAGGCAAAACAGAGCAGGTACATTGTTGATCGGGAATCCCTCTTATCCGCATTTGGGGTTTTTTCGATGTCCCAGAGGTGTTGGGCTGTTGGGAGCTACCCCCCACCATGGCCACAACTAACCCCAAACCCCCAAGCTCTAATGAAAGCAGACAACTGATTGATGGAGATCGTGAAGGGAGTGGTAATTGAGAGTAAAGCTTCACAGTGCTTTTAGTTAATAGACAAGTCAGGCCAGTGAAAGATGCGTCCAGCGTCCAGCAGCAGCTCCGATGATTGGAGCTGGTTAACAAAGACCGCCTCTACAGCTCGCCGCTCATTTTGTAATGACAGCCGAGCCGGTCCTCAGACGGACAAAGTCCACAGCGAATGGAGGCATCGTAAAGTGGCTTTTAACAGGCACACTTACCTAAATACAACCCTCACATAACATTTCACGACGAATGACAACATGTTTAACCTCCGAGAGGCCTTGTCATTAGGCCGGTCAGTAAAAGCCAGTGGTCCACAGACACACAAAACAAATGGATCATTTTGATTTTTGGGGGGCTTCATTTCAAGAATGAATTTGAAAAAATATACACTCACTGGCACAACATTAAGAGGTGCTACTGCACAATCAAATGAATTTCTACGAGCTGTATCAAAATGTTCACATTTATGAAAATAGTAAGTCCCAGTTTTATTGACACTGCAACCAAAGTATTAAGTACTACACTTGTAGTCCATGTCATAACATGACACACATTTTACACACACACACACACGCACACAAACAATTTTTTTATCACTTGGCAAATATCTCATAAAAGATTTGTAAAGGTTATTATAGATTGCATAAATGTAAATAATAAATTGCCTGGTAGGTGCACGTAACAAACAATGTCTGAATGTAAAATTTTACCACACATCAAAAGATGAGCCAAATTGAAATATCTGAAACTATGTACACTGTGAAGTGTAATCTTGACTGCGTTGAGTAGTACTGTCCAGAAAGAAAAAAAAATTCTGGGGAGCAAAAAGAACAATTAACTGAGTTACTCTAATTAAGCACAAATGCATCACGCTCTAGGTTTGGACAACTACTTCAATCTGTGTCGTTTCAGCAGCAACAATATAATCTCTGTCCAAGATGATGGCTGTTTTTATGGCTTTGATGCTATTAGAAGGGATTTGTTGAGCTGTTTGTGTGAGAACAGCCCACAACTCCACTGGGGGATTGTAGGTGGGGGGCTGTCAGAGCACTCTCATTCCGGATGACTCCATCATCTATCAATTTCCACTGAGCCCTAACTGGGTGGGATGGGGGTTATGAACAGCACCCAGTTCTTGAGCCATTACAAAGAATTAGTGGGTTGTGAGATGAGCGGCGTTTGAAGACAAAAAAAATGCGATCTCGTGATCACACCACATGGATCAAGGCTACAGTCCTGACCATGGACAGTCACAAGAACCATCCTAGGCCTAAAGCAGCATGGCAGATGAATCAATACAAGAAGCGCCAATCAACTAATCAAAATGTAGCACAAAAACAAAACTCACAAAATCAGCTCCAAAGTCACGTTGAACATATAGCAAGATTCAACAGTCAAGAGATTAGATTTTCAGGAAGTAAGATGCCCAAGAAACACACAGTCTGTCATCAATATTCCGAGCAGGCTGCCAAGGGCAAGCACTGTGATAATTCTCTCAGCAGTGTTCGCCTCTGACAAAAAGCTGAACTCAAGAAGAATGTGGCCTCTATTTAGATGCCAATGCCTCCCTCTAGTGTTCTCATCAACGGAAAAAAAAAAAGCTCATGAGCCCACAGCCACGAAATGTAGATTTCAGTTTATGAAGTTCTGTTGCGTAGCATTTGTTTTTTCAAATGTGCTGACCTTGCATTCTACAACACTTTGATCGGACTCGCATGTGACGTAGATCTCATCCACTGCACGTCGCAAGTTGTCAAACAGAAAGGCCCAGTAGCGTGCTCGTAGGTCCACTTTGCGAGGATGCCGGGCTTTTGTCGGGCTTTTCTCTGTCCCCTTCTCCAACAAGGTGCCAGCTGTGCTTTTACTCTCCACACCAGTGTTCTAAAATCAAACAACAACAACACATCCCCAGTTATAAGAGTTGTGACATTCGTTGCATTTGTGTTATTTACTTTAAAAAAAAAAAATTATATTAATGTTGAAAAAAGGTTTCGATTTTTTATCTTGGAATCTTTACTAAATGGCATTAAAAAAAGGCATGTGAAGTGAACGTTTTTTTATCCAACTTTATGTAAAATGCTTATTAGGGCTGCTTAAGACTTCAAAGTACAAATTGTAAAAAGTCATTAAAATTTGTATCTGGTGCCCTCTGGTGGAGATAGATCCAACACTCACCTGTTTCTTATTCCGTTGCTGCCCAGAGTGAGTCCTTTGGCCTCTTGAGCTGCCAGTGGTGTGACTTTTGGACTTTGCTGCGCGGAAAAAGTGGAAAACATCCTTATAAAACCATCCATCCATTTTCCGATCCGCTTTATCCCCACAAGGGTCGCGGGGGGTGCTGGAGCCTATCCCAGCTGTCTTCGGGCAGCAAAGTGTCAGTCAAGTCTTCAGTGATGCAATGCATGACTGTTTTGAATTCAGCGTTTTGAATGGTTGGGGAGGATTATTCTCCCTAAAATCCATCTTTTTTTTTTCTACTTAAGACGATCCATTGTACAATCGTTTTTCCTGACAGTTAAATCAATCTTTAAACTTTTCAAAAAAGTCAAAATTCTTTGACTTGGTGCTGGCACAAACATCTTCTAACTGTACTAACTAAAAGTAACTTATTTTGCGGCTAGAGAGGAGAGTAATTCAATCCATCACTGTCAGATGCAATAAACGGGCTGGAAGAAAACAACAGATAGGACTGCACTGTAGGAGTGTGGGAGGGGTGTGAGTGGGAAAACAGAGTGAGCTCCTTGTGTGAATAATATAGAGAAAAAAAGTGTTAAGGTAGCCTCTTCATGCAGAAACATAAATTTGGCTTGCTAAGTTGAGAAGCTCGGTCATCCGGGAGGGGCTCAGAGTCGAGCCGCTTCTCCTCCACATCGAGAGGAGCCAGATGAGGTGACTTGGGCATCTGATTCGGATGCCTCCTGAACGCCTTCCTGGTGAGGTGTTCCGGGCATGTCCCACCGGGTGGAGACCCCAAGGACGACACAGGACACGCTGGAGAGACTATGCCACCCAGCTGTCCTGGGAACGCCTCGGGATCCCCCGGGGAGAGCTGGAAGAAGTGGTTAGGGAGAGGGAAGTCTGGGCTTCGCTGCTAAAGCTGCTGCCCCCGCGACCCGGCCCCGGATAAGCGGTAGAAGATGGATGGATGGATGGATGGAAATTTGGCTTGGGAAGCACTGACCTTCCTCTTCTTTATTCTCCAGTGGGACACTCCATGCAATCAGGTTCCGAGCAGCACGACCCTCTTCGGCGACGATCTTTCGTACTTTGTCATGACTGTTGGAGCGCTGGAAAGATGCCTGCAAGAAGATACAGAACATCAATATTTCACCTCATACAGGATCTGGTATAAGACGGTGGAAAGCAGTCGGACTGCCGATAAGAAGAGTTTCACTCCAATATACATGTCACGTACAATGGTGCCTTGAGCTACGAGTGACCCAATTTATGAACGTCTCAAGATACAAGCCCATTTTTTTTTGGTTTTGGTTGTCAAGCAAAAAAATAAGAGACTTGAAGTTGATGGAGGTGGATTTGACTCACATCACAACAAGCTGCAGTTTAGCAGATGGAAAGCAATTGAAAAAGAAAAACAAAGAGGCTTTAACGTGGGGGGTTTTGTCACTTCTCATTGAGCTTTAATATCAAACATAAATATATATTTTTTGCACAAGACTTACAAGCCTTCACATTTGCAAGACATTGACTTTCAAGTTACAACACATCGCACCCTTCGAGCCGTCATCCCCAATATGCTTCAAAATGCTGAAGGAACAAACATCTTAAGAAAAACACCACCCTCCCTCAGATAAAACTATCCATTCAATTGAGATGTACATCTTCAAGTATTTGAAATCAAAAGATGCAGAAGGTCTGGCCTACTGTATATGAGCCGAACATAATGTGGCACTTTCCTACACTTGTGTCCAAGAAAGTCACATATAGTGTCTTGCACCCATTCACCTGCTGTGACCATTTTTATTGGATGCATTCTTTGCTTCAGTATAGTTCTATAGAGCTTGTGTTGGATCTCAGTAGTCTTATTGAACGAAGAGGCTGGTGTGTGTGGCTTCGTGTTTGGCAATGTGACGTAAGGGTGTTGTTGCTATGGTTACCCATTTTGTACAGTGCTAAAACGCGGTGTGCTTTGGTGTGAACGTCTGTAAAAGGGCACGTTGCAGACTTGAAAATATCCAGCTTTAAAGGCAACGAGGAATTCTTCTGGAACTGGACACAACCAGCAATGGGGTGCACATGTTTGACTTCATGCCATGGAACTGTGCAATATATTGCACTGTGGCAATGATGCAACATATCGGTGAGCGCTAGCCTGGAGTCAAATGAGCCACGAAGCGAGCGCATTAAGCAGAAACACGACTGACACGAAACAGCTCGAGGATGGAACCAATGCGCTTTGCAGCCAACATCCAGCATGGCTGACCTACACATTGAGTATGCATCAGTGACCGTGGATGCTCAAACCACAGCAAAATAAAAAGTCCCACATCACATTGTTGCCCTTTGCACCAAAAGAAATCAAATTTGGCAGTGAACTCTCTCTGGCGTGTTTAAGTGTTGAAAGGAGAGAACAAATGCACTCTGCATTTTATATGAAGTAGACAATATGATAAAAACAACTCAACATGCTCAGTTGTTAAAGAGACTGCTTGATTCTGGTATTCATGTCTTTAGTCTTTCGTTCATTGGAGTCTCACTCCATATTATGGCCTCTACTTCCTCAGCTTTAATTAATAGCTGTTGTGAAGCAAGGAAAGTTGAAAACGACCATCGGGTGCATTTTTTTTTCTTCTGCCTTTGTTCAACCTGAAACATTGTCTTACTAATTAGTCACAGAACAACCCATTGGCGCAAATGAACATCTGTGGTTATTCTTTTCATCAGAAAGAAAATATGTCCATTCCAAAGCAACACAACAATAAATTGGCGATGGCTTTCAAAATCAAAATTCTGCATAAGAATTGCTTCAAGAGTTATTCATCAGGTAGAATAGCTTGTGTGGGTGTCACATTATGCAGCGCAAACGTGCACGGTGCATTGGTCCTGATACTACTTAATGTTCCCCGGGGAGATACCCAGCTGACCTACTTTTGGAGCGCAAAAATTCTTCATGGCAAGTGGTCTAAGCGCTTTATTCTTCTGAGCGATAAAATCACAGAAATAATATGACACTCCGAATACAGGAAAATCCTTTGCCAGCTCGCCACTAATAGACAACACAATGCTAATAGACAACATGATGCTATTAGCCACCTAATTAGCAGAGCACCACCGGTCTCCTGAACTAAACTGGAAAGGGCGCAGACTCCTTCGCTGTGCACCGGAAACAAGAACCATTTTCCAAGCCGGTGGTTTGTGAGGAGCAAGTGTAAGGTTTCCCTTTCAGTCCCGGCAAGTAACAAGACAGGAGCGAGCCCCTTAGGAGGAAAGCAAAACATGAAATACATACAGAATAGAAGAGGAGTGCAGAAGCCGCTTCTTGTTCCTCGTCCAGCCCTGACATGCTGTTGCTGCCCACTTCAGGCGCCCTCTTCCCCCTCACCAGCAGCGCGCCACTTGTGCTACAGGCCATGACCATCTGACAGGGGGACGAAAATAGACTCCCGGTGCTCGCCCCACAACGTCATTGCAACTTGCCCCGATAGTTCAACTTGTCTCTGAGAAGACTGGGGAGTTAGGCCCAAACTGGCTGCTGCTGTCCATCAGCTCGGCACTGTGTGCTGCTTGTTACATTTGCAGCTTCTGTGCTCCACTTGGGAGCCCCACACACTCTCTCTTCCTCGCATTCTTCTCCTGCCGCCACTCTGCGCAGTCATGCTCACAGCCCCCCCCCTCCCTCCCCCAACCTGTGCTGCTAGTGATGAGAGTGTAGCTGCAGGCGAGGGGACAGCGTGAGTGTGACCACGCATTCATATTAACAACATAAGAGTGATGCTCACAATCTGATTGGACTCTGCATATGATGAGTCAGTCTTATGGGGGATTAAAAAAAGTGCACGCCTTCATGGTTTAACTGCATGCAAAATGCTACTTTAGGATCAGCTATTTTGCATCTTAAATATTTATATTTTAAGGGCTGTGTCATAGGTGGTGAGAACAGCCACGAGGTCCTAAATATCAGCACAGACCCTCCTGTGTTTAATTAATCGACTACAAATCGACATTGCAATGTAGTAGAATTTCTATCAACTGGTAAAGGCTGCAATTTGTTAAAGAAAAAAAAAAGCTTCATTTTGATTGGTAGGTTTTATTTTTAATAGGTGTAATTCATTTATTTTATAGTGTCTAGTTGTCAGGGTTTTTTACCGGGACAAAGTTAAACAAATGACTCGACACACAGGGAAGATCGTCTTTCTTCGGCGGAAGTGGATCTCTGAGAGCGAACGATGGTTTAGTTGCTCCGTGATCACACTCAGAGTCCCTTGTCCTCCTGTTGGACTTTGATTGTAAACATATGCAAAATACAAGAAAAACACTGCCCCGAGAATTGCATACCATGCCCCCAGTCCGGCCCCTCGGTAGTGATCTGATACGCTAACACCTCGCAGTCTGGTTTACCCGAATACACAAGTCACAGACTTTGCTGATGACAAATGTCCACCTGGGCGCGACAGCTGTTCCCAAACCGTCTGTTGATATTCAACAACACTTTGTTCCCAATTTGTTTATTCCCACTCTGTGATTGAATCTAGCCTTCTTCCATCTGTTCGCCCCTTTTGCTTTGACGTGATTGCTCAAAAAGCCCTCCGCCCAATCGGCCGACACCTCTGCGCTGAGTACGCACCCAAACGTCCAGACATGCCCAAATTAACAGAAACTTTAAACATGATACCATTCTGCTCATAGATTTCTCTATCACTAGTTTAGTGTTGAAGAAATGCAGTTTGCATGTTGACATATCACCGTTTCATTTCACGTAAAAAGTTCAAGAGATAAAGCCATCATTATTTTGGGTGGGGTGGGGTGGGGGGGTCAAAACTCAAAGGTGCAGGGCCATAACCCCCCCACCCCCACCCCCACACACACACACTTGTGTCTATATTTTTTCTGCGAGTTCTCTCCAGAACAAATTATCCAACCCTCCCAAAAAAATGATAGTAATCAATTGCAGGTGCTGACAAACACAGCATATTACGGTAGGTGTGGGAAAGGAATTAAAACAGCCTCACACTACAAGGCCACATTTTGTCCTCCCACAGACTCTGTTTGGCCCTCAGAGAGACCATGAGGTCAAAGTAAAATGTAAAATATGTGGTGCTTTTATTTTGAAAATGATGCTTTTATGTGAACACATGGGACCAGTACAAGCAGGTCGTAAGTGAGAGCTGCCACTAGTATCTGCAGTCTTGCGAATTTAGCAATTTTTTTCCGACATTTAGCGACTTTTCTGAAAAAACGTACACAATTTTTTCATTTGGGCAGGACAAATCTTCGAGACATTAACTGGTCAAAATTTGCAAAAGCATTTTGGGCAGTCAAATATTTTTGTGAACCTATTTGTTATCAGGGACGGAAGTGGACTTTCCTGAAAATTGCATATATATATATATATATATATATATATATACATAAACACACACACACACACACACACACGCGCACACACACACCTGGCCGGTCACGCATGAATTAGTTTACACAAAACGCTATTCAAATACTCGACATTCAATGATTAATCTTCCTTTTGTGTGCGCATGTGCACCCTATGTGGCTTCAGTTCTCGCCGAAATTTCAAAATCTCCAAGATATGGCGAGGCCATGAGAATGCAAGGCAAGGCTATTACTGTTGTGGCGACGCCACTCAAGCGAAGCGCGCCTCAGCAGTAGATAGTCCGCTGGTCTCTGCTGTGCGTGCGTCAGCAAGCGCGTCTTGATTTCAACCAATCAGCGCCGACGCAACCGACGTCACACACGACATACAACAGCAACTAAGCTAAGCTAGCCGAGACGACACTTTAAGTCGGACGGACACGTTTTTCTGCCAATCTGTGTGTTTCCCTCTTTATCCAAATATATTTTTTACGACAACAACTGTCTTGTCCACTGCGTAATTTATTCGTTCCACTGGGGTTTAGCAAGTGTGTTTATAAAGAGACGAAAGTCTCCTTACTGTAACTAGTGTTCGTGCCTCAACATGGCTACGCTCGTGAAAGCAAACGCGTGTTCGTTCAATGTTGTCAACTAATATCCGGATTAATTTTAGGCAATTTTTCCTCAATTCTCCGGAGAAATTTTCATTAGAATTTGAAAATCCGTAATTCCGGGAAAATCCGGAGGACTTTCATCACTGTGTTATGGGGATTTTAGAGGCATTTTAAGTGCTTGTTCCATATTTTTGTTTTTTAGAAAATTCCACAAGGATGTCACGTTGCTAGTACAACTTCCAGTGCCATGAAAAAAGTCAATTAAAACAAAGAAATAACATGCACCGTGTGTGTGTGTGTGTGTGTGTGTGTGTGTGTGTGTGTGTGTGTGTGTGTGTGTGTGTGTGTGTGTGCGTGCGTTCGTGCGTATAGCTAGATATCTATGTAGCTATCTCGATACCTAGATTGACAGATTTTGTCAATAGTTTACCGCAAAGAAAACAAACTACTGTATTACACTTCCTTAAAGTGAAAAGATTTAAGGTGTGGACATTACATTTGTTGCCGTTGAGACTCATTTGCATTTAGTTTTGATGCTGTACCTCTTGTGGAGCGAACCAAAGCTTAATCCCGTTTTAACACTAATACCATCATGACTGTATCATTGCAAACCAGTTCAGACATGCAAATCGTCCACTCACTGTACAGCATCACTCATTTGGATTTAGATGCATAAGGAGTTTGTTGCAACTAGTCACCATTCAGTTTAACGTTAGCATCGTTCCTATTCGTCATTTCCACAGCACATGCACATGTGACTGCTAACAATCTTTTTTGACACCATGTGTGATCATCACAAGAAAACTGGTAGCGCCACGCCCACTTGAAGGTAAGGGCATCCCAAAAATGCGTTTTATAGCGGCTGCTACCTAGCAGTAGCTTTAATCCAGCTATGCGCTGAACAAAGGCGTCGGAGGCGACCATTAGGTCCTCAATTTCAACAGAAAATGAACGAAATTTGATTCCGGTTACCTTGAGCGCATTAATGGGCGCGTTTTTATTTTTGCCTCCTCCATGTGACGACCCCGAGCTGTTGCTGCCAGACCTTTCCCTCCCGTCACCTCCGTAGCCGACTCTCGGTCCCAGACGGTGCTGCCCCGCGCCGCGCCGTCGTCCGTCGTGGCGACCGTCTTTGTTCATCGAGTCGTGCTATGTCCAACGCTTGGTCGGTGATAAATTTGAAGCCAAGCGGAGAAACGTGTCCAGTTAGAGTGGATGGAAAACCATGTTACATGACAGCGAGTTCAAGATACGAAGAAACGGAAGTCAGATGATATTGCTAAATTTTGGATGGACGACATGCGGTCCAATCATATTACTCGGATGTGAGAGCGACATGTTTGATATCCAATCGAGTGCAGAATAATTCGGGTCACAAGCGGGACTTGTTTATGAGGGGCGGGACTGCACGTCTCTACCATGGCAACCATAAAGATTTAGCGGGCATTTCGCTGAACGTGAGAAAAAAAATAATAATTTACCTTCAAAATAAAGGTACGATCATGGTTCATTCTAGATACACATTCTACACATTCTAGATACAATAGAAAATCGGCATTTAGGTTATTAGAAGATACAGAATTCCCTTAATTCGGGACATCATTTCAGAATGACTTCCTCAAAAAAAAGCTTTCATGTCAAGTGAGATAAATTGTGAAAATAGATTTACTCGAGTGTCATCAATTCTCTCACACTTACGATTATCTCCATTCTTGCTCAAGTTTTTAATACCGCTGGAGTCTCGATAAGGCTGTATCAAGTGTTTCGAAGTGAGTTATGTTTTGCCTCATGTGGTTAATAAACACGAGACAGCAAGCTAATTATAAGTGAGAAACATCTTGCAAGACTTGAAACGTACGTTTGTGACCACAACTACGACGCCTACGCGTGTTTGAGCGACGTTTTACCCTGGGCCATTGTTTCAAACAAATATACCACCATTGTTTTTCTCGGCAATGATAAAAAAGTCATGTTATGCTTTGAAAGCACTAAATCTTTTTTTTTTTCAGGTGGAGTTACTACATAGAAAAGCAAAAGTTTTACTGTGAAACGTCTAACCGGAAATTCGTCTGTCTCAAGCCCACTCTAAGCTAACTCAAGCAACATTTTTGACAACTTTTCACGGTAACTGCAAATATTCACTCGACGAATTCTACGTGACACAATTCGACTAGTTGGTCGTTATTTCGCATTTCGGATACGTTCTGATATTTTGGCTCCGATTTTGCCGTTCTATTTGTTTGCTCGTCGTTTTGCGTATTGTCACTCATCATCCACACTCGAACTCAGGTTAAAGCAGGGTACTTTGTCCACATCAATCACGGTTTAACATCTTAACCGAAGTGCGAGAGACGACAAAACCGGGGGGGGGGGGTAGTGTTTACAAGTGTGTGTGTGTGTGTGTGTGTGTGTGTAGTATACAGTACTCGCGAAGTCCAGGTGAACTCATTTTACACTACGCAACGATCTGAGGTAGTACCGAAACTGACCTGTGAGAGGCACCATGGTACCACAAGGCGTCCAGAAATACAAAGAAGTAGAACGTGTATGACCATAACAAATGGCAGAAGCGCGGCTAAATGTTAGAATATCTGGTAAGAACTAAATTCCACAAGCAAGTGAGCTTTAGAAACGCTGCTACGTGAAGGAAGGAAAAAAATGCTATCTCACCACGTAAGCAATCGGAAATGCTGTAAAATTGTAGTGGCAAATCAAGCAGTGAAGTGGTGAAACGAAACGATCGACTGACTAAATGAAGTGCCTCCCATCACTATAACGTAGTTTGTTTGCCCCAAGATGTCACAGATGGTTCTAAACCAATAGTTTTACACAGGGCATTAGTATGAGGATATGTTTTAAAATAGTGATGAGGCAAATTACTTGTGCAGGGTGACATTGTAGATTAATTGATAAAACATCAGAATTGAACCAAAATTTTAATAAATGATCAACGAGTATCCTAATATTGACTTGTGATGATAAGACCAATTTCTGTATCTCCCCAGAGATGGCGCCCTCTACTGTGACGGCAGTTGTATTGCTTGTCCTACAGTGTGTGTTGGTACTAAGCTCTCACAAATATGAAGACCATTTAGGACACCAACTACATTCTGAGCATGACATGAATGTCTTGCTGGGGGAGAAGGTTTTCAAACACCATTCCTGTATCTTCTTTTTATCTTGATCACGATGTGACTCAGCTTTTATGTGATGCCTTTGTAGGACCCTGAGGAGTTAAAGAAACTCAGTCCAGAAGAGCAGAGAAAGATGATGTTGGAAATTATAAAGAAGATTGACAAAAATGCTGACAAACACCTAAGTGCAGGTAACATTGTGTGGACTGTGACACTTGGAAAAGAAGCAAAGGTGACCAAGTAATTGATAGCCATTTCTTCATAGAGGAGATTGCTCTATGGATTCAGCACGTGTATCAAAAATATGCCCTGGAAGACGCAGAGGAGCGCTTTGCAGAATTTGACACAGACAAAGACGGTGTGGTATCATGGGAGGAGTACAACATGGCCGCTCATGACCAGCTGTTTAATTTTGATGAAAGCACCATCCTGGATGATCCTGAGCAAGAGTCTCTGCGACATGTACGTGCACCAACATCCTTATGGCAGTGTGAAAAATTCAAACACTGAAAAGTCATCTCATCCTCCCATCAGCTCTACCTGAAGGAAAGGAGGCGCTTCAATTTCGCCGACCTGGACGGTACGCCCGGCCTTAATGTAACAGAGTTCTTGGCCTTCACTCACCCATCTGAAATGGACCACATGGCTGTAAGATCAAAGTAGAGCTTTTTCTACCTTGTGCTTGCGTGAATTTTTCCTGTCAAAGTTTTTTTTTGGGGGGGGGGGGGGTTGAAAAATTTACAATGTGTTTAAAAAAGTGTCTGAATATAATTACAATGTGTGGTGTGTTTTAAACTAGGAAATGGGTGGACAGACAATGTTCTCCGCACATTAGATTCTCCCATTCATCTTACTACAGGATTTTGCAATTGAGGATGTGCTGAGTGACTATGACTTGGATCAAGACGGACTGATCAGTCTCAAGGAATTTATCGGTGAAGTTCGACGTGAAGGTTAGTAACTTTTGATTAAAAAAAACAAAACAACAAACTTCACTTTTACAACAAATAGCTTCATGGGGTAACGTAAAATGTGGTTCCCTTTAACACTCTCTCAAATTGGAACTGTAGTTGGGTTGAATGATGAAAAATCGAATTCATGATTTCATTAGTACACATCAACATGAACTTTTGACGCCCCTTTGAAAATCCTGTCAAATGTTCTCCTCAAGTCCTATCACTGTCTTTTAAAGAGGATGCCCCTTCGCAGTGGGAGGTTGAGGAGACCGTGCGCTTCAAGGACTTGTACGATCAAGACAAGGATGGCAAGTTAAATCGAGAGGAACAACTCCGCTGGATTGCGCCCAACAGCTACGGTGCTGCTCAGGAAGAAGTAAGACTTGACTTGAACGTGAAGTTTTGTATTGCCTCCATTTGCTTGATGACAGAGTGTTCATTTCTCATACTCGTCACCATCAGGCTCTTCACCTCATTAAAGAGATGGACCAGGATGGAGACGGGCAGATCTCAGAGGCCGAAGTCTTGCGAAACCAAGATATTTTCATGAATAGTGAAGTGACAGACTACGGCAGACATCTGCACTTGTCACATGATGAATTATAACTTTAGAAATCAGCATTTTGTCATTTGACCCCAATTTCAATCTGAATTTGTATTTACTTCAAGACGCACAAGACTGCTGAGGAACTTTCTAAACTAGCAACAGGCTGACCAGCTCACTGGTTATCGCAGGCGTGTGAAAAAGCGAAGTGGCAGTCTACTTGTGTTTGCTGCTCGCTGACACTCTTCCTCTTTTCAAACAAACGAGCGGAGGCGCCTCGCGACGGCTCGTTTCCTGGACCGTTTCACTCGTGTCGAGCAGCCGCCTGTCAAACCCGCTGATGTTCAGTTCAGAGGCACATTGAAAAAGGTGAAAAGTATCTTCAGAGGGGGAACCACTCGGCATGGAGTTAGAGTTTAAGGATGCCTTTTGGGTGAGCATGTGCCACAATTTAGATTTTTATTTACTTTTTTAATTTTTTTTGTTTTAGGGTTTGAAGCTCAGGTTGACTGTGGAGTTAGTTGGTCACGCTTTTATATTAAATGTAATGATAGCCTCTGCACTGTTTATTTTACCAGCAGCAGCGTACAAGACGCAGTGAAAATAGAATTCGGATACCTGCTATTCAAAACTGATGTAATCCGGTCTTCAATGTTAGTTCTCTTTATTATGCAGCTCTGTCTATAGCTGTCTCTTCAGATATGCAGCACTGACAAATGTCCAAAGGAATTGTTATACTGTATTTTTTTTTACATTTTACATTACATTCTTGGAAGTACCAATGAGAGGTGAGCCAAACACTTGGTTCAATGTTGTATTATTTGTTAAGGCTACATAATTTGGGGGGGAAAAAAGGCATTTTCTGGGTTTAAAAATGAAAAATGTTACGAAGCTGCTGATGTAAACATTGGTTTCTGTCTTGTTCATGAGATGAATAATAAAATACAACATAATTTGGGTTAATGTAAATGTTTCTTGGTGGAATGTTTTATATTGGTGAATTTAAGCTATTCACTAAAATGGTGATTGAGTTGTCAAAAATGCGCCCCACGCGTGTGAAAAACTCAAGTTGTAATCACATCTTGCTATAGCAAAACTTAAAACTGGAGATGTGAAAGTGAATACTGTACAAGGGCAATTTTAATTAATCAGTACCATTTGCGTCCCCATTAAATAAACTGTATATTGTGCATGGTAAATGTACTGCAAAATAAATGTTTTATCAAGCAGAGTGTCCTACACATCGATCCAATTATAGATTTCATAAATGTAATAGACTTACAGAAATGGGGGGAAAAAATGCATGAGCAAACTGAAAGCTGATGCCTAATGCGGTCTATGGTCTTCCAGGGAGGCAACTTCATTAGTCACGCTGGGTACGAGGCCATCATCCAGAGACTAAACGACGGTCGGCGTACGTGCAAAGACATTGAGGATCTATTCAAAATGAGGTGGGCCTACTGGTGGCGTGCGCAAGGCGATGAACGCGATGTCAGCTTGACTCTGCATTGTGGTCGTCGTGTCTGTCACAGGGCATCTGCCGAGGAGAAATATGGCAAAGAGCTCATCGCCATCTCGCGCAAGGTTGGAGGTGTCTATGAAATCTGGTGGGTGACGTGCGTGGGCTTGCACTGCAGAAAATGTGTTAAAACATTCACGTCTTCTAAGCATGCGTTTGTTTCCACAGCACGCTGAGAACGTCCATTGATGAAATGAAAACACGTAAGAACATACATTAGTTGAATGTTTTTTACACATCCATAATTCAAGCCTTGTTTGTTTTGCGGGTTTTTTTCCTGCAGAAATGGAAATGATAGGCAACTTGCACATGCAGCTGTCTGGCCTCTTAAAAGAGGAGGCGAAAAGGATCGAGCAGTTCAGAGAGAGGCAGAAAGATCAGAGAAAAAAGGTCCATTTGGGGCTGGGGGGGGGGCTCGAGGGAGGCATTAAAATGTGTTTTTTCTATTTTATAGTTGACATTTGGTTTTCCTTCCTCCTCAGGTTGAACTCGTCATGGAGAAGGTCCAGAAGAGCAAAGTGTCCTTCTACAAGAAAACAATAGATGTAAGGTCAACTTGTCCTGTGAAAAATCAACTTAAGTTTTAATGCAGGAAAAGTACCGTAAGTCAGTGCAGATCACCAGACATGAAGGCAACACTGATGTGACGGGTTAGTAGTAATATTGGTTAGTGGAAAGACTATTTGACTGGTTTGCAAGTATAAGGCTGGCTGGATGTATCTGAGAAAGAACAAAGGGTGGTCAGTTATACCACACTTTTTTTGAGAAAGGCGGCAGGAACTGTCAGATGCACAGGGCATTGTTAGCAGGCATGTTGCCATGGTGAAACAATGACGGGTTGTCTTGCCACAATGCCCATCTCACCAACTTTTGTGATGCCAGTCCTGGAACATTTCTGATAGTAGGTGGCAGTTGTACGGTTGTTTGGTCGTATTTTGAGCCAACCGTACAGTTGGTTCAGTCGTACACTTATGTTGCTATTGTTTCACGTGTCTCTATGTCCGTCCCAGTCTGCAAGACACTACGAGCAACGCTGCAGGGAGGCGGACGAGGTCGAGCAAACGGCGGAAAAGATGAGTAACACCTCCACAGCCACACCGAAACAGATAGACAAGGTAACAATGTGTTCGTCAGTCATAGAGTTACACGATGAATGTTATTTGTGTCATTTGATGTTCTTCAAATTGGTTCATACCTGAAAATGACCCGTGTTGGGGGTTTTTTTTCAGCTGAGTAACAAATCCAAACAATGCAGGGAAGCTGCAGAGGAGGCGGGTAAGGAGTTTGTGTGCCGCAACTACTTCCCTTTTATTGAGGATGTCACATCTATTCAAATTCAATGCTGTTGTGACATAGAATAACCTCCATTCCGTGAAGCCATTATGACAAATGCAAATTCAGAGTTTTACATTTGTGTGTTTAATCTTCTAATAAATTGGTGCCCCCCCCGCTCAATAGAGAAGCAGTACAAATCCAACATCGAGCAGCTGGACCAGCTCCGTCAAGAGTGGGAATTAACACATAGCAACACGTGTGAGGTAACTCGTGACACATAACAGGGTCTCAGTCCATTTATCAAGAGAGGAATGTACACCCGGTTATAACGAGCACAACCTTAAACCAAGAGTGGTAATACCCGTTTGCTTGTTTTCTCAATGAGGATGTGCAACACTTCCTATGATAAGACAATAAAGCGAGTCACCACTCTGGAAACTTCCTATGTTGGCACAAAATGTTCTTTAAATATCAGGTTAATTCGAGGTTAAATATTTATAATACAACCAATTAGAGATTATCACGTGGTTCTCCAGTAAGGTCCCCAAAAGGCCACGATGGTCATTTTGATTGTACTTGAATCACTAAAATTTCCTACACTCGGTGTTGTAAAAGTTAATTTCCCAATCATGTCGTCTTGCAGATGTTTCAGCAGCAGGAGGCGGAGCGCCTGAAGGCCCTGAGGAACGGGTTGTGGGTGCATTCTAACCACTTGTCCATGCAATGCGTGAAGGCTGACGAAGTGAGCGGTCACACATCCAAAGTATTCTGTCTCCAGCTCATGTTTGAAAACGGAATGCTATTTAGAATGTCTGCTTACAGTGCTATGAAGGCGTGAGGAAGATTCTGGAAAAGTGTGACATTATCGCTGACATGAACTGCTTTGTGGGGATTAAAGGCACCGGCTCCAGCCGTCCCGGTAGGCAGCCCTCCGGATTTGAATATGACACGGGAAAATATTTTCATGTTATCTCTGACACGCACTCATTGTGTGGATCAGGATATCGTTCAGTTACTCTTTCCCTCCGCTACAGCTCCCATTGAATACCAAAATTACTACGAAAGGGATGGCACAGAGGTCCGAAATGAAAGCACAGGACTTGTAGGCGGAGTCATGAAAAAGTCAGAACAACTAATTTGTATTCGCAATCACGCAGCCGAAAACAATTGTTAAGATTGTACTGTTCCCATTTGTAGGTTTTCAAACCTCCTCCAAGGGAACTCTTTGGAAGGCTCCAGTATGAGCATTCACAAAGATCCTGGTGCAGACAGTACAGGTAAGGCATGGGCTGAATGAAATATGCGCCAACAAGAAACTTGAATTTGAATCATTTCTTTGAATTGTTAATCTTGAATAATTGCTTTCAAAAATCAAAGTTGAATTACATCAATTTAATGTGTGTTGTTTAATTTGAATCATTGCATGGAAAAATGGAATCTCAATTGTACAATTTCAATTCAAGTCCAAAAAAAAATAAAAATGAAATAGCTACTGACAAACCACACACGGACACCAGTCGTATGCACACCAGTGAGTAATGTGTGGATAAATACCCGCTATTCTAAGCTAGCACACTCACGCACATTTAGCCTCATTTGTACCCAGAAACACCCGCAATTGACCATATGTAGTAGCAGGAATCTCGTGAGGAAATCCAAAATCATGGCAAAGAGTGCAGACAGAATTTCTGAAACTGACCGAGTGACAGTCATCCACGAACTGAATACATGTACATTAGTGGCGGATGCTGGCCTATCAAGGAGGGGAAGCTCAATTTTGGCCTACATCATAAAATGTGTCCGTTTATTTATACGTGAATTCTACTCTCCGTTCCCTTTCAAAAGAATGAAAAGGATGCCTTCACCATAAAATCGGTGATTGGCTCATTTCGCTGTCAATCAAAAAGAGATTCAGCCTCAGACAGATCATCCAATCATCATGCAGAAACGCTGAGCGTCTGGGCCAGCCAATAAATGCCCACTGTCCAGACTCCCAGAGACGTTGAGCGTCCGATGGACGGGACAAAACTAGCATTTATCCAATGACTCGTCTCATTTTGTTTCAATGCATTGGGGCAACCTGCACTGAACTCTCGAGACGCCCAGCATCCACACAGTTTAAAGCACAGTGAAGCTGCGGGAATGAATGAGAAGAGAGCCGCGTCGTATCCAGTAATAAGAAGCTGATTCGGAACAAAAGTTGAGTGCATTGTAGGGCATATTTAGTCAATGACATGTCCACACAATTGTACGTACACACATATTTGATCACGTACTTTTTTACATTTTAGGGGAAGCTGTGCTTCCCTTGCACTCTAAGAGCAATCACCTCTGATGTACATGTATTGTAAATAGTACTCTTTGGAGCAATTATTGCAGGTGTCCTTTAGTAAGTATGACTCGAGTTACCCTCCTTTTTTAACCCCCTCAAGTGCGTTAGGCACTGTCCGGATTGAACTTCATTCTGTGGGCATGACTGACATCTCTGGGTAGAAGCAACGATTTTAAAATCCATGATCAAGTGAGACCGCAAAAATGAACAGCAGAAATATGGTGCGCAACAACTACTTGTATTTGTTGCGCTCTGAAGGACATTTCCTTACTTCTCTGCTTACTATGACATAATTTCTTCCCACGGTCTTAGAAGAATAAATATTTCCTGAATAGGCTGCGCTTTTAGTCCTTTTAATACACTCAACTACAAACTCCACAGGGGACTATGAAGATGTCTATACCGCCATCCCAAAGATTCACAGCTCCCACCAGGGTGAGCAGTACAAGGCAATGTATGAGTACGTGGCCCAGGTCTGTTCTTTGCTCTACTTTCACTGATTTGTACCACTGACTGGAGAAAAGGTCACTGCTGAAGGTGGTTTATTTTTCTTTAGAGAGACGACGAGCTCTCCATGTTTGTTGGGGACGTCGTGCTCGTCATGAATCAGGGTGAAGACGGCTGGTGGATGGTGCAGCGCTACGGCCAAACAGGGCTGGTTCCAGGCTCTTACCTTGCCAAAGAATGAGTTGAGACAATGGAACTCGGACTTGTCAGTAATTATTTGTGAATAATGTCGTTTTTATTTCTCACATGTATTAAAATCTTAAATAATACCATATTCATAGTGTATTTAATTTAGCAGGGCCTCCATGCAATCGACAAAAAATTTTCGACCAAAAGAGAAGGCAGTGGGGAGCCTACTTGCCCCTCGGGGACATTTGCTGCCCTAGATCCCTGGAGAAAGTGGAGAATGGTGTGCCTGTCAATACTGTCCGTTGAGGATGTGGAAGACATTATCGGCCTTCTGATAACAGGTATGCTGCTGTTTGGTGTTAGCAGCTTCCTGTTCTATCGCAAAATTCAACCGACGGGAACAGCTTTATTGGAAGTGAAGAAGCTGCCGGTCTTTCTCGATGGCCTAGCGCGAATGTTCAACACTCAGACTCAAGCGGTGACTGAGCTCAACCGCAATATGGACGCGGTTCTGGAGCGTCTCCGTATGATGGATATCAACTTGGAGAAGTTGGAATCCGCGCTTCGAAAAGAAATTGCGGATTTGGCTGATCGGCGCCAGTGAAGGGATTTGCCAGAGACTCAAGGCCGCTCTGAAATTGTTGGCGGTCGTCCCAAAACAAAACAACGCTATCTGGACAATTTACCCTGGAAGGAAGTACGCATGGAAGCTAGTGCCCCCACCAGCACCCCCTCCTTCTCGGCCATGGACTGATAAGCCAGGACTGTCTCCATAACAGACCTTGACGAAGCAGCTGTGGCCGGTACATCCTTGTCATCACCGCCTTCATTGTTCCTGGTTTTTCCCCGTGACGCGAACTGATCTGCTGTGCGCTGGAATGGACTGGCCATAACCCACGTCACTACACTCCTTTACAACGTAATTACAAACTTAAGAGTCAGTCGCTACAAACTGGGAAAAAATAAATCTAAAACTATGGACATTCCATGCTGTTGGGCACTGCCTCTGGTGGTCAGCAGGGACAACATAGATCAACAATCAGGAGAAAGAGAAAAGAATAAAAACGCGTTACATATGGAAAAGGTAACTTGCATACGGAGATGAGGATTGTAAAACAGAGATGGTACTATTAGTAAGTGTTCATGCTTACATTCACGGCATCGTTTCACAATATGGTCTACCGGTCTTTTACACATAGTGCAAATTAAAGAGGAATTCACCCTGTGCACATCTTCCATACAGTACAGTTTGGTTTGCGTCTAAAAGTGTAATAATACATTCTCAGCTACCATTGGAAGAAGTTGGACAGCTAGAGATGAAAGTGGACTTTCCTGAAAATTCCGGAAAATACAAATATAAATATAACTTTAACTAACTTATCAGGTTTGTCGACCCTTGTAATGTCGCTGGACAAAAAAATCTCCATTCACGTCCTTTTCCTCAAGTCATGACCGCTTGAACGTGTTCCTAACACTCGCGTCTATTGCACGTATGTTAGCTTGCCGGTCTACCTGTTTGAACATTGCGCTGGGGCCGTACCTGGCCGATCACGCATGAATTAGTTTACACAAAACGCTATTCAAACACTCGTTATTCAATGATTCATCTGCATTTTCTGTGCACACGTGCACCCTTTGAGGCTTCCGTTCTCGCCGAAATCTCCGAGATATGGCGAGGCCATTAGAATGCGAGGGGAGGGGTGTTACTGTTACTAGTGTTCGTGCCTCAACATGACTACGCTCGTGAGAGCAAAACAACGAACTCAAACGCGTGTTCGGTCAATGTTGTCAACTAATATCCGGATTAATTTTAGGCAATTTTTCATCATTTTTCATGAAAATTTGAACATCCAGAATTCCGGGAAAATCCGTAGGACTTTCATCTCTAGACAGCTATGCGGGGGAAGAAAAAAAATGCAGCTTCAGTGTCTTAATGTTTGTGTGGTAATGGATTCACCAATGCGTTTGAGCAGGTGAAACTTAAGCGTAGGTGCCTCCTGTGATGAGGAGCTGGTAGGCGGGATCGCTTCTTCTGCGACACAGCACGACACATGCCGACAACATCCCCAGAATCTGGTAGGGACGGAAAAGAAGAAAATGTGTTTCTATTGCACTGGTTGAACATCTCATCGTCATGACACTTTAACTGGACATTTCATTCTACACAATATGATGCAAATACATAATCTGCAGATGGTATGTTTGGTGTCCTCGTTGAAAAAATGTGCGCATAATTTTATTATTTAACACAAAACTAAAATCAGCCAAATCTTCACTGACCCACTATTTGTGATTGTTTTCCTTAAAATAGATAACTGAGTTAAAGGACCTCAATTGGCACCTCAAGGATGTGTTCACAAATGACTGCACATCTTATAAGGAAAAATCTCAGCTGTGAACCAGTATTGTCGTTTCCAATTAGAGAAATGAATGTCCATTTATTCCAGTATGAACACATAAAGACAGCTAATTTAATAACAATACTCAAAGGCATATACTCATCCTAATTTGTGAAATACAGGTTCTATAAATGAAGCTGCTACACTTCCCTTTATACCAGGGGTGTCAAACTCATTTCACATTGTGGGCCACATACGGCCTCGGTAGATGTCAAGTGGGCTGAACCATTAAAATTATACCATACTCTGCTATTAATATCCAAAATAACATGTCTTTCCTTTGTTTTGGTCTAAAGAACCACAAGAACATTAGGAAAATAGCGTCTGCTGTGTTGGGTCTGTCTCAGTGACAGACTGAGACTGCTGTTGTCTTCTTCTCTGATCAAAACAGTGTGGCTACTCCATGAATTGCACCTTATTAAAAATATTAATTCCGCGTCTTTTACGCATTTTTTCACTTTTAAATGATCCTGTGGGCCTGATTGAACCTCCTGGGGGGGCCGGTTCCGGCCCACGAGCCGTATGTTTGACACCTCTGCTTTATACAAAAGGGCACTCCGGGAAAGAATAGCGCCACACTGCCCCCAAAAGGCCAAGGTGCGCACAGCTGAAACAGTATTTGTTTTTATTGCTTTTTTAAAATACACTGCTGTATTAGTTTATGTTGTTACCAATTTATTTTCTGGTTCTTATTTTAAGGCATATTTAAAGTAGAGTTTTGGTAGTTGTATAAATACTGCACTTGGAAATCAATGCATAATCATGGATATTAATCGTAAAATAAATATCAATTGAAGTAATCATAATATTATCCCCCGTCCCCCCAAAAAAATTCCCCTGCCCTACTAATTTCGAACCCAATAATGTACAACTGCTACAGTAGATAAATCCAATGTCATCTGATGTGATACAATGACATACTTGGATGACAGCAAAAATCAGCGCAGTCCAGATGATGTACATCATAATCTCTTTTAACTTCTTCACAACGAGCACCTCACATCCCTGGACACAAACAATACACAGGGAGAGATACAGATGGAGAGATTAATTTAACACTCAAACAAATCTAAGGCCTTTCCCCCTCACCCCTTTACTTCTTGGTAGAGTTCTTCAGGACGAGTGAGGGACCCTGTGCAGAGTCCACCGACTTTTGCGTTGCAACAGCTGATAGGCACGCTGTTGTTCTTGGATGCTTCAAACCAACGTGTGTACTGCCAGTCCGAGAAATTGCGGATCCCGCAGCACTGGAGCTGCACAACCAAATGTGTGTGTTTAGTAAGTGTGACCGCATGTTCTCATCCTTTTGTTGTACGTCCTCACCTGTCTCTGAAGGTAGTCAATGGTGCGGCTCTGTGCATTGCTGTTGGTGCCGTTGTACTCGTTATATACTTCATGGATGGAACTATTCACGTCGTCTTCAACCTGGCAACGGTAATGACATGAGACATTCAAAATTCAAACGCCAGTAGGCACAGACAGAAGAAAACAGCTACTTGTGTACAGCATTCTCACCTTTGCTCTGTAAATATATCCCAGAACCACAACGGCTACTTCGGTCATGAAAACCACTAGCAGAATGATGACAAACTGTGGCGAAAAGATCAGCAACTAATTAAAACTGAAACTACATGTTCTGTCTTTTGCATTCAAAACTTGATCCTGTCATTCTTTGTGTGTTTAGCATGTTTCGCTCATGGTTGTGTACTTGCGATAATCTCGTTTGGTTAGGTCAATATATATAATATACAGTCAAACCTCGGTTTTCGTACATAATCTGTTCCAGACGACCGAATTGTTCGAAAACCGAAACCATGTTTCCCATTGGAATCAATGTAAAAAAAAATTAATCCGTTCCAAGTCAAGAAAACAACTTTTTTAAACCACTTTTTTTTTCTTTTTTTACAATTTCATATCATAAACTGTACACATGTATTAAGAGAGCAGGTAATATGTAAAATACTGTACAAACTGTAATATGTTTTATTTTCACCAATTTTAACAGTAACAAAAATTGAAGGAACATCTCTCTCTATCTGTCGTGGGGCGTGCGCCTATCCCAGCTGTCATCGGGCAGTAGGCGTGGCATTTCGGCATCCCGAACTCCTTAGCCAACACAGACACACGCACACCTGACTCATATTTCACGATCAAATCTTTCTTAAATTCGATAGTTTTGCGCACTATTTTCCTCTTTTCTTCACCAGGTTTACCACTTCCACTTGCTTTCTTTGGTGCCATGATTAGGGGCTGACACACGATGCAAATATAACAGTCCGATATTACGTAGTTCTCACCAAACATGTCTGCTTTAAAAAAAAAATAAAAATCTTTATTGAACAATACAAACTTGTCTGCTCACAATGGACGCTACACGAGGAAGCTGTTTCTGTATGATTATTGCCTAATAATGAGACACCGGACACCACAGTGTTGATTATGTGCCGCTGTATTGAAAACTGCCGGCCGGACAACAAACGCACGCACTTCCCCCATGCTGCTGGGGCAAACCATTCTGAAAAGGGGGGTGTCACTCCCCTTAACGGAAGCGTCTCACCAAACATGTCTGCTTTTTTAAAAAATCTTTATTGAACAATACAAACTTGTCTGCTCACAATGGACGCTACACGAGGAAGCGTTTCACCAAACACGTCTGCTTTTTAAAAAAAATCTTTATTGAACAATACAAAAACATCTGCTCACAATGGATGCTACACGAGGAAGCAAAGCCGAGAGGAGTGAAGTGACGCATTCAAGTGCGCTCAGTTAGTTCGAGAAACGAAATTTGTTCGTCATCCGAGGCATAAAAAACTCAAAATTTTTGTTCGAGGACCGAGACGTTCGAAAACTGAGGTTTTTCACTGTAATCCTTTTTTATTTTCATAGCGGCGCTATCATATATCACAGTGTGTACTGACCGTCATGAGTCCACAGTGGCTCTCTCTCACGGTGGCGCAGCATCCGATGAGGCCGATGATGAAGAGGAGCGCTCCAGCCGCGATGATGACGACGGCCGGGATCAGCGTGTACACGTCTTCGAAAAAATGGTCGTAGTCATCATATGTGATGAACACGTATGCGCCGGCGTAGCAGAGGATGCCGGCGGCCGCCTGTCGGTGAAGAACACATTAAAAAAATATTCCTTTCATCATCAGTTTCAGAATTTACCTCAAGCAGGGATGAGAGTGGCTAGTGATTAAAAAAAATCTGCAAATCAGCCGGGGGGCCGTAACCCCCAGTGGGGTCAAGGGGCAACGCCCCGGATGGGGGCCCAGGGGACAAAGCCCCGGAATCTAATGGGTTTTAGAGATTTTAAAGCCTTAAAAACATTAATTTTATCACTAAAATTTTACAATTTTTGTTGAAATACCATTTCCTATTGCTTACAAAATTGGCACTTTATACTAAATATGCTAAAGATGATTGATGTATTCAATGTACACACAACTTGAAACTTTCACAGAAAAAAAATTCCAAGATTGTTCACTATTCGTTCAAGTGAAAATTTGACATAGGCCTTTGTGCAATTTTGCTTATGCATTCCTGGTGAGCACCAACATGTAACCAATGGCTCAAAATCAGAACTTAAAAAAGGAAACACATTCATTGCCATATGACTCGTTATCATCATGTAAAAGCTGACATCCTTTTGGGTTGACTGAGTATATGTTGACATCATAAATAATATCCTTTTGTACAGGATTCCGGCTCCATAAAATGCCAAAATACACACAACTTCCTAGTTCATGTTCTGCATGTCATCGTTTTGAATTACAGCAGGAGTATAGCATTGAAATGGCCATACTTACCGTGACTGGTTTTTATATATTCATATTTGTGACTTAGTTACGCATACGTTCACATGTAATTATGATTATCCTCAGCATTAGCATATACATTATAGACTACGGCACGATGATACTTATGTATATTTCAACCCTAACCTACATTCATGTTATATTGAGCCAGAGACTGCGTTACAATGACGTTCGAGGTTGCAAAAGCCCCTTCAGAAATCACTGAAGCCCCTCCAACAGTTAACTATTTTTAATGTATTGATTTTTAATATGTTTAAGTTTTTTTTAATCTCCACTTGCGTGTTTGTGTCACACATGTACACTATAATTATTAATTTCACTATTAATAAAATTATGGTGTGATTCGACGAAATATTGCCGAAATGTGTTAGTTTGTTTCTATTAATTATGCATCAGGAACAAATGCACTTTTTTGAACCTCCTTAGGTGAAGTGATTAAATCAATTCTTTTCTCAGCCAACCCCAGCCCCGGCTTAAAGGCAGTGTGTCATATGGTTTACTTGGTTCTTTTGGATGTAGACCAATGTATTTAAGAGTTTTAAAAAATCCGAAAACACAACCCCGGTTTGCTTCGAGTTCGACTGCTAATCGAGAAGTTACACTCTTGTCAATCTAATAGGTTCTTGGTTACACAAAGGCCGCCTGGAGAGAAAATAAAGCTGCTAGCCTAAGAGCTAAACTCGCCACAAAGTTCAGACACAAACAATATTTAGTAGCTAGCTAGCCGGCTAGCTAAACGCTGCCCCATGACGCACGACCGACTCGAAACAACAATACAATAAATCTACAAACTTACCCAAAATATGAGGTTCAGAAAGACCAACACGGTCTTTGAGGAGGTGACACCACACTGGCCCATTGCCAACGTTGGAATTTACACTTGTGCTTGGTTTTAAGACGTTATTTTGGACAAAGACATAACCCCTTTCACTCACTCGACTGTGTAGGAATGTTGGCGTCGTAGCACCACCACAGTGCAGCCGAAATACGAAAAGATAGAGATTTGCTGACATCTAGCGGTTGTATAAGCTATTGAGTAGTAATGCACTCACCGTAGCTACGTACAGTATTCGAAAACGCACGTAAATCGCAACGCACTGTGGTCACGAAGCAGGAGCGGGGACATTAACGTTGGCAAAAATGTTACCCAAGGAAAGCCTACTTGTAACTTCATACAACTCCAAATAAAAGTACAAAGTACTCGTCTAAATAATTGAGTATACAGTAAAATAAAAACAAAAATACTGACATTCAATCGAAATGGTGACTTCCGTTATTGTTATTTTAAAAATAGAGGATCAAAACAAAATTGACAAAAATCCTGACAGAAGGCCTCAGGGACGACCCAGTACACGCTGGAAAGACAATAATCTCTCGTCTAGCCAGAGAACCCTTGGGATCCCTCCGGAAGAGTTGGAAGACGTGGTTGCGGTTCGGGAAGTTTTCTCTACTGAAGCTACTACAGATAAACGATGGAAAAGGGATAGGTGGATTGCGGATATTCAGCAATATAGGGTGTTCCAAAAGTCTTGGGCACATTTGAAGTCCCCGTATCTCCTCAACTATGAATGGTAGTGAGATAAAAGTCGTGCCATTTTAAAGCTAATTACATTAAGTGTTTCGTAAGGCTATTGATTTTTACAATTCTTTTCAGACCCATTTATAGCGTTCACTCAACCAGAAAAGGCGTTTTGTGTGCTTGAATTTGCAAAAACTTAATCATGGACTGTTCAACGTGCATTTTGCAGAGCCACCAGAGAGGAAGTCAGCTCTGCCTGAGCTACGGCGGGAAGCTGGTGCCATACTGTGCGCTGTTGCATCACTTCCGTCATAATTTAATAAACTTAATGTATCACTCCGTTACACATAGTGATATGGCATGGTAAATTCATAACGGACCACTGCTTACGCTTTAAGCCAGTGGTCCCCAAACCTTTTCCCGTCAGGGCCACATAACCTTTCGCTTCTGTGATAGGGGTCCGGGGTCAGTTTGTAACAGAAAAAGTGTGACTGCTTGAGTACCTAAATGTGAATATTTATTGTTTTCCAGAAACCCACAAAAAAATCAATTATCATTTTCTGGATTTTTCACTGAACAAAAGTCAGAAAATACAAAAGACTGTTAATGAAATGAAATAAATAATAACTAAATAACCCTCCATGGGTTCTCCACAGAAAAAAAGCCATGAAATAAATGACTCAAATTCTGAAATAAATATGAATCAACTTTGCTCTGATGAAGTTTATGCATGACACCACAACCTTCATGACAGAATCCCAAGTCAATACTTTGCAGCACAGTGCTTGCTGGTGTATTAGGCAGTGAATTTGAAACCCCGTTCTTCCATCTCCCGGTTCATGCGTCGGATTAAACCCCCCGAGATGCGCCCACCATACTCGGAGCCTCGTCAGTTGTGTTGATGGCCAGTTTTGACCAGTCCAGGTCTAACTCTTCCATAGTTTGGTACACTCTGCCGAAAATATCCTCCCCTGTCGTCGTCCCTTTGAAACTTTGGAGGCTGCCAGCTCCTCGCACATCTCAAAGTTCGCGATGTCACGTTATAATATATGTGTTTATGAAAGACTTACTAATTAAAAGTTATTAATGGAAATAATTCAGATCTAAGGAACATTTTATTGCAAAAGCCCAGCTTTATTATCAAATACAAATCCACATAGATGAAAAATAAATCAAAATACTCTCTGGTATTGTTCAGAGGGGCCGAACCATATGCAGATGCGGGCCAGTCTGGCCCGCGGGCCGTAGTTTGGGGATGACTACAGTGTACCTCATGGGGAAAAAATAAATATAAAAAGACTCTATGACGTCACTAAAAGTACCATTCTCTGATGCAGATAAAGGCCACAAGATGAAAGAAATTGGAATGTAAACAATTTAGTGCCGGGACGAAATGGGCCCGGGCACCGAAGCTTGTGTCAAGTAATGGGAGGGGTGTTTCCACGAAGCTTGTATCTAGGCGCGCGTCATTTCGGCAAAACCCGAAAATGATGATGTGTGAAGCCTTGCTGGCCAGGAACGCATTTCTCTGCACCCCAGCTTCATCTGTGCCTTGAGAAATAATATTTTCTAAAGCTGGTGAAATATTGTCCAAAAAAGAAACTGCTTAAAGCCAGCCGCTGTGGGAAAGCTATTATTTCTAAATAAAAATGAATAACACATTAGGGGGTGTAGGGGGTCTGGATAGAGTCAGTATCTTTAGTGTCTGTAGCTGTGCTCCTTCGGGAGTAGATGGGCATCACAACCAACCAATTGGCTGCACAGCTTCATTGCTTCATGAGGCTTCATTTGGCATCGCTTCAAATTTTCACTTTAGATAACTACTATTGTTGAACAAAAACAATGTATAAAAATATGCGTTTTAATATGACTGTACAACACTTTACTTTTACCACGCTTTCCAAATTGTTTTAAAATACCTTTCTAAATTAAGATTTGAAATCTGAACAAATACATAGGTTGTTTTTTTTGTGTGTACTGAAGGCCGCCGTAGGTTGACAGCATAGTGACTATGTGATATGAGCAGGGGATCAAACGCAAAGCAAAGGTGCGTTTATTAAAATTTTATTCAGTTTTAGAACTGAAACGTCGGCGCTTTTCGTGACAACCAGCAAGAAGATTGGTTGTTGTGGCAACAAATGAAGACAAATGGGTTATCCTTGAATGTGTTGTCCTCTTGTATCTTTTGTGACAGTTAATACACCCAAGCTGTAGAGGGCGATAAACCGCATTCCTCTCGACAAAAAGTGGTCAAATTACATCCCGAAGAAAACATCTACGACGTCATCTCGCCGCACACTCTGACGTCGTTTGTCGCACTCAAACCTGACACTGGTAAGAATCACAGACGTTCAGAGATTAGTTTGGTCATTGATACGTTATAGTTTTACGAATACACTGGCTAAAATCTATCGCAAACCTTTAGGTGATATTTTCTCGCTGTAACGATTAAATTACTTCTGGGTACAGTAATAGCCAGCCAGCCTCTGACAGCTAGCAAAGTTTTCATTGAGAGTTTATCACTCTTATATTTGATCAAATGACTATTTAAATAAACACCCCAAAGGGGAGTTATTGACACACAAGGACAGCTGTTATGACAACCAAGATTCTACTACATGCTGAACTGTAGAGGTGTGAGTAAATTATTTACAGATATTTTAACTTGATTGTCGCATTTAGCCGTTTTTTCAAATCCTCAAGCTATATTTACGTCCATAAAATAAAGCAAGTCGGGGGTCTGACAATTATCTCGTTGTTGTTTTAATTCAGGTGTGATAACAATGGAGAATGGTGATGGAGGGAAGACATGTGAGCCAAAGGTGGTCCCTAAAACACAGCAGCTCTGTCGCTTCTTCTCTCAGGGAAGACGTTGTTACTTTGGGGCCAAGTGTAAATATTTACACACAAGAGGGGACTCAAGATATGTTCAGAAAGAAGCAATCACAACTCCTAACCAGGCCGATGTCACGTCCCTACCCCCTGTGGGCCTGGAAGGCGATGGTGACGTCCTCACCGCTAAGCCCAAGGCGTCCTCAGGAGCAGGACGCCATGCCTGCCGCTACTTTTTGTCTGGGCACTGCACGATGGAGGATAGGTGTCGCTTCTGGCATCCATCGCAGTTCCCCAAAGTGGGGGACCAAGCGGAATCAACAGAACAGATAGGCTTCATGCAAAGGAGAGCCCCTGCGCCTCGGCCTAACGTCCTCCAGGAGGTCAAACTGTGCGAGCTGACAAAGGACGTTGGCGCACAGCTACGGGAGACCGAGATCAAGCAGCTGAAGAGGCGTTTTCCCAAAGATCGTCTTATAATTCAAGAGCGAAGCGATGGCAAGTTTATGTATTACAGAGCCACTGTGGAAGCCACTGATCCAGACTGGGTAAATATTGACTTTTCTCCTCCTGTAACCTTACGAGGAATGAGGACAAGCACAATAGAAAGTGGTGGATTATTGTTTAATTTTGTCTTGACGGTAGCGTGCACTACTCATCTACAACCAGCAGAGGATCTGCTGATTCAATCTAAACTAGTTTGTATGATAAATTGACTTCCCCTGTCTCCACTTATCCAACTTTATGCTCTTTGCAGCCTTTTGATTTGAAAGAAATTGACATCATGGTGAGCTTTCCAGACACTTACCCACAAGAGGTAAAGACCGCAACTCTAATACTACTCAGCAATGATATGATGACATTGTCATCATGAAAAACCACGACCGTTTTCATTCCCTATAGATTTTCACCCTTGATATCCCATTGGATCAAGAGCTGCCTCTCGTGATGGGAAGGTATCGAAAGCAGCCTGTCAATTCCGGTCATATTTCAATGTTTTTGATTTATTGAAAGTTATGTTGTGCCTCTGTAGGCACGTGCAGCAAGCATCGCTAGAGTGGCTCCAGGCAAAGCACGCCACCAATCAGCTACTCGGAAAAGTGGAGCTGCTCTTCCGACCCTTTCTCCGATGGCTTGATCGCAGTTTGGAGAAGCTTTTTACGGAGGGAGCCCGGCAGGTGTGTTGTTGTACAAGTACTGTGGGAAGTTGAAAATAGATGCTTAAAATATGCTTCATTTGAAGTCATTTTCCATGATTGTTACTGCTCTATGTCCATCGATCCATCTCAGCAATTTGAAAGTTCTCTAAATAAATAATACTTAAAAAACAGGGAAAGATATCAAATCCTTATCGGCCGTAACACTTTTCTTACCTTAGGTTGCTATGTTTGGTATATTTTAACACACCGACTGTTAGCACTTCTTCTCATTAGAGGTACAGTAGGACATGAATAAGGGGCCAGTAGGCCTCAGCGCTTTTGCTACTCAGGTTGCTATCATGCTACATCTTAGCATTTGAGCAGACTTCCTATGAAACCTAATTGAATATTGGGCAAGATCTACAAGCCTTTATAAGATAACGTAACACTTCCCTTACTCATATTGCTATTGTGCTCATTAATTTATTTTATTGCTCAGCCAGACACTTTAACACTTTAATGTGTAAGTTCCAATATTGCTTCTCAAGCCCAAGGAAAAGACATTTGTTAAATGACTCTTTTGGCTAGCGTATGGACTTCAAGTTAGACATTTGTTCCCTCGAAAAGATTGCCTTTTGTATTGATGTTGCTCTTTTTATTGCAGTTGAAGAAGGACCTTGATTTAGAAAAAGCCGGGCTGCAGTTCATTCCCTACCAGGATCTGCAGGCAATTGTGTGTGAAAAATCAGACAACAATCACCCATCAGACACCAACTCCGATGCTGCGAACGGGGGAGCGCAGGCCGGCGACATCACGAGAAAGTCCGAAGATGACATGGCCCAAGGGGAAGGCTTAGGTTGTGGTGAAGCGCGGCGAGATGAGGACAAAGATGCCACTCAACTGGTAGAAAACATTAAGATCAGCGATGTCCGGCGAGGCACAGAAGTGAGGCTGCTCGGCCTGACGCTGGGAGAGAACACGGCTACCGTAGTGGGCCTCAACATCACCGTTTGTCTTCAGTGCAACAGGTATCTGTGAAGTTGTCATTCTTAGACAACGAAACAATCTAATGAGATCTGGCACAAGAGCTGTATTAATATCAGCTAAGAGAATAGACCTCTACCAAGTTTTGAGAATTAGTTCCAACTACTCTGTCTCACATCTGCCGGTCATGTGCAGGTGTAAAGTGACGGCAGACCTGACACTGAACGGGAAGGCGGCCTGCGTAGCTCAGTGCGAGAAGTGCAGTGCGAGAATCAGCGCAGCGTTCAGACCCTCCATGCTGCATCACTACAGTGACGTCTTGGGGTACCTGGACCTCCAAAACGCTGTTCCCACTGACCTGGTGCTTCAAGACTGCCACCTCATTGTGGGCTGCCTCAGCTGCTCCCAAGAGAGCTTTGTCCAGGTACACACTAACCCGACAGCAATGTCATCCATCCCATTACCGAAAACCCTCGATTGATCTTATCTTTTCAACATGTTTTTTATTAGAACCTTTGCTATGGTCAAATAAAGGAGGTTAGTTGTGAAAATTGCCATGGCAAGCTAAGTCTGTTGACTGAGAGCGCCAGATTCCAGTACATTCAGCCACGCAGCAACAAAACAGGTGAAAGCTCGCCTACGTTCTCCCCCAGTAGATTAGCCAAGATTTAAATTCTTATGCTGTACTTACAATACAACTGCAGTCTGACTATTGTGTACCCACACAGGGTGAAAAGCTGCATTTTACTTACAGTGGTACAACTGGACAGCTCATTTCTTCCACCATGTTTTGGAAGCAATCGTCGCTGACAGCTATTTTATGTCACACCAGATGCTGGTGTTACACTTCTAGTAATGATCTTAATGCAGATTTTGTGCCAAAGAGCATTAAGGCCAATCTGTTAAACTAAAAGGTTTCTGTTTCAGCGCTCATTATAACCTTTATTTTTTTTTCTACCTTATTTTAATCATACTGGAATTTCACCCAGAAATCAAATATCCCCAATTTTTGGTTATCAGTATATACCGGTATTTGTTTTGTCCTTGCTCTACCACTTCCTCTATTCTTTACAGTTATTTTTTTTTAACCAGTTGTGTTGGTTTTGCATGTATCTGATAATAGTTAAATTGGCCCCCGAGTTACTCATTTTCAATGTTTTATATTGTGGTTCGGAACTACACTGCGACAAATGAAGACATCTTGTGTTGTTTTTGCATGTGCAGGTTTAAGTGCTTCAACTGTTAATTTGAAGACTGTAAGAGATCCGGCTGTTCAAAAGGGCAAACCACTACCAGAAAAAGGAGCGTGCAAGCATTATAAGCAGAGCCATCGCTGGCTCAGGTATCATCCACACTCTTTCTGACATAAGAGAACATACCGTATTTTCCGCACTAAAAGGCGCACCTAAAAGTCTTCCATTTTCTTAAAAGCTCACAGCGGGACCCCAAAATGGCTCCCTGCTGGAGACATGCAATAGAACACGGAAATAGAATAGCGGCAACAGAGTTCAACGTTAACAAGTCAATATTATAACTTGCTGTTGGTTCAGTGAACTGTGTCGCTGCTTTGGGAGCTGATTTGGGAGCTGTTGTGGCTCTGAAAAAAGGAGAGCTGTGGTGTTGGTTTTTTAAAACGCACACTTTATTTATGGTTTTCAGTCTCAACAATTACAGGTACGTCTTTGTCGGTCTCCGTGCCTTCTCTTCTTCCGTTCGACTCGAGGCATTCATGACCGCCTCCGAAAAACGTAAATTAACGATTACTTCAATGAAACTACAAAAATTGAATATAATGCATCAAGCGAGAAAATCAAGCGAGGAAATCACAAAATAAATTCTATAGCCTCCCCTACAGAATTTATTTTGTGATTTCCTTGTTTGTTAATACACAACAAAGGAATAAATAACACTTCTGAGACAGTCCAGTCTCCTACATTTTACTGACATCTGATCCTTCTGTTTGCATTTGCTTGAGCGTCACTACATCTATTGGATGCATTGTAGATTGTGTCTTATAACCCAGTGCATCCAATATATGAAAAAACAAACAAACAAAATAGGCCGTTCATTGAAGGCGCGCCTTTTAGTGTGGAAAATACGGTATGTGTTCTCTCTTCGCATGGTGTCAAGGTTTCCGTGTTGCGGCCGAGCTTACCCTTGCGACGTATGCCACGACGAAGACCAGGACCACCCTATGGAGCTCGCCAACAGGATGATCTGTGGCTACTGCGCCAAAGAGCAGGTGAGCTTGGGTTGATGATGCCAGAACACCCAAAACTGTCTCCTGACTGCATTTGTTGTTGCAGCCTTACACCAACGGGAAGCCGTGCGTCAACTGTGGCAACATGATGACCAGAGGTGCGCACACCAGCCACTGGGAGGGAGGACTGGGCTGCAGGAGCAAAATGAAAATGTCAAGGTATTTTTCAATCACATTTTTCTGATTCAATCAACAATAGACTCATTTGTCTTTTTCTTGACAGAAACGATCGACATAAGTACGCCAACACCAACAAGACCATTTCGAAGAAGGCCAGTGAAAAGATGTAGCTAGATTTGTTACTTTGTGAACAAGCAAAACGGAACATAAACAAATTAAATGAGTTTCTAATTCCCTCCAATAAATCATGTTGTAATGATGACTCGGCGTGACAGTGATCAACTGTGTTTTGTCAACTTTTCTGAACTTTAATAACTTGTTTCATACAATTTCAGTGGGTCATCTCAATTTTTTTAACGTGGAGTTACATTTTTCACAATTTCACCTTAAAGAATTGACAGATAAAATGCTCTATAAAATGCATTTATTTTATTCAACAGGTTTGTGAAAAAAAAGTTTGCTCTTTCAAAAAGAAACAACCTATAAAATACAAATGTAAAAATTGTATATATTTTGCAGCACATCAGCGAGTTGTGCTATTGAATAGTTAATCTTTTTGGCTCGAGTGTGTTGACACTAAAGCCCTGTGAGCCAAACTCCACACTCAAAAGGATTTTCCAGGCGCGTGCATCCAGAAACGGCAGCAGTACGTCAATATGTTCAACATCAGCGAGGTGCTTCTGTGTCCTCTCAGCTATAACCGTTCCGATCATCTCCTCCAGCCTCTCTGGAACAATCTGCTTGTTCACCACCGGCATCTCATTTCGTCTCCTCTATTCCCGGTCCTGCTCGCTTTTTCCAGCTACGTCATTTTCAGCACACCTTTTGCAGTTATGGACCTGCTGGGAGAAAGAGTGCCTTTGTTTCACAAGTTCAAGATCCAGCCAGGAAAGCATCCCACCTTCAGAATGATGGCAAGGAGTTTCCGGATGAGTCTTTTTAATCACGTTTTCTTTGTCCTGCCGAGTGTGGTGATCAGCATGTTCATCTTACCTCTGCCAGCATTGCCTCAGGAAGCTCCGGCGCTCCGAGAGGTTTTTGTGGACGGCTTGGCTCTTCTTCTCCTCTTTGACACCCAATACTACATATGGCACGTTGTACACCACAAACATGTGCAGTTGTACCACTACATCCACGCCATTCACCATGAATACTCGGCTCCCTTCTCCTGGTCCACTGAGCAGCTCAGCATCCCAGAACTGATGACGGTTGGACTCTGGAGCAACCAGGACCCCATTCTGCTTAAGTGTCACCCGCTCACCACTTGGTGCATCACGGTGCTTAGTATCTGGATGTCTGTGGAGGATCACATTGGCTATGACCTACTGTGGGGCCTCAATCGCCTCGTGCCCTTCGGTTTGTTGGGAGGAGCGCCTGCTCATGACATGCACCATCAGAGACCTACCAGAAACTATGCTCCCTTTTTTAGTCACTGGGACAGAATTTTTGGGACCGCTGTCCCACTCAGGAAAAAACAATGACATGTAAATATGTTGTGTTGTACAGTACAGTATAAGCAATTGTGGGGTTTACTGCACATACACAGTGTGTGTGTGTGTATAATTAAAACGGAATGCAGTGAATATTAAACATTGCACAAAGTGCATTATGATAATTCATTGCAGCAATTTCTGGTTGGTGCAATTTGGTCACCAGGTGGCAGTATAATAGTTATGCAGACAATGTAGCATTCCACTCGACCACTGCTAGTGACTCAATAATATTAGTCATCTTTTTGGGGAGGTTAAAGAATGCTTGTGAGTATTGTTGTATCGCAGCATATGTGGTCTAATCTAATATATGCTTTAAACATAACACTGACACATAATGTAGATGCTTTTCGTTAGCCCTTCTCCAGCGTTTTACATTACATGTTAACATTAATTTAGCGACCTTTGTGACAAGGTCAAGAGGTTGCTTTAAAATACACATGCAATTCTCTTTTTTGTGTATGGTTTGACAGTAAACTTTGATATCAGTAGCATTCAACAGCTTGAAGCATTTTTTTTTTTTTTAAAAGACTGTTCATTATGTCAAACAGCCCCTCAAAGCAAAAAAGTGCTGGATGGGACACAAGGCACCACTTTAATATGTTCCCCCACATATTGCTCATTTACAGAAACTCCACAAGATGGCTTTAACGCACTGTCTAATCGAAACGTAGCGGTAGTTCTCCAACAGACAATGCTTATTATTATCAGTCTTTAATGAATGATCAAAGAATTAGAAACCTTGCACAATTATGCACCTTTTTGTATGTCAAATACTCTGTTCCTATTATTACGAATTAGAAGTCATCGCTATTAGCTTCTGATTGCTTAATGTGCATTTATAACAAACGTAAGCCGTCATCGTTAAATGTTTTTTGCTGACTCACACTTCATTCCAGTGGGAGGGTGGGGGGATTCCGGTCATTAACATGTGAGCATGCAATCTCTTTTTCCTCATGATGTTACATAAGTCCACATCTTTACAAGCGAATAAGTCATTCATATTATCCTAACAATGGGTGGGAGGGGTGTACGTTTCAGAAGGTTGTGTACGGGTCAAGCACACCGTTGGAAAGAATTAAGGACATTGTGTTCGTGCTGAAGGGAGCTTTCGTTGGACCAAATGTTCATGACTAACTTGTGGAATTCAGTGAAAGAACACCAAGCAGCAAATCAAAAAGTTCCTCGTAAATAACGCTTAGTCAACGTTTCCGATTTAAAAACACTTCAATTTTAATTGGTGGCATATATCCATCAAAGGAGACTCTTATTTAAATACTGTACAAACATGTTGGAAATCTGACCCGTGTTCTCTGTCGGGTGCATCTTGCTGTAGCTGATGAACTGGCGCCGGAATTTACGCAGCTCTGCCATGTTGACGGTTCTGGTCAGCTCGATGTTTAACATCTGGTTAAGGACTTGCAGATTGAGGAATGACATTGCCGACTGAAAAGTCGCAGTCAAAATCAGCCACAAAGTACATCAAGTCATTCAATATATGAAAGGCCTCGGTTTTAAATCAAACGTAATCGCGAGATTTTGTGTTTTCTAGCTGCCAATCAAAACCACTAAATTGTAATTTGCTCGATACACGGCTCATCTTGTTATTTCTGCAGAGAGCTTTAGCTGTGATCCTTTAATTGATTTCATTCATGGAGCCTTCAGACAAGGCAGCTAATCGCCAACACCGTCTCTACCATGGGAGGCGGAGCTTGATGTGTCAGCAAAATGCTATTTATGTGGCCTACCTGCACACAAACTATAGAGCTCCTGACATGTTTATGTGAGTTATTTAGAAAAAAGGATATTTTCTCTGTCGCTCCTGGAACTGAAATGCTGTCTCCAGGAACACTTGTCTTCTGTGCATTGAAAATCGCCTAAAAAAGGGAGGAAAGTACATTCATTCATTGGCAATGACACTATAAATTAAGTGAGTAACAAAAAATATTCTTCAGTGGCAGTAATTGGTTGGATTTCTGTTGAAATATATCAATGTCCCCAGCAGTGAATGAGCGGGGTTCCCAAATGGCGACCATTGGCCCTCTCCCCTCTCATCACGAACATTATTCAAACTTCCCTCTCTACCGGCAATGTACCCTCCCATCTCAAAACTGCTGCTGTCACTCCCATTCTAAAGAAACCTGGCTCTGATCCCTCCGACCTGAACAACTTCCGTCCCATATCAAACCTCCCCTTCATTTCCAAACTTCTAGAAAAACCAGTGGCTGCCCAACGTCACACCCATCTCTCCTCCAATAACCTCTACGAAAAATTTCAATCTGGCTTCCGTCCCCTCCATAGTACTGAAACTGCCCTCCTCAAAATATCCAATGACCTTCTTCTCTCTGCTGATTCCGGTTCACTTGCCATCCTCCTTCTGCTTGACCTTAGTGCAGCCTTTGACACCATCTCTCACTCCATCCTCCTTGACAGACTCTCCTCCATTGGCATCACCAGCACCCCCCTCTCCTGGTTCCGTTCCTATCTTTCTGACCGCACCCAGTTCATCCAGCTCAAATGTTTTAGATCTCACCCTTCTCCTCTCACTTCAGGTGTTCCTCAGGGTTCTGTTCTTGGCCCCTTGCTGTTTCTAATCTATCTTCTCCCCCTTGGTAATATCTTCAGGAAACATTACATCCACTTTCATTGCTACGCGGATGACACCCAGCTCTACATCTGTACCAAACCAAACGCCATACTTCCACCATCCTCCCTAACCAACTGTCTGCAGGAATTAAAGTCATGGTTCACCTCAAACTTCCTCAAACTGAACAGCAATAAAACTGAACTCCTCCTCGTTGGCACTAAATCCACCCTAAACAAAATAAACAATTTCTCCATTCCCTTTGACAGCTCCTCCATCTCCCCCTCCCCTCAGGTCAAGAGTCTGGGTGTCATCCTTGATAGCACCCTCTCCTTCACCTCACATATCAACAATATCACTCGTTCTGCATATTATCATCTGAGAAACATTCACCGGCTCCGCTCTTCTCTCACCCCTCACTCTACTGCTATACTTGTTCACACCCTCGTCACCTCCCGACTTGATTATTGTAACTCCCTCCTGCTCGGTCTCCCTCAGAAAACCCTCCATAAGCTTCAGCTGGTCCAAAATTCAGCCGCTCGCATTATCACGCTCACACCATCCATAAACCATATTACACCTGTCCTCCAACATCTCCACTGGCTCCCCATTATACACCGCATTCAATATAAAATCCTGCTCCTCACATTCAAAGCCATCCATAACCTTGCCCCTCCATACCTGTCTGACCTCATCCATATTCCTACACCTGTCCGCTCTCTTCGCTCTTCCTCCTCTCTCCTCCTCACTGTCCCCCCTGCTCGCCTCGTCACCATGGGAAACAGAGCCTTCAGTCGCTCTGCTCCCCAGCTCTGGAACACACTCCCCGCTGACCTTCGTAACACAGACTCATTAAATCATTTCAAATCCAGCCTCAAAACACATCTGTTCAGAAAAGCTTATTCACTCCGACCATAAATCTATTGTCTTTATTTTGTTTTATTTTATTTATTCCATTTGATGTTGTTTTTAACATTGTATTTGTGTTTTTTAACTGCTTGTTCTAAGGTGTCCTTGAGTTCTGAGAAAGGCGCCCACAAATAAAATGTATTATTATTATTATTATTATTGGGCCAAATTTGAGTATTTCACCGCTCCTCCGTGATCAAAGTCAGCAACGTTTTCTCCGGTGGCTATGAAAAATTACCCTGAGCGATTACCCTACGGTGTGAGGTGCGTCAATCGTAACTCTTGCACAACAATCTGCTCAGACGATGATCAAAAATGTTGTACCTGTTCAGTGTTTACGATCACAAGTCCTTATGTGTGTGGTCACCCCCAATTTAGACCATCACATGGATTCTGAAAGCAGAAAATCTAAAACGTACCATTAACACATCCTGTGTGGTCTTGTCTAACTCGTACAGGAAGTTTGCAGATGAGAGTGGTTGCTGCAGAGACACAGAAAATTTTACTGCGCTTATATCAATTGAAAAAAACAGTATAAGTGACAGCGTAGAAATCCAATTCCAATGAAGTTGGGACGTTGGTTTAACTCAACTCATCTCAAATGCATTTATAGAGCACTTTAAAACAACCATCGCTGTTTGTAAAGTGCTGTAAATAAAAAGAATACAATACTTGGATAGCAACATGTTTCTCAAAAACCTGTATGTACCTTTAAGCATTAATGGTGCCTTCACAGATGTGTCAGTTACCCATGCCATTTGGAATTGGAATTGTTAAAAAAAAAAAAAAAGGGAAGGTCTCATTCACAGATAAATATCTTTCCTTTTTTTTCTTCTCATTCTTAACGTGAGGCTTACACTTTGAGTGGACTGGTTGGGTGGCGGTGCTTTCCTTTTGAAGAGCGCGTCAGTGATGGCTTCAAATGGTAACGTGTCATCTTGGAGGATGTTGAAAAGTGGACTGTCCCAGCGGTTTCTGGAGTCTGGCGCTTCAAACCGCAGAATTAATGCATCCAAGCTGCAGATAACAGGACAAATGTGAATATATTTGTAATGCTTCTACTTGTAAGACTTTTGAGACGTGTGTATGTTGTTTATGCAAATGTCTTTGTTTACATGTCCTGTGTGTACTGCTCCTCTGCATCTCTGCTGGTGTTCCACGCTGAGCTCACTTCATCTGATGTTAAACAATACACCTTAAAAGAATATTTTTTACATCATCTTGCACTGTTCTTTGATTTTCAAATTGGCATTGTGTAAAATTTACACTGTAAATGTACTTACCAGGCAGTGTGGTGTCTGTGCATGTTTAATGAGACAAAAAAGCTCATAGCGGTAGCCTGCAATGTATTTAAGTGGAAAGGTTTTCATAGGTAAGGTCAATAATGTGTAGGGACGGGAAATTTATTGTTTTTATGAACTGATTCAAGTTCATTTGTCTTTTTTTTTTTGCCATTTTAAGTACATTATCGTCCAGGCGTGTTATTGTATTGACTACATTACCTTTAATGTAGTTTAAGGAATCCAAAATAACAATGTCATCCTTGTTGACTTTCCTGAACAACAACAGCACACGCATTAAAAAGGCCAGAGACAATCAAAGCAAAAAAATTAAGTATTTCTCTGGAGCACCTACCTCTCCACGTCTGCTTTCATTTCAGCTCGGACCTGTTTTTCCTTTTGAGAATCTGCAACACACAACCACGCTTATTTTGTGCAAACAAATGCCTTTGTATTAGATTTTGAAGACACTTTCACGAGTGTCTATTGTCTCTCCCTTTCTCTTTTAAGACAAACAAGAAATAAATGTAGGAATACAAAACTAGAATAATAATAACACTAACCACAAACATAATAATTAATAATAATCATCACCATCATTGTAAAAGTAAATTGTTTTGGTGCAGTGGAAAACACATTTCGTGCTCAACAAGATATGTAGTTGTAGTAATTTTATTGCCTTATTTAATTACGTGAGATTATCCAAATGACTTTTTTAGGGGATTATTTTTAATTTACACGATTAGAAATATTTTTGAACATTATCAGTAGGGCTTTTTTGTATTTTTCTTGGGGGGCATTCCGGCACGTAATGAAGTGCCTGTCGAGGACGCACAGTGACTTTCTCCAAAATAGCATCAATTCACTCGTTTCCCTGGCTATATAAACAGCATCATGCGGTGCAGCGAATACAAATACCTCACATAATTTCCACAAACATTTCTTTACACGACTACGTAAATGCCTGAAAGAAGCTATATTATATTGCATCTACTTGTGAAACATGATTCTTGTGGCCGATGAATGTTAGAGCGGCTAGCTTTACACTTGCCTGCATACACGGCGTTCTTCTCAGCGGCCAGGGGTGAGTCTCCCACAATGTGAACCTTTCTCGTGTTTTGTTCAAAATAACCTTTTAATTCCTCCGCTCTCCGCGTTTTACCACTGCACGGATAACCACACATAACTATTAAAGGCATGATTTGGGATTTTGTGGTTGAAATAGCCACACGAAGCAGTGCTGTGGAGTGTCATATTTCAACTATGACCCGGATGTGATACAACTGTTTTGACTTGACCGTTAGGGGTGCTAAAGAAAAATCCGGATAAAATAAATACTGTCCTCTCACTATAAGGCCAGTCAAATAAAGTGGTTATCATTTGAAATAATTACAATTGTAATGAATTAGGCGAATATGTTACTTATCAGATTGAATTAAATGGCGAAATGAAATTATACGGAACCTATTGATTTCATTAAAGATACGTACTACTCACATTATCACAATGTATTCAATACAATTACTTTGGCGTAAAACTTAAAAAAGGAACGAACAATATTATAATGTCGAATTCATTACACCGACTCAGTCATATTTTAAAACATTTAAAGTTTGTACAAAAGCACAGTTAAAATAAACATGAACTTCTTAAAATAACGAATTAAATTGAATTACACTGTGCACTATAATATAAATTAATTGTCCATCCATCCATAAATTTTCTGAGGCGCTTATCCTCACAAGGTTCGCAGGACATGCTGGAGCCTATCCCAGCTGTCTTCGGGCAGTAGGCGGGGGACACTCACACCTCGGGACAATTAGTGCTGCATTAATTAACCTCCCATGCATGTTTTTGGAATGTGTGAGGAAACCAGAGTACCCGGAGAAAATCCACGCAGGCACGGGCGATTTGCCTTTCAGTCTTAAATTGTTATTCAATTAAAATGTCTTTGCGTCTGCCCCCCAGGCTGGAGGCAAGCAGTTATAGTGGGAAAGGATGGTTTTAATATAGGATGCCTAGTACAAAAGCTGCATCAAATATTCCATGTTTCCTATAATGATCAAATAGTGCTCATGACAATTTTAACATTTTAATTCCTAGTGAGCCCTCAAAAAAAAGTCATGACATCAATATAATTAAATGCACAAATTCTTTATTCAGGGTGAACATAACAGTAAGGCACATGGGCCACTGCATGCTGAATAGATGTCATAGCTTAAGCAAGGCTCTTATGGCAGGTATACAAGTCGTCACTGTACAGGGTATCAAAAGTATTTTAAAAAATTCCTTCAATGGGCACAAAAGGACAAATCATGCATGTCAGACTGAGCAGCCACAAGCTGCCTTTAAGGATGCATAAAGTATAACTCATGTAGCACTTACATAACAAGTCAATATGACTTAACAGGGCCAATATGGTTCCCCAAATCAATTTATAAAATTTAATATTATGGGATAATACAGTTTCTGCATTGCACTGAGATTAACTGCGATTCCACTGCACATTGAACCATCACTGCCATTTACCATGGAGGTAGTTACCGTCACATTTCCAACACAAAACAGTCACAGCAAAGGCATCCCTCACTTGCCTCCTTTCAGATTTTTTGCTAGTCACAAGACACTAGGTCTAATCTTGACTCACGTACCTTGATTTTTGACATTACAGAATTGACATGCCCCCAAAAGGCATTTTGAGGTATTTTGAGTACTGCTAAACCTCACATTCAACAACTTTCCCTGCTTCCCCTTTCCAAGCTTTCACAAAAACAAAAAAAAAAGCATATAATGTTCACATAGTGAAACATAGTTCTTATTCCGCAACCCAACTTCTGCAAGGCTTTAGCATCAGTCGATGGTCATTAGTACTGCTTTTAAATGAAGAGTGCATGAAGAGTGCCTGGAATGCCATTCAGAAGACATTTGGTGGCATTAATGCTAAGATTTGCGGTCCATTACAAAAGTGAAAAAAAACCAACAAGCACAAGCTTATCTCTCCATGATGTTATTGGTTTGTACCAAAACTATAATCCCAATTTTGTAACTCCCTTATCATGGTGGATGAAATATTTGTTTAAAAAAACAAAAAGAGACTGCTTTAGCGGTAATATGAGTACCACAGGCAGGCATAATAGCCAGTATGCAAAGGTCAATAAAAATCTATGAAACCAGGTTTATCAGTTGCCATCTATAACTGTGTGTGTGTGTGTAAAAATACTATTTTCTTTAAACTGTTGTTTTAATGTGCTGCAGTGGCTCTGTCAAAGGCATGATCATGTTTAGCATCAAGTGGTGTGTGGTAGTTCCAGACGGAAAGCAGCTTGGGAGATGTATGGACATTGACGTCACTGTCCTGATGTCTGAGTGAGATTTGAATGAGAGACCTGGTCTGTCTGCAAGGGCTCTGCTTTGGGAAAACTGTCCGTCACCGCCACCACCTTTTCCTCCTCTGCAAGATTTTTAACCTTGTGAACGATGACCTGGTGTCTGCTGAGGGACAGTGGCGATGTGAAGCACAGGCCGCAGTGAAGGCACTGGGGAGTGTTTTGGGTGGTTTTATGCGTCGCAATGTGCTCCTGGAACTGGATGTTGTCGTCCGTGATGAATCCGCACTTGGAGCAGCGGAACTGCATTTTTAGACGCTTGGTTGAAGGAGCCTGTTTGGAAATTGCCACGCCCCGACCCTCCTCCTTGCCTGCGGTGGCCGGTCCAGAATCCTGCGCTCAAAAAAAGGTCTCAATATGATGACCAGTGATATTCACACCAACAGTTATTGTGAAAGAAATGTTACCTTGCCCAAAACATTTTTGCATTCCTGCATGGAGGTTTTTGGCATTTGGCCAAGGTCAGGATTTTTGATTCCATGCATCAGACTGATGTGGTTCTTCATCATCACACTGCTGGTAAATGTCGTCTTTCTGTCTGTGCAATACCTTAAGACAGTCCATTTAGATGGTTAGCCTCAACAGGGTCAAATATAACAGAAGCTCCTGGCAAAGAAAGTCTTTCTAAAGTCATACTAATTCAGGGAAAAAGAAGCCTCAAATGTTTTTCCCCTTTTTTGTCGAGAACATTGTTCTAAAATACAAACAAATCAACCAGTGTCCGGGAATACGCCTTGTGTCCAAGAAAAATGTGGTCATCTTTACACTGATCTTACCAACAAATGTACATTTTCTTCTTGCCATCGTGGTCACCGCGAATGTGTCTTCTTAGGCTCGTTGTGGAGTTGAACGACTGCTCGCACTGTCGGCAGGGGTAGCGCTTTAATGACTGAGGACAGTAAACATTGAGTAACATTAAAATGTCAGACGTGAACAATTAATTTGTTTGTACTGCTTGTACTACGGAGGCTGGTGAAGAAATCCGTTAATCACATACTGTATCTGTTTTAGTTAATTTGAGTTAATATTAACTTGCCGCAAAACTGTAAATGTGACGTGTTTGACCAATAAGATTAGATAATGCTTTTACAGCGCTCTAACGGGGAAATGATGCTCACTATTTACTTTTACACCTCATAAAAACAAAAAAAAACACACAGGAAACTGTTGAAACTTTTTATAACCACGCAAGCAAGGTCATAGATCATCAATGTATACTGCATCTCAATTTTCTTGCATCAAAATGAATCCAAAAATCACGCTATGTTACCCACCTAAATCACCTAAATATTTTTGTTCGACGTTTTTTTTGCACTATAAAAGCTAGTCAGAATTTAGAGTTGTGCTGCAACAAGCCAGGCTGCACCAAGGTCAAACGCATGAGATGGAGAGTAATAATATGCGGGCAAGAAGAGGCGGAGAAGGCCCCCAGAAATAGTGTTTTTCCCCACAGACCAGATAAATGATAAGCCTGTGAGTATTTTTGTGTTACTGCTTAAGTGTGTGGTTCATAGCTGTGGTAACACCTATGCCAATTTCAATTAGCTTGCTATGGCATTCCACATCATATGTTACCCATTGAGCTACTGAGAATTTATATAAGAAATGTGTTTTAAGTTTGTGAGAGGGTTAAAATTATTTCAATATTGCAGCTTTTCACCTGGAACATGCCAACTGTAAAATAGCATTTATGTTCTCATGTATTCTCAGCCACAAATGTGGAAGCTCATCGAGCCATGATAGCTTGTGGGGAAAATTCATTGCATCTATTATTCAATGAAATGTCATTAAAACTGAGGAAGAGACAATTTTGTGTGTATGTGTGCTCAGAGAAAAAAGTGTGCATACAAAAAGCAAATGAATGTAAATAGTTCCTCACCTTTCCGTGCTTGGACTTCAGGTGGGAAACATAGAGGTCTCGCTCAGGGAAACACTGGAGACATTCCCCACACGTCCAGCCGGACGACCTCACTCGTGGGTTGCTGTCCTTCTCTGACATTTTTCGGGGCGCCTCCGTGCATTTTACCAGGGCATTGATGGGACTGGCCTCCCGGTGCACACCACTATTGTTAGTTTGTGTACTGTTCACCTCTGTCTCTGGTCTCGCCTCTCCTCCATGTACACTCTGAAACAGAAAATACAAACACATGGCATATTGTCACATAACACAAAACATAGTGTAATGAAGTCGTAATTAAGTAATGATTTCAAAAACGGTAAGTAGTTCAGGGAATGTGAATGCAATACCCAAAATGTACTCATTTTACTTCAACTGCAGAAACAATGAACATTTTGGTTTTGTTTTATCATTTTTCAAGGCTTCAAATGTCCACCCGCATTCCATTCCAAAAAGCATTCCTCCCAGCATTATTTCACACTCACAAAGACAGTAACTTGGGTGAAATAATCAAGGTTTACCTTAAAATGCTGCATCAATGGCTGCTTTTGAGAAAAGACAGAGTTGCATTCTGGACACTTAAACACGCAACACAGACGCATGTTGGCGTCCTGATGAAAATGCTGAAAGAGTAACCACTTCTTCTGGAAAATGTCACCACATGAGCATTTGAAGGTGAACCTGTGAAACAAGCAGATCTTTAGTTCAGAGGAACCGGAAAAGGACACAAAAGTGATGTGGCCATGAGGGTGAAACTTACTGAGGAGGGGTTTTGCTAGCACTATGTTTTTTCTTTAAATGAGCTTCATAGCTGACTGAAGTTTTGAAGGCCACGGGGCAGGCGGAGCATTTGTGGAGAACCTGGCAGTGTTTCTCCTCAATGTGTGACTTTTGTCCTAGAAGGGTCTTGAAAACCACTTCGCAGTGAAGACATCTGCAGGGAAAGAACATCAGTGTGAAAATGAGGTCAGGGTGGAGCCAGCAGCTCCAAATAGCACTTGATTTTGGTCCAAAACATTCTCAAGAGAAACCTCCTACAGTGAAACTCCTCTACAACGAAACCTACATGGGCGAAAATACCCCCATGGTGAAAAAATCTTCATGCATTAACACCATTCCCACTTTCCTGCCCCGCATACAACAACAACAAAAACCCTGTTGCATTATATGAAATCTTTTTCTCTGCTCTTACCTCGTGAGCTTCACTACAACTAAGTCTAATCCAACAGCGACCTCTACTGCTTCGTTCGGAAAAGGCAACAGCAACCACCACACTGGTTTACACATGCGCAGTAGTCCAGGAAGTATTTATTGTTAGTTTCAGACGCAGAGAGAACGTTGCATTGCTAACATGGCTACAAAAGGACCTTTGGATGTCAAGCAGCTAAGACAAGAAGAGCTCTGACGCTGGAAGAGAGGGTAAAAGTGATCAAAATGAAAGCTGGAGGAAGCAAAATAAAAGACATTATCCAAGAAATTGATGTAAGTGAAAGTGAATGCTGATCGTACATTTTGCAATTTCTTTCCCTTTTTTTCTTCCTACACCGACTATATGAAGTGTCAAATAAGTGTATGCTCATACTTATGCACTATTGGAATAAAAATAAAGAGTACACATACGTTTGTGTGTGCGTGTACATCTGAGATCAAATTTGCTACAGTGAAAAACCCCCTGTTGATTTCGCTGTAGAGGAGTTTCACTGTATTTCTAGAATGGCCCGGATCTAAATCAAATCGAAAATGTGTACCATAGCTATTTGGGGAAAACTAATTGCGATGTCCCGTCCAACCTCCTTCACTGGTTTTCCAAAGAGTCTCAATTATTTAAATTAATCAATGCCTTGACTGGGACACAAGCACTCAGCTCACGCTAACTTACTTGTACCAGGCTTTGCGTGCATAGTGGAGACAGTTTTCCCTGACATGCTTCTGAATGTCAGCAGAATGACCCATGGCGCCACACTCGGGGCAGCAATAAGGGGGCTTGAGTGTGTGAATGCGTTGGTGGGCTTTCAAGCTGCACCTGTTGGGTAGCAACATGGAGCAAACCTTGCAAATCTGTTGAAGAGATGACAGGGGTGGGGGGAGAGCATATGACATATGAAAAATTCAGTGTATGGATGGGTCCAGTAAAAATACATTTCATTTGAGAACGGGCTAACGCGAACAGGCAGTAAATGAAGAAATAAATAAATCTGAACATACATGAGTGGAGGCTCTACATTGAATGAAAATCAAATACAAAGAGCGGTTTTAAGGCGGTACTAACACATACTATTTTGAGGTTACAAACACCACGCAAGTCATTAGTTTGCCCAGGGCTAAAGAAAATGGCAGAGGAAAACACGCCGGTAAAGCAGCACTTTTTCTTGTTTTGTTTTTTTTAATTTTATGTGGCCTGGAATGTTTTTTTTTTTTCCATTTACTGTAATCATGACTTTACTACTGTGTTAGAATGGGTTAACCATGGATTACAGCACATTCAGAGTTGTGGACAAATTCAGGTTCTGTCTCCAGTGTAGGAATGAAACGCCGTCATATAGCAAGGACCCATTGTAAGTTTACGGTAATTCGGGAGAATTTATTTAGATACTTAGGCATAGCCATTTATCGACATGTCCATGATTGACTATGGGAAAAAACTAATGATTAATTTCTTGCTATTTTAACAATATTTTTCATTGGAGACTTGATGTTAATAGTTTGAATGCGAGTTTTGATGCGTTTTACAAAGTAGAATAACGCTGGCCGGTGGAGTTGTGCCATTGTGATCATGAGCTGTACAATTAATCCAACTCAAATCAACATTACAATGTAGTAGAATGCAGTTTTCAAATCGTAAAGGCCGCAATTTTGAAAACCCTGCTTCAGTTATTTTATTTATTGATAGTGTCCAGGTAACTTCAGTATTTCAAACGTGCTGTCCCCATGGTTACATATTGTTTCAAGAAAAACACTGCTACAACATCAGATGTGCTTGCATGACTGCTGTAATCTAATTTGACTGACTAATCATCACACAACACTTGTTTGGTAAAACTGTGTGAAACTGTCATAGTCAATGCGAAAAAGATTCAAAGTTCAGTAAGTTACACTCTAAGCAGACCTTAACTTTTCATAGGTGATCATGCTGTCTTCTTTTCACCTCAGTCGAGATGAGACTAAACCAAGAGCACCTCTCCACTTTGCCTCAATTACGTCAAGACACCATTACGCAACAATATTTCCCACAAAATCGACAAAGTTAATGATCAGTAAATCAAATCCATCCCAGCTAAATAAACAAACAATCCTGTCTGAAAATGTGCTAAATTTGTTGATCCTCAATCAATTACATGGGATTCATTAGCCTTAAAGTTATCATATTGCAAAAAGAGTCTACCCACCAATCCTTTCTTATCGTCTGAAAAAGACTGATAATGGCCAGTGAGTGCTCGGTGGTCCGACATTTGCTTGTTGCACTCCAAGCACCACAATCTGCGGTGGGTGACGTCGTCTGGATAGAGAGGCATGACTGGCTGACTTTTAAGTGAGCGAGATGGTGTGACGCGAGAGTCCGTTTTGAGTGGCTCTGTACTGAGAGGCACGAACATGTTCGCCTCGGCGATGGGTTTCATGTGGAGCTGCGTGCACTGCATCACCGCTCCATTTTTCTTGTGCTCCCTGGCGTGCGCTAGCAGGGCACACTTGTTGAAGAACACCATGGTCTTGGCGCAGTGCGTGCATCCCACCTCAATGTGGACGCTCCTCCGGCTGGAATGGAACGCAAGGCTACGCTCTACCCCGAACGAGTCCCCGCACTCGAGACAGCGGTAGCCTTGCGCCGGGAGGCGGATGTCGCTTTCAGGTGGGGGATTCAGGTCGGGCACGTATGTCGGCACAGGGTTGGCGTTGTTCAGAAGACGGTTGAGGGTGATGGCTGCCGTGTTAGGGACAGATGTTTGTGGCCAAGTTTTGATCTGATGCACCAATGGGACGGTGCTGCACACAGTTGAGGAAAGCGTGTGCTGGCTGGATTGATGCAAGGCGGAGCGGGCGGTCACCGAGGCGGCGACGCTGTGAGGGACGAGGTTCAAACTGGCAAGGTGTGCTGCTTTGGGTAGGAAGCTAGAGCTTCCTGTATGTCCTTTACTAGCAGATATTCTCTTTGGCCTATGTGCCCGAGGTGCAGCTGATCTTCGGACGGGTAAATTCTGGAACACTGTCGGAGTACTGGGGGTTTCTTCCGATTTGCTGGGCAAGACCTTTGGTGAATACGCTCCATCCTCACTCAACAAACTCTGGGATGGCGAAGACTCGTAGGCTGAGTGGACGTCGTCTGTTTCGGAATCAGGCAGCACGCTGGTAACGGTGCGCTTCACCTGCCCAGTGGTGGTTTTGATGGTCTTTATTCGGACTTTGGGTATGACAGGGGGCGAGCCTCCGGCCTTGCCGCTGCTGTCACTACAGATGCTCACTGGGCTGTCGGGTGGCTTCATGAGTCGCTTCACCGCTTCCAGTGGGCTCATGGGACTACGAGGGGATATGGGCACCTTCATGCAGTCGCTGTTCATTGCTTGAGACTCTCTGGGACTCCTTGTTTGCTCGCTGGGTTCCTTTCTAGCATTGAGAGCAACTAGGGCCTCAAGGCAAGATGGTACTTTAGAAGTGTAAGGCTTGATTTGTGAAAACGAGTCAGGGCCATCCACAGAGGTTCCCAAATTGCAGGTTGTCTCACTTAAGGTCTTGTTACTGCATAGACGAGGAAGGCCACTGTGTGCTCTTGTCATTTTATTACTGACACTGGTGTCAGGTGGCTCCTCATTTCTTCCACCCGACGACTCATTGTTCTCCCGAAACTCATTGAAAATACTAAGTTCCGTCTTTTGTGGCTTGTCTGCTGCTGAGGGTTCCTTCAAATTGGATTCTTCGGGGAACCGTGATCTCTCTTGCTTGGAATGCACAATTTGTCTCCTTATTAAACTGTCTTCATGCTCAGGACTGGAAATAGGACTTGAGTGAACATGTGATTGGGAGAAAAGCGGCGTTGCATCAGGTTTGTGTTGAATAGGTGCCTTTCCAAGAAATTCACTTGAAAATTCCCCATTCAGAGCAGAGATAAAAGACTTACTGAATACATTGTTTGCCGTCTCGCCAGATCTTAGTCCATTAAATCCATTTTTCAAAGCTGATCCTGAGTGGAGCCCATTACCAAAACCGTCCAATGGCTCCAGGTGATGCGTGTTTTTTACAATCACACTCACAGCAGGAATATCCACAACAGGGATTGTGTGATTACTCAGTAAACTGTCACTGGCGGATACTTCCGAGTGTTTTAGATGCCCATGATCATTGCCCTCCTGGATGGGCTCTTTGGCATCCAACCCTGTGGCATCTGGGATGTCAAAGGCAGCCAGAAGATCATCAAAATCCGGGGTTTTCATGTCGCCCATGTCTGCACAGATTCATAAACCTGCACAGGGCACAAATGATTGCAATGAATCCTGCACACCAACTAAAGCGGCGCACAGCATGTCAAAGTTTAACTGCCGTTAACTGGGAGATTTCTTTTTAAATTCGAGTAACATTAACTTCCTATCTCGCTAACTAGCTAAACTGAACGATTCCTGAACTCCTGTGTATTCCGTGGCCACAAAAATATATTGACATTGTATACAGTCCACTCCTTCCAAATTGTTGGTAGTTACTACACTGGAAGAATGTCAATACGAATCACACGTTCAATGTTCGGACGTTATCAGAAAAGCTAACCTAGCCGCGTCGCTACAATACGGAGGGTAACAAACGCATTGGCACGAGCTAGCCGCGTAAAACACATCGAGCGACCGATGGGGCAGCTTACCATTTGACCCGGTTATCCGAAATAATTCTATAAACTACTGGGACGCCCTTTTGTAGTCTTGCATTTGGACAACGTTAGGCAACGTGTGCTACGTTTTTGCGAAGCTAAGTAGCTAGCCTAGCAACAACTAGCACTTCTTTTTTCCCCATAAGTTTGTCTTTTTCCCAGAGGTTGGTCTCGCAGGCGAGAGGCGGCGACATTGCTTGCGCGCAGTACTGTACTGTCGTCCGCGCATTTCCTTCATGACCAACATTAAAATAAAGTAACGGTGAGCACTTAAAGTTCAACAAAAACGAGACAGAGGCTTTATACCTCAAACGTATACTCAGTATTTATTTGGCCATCAACATTTCCCAAAAGAAGTACGGAAAAGATTAAACTAAAATTGGATCAGATTAATTAGTTCATGAATAAAAGTAACAAATGAACACGTTACATCAACACATTCCCTTTAATAAAAAAATTTAAAATGTTTTTAAAGATTAGATGCAATTGTGTTGGACTAAAAAGTTAAACACAACTGATCGGTACACCAGGCTGTGATTCTTTTGCTTATTACCACGGCTGGACTGGCTCTCTGGCGTACATGGGCAGATGCCTTCTGGGCTGGCGTCGTTTGGGGGCAATGCAGTGCTACCCATCCACCCATCCATCCATTATCTGAACTGCTTTATCCTCATGAGCAGGGGTGTCAACCTCATTTCACATTGTGGGCCACATACGGCCTCGGTAGATGTCAAGTGTGCCGGACCATTAAAAATTATACAATACTCTGCTATAAATAACGACAATAATGTATTTCCTTTGTTTTGGTCTAAAGAAGCACAAGAACACTAGGAAAATGTTGAAATTTAATGAACATATCTTTTACAAAACATTTCATGAAGCACCTAAGATTTCCTTAGACAAATGTGCAATTTACTTTTATTATTCACATATATGCATTGCAACTGATCCCACTGACTGTACAAAGGCACAAAACCTTAACAAGTAATTGGTATTGAAAAATATAGTAATGCACTTGTAAGATTAAACGAGATTTATAAAGAAAGGAATTTTTAAACTATTTACACGAGCATATGAAATCTACATGTAATCCATGCCTACACTGTCACATTGGTGGCGGTGGACCCCAAAAATCAGGCAGGAGAGAGGAGCAGGGTGAACTTGACGAATTGTATTGAAATACAGAAACTAAATCCAGAACAAACAAAGTCACAAAAACAAAAACAATCCAAAGTAGCAAACAAAACCATGACTGAAGCAAAAACTATCACTAAACGAAACAAGACCGGAACAAACATGACAAACAAACCTGACAGTAGCACAAGGCAACAATGACCTGACACTGAGTGGTCGGGCATCAAGTCTTTTAAAGTGGCACTAATTACACAATGACCAACAGGTGTGCAGCTGCAGGCACAGCCTCACAGTACCACCTGTTGGTCACAAACAGATCCATGACATACACCTTACAAACTAAGGAGAGTGCTATTAAATGTGTAAAGAATAAAGTATTCACATGTCCTTGATAGCGTCTGCTATGTTGGGTCTGTCTCAGTGACAGACTGAGGCTGCTGTTGTCTTCTTCTCTGATCTAAACAATGTTGTCTTTTATTCTGATCAAAACAGTGTGTTCCCCTAGCGGATATTTTATGAATTGCACCTTATTAAAAATATCCCTTCCGTGTCTTTTATGCATTTTTCACTTTTAAATTATCCTGCGGGCCTGATCAAACCTCCTTGCGGGCCGTATGTTTGACACCACTGCTCATGAGTGTTGTATCCCAGCTGTCTTCAGGCAGTAGCGAGGTACACCCTGAAATAGTTGCCAGCCAGTCAGGGATCCCACAGGTCCTTAAAGTTAATAAAAATCCATAAAAAAAGAAGTTGTAAAATGATGTTCTTAATTGTCCTTCATTTTCAGGGAAAGCTTCCAAAATCAATAAAAATCCTTAAAAAAACTATTTTCATTCGGAAATAAATTTTATATTTTCTAAATTAAAATTTTTCTTAGTGTACTTTATTTGAGAATGAATTCAAGTTGTTTTCATTTTCTTACCTGCAATAATGTATATAGGAGGAAACTTGAGTACTGTACCCGGGGAAAACCCACACTGGGACAGGGAGAACATCCATCCATCCATCCATTTTCCGAACCGCTTTATCCTCACTAGGGTCGCGGGGGGTGCCGGAGCCTATCCCAGCTGTCTTCGGGCAGTAGGCAGGGGACACCCTGAATTGGTTGCCAGCCAATCGCAGGGCACACAGAGACGAACAACCATCCACGCTCACACTCATACCTAGGGACAATTTAGAGTGCACAATCAGCCTGCCATGCATGTTTTTGGAACGTGGGAGGAAACCGGAGCACCCGGAGAAAACCCACACAGGCCCGGGGAGAACATGCAAACTCCACACAGGGAGGCCGGAGCTGGATTTGAACCCGGTACCTCAGCACTGTGAAGCCGACGTGCTAACCACTGGACTACCGGGCCGCCCCAGGGAGAACATGTAAAATGATAAAGAGTTCCACTTTTTAATTGAACTACCAATATAAATTCCATGACATTGTCATTTATTGAGATTTACCTGAACACGAATGAATGTGAATGAGTGCCTCATGCTAATTATGTAGTTGTTTTTAGTACGTAGAATCATTTTCAATTCCATTGCTAAAACAATCCTAACTGAGATGCAGTGTATAAAAAGTCAACAAATTCTGAATAAAAACACATCCCCATAGCAAACAGATCACTTGTTGATTTTTTTTTTTTTTCAAATACTGTACAGTACAGTACTTGAAAGTATGGATGCGGTGTCATGGTGACCTGGTGGTTAGTATGTAGCGACGCGAGCACGCACACACGTTCAACCAATCAGCGCTGCCGCAAAGGACATTACAGATCAAAGAGCTTTGATCTCTTTCAACAGCTCAGCTAGTTTAGCCACGACGAACAGCTAAGCTAGTGGAGTTGAGACGACACCACGCTCGAGGTCGGATGGACACGCTCTCTCTCTCCAGTCATCTGTATGTTTCTCTTCTTTTCTTTCTCTATCCAAATATATATTTTTTTCTACAAACAATAGCTGTCCTGTCCACGTCTTTTTTTGTCCACCGGCGTTTAGCCAATGTATTTATAAAGAGACCAAAACCTCTTTAAGTACATTGGCCTCACAGTTCTGAGGTTTAAAATGTTTACTCTAACGTTGAAAAAAAATACACATCAGGTTCATTTAATCAATTGTCCCTTGGTGTCAATGTTAATGTACCCGTACCCTGTGATTTTGAATGGCGACCAGTCCGGTATGTACTCTTGCCCAAACTCCAGCACATCTGGTGAGGATAAACGTTAAAAAAAATGGGTTGTTGAAAAATCTGGATTATTTGATGCAAAATATTTAGCGGTAATTGGGTCAACAAATTGTACTTCAAATGGAAACCAAGTCAAAAACCTTCCTTGCAATAATATGCTCCACGTGTGCCAATTAATGGCAGTACTGTATTCTGATCATTTTTGGGTTGGTGGAATAAGAATAGAGCAGTCTTTCTCACCCAATGCCTCCCGTTCTCAAGGCGGTTGACGTTTTATACAGCAGTGCCTCCTGCTGTTGACTAAAATTGTTTTCTGACTTGGTCACGTGATGTTTGCAACGTAAGCACAATCGACCTCAATTTCAGCCTAAATCAAAGAAAATGTCTGACTTCACACACACTTTCCAACCATTCTAAGGTCAAGGTTAGACTTATCGTAGTATGCGGTGAGCAATTTACACCAGGGACGGGCAGTTTAAATGATGGGGCTGGCGGGGAGCAAGATATTTCATCAGCGCTACTAGGTGGAAATAATGGCCCCCCCATTATTTCCACATTTCCTTCCTAACAAGATATGACAAAAATGGCATTTTAAATATGGTCAATATACTTGTCGGCCCTCAGTGTATAATTGGCCCCCCTAGAGATCCTTTAGAAAAGTGCTCATAAACCTCCAATATTCATTTTGCACACAACTGTAAACAGTTGTAGGTTTTGATGGTTAGCAAATCCTTCCATTCATCCATTTTCTAATCTGCTAATCCTCACGATGGTCGCGGCCATGGTGGACCTGATCCCAGCTGTCTTCTGGCAGTAGGCTGGTAAACTCTGAACTGGTTGCCAGCCAATAGCAGGGCACACATAGACAAACAACCATTTGCACTCACGCTCACACCTAGGGACAATTTTAAGTGTTCCATTCGCCTGCCACGCATGTTTTTGGAATGGGTGAGAAAACCGGATTACCAGTCATGCATTGTGCCACCGGTTAACACATTATGATTGCATAACAATGTCATTTTTATACATATAATGCCCCACTTACAGCCATATTGTGAACCATGACTGTACAGTACTGTATATCGTCACAGTGATTATTTTCATTGAATTCTGGACCATGGACCAGCACCGTTTTACAAGAGGCCATATATTGTTTTGACTGCTACATGATGACATTTGCAGGAAGGAGATGACCAAAGTTCAGTCATTAAAAGCAGTCATGTTTCATCCTCGTAGGAAATATCAGTCCAGACTGCACTCTTTTACTTCTAATGGAGGAGATTAATGAGGTTGATATCTGGTTACACAGGTCAATGTTCTCATTATACTATAAACACTTGGAAGACACTTAACCTCCCAACACAAATGAGGGAATTTTACCTCTCTTGCCAATTGTACTTTTCATGCCCCCCCCCTTTTTTAATTTTGTCATGTTACAAGTGTATGTCATGTCAGAGATTGATTTATTCTTAAAATCAAATATATGTACACCCCACTGTCACATTGCACGTCAAGGTATTTCATTTTCGAAACCAAGAAGAATATGTACACAATATAATTGCAAAAATAATTACTATCATCCTGTAATGAAGTTGAAAAACATAAAACCATTGACTAAATGTTTAAAAAAAAACAAAAGTATATTTTTTATGCTTGACCATATTTTTATTCTTTTGCTCTTTTTATTTTACAGTATATGGAGACATTTGACCTGTCAAAATGAAAGCATAATATTTCTGCTGAATGTAAACTAGACTTTGGGGGCTTTTAAAAAAAAAAAAACTTTTTGCAAGTTTCTTTCCCTTTAACCCTCCTGTTACGTTGTAGGTGACATTGATTTGTTTTGATAATCAATGAGAATATTTGAAAATGTCAAACATAAAAATCTAAATTACCACCATCATCACATTCCTGTAGATTCTCATTATTTATTTGCAACAGCCTTAATATGTGTGTGTGTGTGTGTGTGTGTTTCTCCATTTCATCTTTTAATCATACTATTGTTGGGGGAAGAGTGGCCTCCTCTCCCCCGCGTGTTCGTTGAATTTCGGACGAAGAGAATGTTGGTACTTCAATCAGAGGCTGGAATCGATGAACAGTTCCTTCGAAGCTTTTAATAACGGAATATTCCGGGCACCCGCGGTTACAGACAATGGCTGCGCGTCACGAGTATAACTAAATGTGAGCAGAATACAGACTTCACTATATATCTTTAATCATGGCGGCACGGTGGTCGAATTGTTAGCGCGTCCACCTCACATTGCAGAGGTTCATGGTTCGATTCTGGATCCGGCCTTCCTTTGTGGTGTTTGCATGTTCTCCTCGCACCTGCGTGGGTTTTCTCTGGGTACTCTGGTTTCCTCCCACATTCCCAAATCATGCATGGCAGGTTAATGGAAGACTCTAAATTGTTTCTCAGTGTGATTGTGAGTGCGAATGGTTGTTTGTGTGCCCTATGATTGGCTGGCAACCAACACCAAGCATGTTTCATGATGTTTGTGTTGTACACTACACTGAACGTAATTTGCTAAATGTATGTTTCACGGATGCACAATTTTGATACATTCACCTGTTGTGACATAGTTGTTGCTTTGAACTCACTCAAAGGTCTTTGCCTGTGTTTATATCCAGGTTCGAGGAAAGTACTTGAATAGGAGGTCCATCAAAGCTAGCTGTTTATGACCTCATCCACGCCTTTGTTCTGTCCCTCAAGGGCTGCGAGTAGTTTGTGCGTCTCTCAGTTAATGATAAGATGTTTCGTGGTGGGTAGGCTATATTTCCCCGCAGTGAATTGGACAGCGCAGCATTTGGCAACCGAGTTGAGGAGCACACACAATGAGTAAGCCATTAGCTTTTGCTTTTTCTTCCACTTGTTTGTTTCACACTCATCTCTTGGCCTTTTCTTTATCCACATTTTAAAGTGACCCTATATTTTTATTTTGTATTACATTTTTTTGGGAGCAAGATTTCATCACACGATGGGCTTGCGAATGCAACTTGGTTTGTCGTCATGATTGTTCAAGCTTGCACCAAACGGAAGGTTGCTTGTGTTTTGCAGAGGACAAAAACAATTGTGAACTCAAGAATGGAAGCTTGGCTAATGAAAACGGAAACGTGGCCAATGGAAATGGAGTGTACAACCATGCGTTTGAAATTGAGGTATGTGATATTGTTTGTTTTTGAGAGGAAGTAACATGTTTTCTTATCATTTAACAAAGTGTACTCAGCAGGACATCACGGTCGATATGAGCAACACCAAAGATCAAACGGAGCGGTCTAGAGAGGGACTGGGATATTATCTAAGGTTTGTCTGGTTCATTTCGGTGCACCACATCTCCTTTGCCCCACACGTCATAAACATACAGTCCAGTACACTGAAAAAAATAATGTTGTGCTGCATCTACTCATTTTTATTTCGTCAGGTGGTTGCACAAAATAACATCTGAATCCATATATACTTTTTAAGTATACTACACATCAACTTAAAATTGTATGAAGATGATTTTATGATGTGACAAATGCTTGCCGAAATAAATTTGGGTAAATTCATCCACCATTTTTTTTTAGTGGATAATCTGTTTGAATACATTTCGATGCACTACTCAAAACAAGTTAATGATGTTCACCTTCTGGCTGAGATTTCAGGATGAATCTTAAATACACAATCGCATTGACACGTGAATGTAATTTGATCTTCTCTAAACCTTTGAATGTTAACTATTTCAGTTCACTGAGAATATTTTGGAGGGACGTTTTTCATGCTGAAATTCCAAGTCATGTTTACTTGCATAGTATCAGTAAAAAAAAGTCAGTAGATCGGTTTTATTAAGTCAATATCGCTCCCATTTTTTTCCAGTGTACCTTTTGCATAACTTTCTGTTTGCTAATAAGAAACTGACACAAAAGGTTTTTTCAAGTCAATATTACTCTTTTTCAGGACATTTTTGTGACTCCCCTCGTCTCTATGTAGCTCTGTTACAACCTGCTGATGACACTATGTGACCCTTGAAGCCTCAGGTGTCAAACTCCGGTCCTTCAGGGCCACTATCCTGCATGTATTGGACGTATCCCTCCCCCAACACACCTGCTTCAAATGATCACCTTATCAGCAAGCACTGCAGCACCCTGATAACAATCCCGATCTCTCACGAGCCAGAGTTTGACACCTGTGCTCTATACTCAGTCGTATAAGAAAAGCATATCATATTATAACGCAGTTCAGCTTTGTCCTGAAATTTCACTCCAAAATAAAAAATCCCAAACTTTTTATGAGTAGTGCATGTGTGCCTAAAGTTGAATCGCCTGTATTAAATAATAAAGTAATTCAAGAAAGTGGTCAATGAACACGCAACAGAGGCTTAATCTGTTTTCTTGTGTTCTTTAGCCAAATAGTCAAGCCAATTAACGCCGCCGAGGATTACTTGAAAAATCACTCCAAAGTCTTCAAGTCTGTTTTGCTGGGCATACTCGGAACAGGTACTGTAATAAACAGTGGTTCTCAAAACTTTTACACCAACACCTCGAATCAGTGACCTAAAGTGAGTTGTCAGCAGTTCCTCATGAAACTCCAATGTCTGAGTTTTGTGTGTGTGTGTGTGTGTGTGTGTGTGTCCCATAGGTTATTTGGCATACTTCATCGCAGCCTGTGTTTTGGATTTTGAGCGGGCCACTGCCCTGGTGGTCCTCACCGGTTTGGTTTTTGTGTCCAAGTCCTATGACCTTATCAAGAAGTACAAGGGAAAGAGCATCAGTCGGTGTTTTCGACCTGTTGTACGTCTTTTCAAATCCAACTTAAGATGGCTCAAATGGTGAGTGGATGTTCTGATCGCTGGGCTGCCCTCACAGTGGGCTCCAATTGACGAAACATTGTGTATTTCAGGGTCTTCATCGTGATTGTAGTGGTTCTACTGGCGCTGTGGCTCGTGCTTGACACGAGCCAGCGTCCCGAGCAGCTTATTTCCTTTGGGGGGGTGTGCATGTTCATCCTGCTTACGTACCTCTGCTCGGCCCACAGGACAGCAGTGAGTTATTATTTCTGTCTTGATTATATTGATAATTACCATAGCGACCATTTCGAAATTTGCCTTATCTCAACACTTATCTCTCATGTGTTTTGCTGAGACTTTGGATATCGCTCGGTGTTGTGCATGCATCATCCCGAGGGTTTCGCAGAGTTGCTTCCAATGGCGTTTTATGGCGGCTTCCTGACAGATAGCGTGACACCACCTTTGTGATAAAGAAGTGTGATGTTGTCTGTTCACTTTTAGGTGTCTTGGAGGCCTGTGTTTTGGGGCCTCGGGTTGCAGTTTTGCATCGGACTTTTTGTCATCAGAACCGAGCCTGGACTCATTGCTTTCAAGTGGCTCGGACAACAAGTGCAGGTGCATTGAGTTTTACACGCTTTCATTGATTCTCCCTCTCGTGGTAAATAGCACTGTCCAAGTACAATTCAGTTATATTTAGCTTTTCGAATAACATATAGGCGGCCCGGTGGTCCAGTGAATAGCGCGTCGACCTCACAGTGCAGAGGTCGTGGGTTCGATTCCAGCTCAGACCTTCCTATGTGGAGTTTGCCTGTTCTCTCCTTCGTGGGTTTTATCCGGGTCCTCCGGTTTCCTCCCACATTCCAAAAACATGCATGGCAGGCTGATTGAACACTCCAAATTGTCCCTTGGTGTGAGTGTGAGCACATTTGGTTGTTCGTCTTTGTGTGCCCTGTGATTGGCTGACAACCGGTTCAGGGTGTCCCCTGCCCACTGCCCGAAGACAGCTGGGATAGGCTGTCTTCGGGCACTCCCCGTGACCCTAGTGAGGTTAAATGAATGAATAAAATATACCTTTTAAGACTGTTTTAAGGTTAAGAAGGTTGAGACCAAAGATGGCACAGCAACAATGTAGACAGAAAATGCAATACTCATTGGCATATATTTTTTTATCCTTGATGAAAAATGACTAACATTACTTCAGTTTACTGATTGCCAAGATTTGAATGTTTTTCTACATGACTGCACATTATTGCTGCGAGGTAGGCGAGTCATGCAGAGCAGAATGTCCAGTTTGCCGAAAATATACTGTAGTTCAGACTTTTCATGGTACCAATACTCACAACTTTATATTTGGCATGTGCCGTGCTAAGACAATAATATTTGGTAAACAGCATTCCTCCATGATGGGTTCAACTCCCTGTTATTTAACCAATACAGGCCTGATCCTATACATCTCATAAGCTTGTTTAACAGTCTGAATCATGAGCTAATCTCTAAGGCTGCTTTATTATGCTGTTCAACCTTATGTTTAGGTCATGTGAGGGTTCTCATGCGGATTATTGTTCTGATAATAATTTGTTTGAGGGCTGAGTTGCGCACACTATCTTTACTGAGTTGCTGTAATGCGTCCTGTGAGTCACAACTGGAAATGATCAATCCTGGGGTTCAAACGCCACTGGTGATTACCATCATAAAATGTTTGTTTTGTCCATTTTAGATTTTCCTGGACTACACCAAAGCAGGATCTTCATTTGTTTTCGGAGATTTGGTCAACGGGATCTTTGCCTTCCAAGTCAGTGGCCCTACAAAAGATGCAATTTGATGACTTGTACACATGGACAAGATCGCATGCATGCAGATGATAATAGGCGATATTAACATGTGTCTCTGCCGGCGTCTTCCTCAGGCAATGCCTATCGTTGTGTTCTTCAGCAGTGTAATGTCGGTGCTTTACTTTCTGGGGTTAATGCAGTGGCTCATCCTGAAGGTAAACATTTACCTCCTATCTCACAGGCCAGGAAGGGCTACATGCTGAATCACTTACGCAGGACTTCTAACCACATGTTGTTTTTTTTGTGTTTTTGTTTTTTTGCCCACACAGATATCATGGATTATGCAGATAACAATGGGAACCTCTCCCACAGAAACTTTGAGTGTAGCAGGCAATATATTTATTGGCCAGGTAATTTACGAGCATGTTCTGTGATTTTACAACATTGTTTTTTTGTTTCCGTTTTCTTTTAACAGTTATTCACCCAGATTGTTCTTTCCTTTTTTTGTGCATCAGACAGAGGCGCCACTGCTCATTCGGCCCTATTTAAAGGACATGACGAAATCTGAGATCCATGCTGTTATGACTGGAGGATTTGCCACAATTGCAGGCAGCGTCATGGGAGCATTCATCTCATTTGGGGTAACAAGACATATCATTTTTAAAAATGCAAATAATGTGTGCCTTATTTTATCATGTAAAAAAAGCCTTTAGCAAAAGTGAAATGGTGAAAAACAGTTTGATTCTATTTCCGCATTTTAGTCCTACGTAGTTCTCGGTCTTTGCACACGTTTTCGGCATTCATGGATAATGTTTGTTTTTTTAATCTCTGAATTTCCACTTTGTCTTTAAATTTACATTGGTCAGCACAAATGCTTCTGGAGGCCCAAATGGGCAGATTTGATTGAAATGGCAACACACAGAGACTGAAATCTGATTGGGCAAAAACATCAAACATCCTCACATTGCTGGATGGCCAAAACAGACAAAAATGAAGAAAAAAAGCAAAAGCAAAAAATCAGCTATTTAAGTGAATTCTTCATGATTTTATGTTGCAGATCGATGCATCCTCCTTAATATCAGCCTCGGTCATGGCTGCTCCCTGTGCACTTGCCTTCTCCAAGCTGTCCTTCCCAGAGACAGAGGAGAGCCCCTTTAAACCAGAGGAGACTGTCAAAGTGGCTTGTGGGTGCGTTTCGATCATGCGGTTCGGTACTGTTTGCCTGTTGGTTTGTGCTCCTTCACATTGCTGAATGCTCTAGAGAGGAGCGGAACATTCTGGAGGCAGCCAGCAGCGGAGCGTCAGCCTCCATCAGTTTGGTTGCCAACATTGCAGTGAATCTCATTGCCTTTCTCGCCATTCTTGCCTTTATCAACGAGGCTTTGAGCTGGCTCGGAGGCATGGTAGGATACCCCGATGTCACCTTTCAGGTATGCCGTTGTAAGATGGAGAAACGCTGATCCACCGCCCGCTATGTCATTGTCATTGTCAAAATCTTTCTCTGTTCCAGTTACTGTGCTCGTACATTTTCATGCCGCTGGCCTTCATGATGGGAGTGCCGTTTGAGGAGAGTTTTACCGTCGCCGAGCTGATTGGCAGCAAACTGTTCCTCAATGAATTTGTGGCCTATGAGAAATTATCCAAATTGAAGAGCAACAGACTCAACGGAGTGGATGCAGTAATTGGCGGGGAAAGACAGTGGATTTCAGTGAGTACATGTGGCAGTTCTCCACACATACAAGCGTGCGCACACATTGAAAAGAATGTCATTATATGAAAAAGACTTCCGTTTGACACAGATTAGGTACGACTTATCTCAAGGCTCCAATGTCGTTTTCAAAAACCAATTGCTCTGGACCAGGGGTGCCCATTACGTCGATCGTGATCGACCAGTAGATCAGGGACTGGTCCCAAATCGATCTGAAGGGTGTAGAGGAAAAAAACCAAACCAAAATAACATTTGAGTCACTGTGCATGTTAGTAATATATTTTTTGTGTTAATGCACACTGCACCCTAATCATTCTATCAGTCTCACTTTCACAAAAAGTATTTTCAAAATAAAATAAAATAAAGCAGGTCATTTTTAACCTACAGTGGCGTGTGACTGCGTCACCGGAAGTTGTTAGCGCTCAGCAGTCTGCAGTTGCAGCTTGTGATCAGAATTTTTGCGCTACATGTTTTATCGTTATCATTATTCTCATTCAGAGTTTGTTTTGTACAACCACCGAGGGAACGGGCAAAAAATGGGAGTCTGGAGGGCCGAGAGAAACATTTTAAAACGGTACGCGTGAGCTACGATCGTTAACAGGCTACAAAAGTGCGGCGCATGCCTCAGCGTCAGGCTGTTGCTCATCATGGCATACGTGTGTACGTGCGTGCGTATGTGCGCGTGCCCAGGAACGGGTCGATCCCGGGAGGTTGGTTGATTGAGAAGTAGATCTTCGGTCAAAAAAGTTTGGGCACCCCTGCTCTAGACTGAAGTATCACGAGACAATGGTTTGAACACCAATTGTTTGTTTTCTTTTGGGTGTACTGTATTTCCAGTATGGATGTGCATCTCTCCAATAAAAGACAATACAATACAATACATCCTGATTTATATAGCGCTTTCACAACAGCTGTAGCTGTAACAAAGCGCCTAACAAAACAATTAACATCAAGTAAAATAATAAAAACAACACATAACATAAAACAATTTGATATGTATTGTGATACAGGGCGTGTGATACGATATGCACTATATAAATCTAGCTAGCTAGCTATCTATATAGCTATCTATATAGCTAGCTAGCTAAATTGCTTGCTAATTCGCTCTCTCTCTCTCTCTCTCTCTCTCTCTCTCTCTTTGTCTGTTCTTTTAATACAAATGTCTTATTCTTTCAGGTCCGATCCGAAATCATCTCCACCTATTCTCTCTGTGGCTTTGCCAATTTCAGCTCCCTTGGCATCATGATTGGTGGCCTAGGTGAGTAGTATCCCATCATCCTTTGTCCCTGTTTTTTTTTTTTAATCATGCACCAACAATCTGTCACAGTACTGATGTTTGACACAGAACATTTTCTCTTATCAAAGCCTCTATATGCCCATCTAGAAGAACCGATGTCTCGGCTCTGGTGTTGCGAGCCTTGATCACAGGCACGTGCGTCTCGCTTGTCAATGCTTGCATCGCAGGTAGGTTGCGCTTACATTTCGGCTTCTTTAGAAATCATCCTTGTGCGCTTTGCTCTTACCTTTTTTACATCCTCTCAGGGATCCTATTCGTTCCCCCGTTCGACTGTGTGAAGTTGTTCAGTGAATCTGATTTCAACGGCACAGACGTAAACGTGCAGACCTGCTGCATGGACCTGTTTGGAAGGTAGGAAGGATTTTAGATCCAAGAATATACAGTTAAGGCCCAAATGAAGTGGCCATTCCTTTTTGGGGGGAAACCCCCAGAGTTAATTATTTTTTGATGAATTGCCTTTTAGTTGGAAACGACATAAACATTGGTTTTGTTGTGCAACAATGTAATTTTTAATGTTTAGAAATTGACTCATTTCATGACAATCATGAAGAAATCAATCGACAACATTCCTGAGAAGTAAATGAATATGTGGAGATGCTGGTGGCCAGTGCCGTGGGCCTGCCCTAGGGGTTAGCACGTACGCCTCACCGTTTTGAGTTTCTGGGTTTAAATCTCAATTCAATTGTGCATTTCTGGGAACATAAGTGTGAATGTTTGTCAACAGTTTGTGTGGCCTAAGATTGACTAAACATGCTGCTGTCCGTTGATTGGTCGGATTGTTAGTCCATCATAAATTTATATATATACACACACATATATATATATATATATATATATATATATATATATGTGTGTGTGTGTGCCTGTGTGTGGAGTGAATCTATAGGATATATAATTAGTTTTGCTTTTTGAATTGAAAGAGTGAAATATAAAAAAAATTCTATGATGCTCCAATTTATTATGATTATCTATGTTGTGTATCTTGTTTATGTCTGGTCATGAAGACTATAATATAATCAAGTAGTTCAATTCAAAATATGAAGATGTACCCTTAGATGACAGACCCTGCAATTAATTGTGGTAAGGTGTCTATTCGGGTGACCAAGTACTGACTTGTCATGTAACTTTTTTTCCAGTGCTGTCAACAACGGGAGCATCTCATTCGAGGGCTCATGGAGCACGGTTAAAAACGCCACTGTGTATCTGGCCAAATGCTGTCGGTGCTGCGGTGTCGCTCAGGCGGAACTTTGTTTGTAACGGAGTACTTTATGTATATCCTTGTATTGTAGTTAGGTTCCATCGTCTGTACAAATTTAAAAGCTGCTGGGAAAAGAAAATATTTTCCTAAGTTTATCTTCTGGAATTCAATTTGAGACTTTAATCAACATGACTAAGTCTTTTAAGGCACTTAACACTTTTTTCAGCGTTCTAGTTTTTACATACTGGTACATATAGTTAATGTAAAAAGTCTACACAGCCCAAATTCAAATTCCAGGTTTTTGTGATGTAACAAAATGAGACTGAGGTAATGCATACGTAACAGTTTCCAATGTATGTTTGGGAGATTTCTTATAGTCCAATGAAAGCAAGATTGTCCATCATTCCAAAGGGTATGTTTGGCACAAACACAACACTGCTCATCACTAAAAGAACACCGAAGTGGGCCTGAGGCAAGGTGGAGGGAATGATGAACAATTTTAAGTAGTTTGTGAGAGCACAAAACCCTCAGGCTTCTGTTAGAAAGGAAAAATAAAGGTAAGGAAAAGCCTAAAAGAGCACCCCAGGTTTATTTGGTGTTACTCAGAGGCACTTGAAATGGTGGCGGTTGTGTGCTGAATCCCATTTAACATGAATTTGAAAGTGCTTGGTTAATTCTGAACAGAGACACGTCACAGTTAGAACAGTGTGTGCACACTTGTGCAACCACGTCTTCAGTATTACAAAAATAAATCTGTAGATTTTTGACATTCACTTTACATCTTTATATATACAGCATATATATGTATATATATATATACTGTATATATATATATATACTGTATATATATATATACTGTATATATATATATACTGTATATATCTAATCTATATATATATCTAATCTATACATATATATATACTGTATATATCTAATCTATATATATATCTAATCTATATATATATATATATAGGCACTAACATTGACGCACATTCATACGAGAAAAACAACTACAGTTACAAAGATTTAGATTTTTTTTTCAAGTGTATTGCATACATACTGTAATATGTTTTAAGATGGATGTACAGTATTAACTGTCATGTATTATATTGTAAATGAATTAAGAAGTTGAATTTTACAGCTTGTTAAATGTTAAAAGAAAAACACCTCCGGTAACCTTTACGCATCAGCTGTTGGATGAATGTAAATAGCCAAAAATCCAATTCATACATTTTTAATGGATTATTATGTATAGGGATGCACCGATTGAAAAAAAAATCAATAAACACCCTTGTATATTGAAATATGAATCTTGAATGAATGAATGCATGCTTTATTGTCATTACACGTTTGTGCAACTAAATTTCACTTAACAGGCACGCTCTGCATGAACAACAATGACGAACATGGGATACAGTGCAAAGGGCCTGTCGGTACTCGCTGTGTGAAGCGCCCCGAGATCTTTCAAATATGAATCTTACTCAAAAACCGAAGTTTTAGATTTTTATTAAAAATAGAAAATATATCAGTTTGACATGGTGTGACATTTTATAAACATACATTTGTACTGTCTCGCTTTCACTTGCTCCGATACACTTTAGAGCCAATTGCATTTTGTCCTTTTGTCACCACACTCTAAAGTACTGTAAATGTTTCACGTCCATCTGATGCTTATCTTCTGTTTTTTTTTTCTTCCCATGCAAATGATAGTGACATCTTTATTTTTTTTTCAAGCCACCTGCTGACTCCCCGTTGATCATTCCATTGCACACATTCCTGATGCATCCATGCCAGTTCTGTTCGGAATTTTAATTAACTAATTAACTGAGACAAGATATAATGGCTTTCAGCTTAAAAGAAAAAAACCCCAAATATTCTAATTGTGTATGTAGGTTGTACTCGAACTTCACATAAAGGGTGAAATCCTGAATGTGCTCTTTTCTTTTCGCTACTTTGTCCAATGTGTCCATGGGTCGGCTGCTGATAACAGCGTGGTGCTGAATCAGCAGCTTTTGGGTTCCAGCTGCCAATGTGTTGTTCTGCGTAGCAATAAGCTGCACCGTGACATGGTTAAAATGACAGAACTCATAACGTAAATGTGATTGTTGCTTTAAGCAAGCAAACAGCAGAAACAGAATTCATGGAACATAACTTATTATTTCTGTGCACACAAATCCACTCACTTGGCATAACATTAGATATACAGTACCTGCACCTGAGAATTACAATCACTGATTTGTTTTATCCACTGTGTGTGTGTGTGTGTGTGTGTGTGTGTGCGCGCGCATGTGTGTGTGTGCATATGTGCCTAATGAAGTGTCTCCTTTATGACTTTTTATTAAGCTGAATGGAACAGCGCAAGCTCAGATTTGCAGTGTATTTTATTTGCAAGTTGTGCTAAAAATAAAAAGGATGCCCATGCGTACAGACTTTGCGACACAGATGAACATGCGTGTTGTGCAACTTTCGTCGCCAAACGTTTAAAACAAAAAGGTTTCTCTCTCGCTCTCTCTCTTCGTATATATTGGAACACCTCTTCAAGAAATTGTCATTTCTGCCACGTCAAGTACCGCTGAGAGTCCACTCGTGGAGCTGATAAGACTCTGAGGGACATGTATGTCATAATTCAGTAGTGTAACATCAACTCTAATGTGGCCTTGTGCGGAAGAGAAGCACATACATCACTTCTGCACAATTTTAAATTGTAGTCACATTTGTAGTGGGGAGACGTCCCATTATTCTTCACGGTTTTATTTTTGATAACGGGAAACTCCCATTCTTCTACATCTAAAACACTCTCTCCTACCTTATTTCAAGAGGGTCAGTAGTTTCGGTAACCTTGAGTTTGCCATTTGAATCGTTGTGCTCAGTCACTTGGGCTGTCCTCGTCACCTTCGGGCTCATATTAGATTTCCGTGCCATCTGAGGGCTGTGTCCTTTACGATGCGGCTGTGGGCTGCCGGAGCCTGTTGTCACCTTGCGGTTGAGCAAAGGGCTCCTGGAGCCCTTCACCTTGGTGGTCTGCTGCTGGTCCTGAGTCTTGAGCGGGCGCAGGCCGAGAAGTCCGCAGTAGTAGTTGCAGAGGTGGACTGTCGGGAACTGCTCAAAGACTTCTGGAGAGCTGCAGTCTGTCAGGCCTTGGTAGCTGAAACACAGTGATGGGGGGGGCTTTAACTGCAGCCATCTTAATAGCAAGCCACCCAAGACATCAGTGCGTTTTAGGTGTAACACAAACCCTTTTGTCTTGGTCGCCACTCTAACATTGGTAATCTTCATTTCAACACCTGCAAAAAAAAACAACCGAATCAATACGGTAATACATCTGTATGTAAAAAAATAAATAAAAATAAAGCAACCTGGTGGTGTTGGGTTTTTTTTGTACCTTCCATGCGGGTGATGAGTAAATTCCCGTGCGTCCATTGGTGAATCCAGTGCTGGAAGGTGCTGCATTTCTGTTCCATCTCAGAGGCACTTTGCGCAATTAGGCGGCCTTTTGCATCTATCACACAATGCTTAAGGAAGACCTCCCCCAGGTCAACTTCCACTGTAGCGTACGGCACAGAGTTGGCGGGTCGATACATCAGGTACCGAGGGATAACTCTGTGGACAGAGAAGACAAAGCATATTTACAAGGCCTGAGTAGCAAAGCCTTTCCGGGCTAATTTTGTGACTCACTCGAGTGAAGGTCCAAAGTTTTCGATAACTCTTGCTTCAGCTGCAAATATTTTACAATATTCTCGGATCATGTTCTGAATTTTGCATTCCTGGCAGAAGAGGTCAAGTCAAAAACAACAACGTGAGGTTCATTAGAAGCACTTTCACTTCAAAACATTTCCTTCCACTCACTTGCTTTGTCATTTCCAGATTTTTTTCAATCAAGTTGCTATCCTGTTTGGTCCCGTAGGCGATGGGGCTTGGAACCTTGATGATACAAGTGCTCCCAGACTCATAGACAGGATTTAGGCCATAGATGACTTTCACTCTGCTGGCTTTATGGCTGGAACCTTCACCGATGTGCGCCGTCTCCGTCATGATACGGCCAAAGTATTTGTCGCCCCAGTTACCGGAGTTGGCGAGGCCCTTGGTGAACAGCAGTGGCGTCATCTCTATCTCCTCCCCAACTAGAGAAAATATTCCAAAGTGGAACTCATGAAGAACAAGAGCTGGAGAGCAAGGCCAGAGTCTAGATTTGAACCCCAAACCTCAGAACTGTGGGGTCCATCATGCATGCTCACTGCGATTCCACCATGCTTTTCGATCCAGTTTAGCCTGTTCAGGGTCTTGGGTAGCTGGAGCATATCTGAGCTGACTTTGGCAGACTACATCTTAGATTGGTCAATGACTCATCACTTTCCTATCGTTGAATCACATTCACTTTTTAAATCTAAAATTAAGAACCCCCTCCTGAAAACAAGATCTACTCTGATTTCCATTAATTTTCATACTATCGGTATATGATTTCTAGGCAAACTGTGAAATTTCATATCTTGGATTTTTTTAATATCAAACCTGATGTATGAAATATTCCTAAAATTGAATTATCAATATGTGTATCAACTTCACTCAAAATTCAAGTCTTTACTTATTTAGTTATACATTTGAACATATACTGTATAGCACTATGGTGCTGTGGGTGGGCCTCAAATCACAAGCTTTGCCCTTTTAATTTTTAACCTATACACACATCTTACTTTTTATTTGCATTTTTTAAAATCTCCCAAGTCTATGATGGCTGAAACAAAATGTCTTCTTAACACTTCTCCATACACATAACGGAAGGAGTACAGTATATCAAACTCCCGTTGCACAGCTATACTATTTTGGCACAAATAGCATCGAATAGATCAGGTTAAAGAAAGAAAGAAAGAAAGAAAGAAAGAAAGAAAGAAAGAAATCAGTAATTACCTTCCAATTCCTCTCTGAGAAGTATGTCAGACAGAACTGTAAAAAGAAAATCGAATATTACAGACAAGCAGTGATTTAATTGAATAGATTCATGGTAATAAAAGTAACGTGGATGTTGTAACTCACTGTCTACACTGAGGAGGAAGTCTGTGGTGTCAGTGCCGTATTCGTTCTGGATGCTGCAGCCGTACACGCCGCAATCTTGGCTTGCGGCCAGAACGATGGCAAGTGCCACTTGAGTCTCATCCCCGGCACTTGAAGACAACGTGCACAAACATCACCAGCAACCCGCAGAAAGAGTCCATGACGCGATAGAGAGCACAAGGTGTCGCTATAACACAGAGGACCGTTGCATGTGGCAACACGCTGCTAATACAGCGAGCAAAAGTGCATATATAGATATATATATATAGATTTTTAATGCCCCCGGAGATGGGAAAAATATTGTATCGTATTACAGTTCCTGCGTCTAGCCAGTTTCCGTGTCACAGCTGTGAGGTTGACAGTCACATGAGCTGTAACTCTGTGTGCTGAGAATCTGAGACAGACGGAAGGCCACCGGGTACTCTCCGAGTAAGTAAATTCTCATCCTAATCCTCATAGAATCATTTGTTTTACATCAGTACGGCTTTATGACCAGTCATGCTCTCCGTATATCCCTCGAACAATCGCACAGAGATGGCATTCGGCCCACAACTTGGCAACGGAGATCTGTGTTTGAGCTGGCGATGACGTCTCATCTACCTTCTCTTGACCTCCAGTATTTCCTCTTCATCCCTGAACCATTTAATGGTGGAGTCGGAGAGCACGTTGAAAAATTGGCACCACAGCTTTAGGTGTCCGGAGGCATCTGGGAAAGGCTCCCCTCTGATCTTACGGATGACCTGTGGAGCTGTTGGCACATGGCCGCAAACATAAATATACACCCTCTCTAATGCAGTTCCTAGTATTCTGTTGGACTGATGCCAGCCTTTACAAACTACACATCCAATTTTACTCAACTAACATCAGCACAATGCAGTGTTTCCTATCCATCTGGCTTTTATAGCGCTTTCGCTCTTTAGGGTAGCAGATAATCAATCCATCCATCCATTATCTAATCCGTTTATCCCTCTCGGGGCAGGTGTTGCAGATTTGCGACAACTAAATTCTAATCCCCTAATTAATCCGCATTCATATTTTATGAGCCCTTTTTTACTCAAAAGTACCATTGCAGACCTTCGTTGTGCATGAACAAACAGTTTCCCCGATAGCTCACTAGATGGCGAGTTTTCTCACTTTCAACATGCCTTCCTTCTTGGGTACACATGAAAGGACTTTCTAGGCATCCATTTCATATTCGTATTACTACCAATCACCTTTATTTTGAAACCAATACTGTATAAGATGAATCATGACAGTATAGAGATACAGTGTATGCCAATTTGTAGATTTGATCTCCTCTGGGTTTTCCCCTAGGGGCAGCTCTATTTCATTGTTGCAGCTTTGCAACGTTTGGCCGGACTAGTATCAATCACTTAATCTTGAGTGATATCAAGATTAAGACATGCTTTGTCTTCTAGTTTACCGATATTTTGAACAACAGTCTATACGAGGGTTATTTTCCTATCACCAGTGTTTACTTATTGATTTGAGTTGTCATTGAGGGTGCATCCTATGGAAAATGAAATGATGTGGAGTGACGTTACACACTATCAGAGGCAGATTTGATCAAACGCAATGGCATAATGCGATGTTCATTTGACTCTTCAGTGAGCGAAACTGATGTTGCCTAAATTCCATTGCACATATTATATTAGTATATATCTTTGTTGGACTGGAAGCTTTTTTAGTAAACTAGTCCAGTCATAATTTTACAGTTTACCACCAGCGAGTCCCAGGGACTCACTGATCAGAAAAGTATGAGTCCCATTATGCATTTAGCGAGTCCCAAGTTTCGAATTCTGAAATGGTCTACTTATTCAATTGCATACGATAATAACACAAACAACAACATTTACATACAATTATAAAGAAATGCTGCAAAAATTTAAATAATTCAGTAGCAGGCCTGAGGATTTCGGAAATTCACAGTAACCGTTTTTCGGTTCTGTAGGATTACCCAATGGGAAACCACGGTAACTAATTTTGGGTTCCGTAAACGTTCATTATGGGAACCCATTTTTCTATTTTGACTGATATTCATAATCAAGAATTCTGAAACTCAAAAGTATAATGTTTCAAGGGTAAATGTTTGAAAACTATGCATTAACAACGGACATTACATCAGCATCTGTGTACTCCAGGTTGATTCAAAAAAATAAACGGATCAAAATATGTTGTACTTATATGGCATCATGAATATAGCATACCGCAAAATCAATTTTTCCAATCTCACACTGCAAAGATTAATTTACTGGTAATCATTAATACAGGTTAGTATTGATGTGATTTGACATCCTCTTCCCATGTGTAATCTACTATCAATTTGACGAAAGAATCTAACACACTTCATCATAAATTCTACCAACAGTTAACATTAGCATTACTACACCTTGTGACGAATGTTTTATTCCTAAAGTTACCATGCTATAACCAGTAAATTATAGAATAACCAAGACTGTTTCATAATATTTTTCATAGCGATTAGCCTATAGCTCTAATGGCCAACTTGCCTCTCGTGTTCTGTGCATACATCACAGGTGAGTTTAGTGATACGCCCTTCGGACGATTCATACGAAACATCAGACTGGCATTCCCATTTCTTAAATGTCGTAATTTGTAGGCCTTTGTGAGTTTTTTTTCGCCGCCATCTCAAACTTTCCTCCATGCGATTCCTCAGTTTGCGGACTAAAATAGACCCGCATGCGCACATAACGTTATCTATTCCGTCCCCCCAACACTGAAAACAAAACAAAACAAAAGTAAATTCGAAGAAATACACACACACTCACACACCACAAACACACATACACGCACAGTGAAATCGCGTTGATCACACAGAAGAAATTTGATCGTGTCCAATCAACTCGTGTGCGGTGACTTTTATGGTTAAACGATTTTTCGGTACCGTCAAAATGACGCCACGGAAACGACACACTCCCAGTAACGATCGTTACCGTGAAATCCTCAGGCCTGCCGTAGGTTTTTTTGTTTGTTTTGACTGAGAAATTTCCTTGCGTCCCAAAAACGCACATTATTTGCAACTGTGCGTCCCGCGGGAAAATTATGCATCTCGGAAGCGGGACGCAGAGGTAACGAGATGGCTGACTAGTTTACAGAATACTCTGGTTGTAGATTTGTGGTGCGTTATGGCAGGCTGACAAAGATCTTATTCACTCAAGGAAGCCATTGAAATGGTTTGCCTTCCTGGTGCTTCATCTGAGATAGAATCCATTTCAGACGATGAAATTGGTGATCCAGATTTTGTGGAACCTGCTGAAGCATACGAGTTTGACTTAAGCCTTGATGATGATGAGACACTGGGAGCAATAGCAATACCTAATCCAAACACACTTTATGTTGAAATTCATCACGTACATGCAGACAATGATACTGGGGTCCCAGATGATGATGAACCTCAGTCCAGCCCAGCTCCACTGAACAAAGTTTATTCTTGGAGGCAGAGGAAATCCCCAGCAGCTGACAAAGACCCTGCATTCCAAGGACCTGCATTCTCACCTCCACCAGATGAAATACCAAGTCCAAAGTGGTATTTTGATCAGTTCAAGGATGAATCAGTGTTTGAGCTTATTTCTGACCAATCAAACCTGTATGTAGAATGGCCCAGAACTAAAAACAACCTCAGACTAGACCAACCCAAAATGTTGAAAGAGCCATATAGGACAAAAAAAAAACAAAAAACAAATATGTCTGGGGCGGCCCGGTAGTCCAGTGGTTAGCACGTCGGCTTCAGAGTGCAGAGGTTCAATTCCAGCTCCGGCCTCCCTGTGTGGAGTTTGCATGTTCTCCCCGGGCCTGCGTGGGTTTTCTCCGGGTGCTCCGGTTTCCTTCCACATTCCAAAAACATGCATGGCAGGCTGATTGTGCACTCTAAATTGTCCCGAGGTATGAGTGTGAGCGTGGATGATTGTTCGTCTCTGTGTGCCCTGCGATTGGCTGGCAACCAATCCAGGGTGTCCCCCGCCTACTGCCCGCAGATGGCTGGGATAGGCTCCGGCACCCCCCGCGACCCTAGTGAGGATAAAGCGGTTCGGAAAATGGATGGATGGAAATATGTCTGGAGCCGCAAAAAAATAAAAGCCTTGAATAAAACTTACAATGAAGGAAACACATGCTGTATGTATGTAGGAGACTGGACTGTTGCGGAATTTTTTATGTTATTCATTCTTTTGTTGTGTGTTCACAAACGCCCCCATAGAATTTATTTTGTAATTTCCTCGCTTGATTTTTTTGTTTTGGTGCATTATTTTCGCTTTTCTTAGTGTCAGTGAAGTGATCATTAATTTCCGTTTTTCTGAGGCTGTCTTTGAACGCCTCTCGAGTCGAACGGGAAGAGAGAAGGCACGGAGTCGGAAGCAGACGTGTCTGTCTTTGTCGAGACTGTTAAAAGCATAAATATAGTGTACGTTTTTAAAAAAACAACACCACAGCTCTCCTTTTTCGGAGCTGCGACATTTATCTATATCTATTTGAGCTATATTAACCTACTATCAAAATCTTTTTCCATTTTCAAACATTTTTATAAAGCTCCAGGGAGCCACTAGATGTCGCATGCGCATGCGGCTCTGGTGCCGCGTATTGCCGACCCCCTGACTTGACCCAGACTAGACCAATTCGATTATTTTCCCATTCATGCTGATAAACGTGTACGATGCAGTGTGTGCAAGAATGGCAAGGAAAAAAATGGCCTGTCTGTAGTGCAAAGTACTTTTGTGCTTTACAAAGGACAAAAATTGTTTCCCCGACTACTACACGAAGAAGTGACCTTCATACCTGGCCTTCTCAATTAGGATTTGAGACTTCGATATAGTATTAATGGTATTATATCTCAATATTGTTTGATGTAGGGGATGAAAAGTTATTGTTATTGTTCCTAATCTATACCAAGTTGTTTTTGTTGTTATTCTTCCACTGTAAATTATTTTGAAATATTGTTTTGAAATGCTCTATGCAAATACAGTTAGTTTTCATACCATATTAAGTTTTTGGCGTTAATTTACCACACGTGCCAATGTTGTAAACCTGCAACATCCCAGAATACATTACATGTGAAGCTTTTGCTCAAAAAAAAAAAAGTCTGAATTGAATACTACTACCTGATATGACAATTTTCCCCAACTATCAGATTTTTCCTGTTCCAAAAAACTTAATTTGAGCCTCAGAGGGTTATCCTCACAAGGGTCCCGGGCGTGCTGCAGCCTATCCCAGCTGTCTTCGGGCAGTAGGTAGGGTACACACTGAACCGGTTGCCAGCCATTCGTAGGGCACACAAATACGAACAACCATTCGCGCTCACAATCACACAAAGGGACAATTTAGAGTGCCACATTCCAAGAGGAAACCGGAGTACCCGGAGAAAACCCACGCAGGCACGCGGAGAACATGTAAACTCCACACAGGAAGGCCGGATCCGGAATCAAACCCTGTACCTCTGCAATGTGAGGCAGACATGCTAACCAGTCATCTACCGTGCCGCCGGTATCAGATATCAGACTTTGGGCTGAGATTCAAAATCCGGACCTCTTGACTGCAAGGCGGGCTTGCTAATCATTTAAGTAGCATACATCACCTACCACCAATAAAAAAAAGTTGGGTTTTCTGTGCAATTACAAGAGTAAGAGTCTACAGAAACTATTGAAATACAGGGTTATAGGAAAGTCTAATATAATATTTCCAATAATAAGGTCAAATGAAATTTTTAACTGACTTTAAATAATTTTGAAACGGTGGGGAAAAAAAGTCATGCTTTGTCATAATCGGCCTTCATGTAAAAACATCAAGTCTAATTATAAAAGAAAAAACGGAATTTGAATAAGAATGAAAAATGAATTAATATTTAAATCCCTCTAAAATGAAACTAAATATGAGGCCTAAATTCAACATATAGAGAAGAGCGATGTGAACAACCCTGTCAAATTTGAATACAGTAAGTGAAAAAAAATCCCTGGTGAGATCAAATCAGACTTGAAAAAAATCGTGATAAATCAAGTCTTTGTCTCCACTCTCAAACTACGTGGGCATAGCCAAATGCACTGAAACCACGCCCCGCCAACTGTAAATCAAATAGCAGTACTACGACTTGAAAGATGAATGTATGTCATCTCCTATCTTCCTCATGTCTACACATCCCTACATGTTTACGCTGCAAAAACATATCGTCTTGAAACCTACGGTGGCTGCACAATACTGTATCCCACGAGACACACCACAAGAATAGGCGCTAGCCCTAACCCACAGGTGTAAAACTCAAGGTCCGGGGGCCAGATCTGGCCCGCCACATCATTTTATGTGGCCTGCAAAACCAAATCAAAAATGGTAACTTTCATGATGCTTCCTAAAATCTCTACCAAAATTTCAAATTCTCATTTGTAATAAATAAGAGTGGTACTGTAAGCATTTTTTTTGTTACCAAACCCGTCATCACAGTAACTTAAACAATTGATGAATAAACCGTTATTCTTAACTTCTGTATATGGTTGGGAAAAGTGGTTAAGATTGCATGACTCTCCATGTTGTGTTGTGTTTATTATTTTACTCTGTTAACCGTTTTGTAAAGCGCTTTGTTACAGCTGCAGTTGTTGTGAAAACGCTATAAAAATCAGGATGTATTGCATTGTATTCAGTCATAACGGCTCTCAGTGGGAAACTGTCCCTAAAATCTGTCCCATGACAAAAATGAGTTTCATACGCCTGCCCTAAACTATCTTACGATCTAACAGGCTTGCGCCAAGCAATAATAACAAAGTATGTTGCAATTTCTCTGAATAAACTCTGATGCAAACGAAGGTGCTCAAGTTGGGCGGGTGAGAATCATGCTAGATGCCCTTTTAGCCACGACCAAAATATTTGGAAAACTGAAATAATGTAAAAACAGTTTGATGCTTTATCTTCATGATTGAGTTCTACAGTACAGTACATGTAGTAGTAGCTTGTCTTAGCAGGTGTTTTTAGTTGTTATCTTGAAAGACGTGTAAGGTATTTACAAACAAATCTCAGGATCGAACACAAGGTTATAGCTCTTACCTTTCAGTGGGTCCAACTTCTTTTCAGCAACTTTCTCCTCTTTAACAGCTTTGGCTGGCTCCTCCTTGGGCGGCTCCTCCACCATTTTGGGTACCTCCAGCGTGGCCTTCCTGCGATTCATCAGCGGCGAGCGCCTCTCCATCGGAGGGGTGTTTTGTCCCACGGGGGCTTGGAGCAATGCTGCTCTGCGAGCTTGGCTGGGGGACATGTAAGGGGACTCCTTCTTGTTTTGAGCTTCCAGCGCAACGGCAGCTGTGTCCGTATCGTCTTTAGGTTTAGGGATGAAGATTTTGCGGCGGGCTCCCGAGGCCAACTCCTCGGGTGTAGCGGAGCGTATAAGTGAAAGACTGTCCCTTCGTTTCAGCCTGGGGCTGCTTTCACAGGAAAGCGATGACGTTGGCGTAGAGGATGTCGGGGTTGATCCTCCACTCGTGTCTTCATCCGGCTTGTCACTCTGGCGCTCATCCACTGTGATCACAGGGACCATCATCCCTGCGTCACTCTCTAGTTCTGCGGTCGCCCTGGTCATATATTTACGGATGCTGCCGGGGCTCAGTGATGGGTGAGTCGGGGGTTTGTGTGTGAGTCTCTCAACAGGGGCTCTGCTTCTGAGGAGGTCCTCAACAGTTACAGAAGTGTCAATCTTCGCCTGTTTTAAGGGTTTTGCTTTCAGTATTTCAAAGGAAATATCATCCTCTGTGGCTTTACTTAATGAAGGCCCGATGTCGTTCCTCCTTTGTAGCACAGTTTCATTTTGCATAGAAGATAAGCTCTCAGTTAAACTTTGTTCTGACATGTCTTGAGATTTTTCAGACATAGCTGTCACGGCGCTTCCCGTTCCAAGCTGTCTTACGCTCTGTGTGACCACCAAAGGTTCAGTTTCTGTCCACTCACTGTGAGTGGGCCTCCTTATTTCGCTCTTATTCCCGTGACAACTGACCGATATTGGCGGTACCACAAACAAAGGCACATTCGACATTTGTAAGGGCTGCGGGGAATCCAGAACATACGTCTTTAGGAAGCTGTGATCCTCTTTGTCATCGCTGCAGGAAACATTTATTTGGGGAATAGTTGCATAATCTACCTCGGGGACCTGCTGATGAGCTTTCATACTTGCCTGCTCCTGTGCAATTATTACTGTCTTGTCATCTAACAGCTCAGGGTCCTTTGCTTTATGTGAGGGTGATAGCTTATCGTCACGATGCAGATCTTTCTGCTTGGGTAACAAGCCTGAGGAATCAACAACATTCCGGCCTATGGCTTGCGGTTTTAAATGTTTTTCTAAAATACTTGGCTCTGATTCTATCTTCTTGAGTGCTAATATAGTTAGTGGCAGAGTAAACTGTTTGGGTTGAGGCTGTATCACTTCAGTCCTTGGGAGAGCAATGTGTTCATGTGTGCTTTTATCAGACACAGGTTCTTTGACTTCTGCTGTGTGGTCAGAGGACAATGAAAGGGGAACTTTTTCTGAGGGATGCCCCTGTTTCACAGTATGGTTTTTATGCACCATGTGTGAAGCATCTTCCAAAAGACTTATTTCAACTTCCTTCTGATCTTTCTTGTCTCTAGAAATCTTGTCTGACTTCTTGTTTAACTCATTTGCTACTGCTGGTGGTTTCTTTTCTGTCACCATTTCCGAAACTTTGTTGTTAGTTTCAATAGGTTGTACAGTCACCTGCTTTTGTTCTTTTGGATTATTCAGATTTATTTCTAGAGCTGTGAGTCGACTGTCAGTGACTCCTTCCTGTCTTTCACCTCTCAACTTGTGGCTTGTAAAAATGAATTCTGAACTCTGTAGTGGTCTCTGTTCTGGGTTTTCTTTGCTTTCATTTGCAAAGGAAGGCGTGCATCCAGACCACATTTTTAGGTCAACCACCTTGGGGGACGCAGCAGGTAGAAATTCAACATTCATTTCCTGAGTCACCGAAACATTTTCAGCCTCCTCTTTTGCGTGATCGCTTTGTGAACCAAATACTTTTATATCTGAGACGACTGTCTGATTGGTTGTTTTAATATACCTCATGCTGGCTGCCTCTTCCAGCAAAGGCGCCGTTAATACGTTGGGTATGTTTGTATCGGGAAGGGGTTGCTCTTTTAATTCCTCATCCATTTCCGTACCTAATTTATTGGACGGGGAGTTCACCTCTTTGTCAGGTTTACCCACTTTCGGTGAAGGCTGAGTGATGATAGCCACCTTGGGTCTGTTTATATCGGGACGGGGTTGTTCCTTTACTTTCTCTTCGGTTTCCAGACATAATTTCTTGGACGGGTAGTTCGTATCTTTCTCAGGTTTACCGTCTTCTAGCAAAGCCGGTGGTGAATCAGCCACCTTGGTTCTGTTGATATTGGGTCGGGGTACCTTCTTTAATTTCTCTTCAGTTTCTACACGTACTCTATCGTCCAGGTAGTTCACCTCTTTGTCAGGTTTACCCACTTTCAGTGAAGGCTGAGTCATGATAGCCACCTTGGGTCTGTTTTTATCGGGACGGGGTTGTTCCTTTGATTTCTCCTCAGTTTTCTTGGGAGGGTAGTTGGCATCATTGTCTGGTTGACACTTTTCTAGCAAGGGTGCTGGTGATACAGCCACCTCGGTTCTGTTAACATTGGTTCGGGGTAGCTTCTTTAATTCCTCTTCGGTTTCCACTAATATTTTCTCAGGGGGGTAATTGACCTCTTTGTCAGGTTTACCCTTTTCCAATGAAGGGGGTGTTAATACGTTCTCCTCGGGTTTGTTTAGATAGGGATGAGGTAAGTCTTTTAACGTCATTTTATTTGCCACACATACTTTCTTGGAAGGTTTGTTCACCTCTTTGTCAGGTGTATTGCCTTTAGCCATCTTTTCAACACCTGCCTCTCCCCCTTGAAAAGCTTCAGTGGGTGTCACACAAAGGCGACTAGTTGTCATAGCTGAGATAACACTGGGAGGAGGAGCTTGGTTATCTGCAAATAGGCTGGATGGGGGAAGGAAACATTGGCTGAAAGGTGTATCTTCTTTTGTTGAAGACGTAGCTTCTACAGTAAGGTGACTAGACTCTTGTTGTGAGAGAAGCATATCCGCACTTGAGACCATCTCCAGATGTTTCTCTTCAGCCTAATGGGAATCAAATAAAGCCATGTTAGTGCCTTTCCACAGCTGTGCTTACTTTTCCTAATAAATCCCATAAAACGTACAGATTTTTTTGCAGTCATGCGTGAATATAATTAACGTATATATGTTTTCGTAATACTATACGTAACCGTGAAACTTCATGTGCAAAGACCCACAAAGGTTTACGTGTGTTTTATAGTCACTGAGTCATGTTGCACCATAAACAGAGTGACAGACTATGTTAGTGTTATTTGTGAGGCATGGCAGAACACCAAAACAGTAAAGGAATCAGGTGGTAGACAAAACATAGTAAAACTAAAACAGATATATAAAAACAATCAAATCTAATGTTTGATGGTTTATCGGTTTAAGTGTTTCTCTATCTTGTGTCACATAAACGGTGACCGTGTTTACACAGGCAAGGGACCAAGAAAATGTTTTGATATTTGAACTATCTAACCCTGGATTACAGATTAGAAGAGGGAGGAAGTAGACTGTCATATTCAATTTTACATTGTATGGCCGTAGTTGGCGGCCCGGTGGACAAGTGGTTAGCGCGTCGACCTCACAGTGCGCAGGTACTGGGTTCAATTCCAGCTCTGGCCTCCCTGTGTGGAGTTTGCATGTTCTCCCCAGGCCTGTGTGGGTTTTCTCCGGGTACTCCGGTTTCCTCCCACATTCCAAAAAATTGGATGGCAGGGATTGAACACTCCAAATTGTCCCTAGGTGTGAGTGTGTGCGTGGATGGTTCTTCGTCTCTGTGTGCCCTGCGATTGGCTGGCGACCGGTTCAGGGTGTCCCCCGCCTACTGCCCGAAGACGCCTGGGATAGGCTACAGCGACCCTCGTGAGAATAAGCGGATCGGAAAATGAATGAATGAATGGCTATAGTTGAGGAAGATGAACATCATTTTCATGTTGAAAAGAGCGTGGAAGTTTAAGAACTGAAGCTGCTTGAACTGCTTGTGTCAGCTCTTACGATATTTTGAACTAAGACATGGGGGATTACTGAACGTTTTGGGCAGGTCTGTGCTGTTTACACACACACACACACACACACACACACACACACACACACACACGCACACGCACACACACTTTAAAAAAGATAGCTAGGTAAAAACTAACCATGGAAAGTAATATTTTACTTGATTACAAAAATGTAAAAACAAATGTTAAATCAACCCTAACATTGAGGAAGTCTTTCAGTAAAAAAATAAAATAAAAACATGCACACTGAAACTGCATATTTGGGGATTTCCCCGCACTGCTTTTGCGCACATTTCACATCCTTCGAATGTACACACGAGGCTTGAGAAGCTCTGTGTAGTTTTGTGAAAATGTATTCAGAAAAAAAAGGAAGCGGACACTTTCGATGCAAGGGAACTAGTGTCATATTGAGTCTAAAAATGAAGCTTTGGCTCTGGAAACAGTGAGTAAACACAGTGTTTGCTTGTGTCACGATCATGTGAGGAAACAGTCGCTCAACACTGAGGTTTTCTACTGCGGCATTACCACAGTAAACGTACAATTGTAGTTCCACATTACTGATAACAGATTGACATTCCAGTGGGTCCACTTTGAACCTGATGACTTTGGTTCCTCTTTCACGCGTCACATGCCAAAAGCTCTCAGTGAGGACACAATACACCACTGCACATATCAGCACACAAACTCGCTCAATTCAATCGACAAATCAACAATTCGGCATCTTTTAATTGTATATGAATTCTTCTTTTTATTAAAACAAAACGTCTAAATCAGCTACACGCGTTTTTTTTTTTTTTTGCTGAGGTTTCGATACAGTAATCAAGAAGTGACTGTTTTTCAACTGCTGACGCAAGCAGACAACACAATTTTAAGCAACTAAAAACCTAGCGTTGTGTGAAAATAGTTGAATGATTTTGCGACGACGGTTGACATACTATTGCACTTTTTTCATCAATCACCATTGCGTTAACAAACACACACACACACACACACACAAAAAAACGTTTGACATTTTTTATGGAGGTTTCCAACAACCTTATCGAGAGAGTCATAATTAGGCAAATCAACGAAATGGCCTATATACATGCAAGGTCAGCCATTTTGAAAATCGCAGCCAAATATCAGTTGCTCTGTTAGTTGCAATTATAGAGCACATGGATCATAAATCCATTTTTATAGCTCATGCACACCAATTCTATGTTCTTGCCCCTGATAAGAGAATCATTGTCTTCCTATTGTCTACACGAGCGTTTATTTATAGTTTTTGGGGACGCTTCAGGGGAGAGGGGGCGGGGAGTGCTGGTTGCAAGGAATTTGCAAAATGTGACAAGACCCTCCTTCTCATGCCGAGACCCGCAACAAAAGTCACTCGACTAACCCTCAGACAGATTGTACAAAGCCTCGACATAACGTGAGAGCCGTTGGCATTCAGGTTTCAGCAAGTCCTCTGACGCACTTCTGTCTCACTCGCCACAGCCAACACTGGAGATATTGCCAGGCCTATCTTACAGTGACCCGTGAAGATACACAACATCCCCCACCCCCACATATAGTATTACAGAGTGATCTACTTTTATGGTTCCTCATTTCTTCGACACTTGTTTGACTTGCATCTGTTTGGTGATGCAAAAGCGGTTTTCACTCTGCAGGCTGAGTCACTGCATCAACTCTTAGTATACTGTAGTCTGACTGCCACACCTCAGCTATGTAACAAATCTACCTGAATTCTTGAGTGTGTTTCACAGAACTTTTTTTTTTTTTTAATCACCAGCCGTAACTCTAAATCCAATTCATTGCTAAGGATTTAACCCTCCCTGTGCTGGAGTGCATTCACTTCACTATCTTGTCAAGCAAATGCAATCTAATTATAACTCACAAGTCAAGTGACAGCCAGCTGCTTTTCAAGACCTCAGTACATACCTCAGTAAGAACTTGAAGACCGGACAATGGCGTTTGTTGGCCCGCACTGCTGATCCTTTCACCCGCTGATACCTCCATGTTCTCCACCAGAACACAGGTCTCCTGGTTTCTTTGCCCACCAGGCTCTTTTGGGCTCTCAGGGGTTAATTCACTCATCGGTGACTTTACAGCTTCAACTTTTACTTTAGGTTCTTGTGGCATCGAGAGTTTTTTTGACACAGACTGTTGGTTTACATCCACGCACTTTGGAGGCTCTTTTGGCTTAGCAGTCTCCATTGTTATGACTTGCTCCAAGTGAGCTTTGTCCATCTCTGCCCGATGCTTCTTGTATAGTCGATATGATGGCGGGGTTTGTGATGCTGTAGATTTAGGCTGTATGGACTTGGGAAGGTGGTCATGTTCTTTATCTTTGTGTTCAATGGATTCATGAGAGTCCTTCTTACCCTTCCCAAAGAGGAAATCTTTGACTGTGTGCAACATGGATGAGATGGATGACTGAATGGTATGATGGTCGTGATCCTTGAGAGACTTTCTGTGATGTTTAGGGTGCTCTGCCAAATGGGGCACTTCTTGGAACCTTTCCTTTTCTTTCTCCCTTTCTATCACTAAATATTTTTCTTTTATGATCTCGTTCTCTTGTGCCGTTTCACGCTTTTCCCTCTCGACTTGTAACTCCTCAAGCCTTCCTTCATTTTCTACACTTGCATTGTCGATACATACATCCATCCTCTGTGGTTTTTCCAGTTGAGATGAGTTCTCGCTCTCTTCTGCAGTCTGTGACTGCAGAGCCTCCGATAAAAATTGGGCCAAACCCATTCCGCCGTCATAACAGTTTTCACCTCCATTTTCTATCACATGGCCTCTGTTGCTGCTGCTGCTGCTGCTGTTTGTGGTGGTGTTAACGCCGGCATCAACACCATTGGTGATCTTTGGTTTCTTTTTGGCCACGAGTTCCTCAGTGGCCGGTATGTTCTTTTCCAGACTATTGTCCAAAGGTATTGCAGAGGCTGTTCCTTTGACGTCAAAGCTAACGCCATTGGCTCCCGCAGCAGAGCGCAGTTGCTCCACAACTTCACGCTCATTAGCTGCTTGGACTGGCACCGCTCCTGGAACTGGACGTTTCCTTGGAGGTGGCTCTGGACTAACATGTGGTTCCTCTGTCTGAATATTGTCCCTGACCCCCTTCTTGTTCTGTTCTTCCAAGTCTTTCCGCTTCTTCTCGGCTTTTTGCTTCAGCTTGGTGAAGAATCGCTGGTGGATCTTGAACTCACTCATGGTGCCCACTTCCAATACCCCCGAGCAGGAGACAATACCTTTGCTATTGCTCGCTGAAACCTGATAGATAGCCGCATCATCCAATGTGCAACTGCAAAAAGAAACACTTATTCAATACAATGAATCAAAACCTGTATTTCCTGTCATTGAAAATGTGATATTTCACATTTGATGGTTGTGCCTCACATACTTGTAAATTTGGAGGGTGTGTGTTTTCCCATTTTTGTGGATCTCATACTTTGGAAGTCCACAATAACGGTCCATTTCCATATCATCCTTATACCATTTCAGTTCCGGAGCAGGATAACCTATCAGGAATAAGTGAAAATAAGCCTTTCAAAAAATTCGTAGATGGATGGACGTACACTGCTATATAAACACTCCAATTGTACCTTGTAGATTTTTAATTTTTGTTGTTTTGCATTTTACTTACAGCTACTCTCACATTATAAACGTGATGGACTTGACTCACGGTAAAATGACATATAAAGGTTTAAAATAGGACGCACCTGATACGACACAGGTGAACTTGACGTTACAGTTCTCCGACACCGCCTTTGATTTTAAGGTGGTATCAAAGGATGGTTGTACATCCTCGGTAAGCTGAGCCATGACAGCACACAAGGTACTCCTGCAAGGAAACACAAATTTCAAACAGTGATACATTTTCACTTGTGTAACATTTCCGAGGCCTCCTCACACTGTAGTGTAGTACATTCCATTTTCTTTGAAGGAAAGTTGTTAATGGACATTACTGGTCGGGGAAAAGAGTAAAGAGTTTGACACAGAGACTTCTGGGACACCGAGGAAAACAGGAATGGCAAATGCAACGTTAAAACTGATGTTGGTCACTGAAACCGAATGCAAGACTGGACAAAACTGAACACTTACATCAGCTGTTAAGAGGTGTGTAGGTTTCATTCTTGGGGAACACCAGATGGTGTGGTTAAGATGTTAGTTTGGAGGAATGTTTGAAAAGTATGTATTACCTCGTTGGCCTGTAGTGAGAATACCTTGAATAGCTATTTAGAGAGGAGGCAAATGCAGGATTGTTAATGAAGAACTCAGTGTTCTGCAATGAACCCATTAATATGAAGTAGGCTGTCGATGTCTCTCCTCTTCAAAAAAAAAACCCAAAGCACATTGACATTTTTGTTTTTCGGATGGTTTTTGTCTGTATTTTGTTTCTTGGAGGGCTTTTGTATAAGCTCTATATACAGCTGTTTTGTCTTTACCATCATGCACTATGAAATGTCTTTTTAAACAAAATATGCAATGCGTAATGAGTGTGGATTAAAAATTTGTACCTGTTTTCTGGCCTAACATTTGAGAGATAATTACTGCGGGTTTCTGTGCGGCCATTTAAAGAGGCGCTGTCCTCTTCACTGACGCCGCTGGTTCTCCCGTTGGCAGAAAAAGAGCGAGTCATTGGCCTCCTGGAAGTCATTATGCACTGGAGTAATTCACCAAAAATGTGAAATCCACAATTATTTGACCAACCCCTCCCCTAAAATGTAAAAAAATAAATAAAATACAAAATCCCGAGTCACGTCTTCAGCTGGTCAGACTTCGCTGCCTTGGATTGTAGCTGAATTTTATTATTCATAGAAATGCCCCTAAAAATTCAGAAAAGAAGACAATTAGATGTGTGGAGCACAGACATATAAATGAATTAGATGAATGATTATGCATACACTGCTCAGCACACACTTCAGAGCCCATGCTTGTCCTCTGACAAGGCAAAGTACTTGCATTGGAGGGAGTTATAAATAGTTTGCGCTATAAATTTGTAATCAACCACAAGCACAAAACAACTTCTCTTAAAATGTACATACTCCGTTCCTTCTTTGGGGCCCGTGTACATACCAAAAAAATGTTCCAACTTACCATTGAAATGTTGACTGTGCTTCGTTGGAGTCCGTGCCTGTGAAGAAATCCTCTGGAACCGTCTATCAGAGGCGCGCATGTGCTGCCAGCAAGGCCCTATTTTTAGCGGGCCCACAAATAGGCGTAAGAGCACATCAGATTTTCCAAAACTACACTTCAGATTCAACAATGACATTTTAGGTTATCAGCAGGTAACAATTATTTGAAGATGCTGTGTTATCTAAATGGGTTGTGAAAGAGTGTCTAGTCTGATGCAGACACTGTTGCAAGACTGCATGTGAACATTGAAAACATGACATGTTTGTTGGATAAAAGGCTCATGGATGGATGCAGCCGATGACGTTTGTTCTACCCACGTGCTTTGCTCAAGAGCTCAGTGTGTTGCAACACATGATCAAAACATATACAGTAATGCAATTCAAACTTCATATCGCTGGGGCAAGCAACAAAAAGTCTCCGAGTGCAAGCACACCTTGAATTTTAGGCACAACTTAATGAAGAAGCATTGGGTGATGTTTAACTGCTATTTTTAACGATGAACATCACAGAAAAGTTACATTAGGGTACTGAGAGGCTGCACTTTGATCAATGTTACAATTTGGTATCATTATTTTTTAATCTCTGTCAACAGACTACAGGTAACAAAACAGCTTTACGGCTCTTCCTCTTCGGGTGTTTAAAGAGCGCCTGGAAATATATGAAGGGGATTGGTTATTACCGTCATACCACCAAAAATGTGGCTCCTCATGCTTTTTCCTGCTGAAGCATTTTTAAACGTTGGCTCGTTTTACTGCTGACATGTATTTATAATTGTTTAATGGCGGTCGTTTAAGCTTAAAACAAACGTTTAACATCAACCAATCACAACAGTGTCTTTATATTCGATTCATTGCGTTTTTATATGAGGCTTTACGGTAGAGTCTTGTTCCGGGAAAGAGGGGAGGGTTTATTTGCAAACATTTAAGTTTTGAAGGCGTGATAAGAGAAACAATCTCTGGCAGCTACCGGTGCAACGCTGATGGCAGGTATGCACCCATCACATTATCTTTGCTACTGAAAAAAAAAAACAGACATATATATGTTTTTCTAAACAGCTTGTCGTTTCCGCTAAGACGTAGAAAGAGCACGGATAGCTTAACTTCTTTTCATTCTTCAACAAGTGTTCTTCAGTCATCGATTACATAGACACACGACGCGTTTTGAAACAAACTGACTTATTTCATTACAGTAAATGCCTCACATAAAGGGACAACATCGCCGATGCAAAGAAGAAAAATGCACTGATGAGTGGGTCCATCCCTGTCATATGATGTTCGGAGGTGTGTTGCTGCTCTATAATCGACACCGACGGTCATTTGCAGCCATCCAATTCTTCGTGAAGATGAACGAATGCGAGTCTCTTGTCTTATTTCAGACATTGTCATCGAGCGCCAGCCCGTCTCTGTGTGTGTGCCTGTGAACTTTAAGGTGACTCTGAGTGTCGGTGCTGTGGCTGCAGGCATCGTCAAGTACCAGTGGTTCATTTGTGGTGATGATGGCGATATCTACGAGGTGTGTGGGAGACACCCGAGTAGCCCGTCACAATTCTTTCTCTACTCGCCCGAACACCATCAGATGCACTGGTTTACATTTACAACCTACATTTTAAAACCATCTGAAATTGAAATTGTTTTAACGTCTTACAAACTGTCAACAAGCAAAACACGCTTGTAGCGATCTGTGCATCTCTGCTGAGTGTTGTGTTGGCCATTCCAAATGATCTTCGTGATACAGTTGCTTACTGTGTAAATATTTTAAGTTCATACAGATACATTTCTCTGCCTCCTGTTTTTTTGGTGTGATTTATACCAAACAGCACCATAAAAGGTGGAAAACACAATGATGTGTAATTGTCCACCTTCTCAAGTCGAATAAGAGCTGTAACAGACAAAGGTGTGAAGTTTGACACTCGTGACTCATATCTCCTGCCATGTGTTGCTGTCTGACAGCTACTGTTTGCCTGAAAAAAATCTGACCTCATTTTGTTGTCTATTAACAGAGGTATTCTCACTCAAATTATCACAAATTTGAACGAGATGTGTAAAAATGTCTTCCTTTAGGGGGAAGGCAAAATATTAATCACCACTCTTGTTCTTCTGTTACATCAAAAATTCTGGTGAAATTAAATCAGGGTCTTTGTAAAATCGGTCATAAAATCAATTTCTGTTTGAGTAAGTTGTTTATATTTGAATAAATAAAGTGTTTATTTCAACATAATTTTAGGACACCCTCAATTTTTGCTGTGTTCTGTGTCAAAGGCAAAGCACAGGCCAATAATAAACACGATGTCTTCTGTTACGGCTTGAATTTGGCGGTTTTGGTGTCTCTTTGACTAAGAACATTGCATCATTCCATGGTTAGGAAATTCTGTCAAATCGTATCACATCCCGATTGTCAGTGTACCGGGATTCGCTTTGCATATGCTTCTTTCCATGAAAATACTCATTTTCAATATCTTAATGGATTTTTCTTTCCCCTTTAAAGGTGTACGGTGGAACTCAGGCGGATCTGATCATCGATGCCATTAAAACGCACTGCTATGTGTGCCGGGTGCACAATAACTTTTATAATTGGGTCTTCAGTGAGTGGGTGAAAGTGAAGGTGCTGGACATTGATGCAGCAAGTAAGAATGGCCACGTTGCATCCACAGCATCAATACAAATTTCTGGTGGGTGTTTCATTCATACTTTTGCGGGTTTCATTCTTTCCCTAACAATCTCAGGTTTGCCGCTACAGTGGCAGGGTGAGCCCCACATTGCTATCAACCCTAAACCTCAGACAGTCCAAATAGGTGCGAAAATTACTCTCTGCTGCGCCGCCTTTGGCAATCCGGCTCCACGCTACCAGTGGTACAAAAATGGACACCTGCTGTTAAAAAACACTACTCACACGTTGCAGGTAAGGAAGGATGTTTGGCAAGTGCTAAAATGAGTTGTTTACACTATGTCACGTACCCCTCGCCAACCATGTTATTCATTACGAAAGGTCAGTTAATATGTAGCCTGATGTTTGATGTGCGGTGGAGTATCATCTCACATGCCGACCAATGAATGAGCGATTGTGCTACTTGTAGATTGAACATGCCGAGGCCAAGCATAAAGGATCATACTTGTGCTCAGTTTCCAACGTACTGCAAGAAATTTGGAGCGAGCCCGCCGAAGTTGACATTGGTAAGTCACAGACGAAACTTATCGCCCCCAGAAAAGACACATTTTCCTGTACTTTTCGCTGAAACTTCCTGTGAAATGTTATCTAAAAAAAAAATAAAAAAAGACACTTTACATTTAATGTCATCTCACTGCCTTAAAACTCAGCATTTTGGTTTCGTTAATGCTGAAGGTACTTTCCCCATTTCTACGGAGTAAAAGGGAAGTTGTTAGACTCCAAATGTTTTTTTTTCTTTTTTTTTGTCTGAGCAGAACAGCGGCCGATGTAAAGTGAAACTACGAGCATTGTTTCTCCCTTTTGCTGTTTGTTGCGGTCTGCAGTGTGCATCACAAATAGATTGCAACACCTTATGCAATCCTTTTTGTCAAAATCATTCACTGTTGATGGAAATAAAATGATGACTCATGTTTTCTGTTGTTTCCATCTAGTTGAAAATGATGAACTTCCTCTCGCAGCAACCAAAGGTAATTTTTATTTTTTATTTTTTTTAAAGACCATTTCATTTTCAACCCATTATATTGTTATTTCTAGAGTGGAAAGAATTGATGCTTTAAAAAAATGTTTACAATACAGAAACACAAATCTATTTTGATCATCTGTTTCAGCCGTCGACAAAGTTGCCTTACTTATCGGCAACTTGAATTACGCCTCCCATCCCGGCTTGATGGCCCCAGTGATGGATGTACACGAGCTCGCCAACCTCCTGCAGCAGCTGAAATTCCGAGTAGTGTCCTTGCTGGATCTCACCAGGTTGGAGATGCTGGCTGCTCTGGGCAACTTTTTTGAACTCCTTAACAGAGGAGTTTATGGTAAGTGCGACTCAACTCGACTGTATTTGAAGAGCACTTTAAAACAACCACCGCTGTAGAAAAAAGTGCTGTACATGGAGCAAAATAATTCCTACAATAGATTAATAACGAAGAGATTAGAAAGCACAAAAACAGTCAAACTAAAAATCAAGTGTCACGTTGAGTCAATAAAAAGGAGTTTTAAGGCGAGTTTTAAAGTTGTGCAGCGAGGGGGCTTGCCTTACTTTGAGCGGAAGGTCATTCCAAAGAGAGCGACCAGCAACGGAACAGGCTCAATCCCCTCTGAGCCTCTGCTTAGGTCTATATAATAAAAAGCTGTACTGTAATCTGAGACCTAACATGTCATGGTTGATACGTCTCTTCATATAATTAAGTCTTACTCACAGGAAGAAGTACTGGCTATTTATGGTGTTGCGTATCATTCTCATATCAGTTTCACAACATTACATTGTATGTATTTGTAACATACTGCACATATGACAGACATTTGTTTACCTTGGTCACACTTTTCTAAATGCTCTAGTCTCTTCATATGTTCACACGCTGGAATTGAGCAATCAATATTTCATCACCCTTGACAGGCCTTTTCTACTACGCGGGCCATGGGTACGAGTGTGTTGGGAGAAATTACTTGGTGCCTGTGGATGCTCCACAACCTTACCAAACTGAAAACTGTGTGTGTGTGCAACGGATTATGCTGCAAATGCAGGAACGACACACTGCACTGAATGTTGTCCTACTGGACACCTGCCGCAAATGGTAACATTAATTCGATGGATTTCTCTTTTTATTTAAGAGAATGGGTGTTTTTGTTGTTGTTGTTGGTTTTTTATGTGATCAGGTTGGGGCTAAATTGATGACAAAAAAAATGTGAAACCATCAAATTACTACTAGCTATATATTATGATCATTTCTGGATTACTATATGTATTTTTCAGTTCTCTATACAGTTTCTCTGAAGTTGTATTTGTTTCAAGAGTTACATGGTGGACTGTAGAATCCCCCACCAACCTGATCTAAATGTTCTTCTTTTCTTGAAGGTACAACCATCAGCGCATCCCATCAGTCATCATGTCACAGTGGCCGAAGGGAAATACTGTTTATGGCTATGGCACGTATGTCCATTTCCAAATTGAAATATTTGCTTACACGATCAGCTCATTATGCTGTTATTATAATTGACCTCAGTGGTTTTGGACATTAAAGGCATTACGGCGTATTTTATGACTACGTCCATCCAGGTGTGAAGATGCTGAGGCTTTTGAAGTCCAGGATGGAGGCAAAAGTACGGGAATCTTTACCAAATACTTGAACAAGCACATCCTTCAGGCAGAAAAAGTCACTCATGTCTTAGAGAGGGTGTCCGAGGGTGAGTATATCAAGGAAAGCATCTAAAAGGCTTTGAAAAAGAACTTTCACAGCCACAAGAGTGTCTGCCTTTACAGCAGCTCCTATACTACTATACTGTTCTTCTACGTTCTTCCTTTCATAACTTTGCTGCTATAAATGAGGGATTTCTCCATTGTGAGACGAGTAAAGATTTTCTTATTCTTATTCTTAGGTTTGGTTGGTGCAGGGTAAATAGATTTGAATTCGAACACTTATTAGCTTCATGGAGATTTGGTTGGACCACAGACAGATTTCAGAATCACTGGCGCCTCATTTTTGCGCCCTTTCAGGCGAGACCTGTGATTGGAACGGTTTTATGAGTGGTTCATGGAGAGGGTGCTTTTCTGTCTGTTTCATCTGCCACTGGTGGCATTATTTTTGAAGATACTTTTAACATGCGAACTCATTCTCCAGAAATTCACACTGTCTGCTTGAGAACAGCAAGAAACTTGAGCGCCGCAAAGCACAAGACAGCTGCTCGGCCTTTTGGACCCTCCCATGACTCCCCTTTGCTCCCGCTCATATGAGTGCACTTGCAAATCAGCAGTGACTGGACGGGGCACCCGACTGAGAGCACACTGTGCTTAATGTATGGGTTTTTCAATATTACGCCACAACTTTTTTGAGAATATTTAAAATCAAAATGGGCGAGTATAAATTGGAGAATACTAACGTTGATTTGATTTGTGCTCATCTTGGCCATGCCACTTACATTAAGAGTTTCGTGCACCCTGTAAGCACATGACAAGCTGTCCACTGTAGTAACCGCTGTCCTTGAAAGGGTTAATGAGATACATGTATTGGTCTACGATTTTATTACATCTGTGATGGAGTTTTTTTTTTTTGTTTGTTTTTTTTTGGTTTTTTAATTATTCTGAGCAGGCAAAAAAGGGGGCTTGTAAGTGTGTAAGACTATTGAAGAAATGTTGCATTCCTTTCATAAACTAATTATTTCCCCTTGGTAAATGTCCTAATTTGGGAGATTCTTTTTTTTAATAATTGTATGGAATTACTGCCAGCTTGATTTTTACAATACTAATTGACAGAGTATGAACTTGACTTGCTCCTCGTCTTGCTTTTATGTGTTCTTTTTTTCCTTCCTCATTTCTCTCCAGTCATCTCTTGTATATTTCTCCTTCGGGTTATGTCCAGTCACCTCAGCAAATTCCCCTCAGTTCCTCAAAGTCAACCATGTGCATGCCATAAAGATTTTCCAAACCTCACTCCCAGCTATGGGGTCGCCAAGGCTGTTACGTGCTCGAGTAGATTACCGGAGCTATTGTGGTTAACGTTTGAGTGTTGTGTTAAATTCCAAATTGCACTGTACTGAGCTTGACGGAAAGGTAGTAGTGAGCCCTACTTGAATGCTGACTTTATTTTGTTAACCCCATTTTTACTCTTTGTGGCAATTGAGATTGACCTGGATTGAAATAGGAGTTTTAGTCAGGCTTCAATGTACTGTACTTTAATGCATTGTATACCAATTTTCAGATTCGGTGATGACTTACTAAGAAAATTTGCGTTGAAAAAAATGTGAACACACTGACCCTGTTTTACCTCTCTCTACATTAGATTTAGGTCGAGATCCTTTGGTCACAGGCAAGCAGGCTGTGGAAATCAAGCACACCCTAAAGGAACCTCGGTCGCTTGCCGATCTGGTTCAGACAGCCGGCCACACAAAGGAGCTACATTTCAGAGATATTTGCTGGCAGCAAGCAAATGGTGCGTTCACATTAAAAAAAACAACAAATCAAAATAGTTTTATCATCCCTGATTTAAATTCACCTCAGAGTGATAACTTTGTTGTAGAGGTAAGATCTTAAGCCCAAGCCCGACCCGACCCGAATTGGGCTCGGGTCGGGCTTCTCTCTCGCTGGCTTTTTAAAAATAAATACATGTTTAGTGCGCTGAGGCATTTTGAGGCCGTGAATAGTTTTGGCCACAACAGACCGTGGTTCTCAAAAAAAACAGAAGTCGCCTCATCACAACACGTACTGTACTAAACTCTTGCAATGACAATTCAAATAACTCCTTCGTGTCTCTGTCTATTATCCACTCGTCATTGTTCTTCTTTGTCTCTGATTCTCTCAAAGTGCCGCGCTAGACGTACTGCTGCTGTGGTTAATGGCCCCATTTTCAACCCGTCAAAATGACGGACGGCCAATGATGGAAAATTGTCGGTTTATGTACCCTCTGCAGAAACAAAAACATAAAAGATGTAAATGTTTATACAGTCTTGTTTAACTTATGATTTCATCCCAAAAGACAGGCTTTAATTTGTTATCATAAATCACCCCTCCTTCTCCCAAGTCCTCACAAATAAAATATGAAATTTCGGGTTTGCTTCGGGCTTGGGCCTGCAAATCAAGTTAATTGGTCGGGCTCGGGCCAGGTCAGGCTGGATTTTTTTAGGCCCGATCTTACCTCTACTTAGTTGCTCATACCTCCTACACAAAAGCATGTGATATCCTATTTAAAAAAACATCCGGAAAGTACTTCCTTATAAAGAAGCAACATTGTGAATTGGTTCCCCTCTGTTTGATGTTCATGTCTATTATGCGAATGAAAGTGGTGTGTGACATCTCATTCCTCAAATATGCCTGACCTTCAAAGTAATTTTATTATCAGAGGCTTATTGTGTGTAAAAGAATATGCTGGGGTACATTAATGTAGATTTAAGAATGCCTTAATTAGGGGAGTTAAACGCTGTTTCATTAAAATGATTTTATGTACTTTTCAGAGCTACCAGGGAAGAATCGTCTGACGTTCCGTTGTGATGTAGAAGTGGAGCTCAGCTTCTCAGCTTTGTTCTCAAATGTCATGGTGGTTTTTGGAGTTATAAAGACCACAGGTCCCAAAACAGACAACTGCACCATCACGCTGAGTAGCATACCTGTAAATATTGTTTACAATATTGTACATTATACTGTATGATGAATCAATCTAACAAACCATCTCAAAAACCACAACGACAAAGTAACTTTCAGATAAAAGCTTACATGACATACACTGTAAGAAAAAACAAAACAACAGACCACATGTTAATCAACATTATAAATTCCACGTTTAACAGACCACATGTTAAATAAATTCCACGTTGCTCATCATTGATACTGTCAAGTTTCCATTCGAAAACAGAAATGACCACTCAGCCCACGTTTCACTAGTATGAGGAAGTCATACCCAAATATAGACATCCAGCTTCCGTCTCACAAATCCAAAGCAGGAAGGAAGTTGTTTCACTTTACAACTCATTGTGAGAAATGTTTTGATAGGCTATACTGACATCTAGTGGCTGATCATAATATTTGACAAAATGTACTGCTGACAAATTACTTGACCCTATGCTTTCAGCCAATGGAAGAACTTTACTCTGGGCCTGGAAGGTTTGAGGAGATGGATTCAATTCTATTCGACGATGGTGCTAACCCAGACTGTACTTTGCGAGTGTGTGGACTTCAGAAGCTTAAGGTATGTGTATCCTGATGACTGTGTCGCTGGTGGTGGTGGACTCAAAACACATAATTTAGTGTTTTCTTGCCCTTTGTAAGGAATCACTGGTCATCAGGATGGATTTACACTATACGCACGTGGAGAGCAGGCTACGTTTTACGGAGAGCAAACAGGTGGACGTCGGAAAACCTTTGGTGGCCTCCTGTAAATTGTACGAGGCAATTCAAACCACACCACCCAGGAAACCAGACGCTGCTTCCGCCCATAATATAGGCAGAATTTTACATCCCAAGAAGACTCCAGCTGGTCCACATCAGCCCTTTACCCGGAAGGCCGAGTGTGGCGCTCAAGTGGCGCCCTTTGCGTGTAACGAACCCGAGGAGAATGATGAGAATGAGCTACAAGACTAGTTAGACTTGTTCATATTTAATGACCTTATGCGATTCATGATTATGAATGAATGCAATTTGGACATAAGTTATTAGCTTCCAATCATCCAACACTGAAAAACATCAACATACGGTAGTCTATACTCTTGCTAAATATAGTTTAATCTAAAAGTTTGTACCGTTCATTAATTGTCGATGACAGGTGGCAAAATGGCCAGATACGTGTCTAATAAAGACATTTATCCAACAAATTCTCTGTAATTCATTTTAAACCAAAAGTGTGTTTGGGTTCCTTCCCTGGAATATCAGAGCAAGGCTTTTGTTGCGCTCAAATAGATAAACAGTAGTTTAAATAATGGCACTTGTTGAAATACATGTTTTGTTATTCCGACGATTAGTAAAGTGTGACGTCAAATAATTGACCCACATTAGAATAGGTCATAAGTTTGAACCTTAACGACCTCAATGGTTCGCATTGCAATATGTCACAAGTGATGAATGCGAACGCTTGTGACAACATGCATGGCATTCAGACCATCCAAGTTCAGCAGTTTCCTGCAAGGTACATACAAGATAAAAAGCTAAAGCTCTCTCACTCAGTCCCGGTTAGCTCGCCGTGATCGTATAGTGGTTAGTACTCTGCGTTGTGGCCGCAGCAACCCCGGTTCGAATCCGGGTCACGGCATACGGGTATGAGCTTTTGTATTTTGGTCCTTTAATTATTTTTCTACTTTATTTACTCCAGAGTAATGTTATTGACAAATGCCTTATTGCTGACGCGGCCATTTTGTGTTAAAAAAAGGGAAGGGATCAATGAATTTAATGCCGTATCGACATATCTCCTGCAGGGAGCAGTGTAACATAAAAATATATTTCATGAGTCGACGCGTAAATAAAATATTTTAAAATATGTATCGAAATTAAATTCAAACTGTCATGCTGCATTAGCATAATATATACATCTGAATCTTAAATTTGGTCTTTTATGCAGCTCGTTTCGATTCAACGAAAAAAAGAGCACACTTGTGAAAATTTTCTCTTGAATGGGAAGTGAGTGTGACCAAATGTTTTGTTGTGTGCGTTTGTGTGTGTGAGGGGGGCATCCTTCGCTCTCGGGTCGTTTCACTTTGACGTCAGATTTCGTTGGGGCCCGCCCGCCAGCTCGAGTGGCAGTGGCTTACGTGAATGGAGAGGTGGTGGGGGAGAATCCGACATCAGACACACAGCAGAGTGGAGCGTCACCGCGTGTGGATGGATGCAGGCATCCTGGGATTGTTACTACCTTATCACCGCAAGACATAGTGGAACACAACGCCAACCTGACGGAACCGCGATGGTGCACTGCTTGGCGACTCGACGCGCGGCTGCGGGCCGTTTAGGGGACCCGAGAATGTGGTCGTTGTGACGTTGACTTGAACGCCGCTTTTTTTGCTGACTTTATTGTTCCCGGCCGAGACGCACAGCAAAGATGTTGAGTCGATTCGTCAGTGGCAGCGTCAGGAATCTCGAACGGGAATACAGCTGCACCATCCGGCTGCTGGACGACTCGGAATATACGTGCACCATTCAGGTGAGTCACCTGTCGGGCCATTGTGCGATTGTGGTCCAGCTGACAGGCATTCAGGAGAAGGGGCTGCCTCTCTGGCGAGAAGCTGACCCCAAATGTATTCTCGGTTTGGGTATTTCAGACAACCTAACGCTAATTTAGGGTGATGCATTTACCCCTTGTGACCCACTATTGTCAAAACACATTAGCTGCAGGCCAGATTTGCTGTCAGTGCTCTGAGATGGTGTAGGTCTAGGAAAAAAGATCATCTTTGGAGCTTTACAATGGCTTGTCACAGGGACAGTATCCTGCTGGTTTTCTACCCCACTTGATTTAAACAGCCTGAACCTCTTTTCTGAACCTATCAATTTGCCTTATGGCTTATAGTAGTGTAAGCTATTATAATGGCAGTCATGGCAATTGCCTTTTTGCACCCGTAAAATCCCGTATGGGGTGTATTACTGTAGGATATACCCCAAGGGACTCCTGTCGATTTATTCCTGACAGTGCAGTAACCTCCGTTTGCACCTTTGACACTTGACTCTGAGGCAGTTTGTCAGTCTAATGATATGCCTTGTGGGATATGTTTTTGTAGGCTTTTATAATGGTATTATCAGCAATCGCATTTTGAAGCACAAAATGAAGCTAGTATGCCACTGGCTGGTTTACCTGGGTGGTACATTTATAGCTTGGGGTCATGCTTGTAGCTTTGTGATACAGTTCAGCTTGAAATAATTACAATTACTTAATCGTGATTTTGAAGCTCACAATAGGAGCCATTTACCGCATCCCATAAACATCGTTGTACTTTTCGATGTGCATCGTATTATCCCTCAAAAGTACTGCTTTTGAAATCTTGCCATTTGATATATACATTACATGCACAGTTTTGAAGTTGTGAAATGGCCAATACTGTGTACATTGTTGCAGACTGTACCTTGTTATCATATTGTTGGCTTTGATTATGACAATAACGGCAAAGGCAATTGAGAACAATTTATGAGTGAATTTGTCTGTGTGAGGGAAGAAGTTGAGTGTCGAGTGAAGAAGACGCGTGTAGCTTTTTGGACCAATAAAATGCCCAGTGGGGTACATTAATGTAGAATTTGTCAAACAGGATTTGTATCTCTCTGATAAACATATACCATCGACACCTTGTTTGTCATCGGACTGATGCTCTTAAGTGTCCTTGGAAACATGCCTGGCTATTCTGGTCATAGAAAAAGTACCATAATGGCACTGTAGTGTAGATTCAATTTCCCCCTGAAAAGAGACGAATATAGACTCCTAATGTATCTCTATTTCTGACTTCATCCAACTCGGCAGATGTAACGTCCAAGGTATTCCGCCTTTTATCTTTTGGCAATTTATTGACGGATCGCTGCCAGTCTGAAATAATTCATAGAATGTTACCGCTGATTCCTACGTCGGGCAGGATCTTTAATAATACATATGAGGTATCCCTTCCATTAGATAGCACGCTCCTCAGTGTGGTGGATGGCCAACATCAATCAAAGTAAAACACCTGTAAGGAGATTTAAAAAAGGCTGCTGTGAACTTGTTTTTGTCGCTACTGTCCATCCAACTGCAAGCTTTTGATGACGTTCCACTTTTTTGTTCATGCTCGCAAGCAGGTGAAAAAGAACCTGTCACATCAATTACAAAACCATTTCTTCCTCTTGGTGGATGCTGCAGTTAAGGATTAAAAGAGGTGTAAAAAGACATCCCTGGAGACTTTGCTGACTAGACACATTAAAGCTTTGCTAAGGCAACATTAACCTGCCTTGTAGAACAATGAAACATTCATAAGACCTTCCAGATTGTTCCTCCTTTGATTTCCGTCGTCATCAACAGGCTTACATTGCTCTTTTCATCCCATGAGAAGGTGTGAAACCGATACAGTAAGATGGTGACTGGGCACTCCGAGGAGAGGCGGAGATGGACAGCAAGGCCAGCAGGTGCTCTGTTTGCAGCACAGTTGCGTGGTCAGGCCGGCTGACGTCAACACGCGTGGAAAAAAAGGAGGGGAGTGGACCGAAAGAGAAAGCTCTTGATGGGGCTCTTAAAGTCTATCTGCTAAAGTGACCAAGGTTTACCATTTTATCCCCCCCGTTCTGGTCCTGTTTACAGTGATGAAAGTCCTCTGGATTTTCCCGGAATTCCGGATTTTCACATTTTCATGAAAGTTCCTCTGGAAAATGGAGGAAAAATTGCCTAAAATTAGTCCGGATATTAGCTGACAACATTGAACGAACACGCGTTTGAGTTCGTTGTTTTGCTTGTTTTGCGACACCACTCGAGCGAAGCGCGCCTCAGCACTCGATAGTCCGCTGCTCTCTGCTGTGCGTGCGTCAGCGCGAAAATGTACGCACGCGCGCAGCTTTTGATTTCAATCAATCAGCGACGACGCAACCAACGTCACAGATCATAGAAGCTTTGATCTACGACAACAGCTAAGTTAGCGGAGGCGACACGACGCTCGAGGTCGGACGGACATGTTTTTCTGCTAATCTGTGCGTTTCCCTTTTTGTCCAAATTTTGCTTTCACAAGCGGAGCCATGTTGAGACACTAACACTAGGAACAGTAACACCCCTCCCTTCACATTCTCATGGCCTCGCCATGTCTCTGAGATTTTGAAATTTCGTCGAGAACGGAAGCCACAAAGGGTGCACGTGTGCACACAAAATGCAGATTAATCATTGAATGTCAAGTATGTGAATAGCCATCCATCCATTTTCCGAACCGCTTGATCCTCACTAGGGTCGCGGGGGGTGCCGGAGCCTATCCCAGCTGTCTTCGGGCAGTAGGCGGGGGACACCCTGAATTGGTTGCCAGCCAATCGCAGGGCACACAGAGACGAACAACCATCCACGCTCACACTCATACCTAGGGACAATTTAGAGTGCACAATCAGCCTGCCATGCATGTTTTTGGAACGTGGGAGGAAACCGGAGCACCCGGAGAAAACCCATGCAGGCCCGGGGAGAACATGCAAACTCCACACAGGGAGGCCGGAGCTGGATTTGAACCTCAGCACTGTGAAGCCGACGTGCTAACCACTGGACTACCGGGCCACCCTATTTGAATAGCGTTTTGTGTAAACTAATTCATGCGTGATCGGCCAGGTACGGCCCCAAAGTACGGCCCCAGCGCAATGTTCAAATAGGTAAACAGGCAAGCTGACATATGTGCAATAGACGCGAGTGTTAGGAGCACGTTCAAGTGGTCATGGCTTGAGGAAAAGGACTTGAACGCTAATTTTTTGTCCGACGACATGAGAAAGGTTGACAAACCTGGTAAGTCAGTTAAAATCATTTTATATATATATATATATATATATTTACTGTATATATTTTTTCCGGAATTTTCAGGAAAGTCTTTGTCTCTGTCTCTGTGTTTATCAAGTGATGAAGGAAAAACGTCAATTTCAAAAAATGTTTCCACGTCATCTAACAGTTGGTTCTCTTATTTTCAGAAATAGGCTAAACATTGCATAATGTCACGGGCAATTGTCAGTGAAGCCTTTGTGCAAAAATTAAGCATGACATGACTGAAAACTAGCATTTATGCTAAGTCTGGTGCATTTACATTGGTTATTCTTGTGTTGATTAATGTGCAATGTGCCAATGAAGAAAAAAATAAATAAATTCCAGCTCCATAGGAAATTGATATGGAGTGGGCAAAATAATTCTGAATAATTTCAGTCAATTCAAGAATTTGTAGATTTTTTTGATTTTTCATGTCTTGGAGACATTGAGATAACATGGAGTCCACTATATTGCCGTAACCAGTAGCGTTGCTCTTGAGTCGATCTTGATCTACTTTCTGGCCTGAAAAGGTGTTATGCCATCAGCTCAGACCAACATCCATGCAGACCCCCTTCCCCCACCCCCGCCCCATCACAACAGGCAAAATGTACTTTATATTTGGAGATTACTCAACGCTAAAAAAAAAATAAAATACAATTAACCTGTACATTTATGGTTAATGTTCACTGCAGCCGTTGTGAACCTCTTGACCAAAAACATCCCAAATTATGCAATTCGCTTGACTGCCTGTCAACATCATTTAGGAAATCTAGACCGGAGAGTGTAAAATAAAAGCCATTAATTAGGTCACAATCCCTTCTCTTTTTAAATGTTCGCATGTTCACAGCCTGCTGCAATGTGACGATTCTTGTTACAGCATCCAGCATCGTATTCAAATGCACACTCTCACTGATCTGATGCCCCACATTTGGAGTTATTCCTGCCTTTGATCCCCATTTGTCGCCACCGCGCGAACTGGTAGCACCTTGTAAACATAACCATCTTCCACGGAAAAGAAAAGCGCACGACGCACCAAATGAAGGTGATATTGTGCAGGAGTTCAATTCGGTTTCAATGAATGATGGCTTTCCTGTGTGTTTAGATCTCATCATTCCACGAGCCCTTCAGTTGCAGCTGTCATCTGGATGCTGGTTGACGAATGAGCCCGAAACATTCTTTTGCCCTTAGGCCTCTTCCACTGTGATTTTAACCCAGTGTTACAATGGGGAGTCAGGCTGAGACCTTTTTTCGTCAGGCCAGAAATGACATTTAGATGCTCCTGTGCAAAATGCAGAGATTTGGGTGTTTCGTTACCTCCAATATTAAAGTGTGGTGCTGTCCGATTCTTTGTAAGTAAACCCAAGTTTGCCATTCGTTGTCCTTTTAAAAATGGCAGGGCTCAGTGAGGTTTTACCGATGGTCTTAAACTGTATGTGGCCGCACAAGAACGATTCAAACCCTCTTCTAAAATTGGTGTGGGTCAAAGGTTCACAAAGAGAGTGGTGTCACAGACACAAGAGAAAAATCTTTGCTTATCCCTGAGTGGATTGGTTAACTTTGGAGAGGTGTTTTTAGAGGAGGACTTATTTAAGCTGTGTCTCTTGAGTCTTACTGGCAGTTTTACTTGTTCTCACTTCCTCCCATTTGAGAATTTTTCTCCAGTTATTCACAATGTAAACGGGTGATGACAAAAGACTATGCAGCTTTTAGGCTTAAGAAGAAAGCCACAGTTGTCTTTTTTTGTGGGGCGATTCTGATTAATTGCAGATTTAATGAATGGCTCTCTGCTGTGTTCTGGCCCACTCTAATCAAGAGTTAATTATAGTTTTCACACAATGAAGCATGTGATTTTCCCATGCTTTTCCTAATAAGTTTTACTCAAGTCAACCACAACCGTCTGCTCGTTGGGAGTGTTATTTAAACACAAACTGAATACGACTAATATGAAAATGAAATGCTTGAGTAGGTCTATCTACCTTTTCACTGCTGCAGTGATGGACAATTAACTTACAGCATAAAATAGCCCGAATTTTCCGAAAGTCTGCTCCGCTGTCATCTTGGAGCCTCTTTGGTGAAGTGGTGAAGGATTGGTGCTGGCGTGGAACGAGAAGTGCTTTACTTTGAAGTGCGGTGCCAGCATCTCGACTGTTGCTACGGTGACTCCACAGTTACCCAAACTCAATGTAAGATTGCTCACTGGGCAGGATTGCCCTCCAAGAGTCCTGACGAATAGCTTCTCATTGCTGAGTCTCACAGCAAGTCACACAATTCTTCCGATTGAAATCAATAACTTTGGGAATAATATGCTCCAGAATCCAAACTGTCAACCGCATTAAACCTTCATTTAACATATATCAGAAATGATTGAAATAACATTTAAGATTATTAATTGTCATCCAAGTATAAGCACAATGTAGACCTGCAAAAAATTACTTTAAGCACTCAACGTAAAGGGCTTTTAAACATATTGTATTTAAATAAATGGATTCAAAGGAATATTTCTGCTCAAATATAGAGGTCACGCAGACAGAATTCTAATCACTTTCATTTACCTTAGACACCGTAGACGCTTGGAATGCAAAGTACGGTGTGAAAATAAATAGTTCTTGTTTGACTTCACTTATTTCTGCTAAAACGTATTTAGGTTAAAAGTCATACTCAAAGCATCTCCCCACTCTCACTGGGTTCCGTGACATGATTGCCTGGTTTGTAAAGAACGTGTTGGGTCAGCTGCTACGCCGTTGCTATGCTTCATGACGTGAATGAGTAAAATGTGTGACAGCGGTGAATGTTTCATGAGAAGCAACCTCGGGAGAACGTCATTTGCAGTTAGCGGCATCACGATTGGCTGAACCTGTGGCACATGGTTTATTTGCAATTAAGGATTACATCACTGTTGCGTCTAGCCGAGCTTGGCCGAGAAGCTCTGACACGCCACCCACGCCAGTCTTTTTTGTTTTTTGACAGTTTGCCACAATGTGTGGGATCAGCCGCTGGCAAGTTTTCTGTCTTTTTGATAAACGCGCAGCTTTTTGCAGGATGTCAAGGTTGGCCAATAATCCACACCATTGAGTTTCTGTGCTCTCGCTCAAACAGTTTCAGCATGTGAAAGGAAACAATTAGGAATATTAAACTGACCCCAAATTTGTATGATTAAAAATGCAAATCAATCTTTTAAATTACAGTTCTGTATTTCAAACAACCCCATGTCCTTCTGTCCCTCATATAATGGGAAACTCAGTCACGTGGGGTAGCAATTAGCTTCTGTGTGGTAGTTACCCTTTTAACAATGATATCTGTGCTGCAACACATGCAAGCAGCTAATATAACAATACTCACAGGCATATAGTCTTTAACCTCTGCAAAGAGTGACTACTCTGACTGCTGTACAGAAAATCTGAGCGAGCATCTGGGTCTCAAGTACAGTACTGTATATCCATATGTCTGTCTTATAATGTTCCCTGAAATTGTTGAAATCTTTTAAATTATATTTAATTATGTGAAGTATAATAAAATAGAGTGCTAGCTGTCTAGTCATTTGAAACTCATTACAAAAATTACAAGCATTGCATACATTTCTTGTTGGGGTTTTTTTTATTGGGAGGCTGGATCCGATTAGTGACATTTCCATTCATTTCTATAGGGAAGGATGATTTGAGATATGACTGCCTTGAGTCGCAAGCATTGCCAAGGAGCAAATTTAACTGGTATCTTAAAGCACCAATGGACAAGCAATTTTTAAAGTCTATTTTCTTCAATATGTCTCCTTGGAGACATTCCGGTTTCTGTCTCTCATGTGATCAGCGCCATTGTAGCGAGAATAAGTGGTCCTCTGCCATTCCTTAGTGTCTCTTTTAGAGTGGAGAACAGGGACGCTGCCTGTCAGTCTGCTGAGTCCTCCATTGTGTTGTCCATCCATCCATCTTCTACCGCTTATCCGAGGTCGGGTTGCGGGGGCAGCAGCTTTAGCAGGGAAGCCCAGACTTTCCTCTCCCCAGCCACTTCTTCTAGCTCTTCCCGGGGGATCCCGAGACGTTCCCAGGCCAGCTGGGTGACATAGTCTCTCCAGCATGTCCTGGGTCGTCCTCAGGGTCTCCTCCCGGTTGGACATGCCCGGAACACCTCATCTAGCTCCTCTCGATGTGGAGGAGAAGCAGCTCGACTCTGAGCCCCTCCCGGATGACCGAGCTTCTCACCTCACCATTGTGTTGTGTTATTTGTAACTGAAATGGGCCTTGGTCTATGTTCCTGCCTGCAAGCCTGAATTGTAAACCTCCCAAACAGAGTAATGTCTCTGTGGTAGCTATTCTGCTAATGAGGGTCTTGATCCTTATCCTCTCCTGGGTTATGGCAAATAACAAATGGAGGAGACTTGACAGAAGATGCAGCACACTTTTAATAATAATAATAATAATAATAATAATAATACTTGGGGCGGCCCCGTAGTCCAGTGGTTAGCGCGTCGGCTTCACAGTGCAGAGGTACCGGGTTCGATTCCAGCTCCGGCCTCCCTGTGTGGAGTTTGCATGTTCTCCCCGGGCCTGCGTGGGTTTTCTCCGGGTACTCCGGTTTCCTCCCACATTCCAAAAAAACATGCATGGCAGGCTGATTGGACACTCTAAATTGTCCCTAGGTGTGAGTGTGGGCGTGGATGATTGTTCGTCTCTGTGTGCCCTGCGATTGGTTGGCAACTGATTCGGGGTGTCCCCCGCCTACTGCCCGAGGACAGCTGGGATAGGCTCCAGCACCCCCCGCGACCCTAGTGAGGATCAAGCGGTTCGGAAAATGGATGGATGGATGGATAATAATACTTTTGCTCGTTTTAGTCATTTGGAAAAGGAGAATGTGACTTGGTTCATGAATGTAAAGTTTGGAGTCTGCAGTCGAGATGTTCAGTCACTAGGGTGAGCTAGGGCAAACGTCAACAGTGACCTGACGAAGTTTGAGGTGTAATTTGGTATTAAACCAAACCATTTTGATAGAATTTGTGTTGAATCTTCTACATTCCTGTTTCAAAGTCTTACAAGCAAGTGATGCCTGAAGGAAGTGAGACAAATTTGTGGTTTTGCTCAATTTCCCACAACTGATGTCACCAAGTTAGTTGAGACTGAATAAACAGCTGTGATATTGTCTTATAGGAAAATACTCGAGTCATTCAGAAGTTCAGCCCTTCAACTGTAATGTAAGCATCCTCTTGTTCACCTCTGAAAGGAGGCATCACCCACAAGGGTGTATTTTTACAACCCTCGCCCACCCCCACCCCAATGCCTCTTTTGTCCTCCTGTTATTTCATCCTGTCATCCCGACCTCATCTGCGCCACGGGTTACCTCCATCACACTTAGCCTGGATCATCCTGTTGTTCTGCTTCACTGCAGGGTGTTTGGAGCTAATGATTCCAGCCCCTCCTTCTCTCGCAGCCCTCTTTTCTTTCATCTGTAACCCGTTGTCTCCTCTGTATGCTCCGTGGGCTCTTCCTCCTGTTGTGTTTTCAAGTATGGCCTCTCCCTGTTCACAGACACTGATGAGTTGGTGTACCATCTTTCAATAATCAGATACTTGGCCTTGGACAATTGCTAATATAGACTAAATGTGATCATGCTAACCCTGTATCGATGAAACATGATTGCCATCTGTGTCGACAACCCTCTCAGAGTATATCCTATTTCATGACCCGGTTTTACAAGCAGACTATCAGAAAGACACACAACTGTAACTTTCACCATCATAACAATGGTAATATACCGGGAATACTGTCATCTCCAACATTACAGTCACATTAACGACATTCCTTTGTATGTACTATGCAGTCGTTAAACAGGATCTAGAAATGAGCAGCATTGATCAACAATGATTTGTTTTGGGTTGTTTTTTTTGCATGTTACATTGGTTACACCTAACAGAGGTAGTTACAAAGTTAGATTAAATAAATTTTTTTAACTCATAAACAATGTGGCGCTCAGGTTTGATTGATCTATACATTTAAATATTTGTTCATATCGTCAATGTAGTTTGCTATGGTGTAAAACTGCGCCGCGTTATACTGAGAGCTGTTTCTAATATTTTGGCTGTCTCATTTAGCAAAAAACTCAATGTTGTTTCTTTTGCAAAAAGATATTTAAAGACAGCTTATGTTGTACATGTTCGTGCATGTACGGTATTTTCTATCAGGGGTAGAAATGGTACAGTAAATACAATTGGAAAAGTTGAAATATTGAAATATTTTGCAGAAAATTAATCGGTAGCCAATATGGAATGTCCATGTAACTGAAGAACGGTCTAGTCTTGTTTTACATTAAGCAACTAAATTAAAGTAAGTGAATAGAAAATAAAATTTGGGTGTAGGAAAAATGATTGAAGTTTAAAAAAAAAAGAATTTACACAAAGAATGGATTACAATTGATTTTATTTCTTATCCGAAATGCGATCTAAAGTATTTAGCCAAGGGCTGTCAAAATCGTTTTTGTCGCGGTCCACATTGTAGCTATGGTTTCTCTTGGAGGGCCGTTATGAATTTTGGGAAACCATATAAACGTTTCATCCCGTCCACATAATACGTACACAGCGTACAACAAATTGATCAAGAACTAGTTTTCCAATCAGAAGTCAAGAATAATGACTGTTATTGTGGACAACGTATGACAATTTGAAATTTGGGTTCAGACTTTAGCAAGCATCATGGAACTTGACATGCTTGATTTACATAAAATGGTCTGGCGAGCCAGATCTGGCCCCTGGGCCTTGTCTTTGACACCTGTGGTTTAGCCCAATCTTTCTATTTTGTCACTCTACTACCAAATTAAGCAGGTGTCCACAATCAGAACTCTCCATTACATTGGATCAGTATCAATCCCTTTCTAGTAATGCTACATCCCGTGAACCCAACAGGCAGAGTGTTTAATCCTCATTTATGTGGCGTTCATCAGTACAAGTTGGCACATTTTCAGCATTGTATTCAAAGTGGATGACAGTACAGAGGTCATATAGAGGGAAAAAAAAGCCCTTTCACACTCACGCAGATGAGATGTGCAAATACAATACACAATCCTCTTACCTCAGTTGCGCCCGGGCGCCTGTAAAAAAAGAGACACACTGAGAATAGACGTTGTGCTAATTCTCAGTGGAGCTCACTCATGCATTTTTTTTTCCCTTGCTGCAAAGATAGTCCAAAGATGCAGTATCACTCAGGTGTTGCTGTGGCTCACTGGGAGCGTAATGGAAGAGATGTCTGGCTGACTTACTTTCTGTGGGTCATTATTTCTATGCCTGTGTGTGTGTGTGTATGCGGTATTGTTCCATGTGTTTCAGGGCTTGCAGAACATTGGCCGCGAGTCACGCATACACGCGGTTTCCTTTTCCTTTGTGCATGCGTGAGTTTGTGTGTGTCAGCGCAGCCGTCAGAAGAGATGAATGTCAGTGAGGAGCAAATAGATGGACACCCAGGTAAGGCAAAGGTAGCCGGGCACCACAGGTTTGACTGCACAAAAGCTGTCCTTAGTCTCACTTAAAGATGTGTTTTCGTTTGTGGTGGATTCTCCAAAACTGAGGGCTCTAAGAGTTGTTTCACTCAAATCTTATGGTAACATTCGCCTGATAAACCAACCAAAACTTAAGTTCAAACCATCACATGAGGTGTCCCCAAATCCTGAGACTTCAGGATTTACTTGGGTACTTTTGAATCATTCTTTTCAATACCAACAATGGTTAATATATTGGTTGTTATTGATGACAATGTTAAAGATTATCGACACATATATGGGTCATTTTCAAATGATTTCATCAATAATCTTTCTTTTTTTCATTCTTCAGTTTTACTGAATATGAGTATTGGAATTCTTGGCCTTTACCTTGAATGCATTTTTGAAAATAGGACTTTGTGTTGCTGTTTCAGCATGGGAGACATTGGCACGGTTTGGTTTGGGGCCGCCACAAAAAAGGACAAAATCCGATTTCAACGGACAGTTAGGACGGCGGAAAAAATCATTGGCACCGCCCTACCCACTCTTGAGGACGTGCACACTGCAAGAATCAACACAAGGGCACGGAAAATCCTACTGGATCCACCGCACCCTGCCCACCACCTTTTCCAGCTACTCCCCTCAGGCAGGCGCTACCGATCCATGCGCACCAAATCCAGCAGACACTTACACAGCTTCTTCCCTCTAGCCATTAACTCCCTAAACAGTCACTGACTTATACTCCACCGCACCAGACACTTTAAAGCGCTCAAGGACATCTGCACAATTGCACACTTCTTGTACAACAAATACTGCTACTGGTCACTTTAAAATGGTTCAATGATTTTCTGCACCAACTGTACAACTGTTATAGTATTGTATTCTACCACTGATCACTTTAGCTGCTTGATACTTTGCACTTTGTCTCACACTTGTCACTGGGTGGTACTACCGCACTACGGTTCACTTACATTACGAAATGTCCTTCCATATTTATTTGTCATGTCCTTGTTTATGATGATATTAATGCAGCGTGTTATACCGGAGTCAAATTCCTTGTGTGTTCTCCATACTTGGCCAATAAAGCTGATTCTGATTCTGATTCTGAAAGAAAACCAAGACAGCATAAAAAATTTGCTAATACACTTTATCTATATATCTCCTGTTTCCTAGGCTTTCCTGTCAAATATTTGCATTTTACGAGCTGCCTCATCTGCCGTTCCCCGCACGCAGCGCTCCAATTCCAGTGTGTTCCATTGAGCCTGTACCAGGGGACTATTTCCAGCTCTCTCAGTGAGAAATCACACAAGAACGCGTAGCATGTAAACGCTGAACAAGTGCGTTGGTGTTTGGCGGCAAATGGGTTTCCAGGCCAAACGTCGACATGGGTTTAGAGTTCAGCAGCTGCGCATATTATTATCAATGTGCATGCACGATCCTCCCCGCAGCGTCTTCGATACAACCTGCTCTGTGTTATGCAAATGAAATAAAAACATTTTTTTTCTTAAATCAATCATAATTCTGTCTTGAGTGAAGCCAGAAAAAAAACAGGACCACCCTCTTGGTTCTGTTTTCTGGAGTAATTTGTGTTTTTGTTTTTAATATATATTTTGGTGTATGACATAGGTGTCAAACTCAGGTCCTGCAGGGCCGCTGTCCTGCATGTTTTCCAAGTCTCCCTGTTGCAACACACCTGATTCAAATGATCAGGTTCAATGTCAGGCTTCCGCAGAGCTTGCTGATGATCTGATCATTTGAATCAGGTGTGTTGCAACAGGGAGACTTGGAAAACATGCAGGACAGCGGCCCTCCAGGACCTGAGTTTGACACCCCTGGTGTATGATGTTTATAGCTTGCCAATGGCAGTGAAAAAATATTACCCACTGACCTCTGGTAATGAGATTCGCTTTTGTTTTAGTTGAGCACGCACACGCACACACACACACACAAACAGAGGTGGACCATATGGCAGTGGGATTGCAATCCAGAGGGGATTGTTTTAAGCAGTGATGATTTCTTCTCACTAAATTGTGTTCATTGAGTTGGCCCCTTTTTTTGTTGTTTTTTTGCTCCGGGCTATGAGACAGGTGTCGCTGCCTTTCGCCATGTCCATCAACTAAATCATTTGGAAGGGACGCCTGATTGTTTGATTGCTTGCCCCTGGCCTCTCTGGCTTCCAACAGAGTAATAAAGGAGGAAGGCATTCGTCTTTTTTGCCATATTGAATATATTGCATCATCTGGTTTGCGGGAGCACGCTGGTGCAAATTTGAGGTCCGGCCTTCCTGTAGTGCATCGGTGGCCAACCCGCGGCTCGCGAGCCACATGTGGCTCTTTGGCTGGTTCAATGCGGCTCCCGGGCTTTCACACGACAAGCGCCGAAAACACCTCGCAGTGGCGATGCCATTCAAACAAGGCGCTAACTACACAGAACGTACTACATCGGCCTATCATCAATCCCGTTACTTGACCTCTGATTTTAAGGCAGGGGTGCCCAATACGTCGATCAGAATCGACCGGGAGCCAGCGAACTGGTCCCAAGTCGACCGCAAGGGTGGGAGGAGGAAATGGGTGGGGGAAAAAAAGATTTGTTTGTTTGTATCTTTAGCTTTCATTTATTTTCGGCCCGTTCCGACCGTTGCTCACCACGATGAGCACCTGTTCTTTTGTGGATTTTCGACAGCTACTCCTCAACTCCCTCCCGCATCCCAAAAATGTGCATGGCAGGGTTATTGAAAAACTCTGTCTGCATTGTCTCAAGGTGTGAATGTGAGTGTTTGTCCATATGTGCCCCGCAATTGGCTGGCGACCAATCCTGGGTGTACTGTACCTGGGATAGGCTCCAGCTCACCAGTGACCCTCACGAGGATAAATGCCATCGATAACGCAAGGACGCTGTGAGCCGCCGTGCCAACCGCAAGTTGTCACACTTTGAGCTTTCCTTTCCCTCATACCCCAGTTCCCAAATGAACTGTTATCGTCATGGAAACCAGTAGGGATCCCGTGGATAACGTGCTGGGATACTGATGACGCATCCCAGGTTTGGTTTTTGGTGACCAAAGCTATTTTTAATCCTTGTCGTTCCTCAAGGCCAGTACAGGAAATAATCACACTCGAAGAGCTAGCCCGAAACACTTGTGCCCACAGGCTGCCTCGAGCGCAATGCAACTAATGAATCATGAAGACATTCTCCGGCTTCTATTAGCATACATATAGCATACACTAGCATTTCTTTTTCAACCCCCATATGATGGGGGCCATGTAGATATTGTGAAGTACACTTTCTGTTACTTTGCTCTAATTATATCTGCGTCTCAACCAGTCTGTTTCTAAGGTTAATAAATAATAGATTAGTGACTAGATGAATTATGTAGTCGTGAGTGAGGGTTGTGGATGTTGGATAATCAGACACAAATTCTTGACTCTGCAATTCCACAAAGCACTGCCAGTTACATTCATAAATTTAAATGTGGACCACTTCTCTGGGCCTCCAGGAATATGTGATGTCTTCGTTATTTCACTTCTTTCTCTACTGTTATTCCTCCCAAAATGTAATGCGCACTAGTCTTGCCAAAGATGTGCCCTTCTCGAATGACGCATAATAGCTACTCAGCTGTCAGGTCGTGTTCGCTCCTTGAGAAGCTGGCCGTAGTTGTCAGTCAGTACTGCGGCGACCACTTCATTCGTTGCAAACAGAACCTTGATTTGATTTGCAGCAGCTCTCTTGCCTCTGAGTCAGAGCACAAAAGGAGACAGATGTTGTCTAAGCATGTGGAAAACCATCATTCACTGAAGTTGTTTTTGTTTTTGTTTTTTGAAACAGGTGTAGTCTGTTTCTGACAGTGAATGAGTGGTCCGTTTCATAGTTCTAAGGTTTGACGTATTAAAAAAGAAAAAAAATCACTGGGAAAAAACCCCCAAACAAACAAACAAAACGAGTGAATTTGTGAGTAATGAACTATGAATAAGCGGGTGAATTCTCTCCACTTCAAATTAGCCTTCAAGTCTGTTGTCATTTAGACACACAGATGGCACAGTTTTTATCCATTTTTTCTTGTGCAAAAGGCTCCTTCATTCATTGCTTTCTAACAGAGCTTATTCCCAACCTTACTCATTGCCTGCTTCTGAATTAAACTGTCCTTCATTTTGTATCGTGACAGCTTATATCATACAGATTGCATCCAAAATCCTGCTACATGTTAAAAAGAGTGAATCTTGACAAGATTAATGTGTAGAGACCTGCACAAATGACAGATGGAAGGAAGCGGAGGTCAATTGTAAGGGGCTGTGGAAATAACGGAGGTTTTGCCAAAACCGAGCTGGAGGTGTTCAAGGTCATTTCTTAAGGTACAGTATTGGCGCTGAGTCATTGTGATGGGGATGCATTGCGGGAAAGAAGGCAACTGCCAGTGCAGTATTATGCAAGCAATGTGTCAACAGACTGATGACTTTGTGTTCAAAAAGTGAGTGAACGGTCTTTCAATGCTAAATTCCCTTTTCTCCTGGTTTTACTGTTTGGTGGAAATATCAAAGGAAGTTATTGAAGAATCATGCATCCAGACGTGCAGACAAAGAAGCTTGTGAGCGATTCACAAAACTTTCATAACATTGGTGACAGGCACTATCCACGCTTTGCTTTTTAGACACAGGTACAAACATATAACATTTTATACGGTTAAGTACTATTGTAAAAACAAAACACACTCACACAGCAAGCAGTGCCTCTGCTGGCCGCTGCACTTCATTTTGCATTGTTTGCTTCAACGACATTATAAGTCAACAATAGATTTCACACAAGTGACCACATTCTGCAAGAGCATAATATTGTGGAAAATGATTCTTCTATTCTTAATGACTCGTACACCATCATATAGGTCTATTTATTGTTTTGTATTTGTGTCTGCATGCCGCATACACAAAGTGTAGCGTGCCAACTGCTGCCTCCATGAGTTAAAAACGTTTTTTTTTTGTCTTTATGGACACTTGCTTCCTTACTTCTTTATCTTTGTCTCGTTTTGACAAAAGCATGACATAGACGTGTGATTAAGGCACTTGAAACTGAAACTGAAAAACAAAAACAGGATTTAACAAAAGTATGAATTTTATGAGCATCCAATCTGTACAAAGAGTGCTCAGACCGGGGATCGGAAACACGCGGCTCCAGAGCCGCATGCGGCTCTTTAGTGACATCTAGGGGCTCCCTTGAGCTTTATAAAAAATGTTTGAAAGTGGAAAACGATTTTGATAGTAGACTAATATAGCTCATGTTAGATCAGATACATGTTGCAGCTCCGAAAAATGGTGTTGGTTTTTTAAAACGTGCACTTTATTTATGCTTTTAACAGTCTCGACAAACACAGACACGTCTGCGTCCGACTCCATGCCTTCTCTCTTCTCGTTCGACTCGAGAGGCGTTCAAAGACAGCCTCAGAAAAACGGAAATTAATGATCACTTCACTGACACTGAGAAAAGCAAAAAAAAAAATATACCAAAACAAAAAATCAAGCGAGGAAATTACTAAATAAATTCTATGGGGGCGTTTGTGAACACACAACAAAGGAATGAATAACAAACAATTCTGAGACAGTCCAGTCTCCGACATACATACAGCATGTGTTTCCTTCATTCTAAGTTTTATAGAAGGCTTTTATTTTTTTGCAGCTCCAGACATATTTGTTTGTTGGTTTTTTTGGTCCTATATGGCTCTTTCAACATTTTGGTTTGCTGACCCAGGGGTCAGCAACCCAAATTGACCCCTGGCTTAGACGCACCCGAGAAAGCTTTTATGCTGCTTGGTGTCTCCTGCATCCGCCATCAACCTGCATCTGATATGTCATGTTTAGATCAAAACCCACACCAGAGGTTTATTTTGCTGACCCCGTTCTGACACCCAGTAGTGGATTATTTCTCTCAATCAAGATGTTTTATGTAACCAACTGAGAGGATTATACAGGGAGAATTTATTTTTTCGCTTTTTGAATTTAGTCCCATGCAGCATAAAGATGTGGCCTTACTGTCTGTCATATGGGTGGAGGGGGGGGGAAATAATCCTTCTGCTGTGAAATGTGCTTTCATGTTTCTGAGCCATCTGTGGGCATTTATTCTTAAAAATAATAAAAAATGTTGATAAATTAAGAAAAATAGACAACTGGTATTTTTATCTGAAATGATGGAGGTAGATTCTGCCCCCTTGATTACAAGTTGATCAGGCTTTTGTCAGACCTGAGTGGGGCCTCGAGAAATATTTCCACGTCATTGGCCTACGATGTTCCGTAGTCTTCTCTATCCATGAGAACCACGCATTTCATCATCGCTCCCCAGGTGTGCCGTTCATCTCTCTCTCTCACCTCAAACCCCCTTACTGTACACATAGCTGGAAATGGGACATATTTTTCTGAATTCACCTCCCTGATGTTTTTTTATGAGTGTACTCCACATTCTGGATGCAAGTAAAGGCTGCAAAAAGAAATCACAGCGAGTGGCAGTGCTCCAATGAGCAGCCAAGCTTGCGGATGAGAATTTGCTTATTGTGGTACAGTAATTAGTTCCTGAAGGCTGCAGCATTAGCACATTGTGCTAATCCAACTCCTCTATTCCAGCAGCTCCGGGCGAGGAGAGTCGGATCAAATCCCAGTGGAGCAGATGGATGACGTGATTTGAGGGGTGCTGAAAGGGGGCCCCCCTGTCATTAAAAAGGCTGATTACACGCTGGTAATGAGATCAGCATTTGGGTGGAGGCGACAGTTTTTACAGTTTTTCCTCAGAGTTTAGTCCTAAACGGGCTTTATCTGCTGGGTCCCGGTCAAGGTTACGACCTTCACACTCCATTGACATTGCCTTTTACGCGAATGAAATAGTGCCCTTACTTTCCATTTGCAGGCCTCCCAACTTTACTTTCAAGATTTCATTTCTTGTAATTGGCAACTTGATTTCATGTTTTCTTTCTTTCTTTAAGCCATGAAGAGGTTTTGCGGAGCATGCCCCCGTCGCCCGTCTCAAGTTGTCATGAATACAAGTTTTGAAAGTGAAGGGACGTCTGTGCCTTCATCCCACAACAGGGATTACAGCGATGTGGCTGGAATATATTAATTAGGGAAAGTCTCTTCTGGTGGGATTAAACCAGATTTAGTTTCTGTGTTGACAAAAACAACTCAGCCGTTTCCTGCTGAAGCTTCTTATGCTTCGGGATAAATTGCAACAAGCACTGTAGGTCACAAGTGTCATTCACTTATCCGCGTGGGTCTTAAAGTTACTATACATGATCTTTAATGTTGAAGTCCACCGAAAATCAAAAAGGTGCACTTGTTGTGGGATTGTGGAATTGTAAATGTGCAAAAGAGCATCTTGCCCAGTCTTGCATATGAATCTTGCTTAGATTTATTGTGGAGAGAGTTTAGACAGGGTAGATGGCGATCGCCTGCAGCTGGATGACATCACTGATTCCAGACCCGCATGGCTGGTTTCACGTTGGAAAGACTAAAAGGGAAAGAAGGCCCACAGCAAAAGACGCCGCCTCTCACGCCACCCCGGTCTCAATTCCACCAAACCACATGCCACCCTACGCTTCCAAGCTATGCCACTCTGGCTTCCCCCTCGGGCAAACAAAGACCCCTTTCAGACCCCGTCCCCACTGTGATCATGCGGAGTCGAAGCAATCTGTTCCTCTTGGCTGCTCGCTGTGAAGTGACCCAGCCTTTTCTCTTGCCACAGTTTGCTGCTTTATGCAACGTCCACAAGCGGCCGGCTTTTTGAACTTCATGACAGGTGACGATGCCCATCTTGAAAAGGGAGAGGAGGCTGATGAGCACCAAACTGTTGTTTCCCTTTGATTTAGTGATGACCTGTTTGTGGCCTTGTGTTAGACAACTATGTATTCTGTAGCCGTAGCAGAATGATGTTTAAAAACAATGCGCAATGTTATTTTGTTGGCTTTTGCCCTGAATTGATGCTTTCTGAGTTGCCCCCGACTACATTTTGTGATGGACAAAGCCGTTTGGATCAGCACTCACCTGCATTCCCGTCAGCGCCGCAGGGGTGATATCTCCTCTTTGCTTAGTCCGTCCGCATGCTTCCATTCTGTTTTACCTGCGACATCAATCCGCTGGCCTCATTCAGTCACTTTGCAGCAGTCATGGTAGTCAAGAAGTCAAAAAAAGCCTCTGATGCCTCAAGACATTTGAAAACGTACCAGTTAAATTTTGCTGGTATCGGAGCTTCCCACTCTTCTATCATTTCAATTCAATGAAAAAGTTCATTTTTAAATAATTGTATTGTAATAATATTGTAATTCACTATCCATTGACTGCCAACAAGCACAAACGTCCAGACCGCAGACGAAATTCGCATGCGGAAAGCCACCACTGGTTAATTTAACGATACAGTGGTACCTCTACTTCAGGGGTGTCAAACTCAAATACACAGTGGGCCAAAATTTCAAACTTGGACAAACTCGCGGGCCAACATTGATTTTTATTTAAATTTTTCCTTCAGATATAACAATGAACCTGTGCATTTGGACACAAACATGTTTTGCTTAAACACTGAATATGGAACAAGCAGAGCTTAATACTTTACGACATATAGCTTAATATTGCACATGTGCAAAATTGAATTTCAAATTTAAAAAAAAACACATCAATGGCATGTATTTCTTAAATACAGTGAAACTCCTCTCGAACGAAACCTACATGGGCGAAAATACCCCCTAATGTGAAAAAAATCTTCCTGCATTAACACCATTCCCATTCTCCTGCCCGTCATACGACGAAAAAAAACCCTGTTGCGTTATGCGAAATCTTTTTCTCTGCTCTTGCCTCGCGAGAGATTCACTACAACGAAGTTTAATCCAACAGCGACCTGTTCTGCTTCGTTCGGAAACGGCAAAAGCCGTGTAAACCACTGGTTTACACAGCTCCTACTTTTCTGAACGCAACATACTCATAGCTGCTCTTGCCATAGGCTTACCGAGCATCATTCTGGCCTCCGATTGGCCAAGAGGGACCTCACCGTCGATGTGTGTAGATAATGTAGCTTGAGCCGTGGAAGATAGAGTGGAATGCATCCGATTAGCTGCTCAGAGTAAATTGCTTATGGCTCGACATTCAAATAAACGAACGTTTCCTGGAATGCTTAACTAGTTATCATGCTAAAAAGCTTACGCTAACTGGAGCGCTAATTAGAGAGAAGGCGAGTTCCATCGCGCTAACTATGGCCATCGAGGACGACGAAGCGTCCGTGGCTGGCTTAAAAGTTCATTGCATGACATCAGCTGAGCAGCGCTGTCTCGAGTGGCGATCGAGGGGAGGTTGAATTAGAGACAGTGAGATAGTGGATAGAAAAGCCACCGGCTCTAGGAAGTATCTGTTATTGTTCGATTCAGACGCAGCATGAACGGTGCATTGCTAAAATGGCTACAAAACGTACCTTTGGATGTCAAGCAGCTAAGACAAGAAGCGCTCTGACGCTGGAAGAGAGGGTAAAAGTGATCGAAATGAAAGACGGAGGAAGCAAAATAAAAGACATTATCCAAGAAATTGATGTAAGTGAAAGTGAATGCTGATCGTAAATTTCGCAATTTCTTTCTCTTTTTTTCTTTCTACACCCACGATGTGTCAAATAAATGTGTGCTCATACTTATGCACTATTGGAATAAAAATAAAGAGTACACATACGTTTGTGTGTGCGTGTACACATGCGTTTGTGTGTGTGTGTTTACATCTGAGATCAAATTTGCTACAGTGAAAACCCCCCTGTTGTGAAAAATTTCTTGCTACAAACATGATTTCGTTTTAGAGGAGTTTCACTGTAAAATTTAAATGAAAATTGTATGCCTTTTATTTGCAGCCTTCTGATTTAAATTTCAACAGTAATTTTTTTCCACCGGCTAATAATAAATTAACTAACAATAATATCCTTCAATGAAAGGGCAACCCATTCAAGCCCATGCCTTGGAGAAGAAGCAAGAAAGTGCTCAAAGAAAACATGAATTATTACTCAGTTTGCAACACACTGATCTACTCTGAAGTGTTCAAGCCAGATACCTGGCATCTCTTCTTGGATGCCAGTTCATTGATGTCTGGGGTCAGGCTCTCAGCTGAGGAAATCCTTAGGATCGAGCAAAGGGGTTCATCAGTCAGACGTCTCCTGTGAGCTGTTTTGATCGTCTTCATCGAGGAGAATAGTTGCTTACATAGATAAGTGCGGCCGAATATGGAGAGCATCTGAGCAGCTTGGGTGCGGAGCTGAGGCATTGTGTCAGGGATGAAATGTGGAAACTGTGCAGCACCCACAGCATCATACTTTAACTTCAGCGTGTCACTATTCTGGAGTTCAATCAGCTCCATTTGGAGGTTGGTTGGTGCATTTTCCACATCAACTGCAAACGGATTGCTCAGCAGTTCAAACCTACATTTCTGGACATCAAAGTCGGCAAATCGCCGGGCAAACTCAGCACAGAGTTTATCAGCAAACTGTGCACGTGGAAACATGGTGGTGGAGATGCGCATTGAAATGGTTTGGCAGCAGGGAAAATGCCCCAGATTTCCTTGGAGCATCTGATTCTCCCACAGTTTAGTTTTAAAGGCCCTCACTGCAGCATACATGTCTGTGATGATACGTTCCCACCCCTGAAGCTGCAGGTTTAGCACATCGAGATGGTTTGTGATGTCACACAGAAAGGCCAGTTCACACAAAAACTTTGGCTCACAGAGCTTCACAGTGTCTTTCCCTTTGCTGTCCAAGAAGGTTCATTACTTTCCCTCTGCTTAGCCATCTCACTTCTGTGTGATACGGCACATCCTTGTATTCCGAACCACGTTCCTCCAGAAAAGACTTGAGAACTGGTGGTGATTCAGACCTTTTGCTTTTATAAAGTTCACTACTTGTGTTACTGAGGTCATAACATGTTCTATCTTCAGGACTTTGCCACACAGTGATTCTTGATGTATGATGCAGTGGTAAACAAATAGCTCACCTGCACAGTTCTCCAACCGCATCCTCTCCTGAACCCTGCCCACCAGTCCACTCTTTTGACTGCACATTGCTGGGGTGCCGTCTGTCGTTAGTCCCACAAGTTTATCCCACGGCAGCTTCATTTCAGTGACACAGGTGGAAACCTCTTCAAATATGTCATTTCCTGTGGTGGTGCCATGCATTGATTTTAATCCCAAAAGTTCCTCCGTAACACACATATTTGAGTCCACTCCACAGATGAAGACTGACAGCTGGGCAGTATCACATGTGTCGCTGCTCTCATCCACAGCGAGGGAGAATGCAACAAAATCTTTTCCCTCCTTCATCAGCTGCTCAAATAGGTTGGTGGCAAGATCACATGTGCGAGCAGCGATTGTGTTCCTGCTCAGGCTCACATTTGAAAATGCTTTCTTTTTCTCTGGGCACACGAGATCACAAACTCTCATCATGCACTTTTTCACAAACACCCTCATTGAAGGGCCGCACTGATTTTGCGATTTCTGCCGCCACAATAAAAGTAGCCGCTACAGCAGCCTCACTTTGCGATGTGGCTTTTTTAAACATAGTCTGTTGTGTCGCCAAACGTCTTTTCATCTCCTCCGCTTTCTTTCGCTTTTGGTCAACTTTTCTTTTGATGGCGGCGCGGACACCCGCAGCGGCTCCTCTTGTTTTATGTTGAGGGGGAAGAAATTTCATCTGTGCTGTATGTTACACATACGTACAGCACATTTGACAATAAAGTTGTATTCCATTCCATTCCATTCCATTTCTGGCGCCTCTGAGTCATGTCCATGTCCTTGTACTTGTCGTGGTGTTTTGTTTCATAGTGTCGTCGTATATTGTACTCCTTGTTTATAGCCACGTTGGCTCCACATAAAAGACACACAGGTTTGTCTTTTAGATTTATAAACAGATATTCTGTCTCCCACCTGTCCAGAAAGGTCCTGTTTCCTACCTTTTTTTTCACCATTTTTGGGAGAGGTAGCGCGGTGCCAGTAGTTGCGTGAGGTAGCGAGGTATACTGTCAACAACGGAGAGAGTGTTCATTGGTCTCGATGCAAGCGCCAAAACACCAGCTGAGCATTCTGGGATTTGTAGTATTAGCGGTACATGAGCTGTATAATACCGGCGGGCCAGCTCTCATAGTCATTTAGTATTGCCTTTCGGGCCAAATATAATTACACCAGAGTTTGGCACCTATGCTCTACTTACGAAATTAATTGGTTCTGTTTCAGAGACTTGTTTTCCATGTAAATGCCCTAATCCGTTCCAAGCCCCCCAAAATTCAGACATAAATGTTTTATAAAGCATAAAAAGGTATCAAAAATATAACAAATACAGGTTACAATTAGATTATTGCACAATAAATCAGATTTGTGTACAGTGTAAAAAATAAAGGATAAAAATGATGGGCATTTAACTTTTAACTACGTCCTCATCATTTTTTGCCCTTTAAGTTCATGTTCTCTTGTCTCCTTGATTACTCCCTTCAGTTTGTGAAAGCGGACAAAAATCCAACAGTGCCAGGACGAATGATTCGGGAGATTGCTCCAGCACGGTCGAGGTCATCTAAGACAGGCTGCCTCTTCTCGCGCACTGAATGAAGCAAACGCTGCAGGATCTTTTATGTGGAGAAGATTTGTATTTGTTTTATTTCCTGCAAATTCATGCCAGTGACAATTTTTGGTCATTTCCTATTCATTCGCTGTAGATTTAAAATCAATAAGCGTTCATCTTTTTCAGATTATTTACTGTCTTTCACCCCAGCGCCCTTCCCCGTAGAACTCATTAGCCAAGTAATTGTTCGTTTGTCAGGCCGCAGAACCTCAGAGGCCATTAGTTGTTAATTCGCATTCTGCCAAGTATTGATACAGCGTCAAAGCATTTTCAAGCTGTGGTGTTGGACTATTATCTCCCTTGACCATTTCAATTAGACACATTCTTCTTTGTGCACATCCATTATGTGACAAAATCTCATTTTAGGCCGTTAATTGGAGCAATAATTGTCACATGTGATGATAATAATGATCCTTAAGCATTTGTTTATGGTCAGGGACAACCACGACTGAAGCAGATAGACTTGCTAAATTCACCTTGCAAAATCGTTACTGCTTCACTACGCACTATACTGTACAATTCTGTCTTAATCACTTGTTCCCGTATTTGAAGTCTGGCACACTTCAGTCAACACCTTATGTAAGCTGTGTGGGAGACCGCCGAGGATGAATTTCAGCCTGCATTACCTCACAAGGGCCGGGTGCTATCTTTACATTGTGCTATCATACTGGGCAAGAAGTCTCCTTCACATTCAAAGGGCCAGTCAGCCCTGAAAAGTAAGAAAGGCTTTGTACGGAGTGCTGCTCGTGGTTACCGCTGTTGCTATGAGACTGTCAGAAATGCCTTTGAAGAACAGTCCTGTTCGGACAAAACATAAATGTTTTTAACACTGTACACCTGGTTAGTGAGGCGCTGTTGTGCCTTAAAAATGCATTTGCTCTGTACCGAGAGTGCTTTCAAATGTATAAACAGTTGCTTGGTTCAGTACAATATGCGCCCGTGCATTTGCATGCTTGTGTCATGTGGTAATCTAAGCAGCTTATGAAGAGTAACATTTTTCATCATGTGTGAAAACAACACAACGAAAACATTCTGTTTGTACCTTGGAGTGTTTCAGTGTTGAAAACGATCAGGGGGCCGCACACACGCACACACAAAGAAACGTTCAACGTTAAAATGATGTCAGAATCATCCATCCATCCATTTTCGAATGCACTTATCCTCACAAGGGTCCCGGGACGTGCCAGTGCCTATCCCAGCTGTCTTCGGGCAGAAAGTGGGGGACACCCTGAACTGGCCAATCACAGGGCACACATAGATGAACAACCATTCTGTCACGTTCCGTGGTGGTGGAGGACCCCAAAAAGCAGGCAGGAAAGAGGAGCGGGGTGAACTTGGAAAACTGTATTCACAAAATACTGAGGAAACTAAATCCAAACAAACAAAGTCATGGAAACAAAAAGAATCCAAAGTAACAAACAAAACCCCTGGCCGAAGCTAAAAAACTAACATGACCGAAACATGACTGAAATATGACAGTAGCAAACAAGTAAGACCCGCTTGCACACCAAAGTGCTGTAGTGCATAAGTCATGAATGATACCGCACAGTGATTTAAGCTAAAATGATACAACGCAACACTTTTAAACAGCAGGGTAAGACAATAATGACCAACATTTCTGGTGGCAGTTGGTTCCATAGCTGCCAGGAAAATGCGGACCGCATGGAGGAGGCCTTGGCTGGAGTCTGCCACATTGAATGATGGTCACAAAGAGCTTTAGCAGTGTTTTACGTATTCAACAATGACCCGGACACTGAGTGGTCATGCGCTCACAATGTGTGCAGCTGCAGGCGGAGCCCGGCAGTGCCACTTGTTGGTCACAAACAGAACCATGACACATTCGCGCTCACAGTCACACCTAGGGACAATTTAGAGTGTTCTATAAACCTGTCATGCATGTTTTTTGGAATGTGGGAGGAAAACCCCCCAAAAATGTAATCTTAACAAAAGCAGAATCCTGACAGTACCCTTCCATCGGAGGATGGATCCCAGAGATCAGGGATGGATGGCGGCCGCAGGATGTACGCCGCCAGAACACAGCTGAATGGCGGGTGCAGGACGTGCACGGCGGGAACAGGAAAGCTATGGGATTAGGCCACTGTTCCTGGAGGCTCCCTTGTGTTCGGATTGTTCTGTCGTGGAATGCATGACTTATTCAACCCAAAAAGTAGGGAGGCAGGTGAAGCAGGGTGTACTGAAAGAAATACTGTAAATTAACAAAAACACTTTTGGGGGTACATAGGAAAAAATGAAATCAAAACACTAAGAAAGTCCTGAAAAGCCCCCAAAACTCAAAGTAACAACAAAACACACCACTATGACATACAAAACAATGTGACAGCAACAGAAACAACCACAAAAAAAACCCCATTCCAATAAAAATAACATCACAGCGACGCAACGATCTGACCAAGACCGACAGAACCGAGGGAACCAAATAAAAGCAAATTGACGAGCCATAAAGGAACACCTGGACAAGACACAAAGGGTTGAGGGAGCTAATATTTAACTTTGGGAGCACCTTGGGTCGGCAAGCCAATCAACACCATGTCTCCCTCAGGGCAAAAGGGCTAAGCTGCGGGAGTCTTATACTGAAAAGTTCTATTTTTTGCTCCACTTTTTTGTGGATTCATCCTAAGAGGCTTAATTTATTTGAACCATGCAATCAGCTCGGGCTCAAAATACCAGCTTATATTAAAGTGTGGAAACTAATTAAGCTCCATTCTCCCTCCCTGGTTAACCTCGGACAAAGTTTCTCTTTACTGTTGGAGATTTGGTACGCCACAAATCCCGTGAAGCACATTCCACAGTAAGTGGTACGTACATAACAGCCAGTTGTATTTACAGTGAAGCTAATGCCGGTTTGCTATTCCTAAATTCACCTTTCATTTATGAACGCAGCCCATAATCAGCGGCCTCGAATTTACATTTTACATTTTAAAACTTGAATAGTCGATGAATCAATTAATTTTGACAGCTGTAATCTCAGTTGAGAGTCCAAATGGAGCTTCTCAACTCAGCTCAACAGTTCCTTGGCACCAAGATGCCCCAATGGGACTTGAGCACAAAAAGAAGCAAATAGATGAATCCCCCTCCCCAAAAATTGCAAATAGACATCAGTCTGTCACTCACAATCTGCATGTAAAAGTCATATACAATTTGTCATTTTGTGTCAAAGGATTTTAAAAACCAGTTCATGAATGTATGAATGTATTCACGCAAAACAGTCCCCTAAATTGTACTTTCATTTTGTGGTCATCGTCTCATTAACGCAGCAATGAGAGAGACCCTTTCAAGTCATTTTAACAGTGTCAAAGGATAAGCCAGTAAGGGCGTTGTTCCTTGGCACTCTGTAAATGACGCCGCAGTAAATCGCTTAAATAAGCTGTCATGCCAAATCCGCAGCCGACAGCTCAACAGTTCTCATCACTCCTTCCCGCCTCGCCGTTTCGGCGGCCAAATGCAGCACAGCCAGCAGACGCCAGCATTTCCCCGAGTTAAACTACTTGTGTGCCTAAACGCGACAAATCGGCCGCCGCCGCGCAGAGGCTCGCTCGACTTTGTGGGATGCTGAAGAGTTCCCCAGCGGGTGACTCAAGTGTTTGACCAATAAGATCATTTGCTCATTCCTCTCCATTCTGGTGCCACCGCTTGCCGTTAATCGGTGTCTTGCTTTAGAAGGTAATTTCACCTTTGTTAAGACCTGGCAGTAAATGATTTCTTGGAGTGTGTATAGAAGCGCACGTTACCCACGACGCAGACCTCAACAGGTCGAAATGTGCACACTTCAAAGCTGGCCGGAAAATAAAAGCTTCTGTTTACCAACTCAAAGCCTCAGCTGGAGGTTTGTTGATTCCCCCCCACCATGTCCTCCTCGCATTCTTTTGCATTCGCTGAGGTGATTGCATCTCTCTTGGGCCTCCATTAAAGCCTCGACACGCTGCAGCAGTGGCGGGCCTTTCCTTGCCCGTGTGCACAGCATCTAGCCTCTGGGGCTAAACCGTTTGCTGCATTTTCATGCTTGGTTACACCATTGGGAAAGTCATCCTTTCAGTGCCTCTGAAGACAGTCGAAAGTGTGAATTGATACCATTGGGGTTGCCTTTCTCTACAGAAGGTGTGTAAGCTGAATTTTGCCAATACCACATCTTTGCAATCGTCATTTAAGTCAGCATTTCTCAACCTTTATTGGGCCAAGACACGTTTTACCTAAATCTAATGATGATCTTGTCTCCATCTCCACACAAATGTAGCTACTCAGTATGAAATGTGGCCCTGTTGAGTTGAGCGCAAAGCTAAAATACTCGCAGGAAGACATGACATTTTGTACCTGCGGACATTTTGTGTAAGATTGCTCTCTTAATGGCACTCCCTGTAATATTTGTTGACATAGAGCAGGGGTGCCCAAACTTTTTGGACCGAAGATCTACTTTTCGATCAACTAACCTCCCGGGATCTACCCTTACCGGCGCGCGCGCGCGCGCACACACACACACACGCGCGCAGACGCACGCACGCCATGTTGAGAAACAGCCTGAAACTGAGGCATGCGATGCACTTTTGCAGCCTGTTAACTATCGTAGCTCACACGTACCGTTTTAAATTGCTTCCCTGGGCCCTCCTAGATTCCTATTCTTTGCCCGTGCCCTCGGTGAATTGTACACGAAGCAAACTCTGAATGAGAATAATGACGATCAAAGATAGAGCGCAACAGCTCTGATCACTAGCTGCAATTGCAGACTGCTGAGCGCTAACAACTTCCGGTGACGTAATCACGCGCCACCGTAAATTCAAGATTTACCTGCTTTATTTTATTTTTTAAAATATTTTTTTGTGAAAATGAGACTGATAGGATGATTAGGGTGCAGCGTACATTAACAAAAAAAAATATTCCTAACATGTACAAAGACACACAAATGGTTATTTGTTTTTTTTCTCCTCGACACTCCTCGGATCTAATTGGGACCTGTCTTAGATCTACCGGTAGATCAGGATCTACCTAATGAGCACCCCTGACATAGAGTGATGAAAAAAAAGATACATTATATATAGTGAATAAATCCATGTTGGACCAATGTGACACCGATGAGCTGTCATCATCTGTCTGTCATCATTTGTATACAAGTAATGGGGCAGTCGGCCATTAGATGAGAATGGATAAAATTACAGAGCTGTACCCAAAGTGATGCCGCTTTTCAATTTCCTCTGCTCTGCTTTCCTTGGCTCTACTCAGTTGTCACAGTTGGTTCCAAACACCAAAATACTCTCTGTGAAATTAAAATCCAGAGGAGATTACTACAGGGGTCTGTTTCCTTGCTGCTTTTAAAGTAGACACTGTGGAGTTAAATAGCGCAAGATCCAAAGCTAAGGCAGAGCAAGGTTGAATGCTAACATGAGATTGCGTGTTTATTTTTTACAATTTCTAACTGTGTATCTTAAATAGTTCAATGATGTAGCAATGATGAATCTGCTCCACCAAGGAGTGGTTAATACAAAGTAGTACCTGTATTGACAAAGCATTTTTTTTTTCTGGCTGACCAGATAGTAGAAATCAGAAACATCTTTATTGGCCAAGTATGTAAAACACACAAGGAATTTGTCTCTGCTAGTACAGGCTACACTAATATTCCAATAACAAGCAACTATGATAAACAAAGACATGACCTATAAGTACAGATGACTTTCCGCCATGGAAGGGTACCATCGTGCAGTCGCACCACCCGATGACAGCTGTACGGCAATGTGCAGCGTCATCGAGCGGAGATAAAGTGATGAGTGGTGCAGTACAATATGATGATTGTGCAATTGGTGCAGATAGTTCTCATGTTCTCCCCATCAAAAGGGTCAAAAGCGAGCAGCCCAAACTAGCCTGCATTCACAATTAAGAGCAGGAAACTAAATTCACTGATTTTGTCAAAAATAAAAAGATGATTTAAAAATACTAAATAAAATGCCACCCAAATTACGCTGTGTGATCTTAAACAAGTCGGTCCAATAAATTGCGCAATGTCACAGTTTCATATAAGACACCAACCAATCAATCAATCAATCAACGGCATTTCAATCACAGTGTGATTATCTGTTTGTGCCTGACTGGGAGCACCGTCTGGTATGGCTAAAGAGGCCAATCTGGGAGTGACAGTCCCTGTTGCAGTAGATGCACCTGAACACACAGTTGGAGGGGGGCGCTTGTTTGTCCTGGCTGTTCTTTCTCCTGGCTCTCTTGTCTTCTGCTGATGCTCTCATCTTCTCCTCCCCTCGGCACAGACCACGTGCCAGTTCTTGTTTCCAGCTAGTGCGGTTCTGGGCCAGTGACTCCCATCCCTTCACATCTATCTCAACAGCCTTCAAGTCCCTCTTGCAAACGTCTTTGAAACGAAGCTGTGGGCGGCCCTGTGTTCTCTTTCCAACTGCGAGTTCTCCATAGAGCAGATCTTTGGGGATCCTACCGTCCTCCATCCTGTGGACATGGCCGAGCCACCGAAGGCGACGCTGACGGAGGAGGGTGTACATGCTGGGGATGTTGGCACGTTCCAAGACGTCTTTGTTGGTGATGTAGTCGGACCACTTGATACCAAGGATTCGCCTGAGGTTTCGCATGTGGAAGGTGTTGAGCCTCTTTTCTTGGCGTGCATACAGGGTCCAGGACTCACTGCCATACAGTAGGGTGCTGAGAACACAGGCCCTGTAGACTGCCATCCTGGTGTTGGTCGTCAACTTGCTGTTCTCCCACACGCGTTTGGTGAGCCGGGCAAGAGTTGTGGTGGCTCGGCCGATCCTTCTGTTCAGTTCAGGGTCCAAGTCAAGCGAGTCTGTCACTGTGGAGCCAAGGTAAGTAAACTCCTTGACCACATCCAGCTGGTAGTTGTTAATGGAGATGGTGGGTTGGCTCTCCGTGTCCTGACTCAAGATGTTGGTCTTCTTGATGGTCAGCTTAAAGTCGCTGCACGCCCTTGAGAAACGACCCATGAGATGCTGAAGATGTTCTTCCTTGTGGGCAGTGACAGCAGCATCGTCCGCAAACAGCATGTCTCTGATAAGGACTTTGCGTATCTTGGTCTTGGCCCTCAGCCTCGCCATGTTGTAAAGGCCGCCGTCAGAGCGAGTATGGAGGTAGACACCCTCAGTGGAGTTCCCGAAGGCGTGCTTGAGCATGACAGCGAAGTAGATGCCGAAGAGGGTTGGAGCAAGCACACATCCCTGCTTAACACCGCTTTTCACTTCGAAAGAGGAAGATGTTACGCCATCAAACTGGACGAAACCCTTCATTCCGGAGTGGAAGGAACGAATGATGCTCAGCAGCCTCCCCGGGCAACCAATCCTGTCAAGGACTTTGAAGAGGCCGTTGCGGCTCACAAGGTCGAAGGCCTTGGTCAGGTCAATGAAGGCAACATACAATGACTGGTTCTGCTCTCTGCATTTCTCCTGGAGCTGGCGGAGCGAGAATATCATGTCGATGGTGGATCGTTCCGACCTGAAGCCACACTGTGATTCGGGGTACACCCTGTCAGCGAGCTTCTGAAGTCTGTTCAGGACCACTCGGGCGAAGAGTTTCCCCACGATGCACAGTAAGGAGATGCCTCTGTAGTTGTTGCAGTCACTGCGGTCACCTTTGTTCTTGTAGAGGGTGATGATGTTACAGTCACGCATGTCTTGAGGTACCTCGCCGTCTTCCCAGCACTGGCAGAGTAGGTTGTGTAGGTGGTGCAGCAGAGGTTCTTTGCCGCTCTTGATAACCTCTGCTGGGATACCGTCAAGGCCAGGAGCTTTCCCAACGGGCAGTCTGTCGATGGCTTTACTGAGCTCCTCAAGGCTTGGTAACTCGTCTAGCTCCTCCATGACGGGCAGGCGCTCAACAGACTCTAAGGTGGCATCGGAGATGGTGGTTTCTCTGCTGTAGAGGTCCGAGTAGTGCTCTACCCACCGCTCCATCTGCTTGGTCTTGTCTGTGATAGTCTCTCCTGTCTTCGTCTTGAGGGAGGCTGTCTTGCCGTATGAAGGGCCTATGGCTTTCTTGATCCCGTCATAGACGCCTCTGATGTTGCCGGTGTCTGCGGCTCGTTGGATGCCATCACAGAGATCCATCCAGTACTTGTTGGCGCAGCGCCTTGCTGTAGCTTGGACTTGACTTCTGGCAGCTCGGAGAGCCTGCAGTGTGGACTGGGAGGGATGCTGGTGATGCTTCAGCAGTGCTGTGCGCTTCGCTTCCATCACGGCACTGAGTTCCTTCACGTTTGCTTCAAACCAGTCCTGGCTTTTCCTTGTTCTCTTGCCGAAGATGGAATAGGCAATGTCGTGGATGGTGTTGCGGAGGAGGTCCCACCTCTGTTCCGCGTTTCCTTCTGGTGGTTTCTTCTCCAGGGCGTCTTTCAGGTGCTGGGCGAGTGCCTCCACCATGTCCACATGGTTTGCCTTGGCTGTGTCGATGCGGGACTTGCTTGGTGGCTTGGCTCGGTGCAGCTTCTTGGGCTGGAGTCGGATCTTGCAGCAGACCAAGGAGTGGTCTGTGTCGCAGTCAGCGCTATGGTAGGAGCGTGTGGTGAGAATGCTGCTTAGCTGCTTGCGGCGAGTCAAGATGAGGTCCAGTTGGTGCCAGCGCTTTGAGCGGGGGTGGCGCCAGGACACCCTGTGCTGCGGCTTGCTCTGGAAGAAGCTGTTGGTGACACATAGGTCTTGAAGTGTGCACAGTTCCAGGAGACGTTGTCCGTTGTTGTTCATGTCACCCACTCCCCAAGGGCCGAGGCAACTGGGCCATGATGTGTGGTCAGATCCAACGCGGGCGTTGAAGTCCCCAAGCAGAACAAGTTGGTCGGTGGTTGGAACTTTCTGGATGGCTGCCAACAGCTGGTCGTAAAATTTGTTTTTCGCCTCCTGCGTGGAGTATAGAGTAGGGGCGTAGACGCTGAACAGGGTGACAGTGCTGACTGTAGTGCGAAGTCGCAAGGTGAGAATCCTCTCAGTCCCTTCTTCACCAGGCTCTATCATGCTCAGCAGGGAGTTCTTGACAGCGAAACCAACACCGTGCTCTCTGGTCTCATCGGCAGCTTTCCCGCACCAGTAGAAGGTGTAGTCTTTCTCCCGGAGAGATCCAGTTTCGGCGAGGCGGGTTTCTTGCAGCGCAGCAATGTCAATGCTGAGTCTCAGCAGCTCGTTGTTGATCACTGCTGTCTTGCGTGCATCGCTGATGTCCCTTAGGTCTGGCGTCAGGCCGGGTGTCATTGTCCTGACATTCCACGTTGCAAGTTTTAACAAGGGCTTGCTCCTTGTGTTTCTTTTGTTGTTTCCTGGTGCATTGGTTTTACAGTCCACCTTTCAAACTATTCCTGGTCCTAATCCCTACGCACCCAGTAAGGAAAGTGAACTGTGGCGGGGTAGCACCTTACTGTCCGGGGGCTGCCCGGCTTGAAGCGGGCGGTAGCTACCCAGTGGGGGTACGAGGCCCCCTCCCACTGTCAGGAGCGACCCCTAGCGCCTAGCTCTACGCCAATTGAGCACTGACTTATCACTGGTATCTGCCACTCCTCGTGTTGTGTCGTCACACGATGAAGCAGGAGTGTCCTCTCCAGGGCACAAGCATGGGCAGGTGTGTATGGAGGACCTGGCGTTGCCCATGCGCTAGATCCTCCCTCTCCACGCCGTTGATGTTGTCCAAGGGAAGGGCGGGGCCCAAGCAGCTTGGCATCGACGTCGTCGCAGGAGTTGCCAGGACGCTAAGAGAGTTTCACAGCGCACCGCCTTAGGGACTCCAACTCCGGATTTGGCCTCTGGGTTTACTCCCGAAGGAAGATTGCCGACCAAGGCTAAGGAGCTCCTCCCACCCCACGGGTCGCAACTCACGGCAAGTGAATCGCCCCATTTGTCGCCTCTTACGAACAGCAAGGGGGGTGCTAGGGACCTATTCTACCCCCGGGCCCCCACGGGTAAGACACCAACCAAACAATAACAAAACAAACTATTCTTTGAAAATAAAGTTAACAGATCATTTGCATTTTGAGAATAGGCTATACAACAGCAAATAACTGAAAATGTTGAGCAGCTGAGATTGAACGAACTTTAGTGCACGAAGGTGACTACAATGCGCCATTATAAATTGCAGGTGAGCAGATTTATTTGATACATCTTTGTATCTTTGTCATTTTATTTCGTTACCATTAATTTAATACTAACGAAATAAAATGACAAGAAGAAATGTATTAATAAAATTCATTTACTCACCAATGTAGTTCTCCACAGCGTCAACATCTATGCGAGTGTCCCCAAACGTTTTTAAATGCACCGTAGCTTGTAGGTGCCCAGCCGTTTCCTTGCTGCCTTGGTAAAACAACTTAAATTGGTAAATCCAGTGTGGCTCCAAACACCAAATCGGTCAGTTGCAAGCAATAGGCATTCCCAGCAGTACAATTTGCAGCGTTTCTCAGAGGCTGTGAGCCATGGGTACTGTTCATAATTGCTCGTCTGAAAATGACGGATAACCCATTTTCCTTGCTGGGACAGGCTAGCTAGCGCAGGAGTTGGGTGACCTCTTCGCACAATATCCAGCTTTCCGTGGAAGGTCCGTCATGAAAATTGTGTGGAAAGTAGTTCTGCAACCAGATCAACGTCTTCTCCTTCAGCCATTTTGGGTTAAAATGCAGTGATAGCTCTAGCAGGCGCTAATCCAATCACCGAACGCGCACGTCCAGTCTCGACGTAAGGCATTCTAGCTGGCCCCGGTACACAGACTCGTGATCTGATTGGCTATTGCAACCTGACTGTGCCCGTTCACTTACAGCGCACAGGAGCCTGCTCTGTTTAATCTGAAGGCCCTGTTTAATCTGAAGTTGAATTTACCTGGCAACACAAGCTAGCTGAAATATGATTGGTTAAAAACTCTACCATAATAAATAAGTTATTTATCGAGTGGCTGTCAATGTTATTTAAAATAACATTGACAGCCACTCGACTAAGTGGAAATAATATGACGTAAAGAATACAGAGAATAATTTTGTTTACATATTTATGAAAATAAAATAACATTAAATTTGTTATTCTCAGAAAAGTACATTTATTTAATTTACTTTTCTGAGAATGTTTAGGCCAGCAGAGAAGGCCTTGCTGGCCCTGACTGTCCGCCACTGATTATTATCGAGATGTGTACCAATACGTTTTCTTTTGCATCCATTTGGGTTTGTATTCATGACATCCTATTTCTACTAAGGGTGTGGAAAAGAATCGATATTAATCGATGCATCGATGCGCACGTGCGCAATGCGAGTGCATCGGCTCATTCACTGGGAATGACGCAAATGACGGGTGAAATCTAGATTCATCACGATGCATTGGTGGGTATCGGTAAAATCCGATGCAAGCGCCATTTTATTCATGTTAAACGTCACCCCTCTGCTGTTTCCTAGGTGCAATGAATGCACCATCATTATTTTGCGTTTTGTGTTGAATCCGGACAGAAGCCGTGAGTCACATACAGTACAGTACACTATGAGCGAAACACTATGGATGTTCGCGCAAGCAGCAGCGAGGAAACTACTATATTTAATGCACCCGCAACATTCAGATCTTATGTTTGGAAATACTACGGCTTCGAAAAGAAAGACGGAAAGCTTGATAAAACCTCCGTAATTTGCAGAGAATGTCGCACTAAGAAGCCATACAACGGCAGCATCACAAATATGCAGACCCACATGGCACCACATCACCGACAAGTTTCCCGCCCCCTCCCCCACCTCCCCGTCCAGTTCCTCATCGGACACCGGAAAAACTCTTGGCAAACCAGGTCAGGATCAGAAAAAAAATCGCCTCTTATTTTGGGGTCCCCTTGCAGCTCACTGTGACCGCGCAATGGCTATTGGAGCTCGCAAAATGAATAAAATGAAACTGCTGGAGATCGCAAATGACGGCGGCCATAAAAGTACATTTGAGACAACTGGATTAAAGTTATGGCTGAATACTCTGAGATCGTCACAATAGCACGGTTGCTATTTCCGACATCCTACCTGTATGAGGTGGGGGGTTTCTGCAGCAACGGCGACTAAAACAAAATTACGAAGTAGACTGGACATAAACCACACACTTGAGCTGTCATTGTCTCCTATTACCCCGAGATGGGACCATCTGGTTGTAGAAAATCAAACTCAGGCCTGTGGTGAGTCGTCATTTTCATGCACTTTGAATTTGCGTTATCGTATTTTGAAGGCAGTAAATATTACCATAGCGATCAGAGTGTTGCGGCCAGATTAGACGCTCCTTGTGTTTATTATTATACAGTCAAACCTCGGTTTTCGTACTTAATCTGTTCCAGAAGACTGTTCAGAAACCGAATTGTTCGGAAACCGAAACCATGTTTCCCATTGGAATCAATGTAAAATGTTTTAATCCGTTCCAAGTCAAGAAAACAACTTTTTTAAACCACTTTTTTTTTTTACAATTTCACACCATAAACTGTACACATGTAATAGGAGAGCAGGTAATATGCAAAATACTGTACAAACAAACTGTAATATGTTTTATTTTTCACCAATTTTAACGTTAACATAGGAACATAAAAATTGAAGGAACATCTCTCTCTATCTGTCGTGGGGCGTGCGCCTATGCCAGCTGTCATCAGGCAGTAGGCGGGGCATTTCGGCATCCCGAACTCCTTGGCCAACACAGACACACGCACACCTGACTCATATTTCGCGCTATTCTATAGTTTTGCGCACTATTTTCCTCTTTTCTTCACCAGGTTTAGCACTTCCACTTGCTTTCTTTGGTGCCATGTTTAGGGGCTGATAAACGATGCAAAAATAACAGTCCAATATTACGTAGTTGTCACCAAACACGTCTGCTTTCAAAAAAACAAATCTTTATTGAACAATACAAACTCGTCTGCTCACGAAGAAGCTGTTTCTGTATGATTATTGCATAATAATGAGACACCGGACACCAGAGTGTTCATTATGTGCCGCTGCATTGAAAAATGCCGGCCGTGAACAAACGCACGCATTTTACCTTGCTGCTGGGGCAAACCATTCTGAAAAGAGGGGGATTTCCTTCCCCATAACAGAAGCGTCTCACCAAACACGTCTGCTTTTTTTTATTGAACAATACAAACTCGTCTGCTTAGAATGGACGCTACACTAGGAAACGTTTCACCAAACACGTCTGTTTTAAAAAAAAAATCTATTGAACAATACAAAAACGTCTGCTCACAATGGTCGCTTCCTGTGTAGCGACGCTACACGAGGGAGCGCGGCGACGCAAGCAGGTTCTTTACGCGAGGGAGCGTCACTTGACTCCTCTCGGCTTCGCTACCGAGTGTAGCGACGCTATCTCCTCTCGGCTTTGTCGCTACATGAGGTAGCGAAGCCGAGTGGAGTGAAGTGACGCATTCAAGTACGCTCAGTTAGTTCGAGAACCGAAATTTGTTCGTCATCCGAGGCATTAAAAACTCGAAATTTTAGTTCGAAAACCGAATTGTACGAGAACCGAGACGTTCGAAAACCGAGGTTTGACTGTATTTCGAAAACACCACAGTTTTCATGCAGCTCATCCTATATTATTTTGTTGTATTAATCCGACACGGTTTAAATGCCGGTCCTTGAAAATATTGTCTGACATAAACCGGTCCGTGGGGCAAAAAAGGTTGGGGACCCCAGCGCTACAATACACACAGCAGCTTTGAGCCTGTGACTGCCATATTGTTTAAATTGTATTTTATTTTCTGTCCTATCGAGATGGATATTTCATATAAGACACTCAGTGAGAGTAATCTGTTTGTGTTTACACTACAGCAACAGCTGTGAGTCTCAGGTGCCAAATTGTTTACATTTTCTTTGCACAAAACCCACTTGTGAAAGGGCTTAAATAAGTTGTTTTACACGTTCTACTGTTTATAAGGAATAAAGTGGTATCCTTTTTGTAATACCATACTGAATTCCATCTTTTTAAAACTTTTTTTCTTTGCTTATTTGCATCATGTTTAATCGCACAATATCGCAACAAATTGCATTGTATCCTATCGGATCGCATTGATTTGAACTAAATGTGTATCACATCGTAAAGACAGTGAAACGTATCGCATCGTGTCGCCAGAAAATTCCATGCATCGCTGGTCGTGCATCGAGATGTGTATCGAATCGTCCTCAGTGCTGAGATTCACATCCCTAATTTCTACATGAAAAAGAAACAAAATGAATGACAGCCACGGCGGTTCCACATGGCGAAGTCGCACGAAGACAAAAGTGTGTGTGTCAAGTAAACAGTCTTCCATCTGGAAGCGACTTCATCAGCGGGGTGGATTAAACCGCAGCCACTGACTGCAGAAAAGCTTCAACAAAGCGGAAAAGACCTCGACTTTGCTTCGCCTTTTCTCCGTCTCCTCACTTGGTTGCCTCGACTTTTTCGAGAGCGCTCTTATCTCGTGTGTCCTGCTGGCAAATATTTGCAATTTCCATACATCGCTTCTTCAGCGGCATTCCCTCACAATAGGAGGTTTAACGTCTCTAAATCCATCCGTCAATCTGCTGCACCGCTCCCGTGTGCTGCTAATGCATTTTGAGCTTGTGTATCACACTCTGCATAGCCTTTGCTGAGTTGTTAAATCGATAGCGTTCTGAAGCGATTAATTATGCAAATAGAGGAGGCGCCTGTGTGGTATATGGACCCTTTGACTGCAGTTCAATCTTTAGAAAGCTGAATTAGTAGGGTTCCATTCTCGGCAAAAATACACGTCATGACTTGGGATCTGTTCATCCTGATCCCCTTTCCTCTTGTCTGCGGCAAAGGAAGGACATCTTATCCATCTCAGACAAGGTGATGTGCTCAGTTGACATGGATTGGTAGTTTTTTGCCAGCAAGCTGTAGTTTAATAAGAATTTGAGGGAAAAAAAAGAATGGGACAATTAGTTGGTAGGAGAGTCGGTTCATGTCGATGGAGTAAAAAAAAAAAAATGAGTGGCTTGTGTCAGGAAGGGCATCCAGTGTGTTGCAAACAAATGATCTATCTGGTTACTTAGTCGGTGTCCTTGTTAGTTAGTTACTTGGTGAGCTGGTTGGTTGGTTAATAAGTTTGTTTGTCTATCATTCATTTGGTTGATCAGTCAGTCATTGAGTTTGTCAGATACTTACTGTCATGTTTTGCATGATGGTGGATGTTGTAGGACCCCAAAAAGCAGGCAGGAGGGAGGAGCAGGGTGGAGTGACCAAGATGATTTTTTACAAAATTGCAAACAGGAATAAACCGGAGAAACTAACACAAAAAACGCACTGAAATAAATTCCAGAAATCACAGGAAACAAAGTAGCAAACAAAATCTAAGACTGAAAACAAAACATGACATGTGCACAGAGACACACAATGATCCGACACTGATTGTTCGGGCAGGGAGTCCTTTTAACCACACACTAATGAAACAATGACCAACAGTTTGTGCCACTGCAAGGGAACCCTACAGTGCCACCTGTTGGTCACAAACAGAACCACCCTAACGCTTACAATCATTGATTTGTTACTTCAGCTGGTTGTTGAACAAAGGTGTGCCAGTTCGTCAGACACTTGGTTGGTTAGTGGGTCCATTAGTCATTTAGTCAGTTCTTTGGTTTGCCAGATTGGTAGTTGTTTGGCTAGTTAGTCTTTTAGACAACTAGTCAGATGGTTGGTTGTTGCAACGGTTAAAAGAAGCAATGATACAAAGTAGGTTATCATTTGGAAGATATGGTACTGTAACTGCTCAAAATGACAGCGTCTCCGTGTCGTTCCCATTAAGTGTGTATAATGATCTTAAAACGCGTGATGGGCTTGTGAAAGGGGCTTTCAGCCACAAACACCTGCCATGAAATCCAATTGCACACTGCTCGTGGCTAAATAACAGATAAAGCCCAGATATGAGTCAATGAGTCTTTGGCAGTATGCCCGATGCGATGCATCATGCCCGTTGGCGCGACCAAGCCGTTATGATACGACTGCACCCCATTTTTGTCCAACTGCAGAACCTCCAATTGTGTCGGTTCCGAAAATCTGAGTCAGTGAGACTGAGTGACACCAGGTCATCGCCCACCAGCCTTTTTTTTCAACTGGGATAGAAGTGGCGCATCACCGCTGTTATTTGTGCAAATAGCAAACAAAATAAATACAATAGAAGCATTGTTTGTATGCTAATCCAAAGCTTGACACCCGAATGCGCCGCTCATTTGTTTTGGGGGTTATTTGTCACACTTTTTAGCAAGAACGCTTAACTGGTGTGAATGGGAGGCAACAATTCTGGCGCCGCTTATCCAAAGATGTGAAGGAACAGAGAGCTGAGATGGGAGAGATGTAGGAACATCAATGCTGTTGTCTTGGCTTTCATTACTTGAAATCCAAGTCTGAAAAGTTTGTACACAAACTTCCCCGCAATATGTTGCTCTGATAAATGACTTGTTTGAGCCGGGCAGAAACATCCATCACTTGTGGGCTGAGAACTAATGACTTCACTGGGATTGTCAAGCCTGCCCAAAAGCTTTGGATGCAGGCTCAAGTAGTATTTCTAGTACTGCTATTTCTCATCTGAGCATTAATCCAACTATTGCATCCTTGCAATATGGTCAGCATATGCAAATGAACCACCGCCCGCTCCATTTTGCCTGCACTCGGCATTTCCTGTCCACAACAGCTGACTTCGGTGTACAAAGAAATCGCCTGTGAATATTTACAGGTCTTCTCTGTATTAGCAACAGGTTTTCAAATCAACGTGATAATGTAGTGCGTAGCAAGCACTGCAATAACCTGCCGTATCCACAAATATTCCAGACTGTGATTCCCAATGTTTATTGCGCCACGGCACCTATTTTACAGCCATCTCGTTACCTCTGCGTCTCGCGTCCCAGACGCATAATTTTCCCGCGGGACGCACAGTTCCAAATAATGTGCGTTTTTGGGACGCAAGGACATTTAAAACTACAGGCCTGAGGATTTCACGGTAACGATCGTTACCGGTAGCGTGACCTTTCCGTGGCGTCATTTTGACGGTACTGAAAAATTGTTTAACCATAAAAGTCACTTTTTACAGTTGACTGTATGCAATCAAATCTCTCCTGTGTGATCGAGATTTCACTGTGCCTGTATGTGTGATTGTGGTGTGGTGTGTGAGTGTGTTTCTTCTAATTTACTTTTGTTTTGTTTTCAGTGTTGGGGGGGGGGGGGGGTGTAACAATAGTAATGTTGGATTGGGTTGTTGCTGGGGGGACAGCTTTGGATGAGGGGAACCGGAAGTGACGTGCGTTCTCCCCGATGTTACGAGACGAAGTTCCATACATGTGCTTCCAGTGTTGTGCCTATTAAAGACAAGTAAGCAAATGCTTTAACCGTCCACTCTGTTTGTTTAGAGAGAACTGAACAGAGCGAAACAGGGGGGACGGAACAGATAATGTGCGCATGCGTGTTGCTATTTTAGTCCGCAAACTGACGAATCGCGCGGATGAAAGTTTGCGATGGCGGCGAAAAAACTCACAAAGGTCTACTAATTACAACATTTTTCGTATGAATCGTCCGAAGGGCGTATCACTAAACTCACCTGGGATGTATGCAGAGAACACAAGAGCGAGATACGACGGGAGGCACAATTACGAGGCAAATTGGTCATTAGATCTATAGGCTAATCACTATGAAAAATATTATGAAACAGTCTTGGTTATTCTATAATTTACTGGTTCTAGGATGGTAACTTTAGGAATAAAACATTCGTCACAAGGTGTAGTAATGCTAATGTTAACTGTTGGTAGAACTAATGATGACGTGCGGTAGATTCTTTCGTCAAATTGATAGTAGATTACACATGCATCGTTTTGGGAAGAGGATGTCAAGCCACATCAATACTTACCTGTATTAATAATTGCTTGTAAATTAATCTTTGCAGTGTGAGATTGGAAAAAAAATACTCTGATTTTGTGGTATGATGCCATATGAGAACACCATATTTTGATCCTTTTTTTTTTTAAGAAACCTGGAGTACACAGCTGCTGATGCAATGTTCATTGTTAATGCATAGTTTTCAAACATTTACCCTTGAAATTTTATACTTTTGAGTATCAGAATTCTTGATTATGAATATCAGTCAAAATAAAAACCCATATAGGAACCCAAAATTAGTTACCGTGGTTTCCCAGTGGGTAATCCGACGGAACCGAAAAACGGTTACAGTGAATTTCCGAAATCCTCAGGCCTGCTACGGAATTATTTAAATTTTTGCAGCATTTGTTTATAATTGTATGTATATGTTGTTGTTTGTGTTATTATCATATACAATTGAATTTGAAATTTGGGACTCTAAATGCATAATGGGACTCATACTTTTCTGATCAGCGAGTCCCTGGGACTCGCTGGGGGTAAACTGTAAAATTATCACTGATTTTACATTTGAAAATTAATCTCACACCATACCACCAAACAAGAATGTAACAAAAAGTGGATACATGGTTTCTTAATGTGGTGGAAGATCATTTTTTCTTTGTTCTGCATGCCACTAAAAGTCGCCCGCATGGAAAATAAATAGACACATTATTTGTTGTGAATAAAAGTAACTGTTGGACTCATGAATAGGAATTGGATAAATTCCCACGATACACCTGATGAACTCTCACAACATACTGGGAGGGAATTACTGGTCCAGAAGCCCACTAAAGTGAGGTCGCCATGACAATGCCAGAGCTGCTATTCTCCTTATGATTAGCAGGTGTACCATCCAAATGGCTTCCACTTCACTTGAATTCTTCCTATAATAAATCTCAGATGACAGTAATAAAACCTCTCTCACATTCAGAGGCTTTAGGTGCAATGATTATTCATATGCATCCCCAGACCCCCTTTTGCAGTAATCTCCATTCTCTTGATTCCTCACATTTCTAAGGCCAAATCTTTGCCCATTCCCATCATGCTTTGATGGCCCACTTTTTTATTGCTGCAGATTGCTCCGAACTGCTCTTCCAATTCATAGCGTGCTCTATCCCTCATTCAAACAGCTCGACACTGTGCTTTTGCAATGACACAGAAAGTTTATCCCACTTCGGTCGGAAATATAATTTGTAAAACGCTGATGACATCTTTGTTAATTTCCCCTCAAGCATCCTGCTTTTGATGATTGATGATTTGATATCGTCTGAGTGACACATTTCATGTACCATATCTCCTCCTTTCTGCTCAGGGCTGTGTTTACGTTAATAACACCAATCAACAGCTGCCAACGAGCCGCTACAATGAGAGCGAATGTCACACCATATGATAATCCATCCGTTCTGCAACTCGGGGAGCTTTGAGATGTTTTTTTTTCCTGGGGTGTAATTTTATGTATCATTTTTGCTCTCGCTGTTGATGTTTCTGTGGTTGCGGAAAATCAGAAGATGTTTCTCTGATGAGAATTGCTTTTTCGTACGCCCACACTAACTCGCAGATTCCTGAGAGGTGTTTACCTCACCTATAATCCTCCGCTATTGGCTTTGATAATTGCGGACTGGATCAATGAGAAAGGACATTATTTAGACTTATATCTGGAGACATATGTCATCCATTTCTACATCGCATCAAACATGATACTCCTCAAGAAGACTTGCACACTCGCTGTTCAATTTGTGGCTGTTGAGCAGGAATACTGTCCTCAAATGCATCACTGGTGGTGTCCTGGTACCTTATATGCAGACATACCGGGTTTGATTCATGGCTGGTGCCAAGCCCAAGGAATGGACATCAGAATATTCTGAACAAATCATGCGAATGACTCATTTTGAAGGTGCTAAAATCTGAAAGTCACAACAGCGACTGAAGTATGCTTAAGTGTTGTTGTTTTGGGGCTGGGTGACTGATTGAAGCAAAATCAGACCTATCCATAACATTTTTTATTCATATTTGTAAAATGACATTACAGTCAAATGACATAATAGTCACAACATAAGGATCGCGTTGTTAAAAGCCTGGTCGTTGACGAATAAGACCCATATTCTGAGGGAGTACAGTACCCTTCCCTGCTCGCCACTCAGTCTATGTGCCATCCTTGTATGACTATCCTAGCCTCCTGTCGTATTTTCATCCTAAAAACAAACATGGAATTGGTTGGCTGGTCTCTCGATGCCATCGACAACATTTTCTCGATGAGAAGAGCAGGCAGTGGGGAGCCTACTTGCCCCTCGGGGACTTTTGCTGCTGGGTACACCCTAGATCCCTGGAGGAAGTGGAGAATGGTGTGCCTGTCAACACTGTCCGTTGAGGATGTGGAAGACATCTACATTATCGGCCTTCTGATAACAGGTATGCTGCTGTTTGGTGTTAGCAGTTTCCTGATCTATCCCAAAATTAAACCGACGGGAGCGGCTTTATTGGAAGTGAAGAGGCTGCCGGTCTAAGGATGGCATAGTGCGGATGTCCAACACTTAGACTCAGACTGTGCTCAACCGCAAAATTGATGCGGCTTTGGAGCATCATTGCAAGATGGACAACAACTTGGAGAAACTGGAATCCGTGCTCAAAAATTGAAAGACGCCATTAAAGAGACACAGGCCACGGACTCAAGGCTGTCTGGAATTGTTGGGCAGCCTGCTACCAAAAACAACATCTGCTATCTCGACCTTTCCCCTGATGAAAGTACACATGGAAGCTAGTGCCCTACCATCACCCCCTCCTTCTCGGCCATTGACTGATAAGCCAGGACTGTCTCCATGAGATGAGCTTGACGCAACAGCTGCAGCCTGACTCGCACACACAACCAGACAATCACACAAGCTTCCTTGTATCACCGCCTTCATTGTTCATGTCTTGTGACTGCTGTAAAATCTGCCGCTCCTAGTTGCAACCGCCGAATTTTTAACCCTCGCACTGCTAGTCGGTTCTCTAATGCCTTTAATAACCTTTGCGTACCCTCATCTAACACAGAGGAACTCACCTCTTGGTTCAACTCGTCATGCCGTGCCATCCTGGATTCGGTGGCTCCTTCAAAAAACTGTGCTCCCAAAACCTAAACCCGAGCCTTGGTTTAACGACAAACCTCGCGCAGCTAGACAGGGGTGTCGCAAAGACGAACGCAAGTGGAAAAAAGACAAATTGCAGGTCTCTTATCAAATTTGGAAAGGCTGCCGGCGTAACTACCAGATCACAGTAAAACAGGCCAAAAGAGAATATCTGTCGGACCTTATTCAAGCTAACCGTCACAACCCACGCGCACTATTTAAAACCATAGATTCTGTACTCAAACCTACTCTGCCTACTTGCTCGGATTCTTCACCCGAGATGTGCAACAGATTCCTTTAGTTTTTCATTGATAAGGTTTCTACAGCTAGGACTCCGGTCTCAAATACCGCATCTGACCCCTCTGTCCACATTCCGTGTTCAGCTGTGCTAAATTCTTTTGAAACTGTGTCCTTGACAGTTTGTAGTTCACCAGACGAAGCCATCTGGCTCCCCCTGCAACTCTCTTCCCCCGCATTTCTTTAAGGAGGTTCTCCTGAATATTGGTACATCGGTCTTGGACATTATCAACAGCAGCCTCTCTTCTGGTACAGTTTCCCAACAGTTTAAACATGCTGTGGTCCAACCCTTGATCAAGAAACCTGGTCTTGATCCAGATGTGCTGTCAAATTTCAGGCCCATTTCCAAACTGCCTTTTATTTTAAAAATTGTGGAAAAAGTGGTGCACATTCAGTTGAAATCTTTCTTGGATGAACATACCATCTTGGAGGTCTTCCAGTCAGGTTTCAAGACGATGCATAGCACGGAGTCAGCCCTGTTACGTGTTTCTAATGACATCCTCCTGGCAAATGACACTGGAGACTACGTGTGTCTAGTTTTTTTTGATTTAACTGTAGCATTTGATACAGTATTCTGCTGACTCGTTTGCAGCAGTTGGTGGGCATTGGCGGTAGCGCTCTTGAGTGGTTTAGGTCCTATTTAGCTGACAGAACCTTTTGTGTTGGTTGCTCTGAGTCACGTATATCAGAAATGCCCCCTCAATAACACTTTTCAAAACTAAGCTCAAGACGCACCTTTTTACATTGGCCTTTCCTGTGCCCTAATTGTCTTACCCTGCTGTCTGTAATTAAGTGTTGTGTTGTTATCATCTTAGCTTAAATCACTGTGCTGTATGTGTATTTATTTACTTATCTATTCTATTTTTAACCTGTTTTAGCTTATGCACTATGTACAGCACTTTGGTCAGTGCAAGCTGTGGTTAAATGTGCTTTAAAAATAAACTTTACTTACTTACGTACTGCTACCCTGTCATGTGGTGTTCCACAAGGCTCAACTCCGGGGCCCCTGCTGTTCTCACTGTATCTGCTCCCATTGGGTTGCATCTTAAGGAAACATGGTATTTCCTTCCACTGCTATGCAGATGACTGTCAGATCTATGTCCCACTGAGCAAAAAAGACGCTTTCTCATTAAGGCCACTTCTATCCTGCCTGGAAGAAATCAAAACCTGGTGTGCACAAAATTTCTTTAATTTTAATGAAAAGAAGACAGAGGTGATACTGTTTTGGTCCCAGTGGCCCTTGTACATCCCATCCCTGTCCCCTTATCTTAAATCAACAGTCTCAAACTTGGGTCTTAAACTGGACAGTGATTTCAAACTTGACCGGCAAATTGGTGCCGTTGTTAAATCCAGCTTCTTTCACCTTAGACAGCTGGTCAAAGTAAAACCTCTCCTCTATCATGAACACTTTGAGACAGTAATTCATGCCTTTGTCACATCCCAGCTCGATTACTGCAATGCCCTTTACTTTGGAGTGAGCCAATCCTCCATTAAGCGCCTCCAGCTGGTCCAGAATACCGCTGCTCACCTCTTGACTGGTACTCGTAAGAGGGAGCACATAACTCCTACTCTGGCATCCTTTCACTGGCTCCCTATACATTTTAGAGTTATTTTCAAGATCCTATTATTTGTTTTCAAATCCCTAAATGACCTCGCGCCATCTCTGAGCTCATCCGCCCCTACACACCGCTTCGGGTCTGCAGATCAGACATTCGAATATATTCGAAGTACCAAGAACTAAACTGTGGCTCAGAAGGGATCGAGCCTTTTCTGTTGCTGGTCCCTCTCTCTGGAACGACCTCCCACTGAACATTCGGCAAGCCTCCTCGCTGCCCAGCTTTAAAACCCGCCTCAAAACTCACTTGTATTCTTTGGCATTTGACTCCGCATGACTCAGATTTGTTCTTGGTTTTTACTGTTCGGTGCTTTCTATCGTCTTTTTTACCGATTTGTTGCTTTACTGTTGCATATGTTAGTTGCTCCATGTTCAGCACTTTGTATGCAGCGATGGCTGTTTGAAAGTGCTCTATAAATACAGTTGAGTTGAGAAGGTAATGTTATATTAAGGTACCGTATTTTCCGCACTAAAAGGCGCACCTAAAAGTCGCACCTATAAGTCTCCCATTTTCTTAAAAGATCACAGTGCCCCTTAAAATCCGATGCGCAGTGTGTATGGTCATTGCGGTAATATTTCGACCCCAAAATGGCTCCTTGCTCGAGACATGCTGACAACGCAGAGTTCAAACTTAAGGCGATCAGTTACGCAGTTGAACACGGAAATAGAGCAGCGGCAAGAGAGTTCAACTTTAACGAGTCAACAACTTGCTGTTGGTTAAGTGAAGTGTGTCGCTGCTTTATTGAATAAGTTTTACTGACATCTGATTGTTCTATTGGCGTGTGCTTGAGCGTAGCTCCATCTAGTGGAGGCATTGTAGATTGCGGTGCACTTGCGCCCAATGTATGAAAAACATTACAAAATAGGCCATTCATTGAAGGTGCGCCTCATAATCCAGTGCGTTTTTAGTGTGGAAAATATGGTATGTGAGATGGCAGGTCATCCTGTCCGGCACAGGCAGCAGGGTCGCAACATGAACTCCATGGAGCTCCGTTACTCGATGACTCAGTGGCTCAAATGCATTAAGTGCTCTCTTCTGTGGACATAAGAAAGTCCTTTGCTTACGAAACCAAAGAAATCACCACATGGCTACAGGTTGAAGACACACGCACACACACACACACACACACACACACACACACACACACACACACACACACACACACAGTTAATGGCATTGATGGTTTCCACTCCTGCGTGTGATACTATCTTTTATTAATAGCCTTGGCTCTTGTGCGGACATGGAGACTATTTTAATGATTAATCTGAAAGGAAAGTGCCCATTTGACATGTGGTGCTGTCTTGGCCGTAAAAGAGCCACTGTTCGCTCTTCAGGCACATTAGGAAATCTTTTTCCATTCCTTTTGTGCTTATTTTAGACAAGTTAAGTCTTATGATTGTATTCGCTTACCAAGGACACTGGGACTCAATCACTTACAGTGCATATGCTCAAATTTGTCATTCAACAATATCTTGGTACTTAGCTTGAAAGAGCATTTTGTATTCACAAAATGCACACGCTACAAATCTTTCCCCAAATTTACAGTTGACAAACGCCCACTAAAAACATCAAAGGAGAAAATGTTATTCTTTCAAATGTGTCATTCCCGTCTCTCCATTTGTTTTTAATATACATGTTTTCAGTGCCACATTCTTTAACTTTAGAGTTAATTCCAAGTAATTAACATTATTATATCGTATCAGTTTCTGTTGTTTCTTTTTTCAACCTCTGCAAACGACCACACGATATAAGAAAAGATCTAAAGAGGGAGACTTTAAGTCAACCACAGTTAAAATCCTCATTGAATGAGATCTGAAGCGCGGCATTAAGAACGTGAAACAGGGAACATTAACGATGATGGCACAGCAGTTTCGAGAAGGAGGATATTTATGACTCATTCCTGACTTTTTTCCAAGTGTTACAACTGCTAGCATGATTTGAATGTAGCCTCACACCCGTCCCCCATTATTACTCTTCAGGGCTATTTTAGCGTATAACTGACAATAAAAATATCATTTGGACTCTTTACTTTTGTACTGAGATAGATTTCAGAGATGTCTAATCTAGTTTCTTATACTTATGTTCAGAGTGTGACTATTTTTTCCTCCTCTAACTCAAAGGCCAGTTGATTAGATACACCTGCTCGCGCTTGCAAAAACATTTTCTTTCTTTGTGACCTTACTTTCAGACAGGCTGGTGGAGGACTAAAGGCAGCTGTCCTTGGCATGGGGTAGAGGCTGAGTCGGGCGGGGGTGCCGGCAGTGCACTGGGCAGCAACAGGGAGGTGGGTCGGGGGGATCTAGAGTGAACGCTGTTGAATACTAACAAACGACTTGAACAAAAGGCCAGATGTCCTTTCGGGCTCGGTGTGTCCTTTCCATTCTGAACTGCTTCTTAATTGTTGAAGGCGTTCTCGCCTGATCTCTATCACAATGAGAGAGAAAACCAGACAATAATACATCATAAAAGAACCCCTAATATTATGTTTATTTTATGGCCGTCGTATTTAATGAGCACAGAGCGTGAGAAGCTCATATGCAGAGGACAAATGCCATCGTTGAGGCTTATTGGTATTCTCTTGGGGTCTAAAATCTCCTTAGTGGTTATAACATGCACCGATAGCAGAGTGAAGGACGCAAAACTAATTTGGTGTGAGCTGAAAAAGCTGTTAGGGTGACAATTTACCTGCCTCACAATACGAATAAAAATAAAAATATCACATTGAGCAAAAAAAGGTGGGTCATCACACCATCTTTGTGTTTGATTAGGGAATAGGGGTTCGATGGTTTTGTTATATCATGAGGTGTTTATTTGAGGTGAGATGTTTGGAAATGAATTGAAGCATGGCATCTATTTGAACAGAGGCCACTGCTTTAGCAAGTACTGGAATTGTATAAGAACAGACAAACTATTTTTAAAAGTGTCATACATACAGGTCTGGTGATTTATAATAATAATAATAATACATTTCATTTAAAAGCGCCTTTCAAAACACTCAAGGACACTTTACAATCAAAACAAGAACAATAAAACCACAGATAAAATGATAAATAATAAAAGGAAAGATGAATTTAAACCGAATATAGCGACTCGAAATAGTGACGCCGGCAACATCGCCGCCGCCGCAACGAGCACCACCGACCCAGCCGGGCCAGCCAACACGCCGCGGTCCGCGGATCGGCCGCCGTTTCTGCCGTTGTCTCAGCGTGGCCGGCGGGAGGACGACCAAAAGGAGGCAATGCCCCCCCGGAGCCATCGAGGTGGAAGCCCCGACGAAATCCGTGGCGGATGCTCCTCCGGGAAGGACGAGGAGCGACGCTCGGGAAACGGTGCAGCGCAGGCGGGGAGCCCGACCACCGGAAGCGGAGCCCAAGAAGCCCCGCCACAGAGCACCGCAGCGGTCCCCCCACGCGCAGACGGAGGAGCGACAGGACGCTCCAGGGCAGCACAGCCCAGACACACGCCCCGTCGACCCCCCACCACGGGGCGCAGAGGGCACGGAGCCACGTCCGACAGCCCAACAGGCAGGATGACGCGACCGAGGACAACCGTGCGACGACCGATGGTCCAAAACCGCAACGAATCGCGACAGGAGATGAGGGTTTCTCCCATGACGAGAGTAAACCGTAAAAAAACGTAAAACAAACGCTAAAAAAAAATACCGTATTTTCACGACTATTAGGCGCTATTAAAAGTCTTAAAATATCTCCAAAATGGACAGGTCGCCTTACAATGCGGAGCGCCTTGTGTATGTGCTGAGTTCCAAAGCCTGACTGAGAGCATGTCTGGCCGACACGCTGGTTATATAGAGAAAAGGCGGACGTGAGTGAGGATAGGCATGCGGAAGCGTGCGTGAATGCATGCCGTATGTTTAAGCTGGCGTATGTTTGGCCCAATAAAACGGTGCGCTTTGTGTATGTGTAAAATACAGAAATAGCACCCGTTACTGAGACTGCGCCCAACAATACGGTGCGCCGAATAGTCGCGAAAATACGGTAATTGCGGGTGAGCAGCGGCAGCCAGACGCTGCAGCCAGACGCGCCAGAGTTCACTCAACCCGGAAGCCAACCCAATAAAGATTTATTGAGCCAGAGGTTTTTACTACACTTTTGAGACCAAATCATTAGGTACACATGAACATGTAGCTATATCGTGTCAGTTTCTGTTGTTTGATGCTCAGGTGCGTCCCAGTTCAAGAAACATGCCAATGGGCGCAAAGTACAACTTGAATAAGAAAGCTGTTTCCCAATCATTCCATAGTGACTCTGAAAATGGGGGGAAAAAACCCCATCAAATATCTTGGTTTAAGTTGCACTGTACTTTTTTTTGCATGGTCTTTGGAAGTGGCTGGTCTTTTTTTTTTTTTTTTGGTTGCTTTTCCCTAAACAAGCCAATGAGTGATTTTTTTTGCAGAAGCAAAAATCTTGTCCTTCAGTCAGCATATCAACACAATTCCTGTTATCTCCTACCAATGAGAAGTGTGCTTGTGAGTGACACCTGGACTGCATTCGCAGGGCCATTGGGCCGACAGGACGACAGTGACGGGAATGAGCTTCCTGTCCAAACTTGACCTCAACCTGACTTAAACTGACATGCTTTGACCTGGTGCCAACGCAATCTTCTTTCGAAAGAGACAACAAGAAATACAGTAGATACTACATAGAAGGGAATGTTAACAGTGAAGAAATTCAGGAGGAAATATTTACGGTATATTTATTGGTTATATTTTCCAAGTTTGACACAACCGTTGCAGCTTTAACCGACCAAAATCTGCACAGAGTTCATGTTCATTCTGTAAAAGGCTAATCAAACCCTGTTGGTCGCCTTTAGTTGCTCTCAGCAGTGTATCACAACACCCTTGACTCTATTTCTGTAATATGTCATTCTAGGTGTTTTGTACGGTACCTTTTGTGCTTTATGTTACAATATATTCCTGGACTGCGTTTCAAAGCATTTTGTCGCAAAATAGTTTGAGGACATGTTGCTAGTAGTGATGCGCCTGCTTGTAATCACCCTTCTTAATGGTCTTATGTAAATCATCTCTACAGCCCTCCTGGCTGTACACGATTAAAGGCGACAAATTGCCGCTTCTCTTTGTGAAGGTTAACGTAAAGTGTGTCACGGGGCACTTTCAACAGTATCGTTTCTGTCTCAGCAAAATGAGTTCCGGTCTGATTCCAAAAGCTCTAGGGTGAGCCTCGTGGGCCGCTGTCCTGCAAAGTGAACTGATTCAGTGTTTCCACTTGGATGATCTGATCATTGAATCAGGTGTGTTGCAACAGGGAGACTGGAAAACTGCATATAGGGTGTGTGTGTTATTGGATATATATATATATATATATATATATATATATATATATATATATACACACATTTCTATGAGGATTAGGGAATCTCACAGCAGAATCCCTGCATAGTTAATATATCAGCTCTTTGAGCTTCCAGCACCAGAAACACCTCACATGGTTCTAATACTGCATAAAGTCATCCTGTCTCTGGAATGGCTTAGGTTCACGTTTCAATATAAAGACATCTGGAATTACTGTACTTGACTCCATTTCCTAAAGCTAAACTGAACAACCTCGCTACAATTTCTACCGCTTGTGTCATTTTCGAATAAAACTTGGACCAATATTTGTGTGTCTTGCTTTTGTGCACTGCAGTCATGCTGGTCGGCACAACTGAATTTGATGAGCAGCACTAATAGTCAGCAGTAATATACCTGTGGTAACTGCACCTGAGAAGAAGAGTGTACTGTGGGGGTGTGAATGGCTAACATGTACTGTATATACGCGTATATACCGTATTTTCCGCACTATAAAGCGCACCTAAAAGCATTCCATTTTCTCACAAGCCGCCGGTGCTGCTTATAATCCGATACGCCTTCTATATGGATTAATATTCTGATTTCTTGGACGGAATAATTTAAATGTTCCTTAAAGCGCTTTGTTAATGGCACGTTGCAAGCAGGCAAGAGGGAGGAGCAGGGTGTACTTGACAAATTATATTAAAACATAGAGAAAACTAAATCCAAAACAAACACAGTACAAAGTATCAAACGAAAATCACGACTGAAGGTAAAACATAACAGTGACCGAAACATGACTGAAACAAACCTGGCAGCAGTAAACAAGCAATCAATGACCCGACAATGAGTGGTCGGGTTGGGAGTCCTTTTAAAGCAATAATTACAGAACGACCAACAGGTGTGCAGCTGCAGGGAGAGACCTACAGTGCCACCTGTTGGTCCCAAACAGAATCATGACAGTTACTCTTCTGCCCTACTTGTCCGTGTCCGAGACGTGAACAGATAAACAGAGGGGGAACAACGAAAAAAGAGACCAAGAATCCAAAATCTCGAGATGGAGCTTTAGTTTCCTTTTCCTTATGTTTGTAAAACTGTACAGAGAAACAGAAACACAAAAGGGGGATGTTTCATTAAACACTATTCAAAATAAATGTCTCTGTATCACCACTGTACATTGTAATATTAACTTGTATAAGCTTAGCTTGCTGTATAATAAATGCAATAGAAAATATACATTATACAATATACAAATAACAGTGCATATAGTTGCGTGCACAGCTCGATAACCAAGGCTTATGAAATGTATGCTGATACACACGTCTAAATAACTACGAAATTAATTAACAAATAGTGATGGTTCACTCTTCACAAAATATTGGATTGTCTTACAATACTAATGTCAAAACGCAATATTGGCCTAGAACCGAGATAACCAAAATATGCATGCTTAGCATTGAAAATAGCTGCGACTAGCATGCGGTAGCCCATATGCTAATATTGATAGCCCGAACGCTAATGTAGCATAGCAAAAAACGGACGGAAAATCGTACTTAATATTGCATATTTCCAATTCTAGAACTGAAGCAACGGTTTGGTAGACATCATGAAAGTGCAGTCTAAACAGGGTTTAACTCACAGACGATGCTTTCCAAGGCATATACTGAAGAAGAAAACAATAAATGAGGACAACAGCTAGCACGAAATCATGCGGACTTCACTGGACGAGGTACTTCCGGTTTGTGTTACCATAATTAAAGTCCCCTAGAAATGAACTAATAACGGAACATGACAGTTACAGCTGCAGCCATTGTGAAAGCGCTATCTAAATAAAGCTGTATTGTATTGCATTCCCTTTAGCAGAGCCTTATAATGCGTGCACCCTATATTTGGAAACAGTTTTAAAATAGTCCATTCATTGAAGGTGTGCCTTATACTCCGAAGCGCCTCATAGTGTGGAAAATATGGTACTTTAATATCAACTGTAGAGGAGGGGAGAATTCTGTTTCTTTACGGCCCTCCTTGGACACAAGTCCTTTTCTTTCTCTGTAAGGCGGAAGAAGGCCCAACACCACGTTGTCCTTTTCTCAGTTTATCACAACACAACACGAATCGATTCGGGCTCCTGAGAGTTTCAGATTTCATCAGGAAGCCCAGAAAAAATACAGTCACACGCCTATATAGGCATAGTATGTAAATGAGGGGCAGGCAGTCCTTCCCCTTACGTAAAAATCAGAGACAAAGAAAGGTCAATGCAGTTCAATCTTGACATGGTGACGAAGTACAGACCACCTCTGCTGTGCACAAATTATGAGATTGGAGCTCCTTTCCCAGGCAACTTGACAGCCTTCAAAAACGTGAAAGGATGGGAGTACTGGGAGGAAGATCTTTGGGGCTGTTAAGTTGCCCAAGGACAAGAGGGGAGTCAAGCAAAATACTACCTGTTTGTTTTAAGTGCTTCAGCAGATGTTCATTATAGAGATTAGTATCAATAGTTCTCATGGTAAGGCAAAATTCCTCAACACAAGGCATAGTCCCTTAATAGTTGCAACACAGATACTTGAGACAACAGTTGTTCTTTTGGTGTTAAACAAGTCCTATGGAGGGGGGCCCTAAAAGTGGTGGGGGTGAGGGACACTAAAGGTGATTGTAAACACAGTGAGCAGGAAAACCTCCAACAACATTCTACATTCTTTGTTTCTTTCAGAGCCAAGTACAGTGGGGCTAAATAAAATCACAGTAAGGAATAAATTCCTTAACACAACTGATTAAATCAGCTGGCCGATTCATCGATTCAGATGTTAGTACAGATCCATCAGGAATCACATGTAAACTCTCCTCATTCTTCTTTTCATGGCTTTGTTTGCCATTGAACTTGTTCCATCTTTTCCACAGCGAGATGCGAAAGGCCAGTATCTGTTTGACCTCATCTGCCACCACCTCAACTTGCTGGAGAAAGATTATTTTGGCATCCGATATGTGGACCCCGACAAGCAGCGGGTAAGTCGGCCCGCTGGAACATCACTTGTATATGCCCTCGTGAGCTAACGGTGCGTATCACAATACACACGCTACAATTGAGCATTGAGCACATGGCTGCCCGGTGGGCCATGTCACTAAGTCATGATAGCGGCAGACTTGACTCAATTGCAGAAATCAACTCTTGCCTATAACATCAACAACAACAGAAACATGGCTTGGAAAACCTAGACATTTTATTTCGGTGAAGAAGTGGGACCCCTTCATGAAGTCAACAATGACCCATTCGCTTTTCTTAATCCAGCCCACAAACAAATAATTACTTAAAATGTCATTGTTGCTCAGGTTAATTGAAGACTCTAAATTGTCCCTCGGTGTGAACTGGCTACCAACTGGTCCCCAGTGTACCCCACCTCTCGGCCAAAGTCAGCTGGGATCGAATACAGCTCATCCGCGACCTTAATGAGGACAAGCCCTGTAGAAAATGGATGGCTGAAACCTGGCGCAGTCATTTTGTGATACACCTGGGCCATCAGGGAATAAAAAGTTCCGCTGCTGGTAGATCCTGCTTAGTGAACCTCAACCGGACCAGATAAAGTCATACAACAAAATCGTAATGCAGCCCTCACAGATTCCAATAACCATTTTTCAACGGCTCCGCACTTCAATCTTCATGTTCCCCCGAAAATGAAATCCTTTCGCCCTCCATTAACCGCACTGGTATGTGGTTTTCCTGAAGGCTACTGTTGTACCGCAGATGCTTTTACAATTTGATTTCACACAACCTTTAAGTTTTTTCCTCACAATAATATCTCTCACCCATATTTTTCCCAGAATAAAATGGTGATTTTTGCAGTGGAAATTCCAAGTTCTAGCGCAATTTGTTGCAGTCTACTGTCAACCTACAATTTGTCTGATTCACAAAAAACAAACAAACAAACAAGCAAACAAACAACCCCATCAAATGAACATAATAGAAACAAAATCAGTCCATGTTCTTGTTGTCTTAACACCAATTGTTCAGGTTGCTTCTTCCTTTCGATAAAGTGTAGAAAGCCAAAGATAAAGCAAAACGCATGCAGAGTTAATCCGTTTGAGGCGCGGTGAAATGAAAGCTTGTGTGGTATAATGACGTTTTGCTCGTTTGTTCCAACATTTTGTGTGACTAAAGAGCAGTCCATCTATCTTAGTGGTGGGGTTGCGGGCTGAGTCCTAATGTTGTTTACCAGCCAATCACAGGGCATATAATAGTGAAACCTCCACCCACAAGGCCCAGAGCTGAGAACTGTGAGGGGGGCGGGGTCATACAACCTGAATTGGTTTGCAGGCAATCACAAGGCACATGTCAACAAGTAAACGTTCTAATGCACATCCACAACTTTGGACGAGTCTCAATAAGCCACAAATGCTTGTTTTGGAAATGTGGTAGGAAGCCAAAAACAATCTATGCAGGTTGTCGGCAAATACAGTATTTCTGAAGCAGATGTGCACTCAGGTGGCCCAGTGGTTGAGTGGTTAGCGCGTCGACCTCACAGTGCAGAGGTACCGGGTTCGATTCCAGCCTTCCTGTGTGGAGTTTACATGTTCTCCCCGTGCCTGCGTGGGTTTTCTCCGGGTACTCCGGTTTCCTCCCACATTCCAAAATCATGCACGACAGGCTGATTTAACACAAAAAAAAATCCCTGGGTGTGAGTGTGAGCGCGGATGGTTGTTCGTTTCTGTGTGCCCTGCGATTGACTGGCAACCGGTTCAGAGTGTCCCCTGCCTACTGCCTGGAGACAGCTGGGATAGGCTCCAGCACGCCCCGTGACCCTTCTGAGGATAAAGCGAATCAGAAAATGGATGGATGGATGTGCACTCAAGAGGAAGACCGAAGGCATTGTTTCTCTGTGCCCATTTGCAATTCACATGCTTGACTTTACTTTAAATGTACATTGGATGAGATGTAGTCAAAGATCATCAGAGTGAGGACTCGTGTTATTGCTTGCTTTAATTACGATGGGATGTTGCAGGACATGTTTAGTGCGGCTTGGTGGCAACTCTCCATTCATGAAGTATTCACATGCATGCTGGCAGTCAACACTACTGTTGTTTTTGTCGCCGTTAGCACTGATGCACGATGAAGAACTGGTACCGATTCAAATTACGAGGGCCAGGACGGATTATTCAGTCAGACAGTATTATCAGCCGATATTGCTCTTTTATAATCGGATGGCGTCTTTGACAATTTTTGTTGTCGTTGTCGTATTACATATTAACATATTCCAATTCAAGACAAAGATTTTGACATTCGAAACATTCCACCAAGCTGCCTATTTTTGCATGTTAACAAAAACTGCATGAGAAAGTAATGAAAGCAGTCAAATGTTCTGCCTGTAATTCGGATCATTTACGCTCAAAGCAGGGAGGTACCAAAATAAATTCCTTTATTATTTTTTTTCTAATGCATTGTTCACCATAATTTTATTCTGCCAAATATTGGAATCGACACTGAAAAAAAAAAAGTTTTTCTTTGAAATTTCACGATGACCCTAAAATGCATGTATGCAAATGTGCTTTGAATTTTGTCACCAACCCAGCAAATCTGCTCTGCTTCCAACGCAGCACTGGTTGGAGTTAACAAGGTCCATTGCGAAGCAAATGAAATGTAAGTACTGCTTATTTTTTGTCCTCCATGAAAACTGTGACAACCAACATCGGTAATGAAAGTACAATGTGTTTACGCTCCCATGACAAAGTGGCGAGCTGATTTGACAACAGAAAATTAAAAAGCGATTAGTCACTCTTAGAGGAAAAGTTGGGCGGCCCGGTAGTCCAGTGGTTAGCACGTCGGCTTCACAGTGCTGAGGTACCGGGTTCAAATCCAGCTCCGGCCTCCCTGAGTTTGCATGTTCTCCCCGGGCCTGCGTGGGTTTAATTCCAAAAACATGCATGGCAGGCTGAATTCAAAATTGTCCCTAGGTATGAGTGTGAGCGATGGTTGTTCGTCTCTGTGTGCCCTGCGATTGGCTGGCAACCAATTCAGGATGTCCCCCGCCTACTGCCCGAAGACAGCAGGCTCCGGCACCCCCGCGACCCTAGTGAGGATAAAGCGGTTCGGAAAATGGATGGATGGATGGATAGAGGAAAAGTTCAACATGCTGGTGAATGGGCTGATGATTTAAGTTGAATTTTGTATCGACACAATAATTCGCTGGGGCAGTTGCTTGGCAACTGGCCCAAAAGTACCTCTTGACTTGCATACGTAAGGGGGGGGGGGGGGCAATCTAATATAATTTGACCTTTTCAAATACTAAACTGTAAATTCACAGCTTTGTTTGGCAATGATGGGTTTTAGATGTGATGTTGATTTATTTGAATGTTCCTGATTGTTTGATGTGGGTCAATTTCTCTTTATTTCAATTTTTAGTCCTACTTTTTCTTGTTTCCTCCAGCTCAGCCTCCATTCACCATGTGTCTGCGTGTCAAGTTCTACCCTCCTGATCCAGCTGCTCTAAAGGAGGAAATCACTCGGTAAAACCACCTTTTTTTACCACTCTTACTAATACGCCAAGTAATAATGATCTTAAGTTTCAGTCCACACTACCACTACTGCTGCTGTTGTTGTGTGTTGTGTATTTATCAAACTGTTATTTTATCCTATTTTATTATTTTTTATCTATTTATTTTTAATTTTTTTTTTATTTTTTTATTTTTTTATTTTTTTAAATGTAATGCACTAAGGAGTGGCACCCAAATTTCGTTGTAATCTTATACAATGACAATAAAGGCGATTCTGATTCTGATTCTGAGTGGTAAGAACATTGGAGAAACGTTTTCAGAATTCCAAATCTTATTTTAATGTTTGAAACAATTGGGATTGTTCAATTAAATGATCTACGATTGTGCGTACAGTGGTCGACTACTTAGCACGTCCGCTGCACAATGCAGAGGTGCAGCGTTCGATTCTGGAGGATTCTGGGGACTTTGCATGTTCTCCCCGTGCCTGTGTGGGTTTTCTCCGGGTACTCGAGTTTCCTCCCACATTCCAAAAACATGCACGACAGGCTGATTCAACACAACAAAAAAATCCCTAGGTGTGAGTGTGATCACGGGTGGTTGTTCCTCTATGTGTGCCCTGTGATTGGCTGGCTCCTAGTTCAGGCTGTCTCCCACCTACTGCCCAAAGATGGCTGGGATAGGCTCCAGCACCCCTCGCGACTCTTGTGAGGATGAATCGAATCGGATGCAAAATCTGCATTGAGAAAAAAAATGCGTGTTGTATTTATTCAATGTTATCACATCAAGTGGTTGCACACCAAAAAATTATCTGACTCTAGTTACATTATTTAAGTAGCTGTATCTTCTACTGAAAAAAAACAAATTCGTGTACACTTGGCGAAATATAAAATAGACACAGAGTAAATTCAACACACCACTTTTTTTTCCACAGGACTCCATCATTTTTTTTCTTTAGACAAAAAAAAAGATCAGCTTCTAATTGCAACTTCTACACCAGGGGTGGTCAACCAGTCAGAGACTAAGCCAAATTTTTTTACTGTGTTACTTCAAAGAGCCACATCGCACACATGCACGCCGCGCGTGCGCGCACACACGCGCACACACACACACACACACACACACACACACACACACGCAGGCACGCACACGTGTGCATACGCAGGCACTCAGACACCAAGATGAGCCAGAACTTAACTGAACACAAACGAAATAGAAACACACAGACATAACCGCCCGGCCCTCCTTCATTTCCTCCTCCCAACGCTCGCGCTCGACTTGGGACCAGTCCGCTGGCTCTGGGTCGATCGTGATTGATGTACAGTATTGGGCACCCTTACTTTTAAAGCTGACTAGCTTTGCGCTTAGCGCTGAGCGTTGTTGTTTGCGCATGGGCGGTGATTCAGTTGTCATCTGATTGGTTGCCCTGTATGTCAATCAAGTAACGGGATTATTGATAGGCTGACGTAGTTAGTTTGGTGTATTTAGCACCCTTGTTTGAATGGCAGCGCCACCGCTGAGGTGTTTTCGACGCTTGTCATGTGAAAGCCCGGGAGCCACATTGAACCAGCACAAGAGCCGCATGCGGCTTGCGAGCCGTGGGTTGGCCACCCCTGTTCTACACCATTACAAAAACAATAATAAACAAATACAAAACAAACAATTTTTTTTCTTTTTACCCCACCCCCCTTCCCCCTCCAATTCTGCTGCTGAAGACTGCAAATGTCCCCAGTGCGGGACAAATAAAGGTTTTCTTATTATCCATCCATCCATTTTCCGAACCGCTTCATCCTCACTAGGGTAGCCTATCCCAGCAGTCTTCGGGCAGTAGGCGGGGGACACCATGAATTGGTTGCTAGCCAATCGCAGGGCACACAGAGACGAACAACCATCCACGCTCACACTCATACCTAGGGACAATTTAGAGTGCCCAACGAGCCTGCCATGCATGTTTTTGGAATGTGGGAGGAAACAGCACCCGGAGAAAACCCACGCAAGCCCGGGGAGAACATCAAACTGGCCGGAGCTGGGATCGAACCCGGTACCTCTGCACTGTGAAGCCGATGTGCTAACCACTGGACTACCGGGCCGCCTCCTTATTATCTTATTATACTATTTCAGTTTTCCAAACTTGTGAAAACAGCCATCCTGGCTAGTTATTCAGTGTCCATGTTCCCACATATCTAAATGTGTCTTTCGACGCAACAAACAGTAATCATGGCCTTCAATGATTAAAAAAGACTGAGTGCTTTTCCAATCTTAGACTTTCTAATGAATATTACACTGTTTGCCAAAGGACTTGTTAAGCAGGAGGTATGCAAAAAGCTTTCTCTGGTAACCCTGAATGAAACATGGCAGAACAACACTTGCTTTCCAACACGTTTGTATTTTTCAAAAGCGAATTCTTCAGCCAAACCGCTTCCAGAAAGGTCATTTTGACGCATTTCAAAGAGCAAGTCCTCATTGTATGACGTTTCCTGTTTCCTGTTCATGCCGTAGCATGTGTCACACGTGAAATGAAGTGTGCTGCAGGGAACGGAGGCCGAAGGGCGCATGCTGAGTGTGAGAAGGAGGAGGAGGAGGCTTATATTATGGTGATAGTGGTGAAGAGGTAGCGTAATTAATCACTTACAAGACTCATTGGGCGCATGCTCCCAATTTTCATTTTCTGTGGGAATGTTGTGTTTAGAAAAAAAGATTATGCAAAGATCCTTTTGTCTCTACTGTTCGATTTTATAGCCAGAACTGGAAACCTAGAATGTTGTGTCCAGTGATGTTGCAGCAATTCTCAAGCTCCCCTTGAATATCATCCGCATCCTCCCCAGACACACCTCTGAGCTTCGTGTTGTCTTTTCATTGCAGATATCTCGTCTTCCTGCAAATCAAAAGGGACCTTTACCACGGCCGCCTCCTGTGCAAAACCTCGGACGCCGCATTGCTGGCAGCCTACATCCTTCAAGGTAATGGAAGGTAACATATGGACTTGCTGCCTGACTAACTCTGCATTAACTTGGCTGGAGAGCTCAGCAGGCTGACAAATGCATGCTTGTTGTAGAAAAAGGCGAGACAGGCCAACTGAAAATGTCCAACAAAGATGTGTGAGCCTCGAGGCATGTATTTTTTCCAAACTGAAATGCCCCTTATTGCACTGTCAGAAAGAAGGGTCCATTTTTGTTCTCCGCAGTACATCTTGTTATGTACATTAGAGAGTTCACAATTTAACCTCTAGGTACAAATAACTACTGTTCGAGTTCTGTTCATTGTTAGAAAAGCTTTGCAAATGCTCCGAAGTGGCCAAGGGAGCACGTCTGTACATTTTGTTTACATGCTAAGCCGGTGTGAATACGTTTTGAAATAGCCTCCCGTTGCAAGGAATGCCTCCATCCATCTATCCACCCATCCATTTTCTAGTCCGCTTATCCTCACAAGGATAGTCGTAGTCTAGACTAGGGATGGGCAATTTACCGTATTTTCCACACTAAAAGGCACACTGGATTATGAGGCGCACCTTCAATGAATGGCCTATTTTGTCATGTTATTCATACATTGGGCGCACCACAATCTATTTGAACTCTGCGTTGTCAGCATGTCTCGAGCAGGGAGCCATTTTAGGGTCTAAATATTACCGTAATGACCATACACAAGGCGCATCGGATTTTAAGGGGCGCTGTGAGCTTTTAAGAAAATGGAAGGTTTTTAGGTGCGGCTTTTAGTGCGGAAAATACGGTAATGTAATTTAGGCACTTTAACCCTTTCATGCACCCTATAACCTGAGAACATAATAAACTGTCCACTGTAGTCACCGCTGTCCCTTGTGAAGAAAATAAAATGCTGTTGTTTTCGGCCATTATTCGGTGGCCAGGATGCATTCTAGCAAACTTTTTTTTTTGTCATAATGTCGTTACTCAATATATATTAACGTATTTTCCACACTAAAAGGCGCACTGGATTATTATCTTCAATGAATGGCCTATTTTGTAATTTTTTTCATATATTGGATGCACTGACTGATTACAAGGCGCAATCTACAATGCATCCACTAGATGAAGCTATGCTCTTTCCGTTCGACTCGAGAGGCGTTCATGACCGCCACAGAAAAACGTAAATTCACGATTACGTCAATGAAACTACAAAAATTGAAAATACGTAATGGATCAAAACAGAAAATCAAGCAAGGAAATCACAAAATAAATTATTTAGCCTCCCTACAGCATTTATTTGGGCATTTCCTTGAGCATAGCTCCAACAGAACGATCAGATGTCATTAAAATGTAGGAGACTGGACTGTCTCAGAAGTGTTTGTTATTTATTCCTTTGTTGTGTACTTTATTCACAAACGAGGAAATCACAAAATAAATTCTGTTGGGGGGCTATAGAATTTATTTAGTGATTTCCTCGCTTCATTTTCTGTTTTGATGCATTATTTTCAATTTTCATAGTTTCATTGAAGGCACGGAGACATACCTGTATTTGTTGAGACTGTGAAAACCATTAACAAAGTGTGCATTTTAAAGAACAACAGCTCTCCTTTTTTCGGAGCCGCAACAAAAACCTATTTAACACTTCACACAGTTCACTGAACCAACAGCAAGTTGTAACATTGTAAGCAGGTCTCCAGCAAATAGCCACCTTGGGGGTCGACATATTACCGTAATGACCATACACAACTCGCACCTGATTTTAAGTGCTTTTCGGTGCGGAAAATACAGTATGTTACCCGTAGTTTCTTGACTACTTGAGTGACGGTGAATTGCCACAAAATCAATCATGGCTGACAGCATCTATACTGTACATCTCTCGTCTCGAATGGAGATGAATAGGTGGAAGTGCTTTGAAGTGATGTTTGCCATCAAGTCGTAGTGAACAGTGTAACCACAACTTAAAACTGATCAGGTGTGTTCGGGAAACATTTATTTATAGTCTTGTCCATCTCTAACCTCAACGGTAGCCTTACACAGTGCCCCCCCCCCCCCCCCCAGCAATAGGTGGCCAGAGGACCCTTAAAAGTACAAATGTAGCGCATTTTTATGACAAGCCCAAAATAGAATGAGTGGTTATCTGGTCCCCTATCATCCTTTAGCCAAAGACACGCATGGTGAAATGTGGAGATCGTATCATAAAAAAGCACGGTGCTGGAGGGTTAGGGGAGGGGCTCATGCATTAAAGATGTTGCTGCCTGGTCAGGTTCCTGCTCGCACTGGAGAATTCAGTATCAGGGTCATGCGAATGTAGACTCAAGTTAATAAGCGCGTAACCTTCACATAACCTTTTTGTTTTCCTTCCCCCAGCTGAGATCGGGAATTACGACCCCGGGAAGCACCCCGAAGGTTACAGCTCGAAATTCCAGTTCTTCCCCAAACACTCGGAGAAACTGGAGCGGCGGATCGCAGACATACACAAGACAGAACTGATGTAAGATTCATTCATTCATTCATTTTCCGAACCGCTTTATCCTCACTAGGGTCGCGGGGGGTGCTGGAGCCTATCCCAGCCGTCTTCGGGCAGTAGGCGGGGGACACACTGAACCGGTTGCCAGCCAATCGCAGCTGATGTAAGATGAAAAACAAAATTAAAAATACTCCACAAGGGTTGGGCAAACTGCTATACGGTAGTAGTGAACGCACCTCAGCTCACGTCAAAACGAGCAGCAGTTTGGCATAGGGCCAACAATTCTTCAAAAGAGAGGCATCAAGATGTTTAATGCCCGTCCTTCCCTGTTGAAGTTTACTGTAAAACTAAACATAAAACAAAGATAATTACACTTTGTCTAATTAAAACATACATTTACCATTAGAATCCGCTGGCGGAATGCTAACACATAAAGGAAATAGCCGAAATTGGGCTACTAAATAGAAGCTATGTGTAAAGAAAAATTTGGGTTTGACATCCCCATTGATTAACCAATTTTAGAGGGAAAATAGTATGACAGTACTTTTGATCATGTAAATTCTGGGTGGGCCACCTTCAAGAATGGTCGTGCTTCCTGCTCGGATACAATCCTGAATAAATGCCACAAGCTTGCCCTGACATTGTCGCTGCCTGCTTAAGAGGCCTCATGATGATGATGATGATGATGATGATGACGACAGTTGTCTGTGCAATAAAAAGCACTCAATGTCCACAATCCACTCAGAGGCTACACTTTACCCTGTCGCGTAATTATTACACGTGATATTTTTTTCTCTTCTCCTTAAAGTTACATCAGTTCAGCGCATTTTAATCGAGTGCAATCTATGCACGTTTTCAAATTTGGTAAATTAAAATTACATTTTTTTTTCAATGCACTTTTCCTCCTCAATTTTTCAAGAAACGGTCTTGTAAAAGTCCATTGAGAACGCGTTGACTGAAAGGGAAATGATGAACTGTTTTGAATGGAATATCGTGAAACACAAGAGTGCTGGTTCTGTGCCAGTAATTATGCCGTTGAGCTGTTTGAGGCTCTGCTGCCCACTAGTGGCAAATATTTTCTTCACCAGTGTCGAATCACTTCACTATTAAATATCAGATATGCCAATGAAGGTTCAAATAATTAACCTTTTTTAAACATTTATCACTTTTGGATCCCCTATGGCTAATCTTCCTTATATCCACCACATCAACCAAAAAAAACAAAAAAACAACCCCAGTGTAATATGAAATCTTCCACAATTCACGTGTGCCTTTTTGCAAGTAGTTTAAAATGCCACAAATAGAAAGAATATAAAACTTTTGAAAATTTTCTTTTTGTTTTTGTTTCATAAATGTCCCATGTCTTTTGTTATGTTCCCCAGTCCTGATGTTTGGTGTGTTGTCGTTCCCTCTCAGTGGACAGACCCCTGAAACATCAGAGCGAAATTTCCTGCAGAAGGCCCAGATGCTGGAGACATATGGTGTTGATCCACATCCGTGCAAGGTGGGCTGCTGCTCGGAAGCAACGACACCAACAACAGCACGTCGTGAGCTGCGCTTTATCATACAATATTTTGGATGTGTCGTCATTTGACTTTTGTCTCTTGCAGGACGTGTCGGGAAACCCGGCTTTCCTTGCCTTCACGCCCTTTGGTTTTGTGGTCTTGCAGGGAAACAAGAGAGTGCATTTCCTCAACTGGTGAGTAAAATGATGCAGGTTGGCATAGAACCACACTGCCTAACCACATGGGCTCGACATACATGAGAGAGACCAAATATTAAAATCAGCTCTTTAGTGTGACGTGGTGCTATTTGTAACATTTGTATAACCACACCAATGTAAGTAATATGATCTTAAAATTAGAGTGCACACCTTCATTTACAAATTAACCTTTTATACTTTTGTCTTAGTGGTACATGACAAGACTTCGTTTTTCCTACAGAGAAAACAAATGACTCTTTAATTGTCAGTTATATACTATTTTGTATTAATCCTCCCTATATTGCGGCTTCCAAAGTCATGGTGCTGCTCTTTAGTAGATTAATTTGTTCCTTTCGGTTTTTGACTTTATTTTGTTGTGCCGGCTGTTTATTTGGGGTGCAATTCCACTGTCAACCGCTAGATGTTGGGCACACTATTTTGTGTGACACTGTAAATTTGAAAGAGGAAGAATGGAAACCATAAGTGTTTCAGGCTCAACACTTTTGTTTGTTTGTTTGTTTTTTTAATGAAAATCTGAAATCCTTCAATACTCTTTCTTCCGCCTCCAGAAAGCAACGACAGTAGCTTGTTTTTGGTAATGTACATCTTTGGGTATGAATCCTGATATACATTGCGAGATGATGAGTCTGCTCAAATTAATCTTGAAAAAAAATAATTATTGTAAATTAAGAGAGATCAGAGCACTCTTACAGTGTACATTATTTTCAAGTTATCCATTGCTTTTGCTTTCCTGCAATATTACATGTGTTTGAACGTGTTTCGCATTTAATGTTAAAAGTGTGTTGAAAGCCCTTCAAAGAAAATGTGCCGTAAATGCTATAAAAACATGCCAACGGAGTACATAAATAAGGTGTTTCAATATCAAGGACTTCACTTACATGGGGTTGTCTGGAATGCAACCCCCGCCATGGAAGGACGATTACTGTATTATTATTCGTAGGCGTTGCAGTACTGTAGTAGTCGCAGTATTAGAGTAGCACTAGTAGTATGTATAATTTATTCATGGCACAGCTGTTTGTACGCTATGCACTCTTCCATCTGTCACTACCTGTGAAACGAGGTGGTTCTCGCATGTGCGCAGATGGCTAATTAATCACACTTGCTCTCTTCAGAAATAGTAAAAATTGGACTTCTTTGAGGCTTTACTCAGAAATATGTGCGCGGTACTCACGTTTCCTACCCTCTTATTCACCATCCGCCTTCAGGGAGTACAACCACCCATTTGTTTTTGTCCACTCTGTGGCTGTTTATGTGATCTTCAAGTACTTTTCATGAATATTTAATGAGCCTGTTTCTCTGCACTTTCCTTCCCGGACAGGAACGAGGTGACCAAGCTCAAGTTTGAGGGCAAGACGTTCCACGTTTATGCAAACCACAAGGAGGTGAGAGCGCGACTTGCTGGCATGCATGTTGTGCATCCTGTGCTCCACCCCCGTGTTTTTAATTATCCTGCACGCCGTTCTCTATTAATGTGCAGGAAACAAAGATCACCCTGACATACTTTGCGCCCACACCGGAGTCATGCAAGCATCTTTGGAAGTGCGGCGTGGAGAACCAAGCTTTCTACAAGTGAGTTGAAGAGTTCAACGACTCTGCGTGACCTTTGGATCATCGACGACATTCTGTTCAAGGAAGTCGGCGGGGTTTAGAGGTTATGAGGCTCCATCGCACATTATTTTCTCCAAGGCAAAAGTGGGCATTAAAAATGAATGTCTCACTTACCACGACTATAAACATATTGAATAGTGTATGGAGACGTGTAAGGGACTCGTATGCATATCACACATACGGCGTTTGAATAATTCACTTGTGCTTTCTTTCTTTCCTGGCGTTCAGGCAGTGCAGATTACTGATATCAATGTTGTCAAAGCCAGTTCAGATTCATGGCATGCGGTGGAAGCTCTAAGGTCAAATGTAATCAAGCCTAAGGAAATACTGGCCAGTCAGTGGTAGATCACAAATTTAGCATTTAAAATCAAGTTTTTCATCAAAAATTCAAAAGAAATGGATGCCTTTAGTCACTGCAGTGATCGATCATTTGAAGTTCATACTGTAAGTACTTTACACTCATTTAAACCCTTTCAGGGTGCATGAAAGGGTAAAACGCGATCCTCGATAAATTACCATTATAAGGGTTCAAGAATTACATGGCCATAATGGCCCCTTGCTTGTCATACGGAAAACAGTTTTAAATTGATTTGAGTCTTTTGCTGTGGTAACCAACCTTGCGTTTCACTTCTTTTTTTTTTTAGATAATAGTCACTACAAAGGCTGAAAAAGTCGCTAACTTCACAACATTGACTTTGATTGTGTCAACTACCTTCTGTTTGCAGCTGAGTGGTTGGAACAAGAAGTACCCGTACATAACGACGCGCTTCGGAAAAAAATCCATTTTAGAAAATGAGTTTGAGCATTGAGAAAATCAATGAATCAGCTAGCCAAAGACAAAAACCCCAAAATGTCAGCTAAATTTTGAATATGAATTGCAAACGCTATCCATTACTCATGCTCTTCTTTGCTGGCAGCACAATGAACCCAAAAAGCCAAAAATGCAAAGCATACCTGTGATGCTAATCCACTGAGCTGAAGTCTCTTCATTTATTGGTTGAATTCCAAATGATATGACCTTCCAATTTAGCATTTTTGCTTTTCTGAATTCTGTATGAACAAACTTGATTTTTTTCCCCCCTTGTTTTTGTTTGTTTTTTTGGCTCCTTTTCAGGCTTGAGAAGTCAAGTCAGGTCCGCACAGTGTCCAGCGGCAATTTGTTCTTCAAGGGCAGCCGCTTCCGTTACAGGTACTGTCCACCAAGCCTACTCGAAGATGTAATGAGCAAACGACAGGAAGGGGAGGGCACCACCGGTGAAAAAAGATTTCCTCAGAGGACGTGACCTTTTTCTGGCCCTCTTTTCTGCCACGTCAGTCTGTTTTAGCCACAGAGGATAAACCATCACAAGAGGCAAGCAAGCCAAATTAATGGGACAGATTACAGCAGGCAAGCTCACGGTGCATTTGCTTTAATCCTGCTGCTTACCGGGAAATTGACTGAAATTGAAAGCCAAACTATCATTATCAGTTTATTCTTGAAGAAATTCAGATTTAGGATAATTTTCTGCCATGAATTAAGTTTAGACTAAGGTACTTGGAGTTTTGGAATATATAAAATATCTCCAGTGATTATAATTATTATTATTATTATTAAACGATTTAACCAGCAATGGACAGATGTCCCAATAACATTTGTCTATACAACCTCACATCGTCTGTGTGCTTTACGACAGCGGGCGCGTTGCAAAAGAGGTGATGGAGCACAGTGCCAAAATCAAACGAGAACCTCCGGAAATACACAGGTACACAGTGAAGAACTGCTGAGAGGTCCTGACATTTTTTTTTCTTTTTTTCTTTATCACAGGATGTGTATTAAGCACACACATTGTGCGTAGATGACTGTCTATTATTTTCTCGCAGCGCCATGATACTTGTGTGTGTCTGTGCAGAGCTGGCCTCGTTCCCAGCCGCAGCTGTCCATCAATCACCCACGGGCCTCGGCTCACCAGCGTACCGCGCACACGGCGGAGAGCTGTCCACATCTCTATCATGGAGGGTAAGCCAGTAATCGGGACACTTGAGTGTGTCTGAACTGATTGCAAAGCTTCTGCCGTCAAATGGGTTCATCGAGAGAAAGAAATAATACTGTATCGGAATGTGGGTGTATAGCCTTTTGCGAGGATGTCAGCCTGCTGTTTTGGTCTTCCTTGTTTTTCATCTTCTGTGGTTCATCTTCACAATCGTTCATCCCACTAATATAATAAACTAAAGTGAAAAGAACAGTCATTAGCCCCTCCTTGTATCTGCAACGGAGTCACGCGCAGGACACTTGAGTATATTTTGCAGTGGTGTCAGAAGAGCTGACTGCATGCGTTGCAGTGGTATTAATACCTCAACCTGAAAATAGCCCGAGGCCCGCTACTCCATGTTTGTCACTGGCCGGGGCGGGGCCAAGTAAGGCGGTCCCATGGGAAGCACTTCACACGCTCTTCTGCAAGTGAAGCTCACGAATACACGGCGACTCTGTGGCCTGGATTCTGGGTCAGGCACCATCGGGACCAACAGTACTTTTAGGAAGAGGACAGTCTCCCTCGTGCCGTAGTCATGGTGAAGTGTCTGATCCGCATCACCACCCGGGTGAACGTCCACTTGCGCATGATCAACCACTGCTACCGCGACGTCCGCGTTCGCGTGCTGAGCCTGGGGCCCCGAATGCTGGGCAAGGCCCTTGGGGTCCTGCCCCTGTACCCAGCTCTGGGCGAGGAGCCATTGCCTGGTACGCCGCTGCCCTGCCTTCAGTCCAGCAACCATCCAGGTAAACTCGTCAGGGAGAGGCACAGCATGGCTCACTCGAGCGAGAGTCAAGCGTAAACATCAAAGATATTTTTATTGCGCATTGTTTGCATACATTTTGTTGATGGCAGCAAAGTGACATACTCTAGCTCTTGGTTAGCATGCCTCACAGTTCTGGGGCTCTCAGCTTGTATACAAGGCTTGGACCACAATGATCCATTTTACTGTACGTCCCCCAAGCACCAAGGCAATAACGTGTTGTTTCTTTTTCTTGTTGTTGCACTTTGAGTCACAATAGAACAGTTTCTGTGCCCCAGTAATCAAATGGGAAGGTCTCATTTGTTTTTTTGCTCAACTCTTGCTTACTCACCAACCAGTGAGTAGCCTTTTGGATTCAATACAACACCAACACAATACAGCACTGTTTTCCCCCACATTTTAGGAGGAATACATTTTCTCAGTTTCGCCATTTCAATCTGAGCTGTGATATGAAATGTTACAGTTCTACAGTGAAATTGTTTTCAGTGTTTTTCATTGCTTCCTGGAAATTTGTAATTGGAAATTTTTCTCTTGGGTGTGTTTGTCTTGACAAATTTAATTTGATGGCCCAATTTTTGGTGGTTGTTGTTGCTGTCCAAAACAGGTCTCTGTTTAGGCCTCATTCCAGATCATGACACCATTACATTTGAAGATATATGGTTTTCATTTAGGGTGGCCCGGTGAGCAAGTGGTTAGTGCGGGGGTCGGCAACATGCGGCTCTTTAGCGACATCTAGCGGCTCCCTGGAGCTTTATAAAAAATGTTTGAAAATGGAAAAAGATTTTGATGGTGGGCTAATATAGCTCAAATAGATATAGATACATGTTGCAGCTCCGAAATAGGAGAGCTGTGGTGTTGTTTTTTTTAAACGTATACTTTATTTATGCTTTTAACAGTCTCGACAAAGACAGACACGTCTGCTTCCGACTCCGTGCCTTCTCTCTTCTCGTTCGACTCGAGAGGCGTTCAAAGACAGCCTCAGAAAAACGGATATTAATGATCACTTCACTGACACTAAGAAAAGTGAAAATAATGCACCAAAACAAAAAAATCAAGCGAGGAAATTACTAAATAAATCCTATGGGGGCGTTTGTGAACACACAACAAAGGAATGAATAACATAAACAATTCTGAGACGGTCCAGTCTCCTACATACATACAGCATGTGTTTCCTTCATTGTAAGTTTTATAGAAGGCTTTTATTTTTTTGCGGCTCCAGACATATTTTTTTGGGGGGGCGTTTTTGTCCTATATGGCTTTTTCAACATTTTGGGTTGCCGGCCCCTTAGTGCATCGACCTCACAGTATTGGGTTCGATCCCAGCTCCGGCCTTCCTGTGTGGAATTTGCATGTTCTCCCCGTGCCTGCGTGGGTTTTCTCCGGGAACTCCAAAAACATGCATGGCAGGCTGATTGAACACTCCAAATTGTCCCTAGGTGTGAGGGTGAGCCCGGATAGTTGTTCATTTTGGTGTGCCCTGCGATTGGCTGGCAACCAGCTCAGGGTGTCCCCCACCTCTTGCTCGAAAACAGCTTGGATAGGCTCCAGCACCCTCAACCTTTGTGAGGATATAGTGGATCAGAAAATGGATGGAAGGATGGATGGTTTTCATTTGACAGAAATGTCTTTTTTTTTTCTCTGTTGCTTGACTTTCTTTGTTCTACTGTACATGCAAATAAAGCTCACAAGGATAGATAGGTGGATAGTTTCAGAAGTGCAAATATACTGTATTGGAGTAGATGAGCACCAACTGTCACCCATTTTCCTAATTTTCAATGATCTAAATCAGAATTTTGCTTCACATCAAATATTATCACCTGCATATACAGTACATGCAATATGAATGCCTACATCTCACCTGTCTCCCTTTATCTCTTTAAACCAGGCCTGGAGTCGCTCCGTGACAGCGCCCACTCCACCCCGGTGCGTTCGGTGTCCCACGGTGAGGCGTTTGTCCCGCGCTCGCGCAGCCAGGCCACGGAAGCCGGCGAAGGGACGGCGGTGATCTCGGACGAAGCGTACAGCCCCTCCGACAGCGTCTTGCCAACACCGGTGGCCGAGCACGGCGTGGAGCTGCCGGTCGCCTTGCGGCAAATTAACGGGGCGCCCTGCAGCATCGAGGAGGAAAAGGAGTCGGAGGCAGGGACCCCCACGCGAGGGGTCGGGGGTGACTTTGCACAAGAGGGCGCCGCGGGGGCCCTCAGCGAGGTGGAACAGGTGAATAAGTTTGTGTTGAGTGTCCTGCGTTTGCTCCTTGTCACCATCGGACTTCTCTTTGTCTTGCTCCTCCTCCTCATCATCCTCACTGAGTCCGATCTCGACGTGGCGTTCTTACGCGACATCCGCAGGACTCCCGAATTCGAGCAGTTCCATTACGAATACTTTTGTCCCCTCAGGCGGTGGTTTGCCTGCAAGCTCCGCTGGGTGGGCGGGTTGCTCGTTAGCAAGTGAGGCGCTCGCGTTGGTAAACAAGCCTCTTGATGGGGGGCCCGAGGAGACGCCATGGAAGTGGCACCCATGGGATTCGTCCTCCTTTTGCAGCCATGCTGGTCGGACCGACCTTGTGAACCCGGAACAACTTCTCTATCCCCCTCTCACACTTTGAGTTTTGGCATCTCGCCCACCTCACTTTCGCTTTTGTTCTCCTTTTTTCTGAAAACCAATGATCTTTTCCTTCCTTTTTTTTTGCATAAAAATCTGAGAATTTTAAGGAGTATGCGCATTACTTTGAGGTGTTACATATTGACTTTAAAGGTATTTGCATCAGATGAGACGGAAGGAGCACTGCAAGAAGATGGGTGAAACAGAAGTGAGTTAGCGGGGCACAGACATATTTAACATGTTCACTGATTTTTAAATTGTGAACGACCTCACACATGAAGGGGTGGAAAATGTGTTCCTACTGCTCCTTTTGGGGCAGCTTGTGGCATCATGGTGCCAAGGAACCTTATTGAAGTGGAGATTCATTTAGGCATTCAGTAAGCCTGTCTAAGAGAAAAGTAGTGCTATGCCGCTGTTTTGATGCCAATGAACTAATTTGGAATGTGAAGATGAGCTTCATTTCGGCATTTCATAGGATTATCTAATAGAAAAGTACTGCTTTTCCACCATCTTTTTCTATTGGCAATTTGAGGGTAGGAGTGCGGGGGGATTTTCATATGACATACCCAACACACCACACACGACTATGTTTTCACCAGCTATCGCAAAACTCCTCTAAACCAGATGTCTGTTGTATTACTGATTTGGTATTGATGCCAAAAAATGTTGGCAAAGCAATGAAAATTCAACCCACTTCAACATAGTTCCTTGCCACCAAACGGTGCCCAAGCTTTCCATGTAGGTGATTTTTTTCAGCAAATAATGGAGCATAAGTTAAAAAAAACAAAAAAAAAACAATTGCAGTTACGTGGTTTAATACCATTGGTGAATTTGTGACTTGGTAATTGGGTAATTGATTACTTGGGAAGCGTGTTGATGTAAACTATGTCGTTCGAACCTATTGCAATGTCTTTCGAACGTACTGCATAGTCGTTCGAACGAGTTGGTAAAGTCATTTAAACATCTTGGTAAAATCATTTGCACATATTTGGTAAAGTCATTCGAACAGATGGGTCAAACGTGATCTAAATGCTAAAAACATTATTTCCCATTATGCTCGCCCCAATACATTCGGATTTCTTATCGTAAATAGTGAATCTGTCTTGCTGACTTGGATCGCAAAGGACGGTAAACACTCAAATTTGACTCTATTGTTGTATGGGTATACCCTGCTGGAATGGACAGGGATACTAAAATATAGTATAAGAGGTTGACCGTAAAGTCATTGAAGGTGGAAGCAAAATGAAGGCTCACATGAATGAGAAGAAGAAAAGGAGACTTTAATAGAAAAATATCGTAGCTCGTTTTTAGTATTGTATAAGGCTATGGTGACCTCGTAGTGTTACGCGGAATGAGTAGCTAATAGCCTAGATATACAGTACAAATGTAGATGTGCAATGCTTAACAAGTACTTCTTGAATGTGTTTGTTGTTTCCGTTCATTCATTTTCATGACCTTGAGATTCAATGAATTTCAATTATTTCTTACGATGAAGATTTATTTTGGATTAAAGATCAACCTTTCGGTTTATGTATCATATAGAAGATCAGATGATGTAACCTTTTCTTTTTTTTGTACAAAACAAGTTTGTTTCCTAATATATTGACAGCTCCGATGTATATTTTAACATGACTCAAATGTTATTTTCTTATTGAAGATGAAAATGATACTTTTTGTAGCGCTGTGAGTCTCAAGCGAGGACGGAGCATTGACGGAAACAAATGTCAGCCTTCAGTCTTTGTGTACAATACAAATACACGTGTGATGCCAAAATACATTTACACCTTTCATACATCCTCACGTCAGATGTTGAAAAAAAATAAAAATAAAATAATTGACAGATGATAAAATAAACACTACAAAAAATTATGACTACAGCCATGTTATTGATTAAGTGCATTTGATTTTTTCAAACATAGATGCTCAATGTAAAAGGTGCATTTAAAATACATTGTTGACATTTTATACATTGTATTGATGACTGCTTTTTGAACATATGAGGCAAATATGAACTCATAAATGGGGTCAAATCACGAGACTGTACATTGTGCAATGTTTTAGGAGAGTCTTTAACATCATCAGGTGCACAACACAAATAACCGGGATTACAAGAAACGACTTCAGCGGAACCCCAAGGTCGACAACCTTCCTATCTCTGATTTGTTTGCATTTCACGACACTTTCCCGAGAGGAATAAAGATCTGTTCCATTTAAAATAAATAAATAAAATGATCATCAGAACATTAGCAACTGCCACGCAAGAGACAATTATTTACAAACAAATTTGAAATTAAATGTTGAATAATCAATCTCCCACCCCCACTGCAAAATCCCTGTGTAGTTATCTGTCTGAGTGTTTGAAAAGGATGGAAAGAGATTTACAGAAAGAGATTTACATGATACCTTTTTGTTTTGCAATGGTTGTTGAAGTTGGGGAAGGAATTCACTTTAAATGGAAGCATCGTCCTTTCAGCATGCAGCTTTTGCACATTTGCCATTCAAAGGCTGCGTCGGTCCACCGGAATGCCGACAATAAGAACGAACACGTCCATGAGAAGTGCACATACTGTACTGTAGTTGCATTAGCGTCATGTAGCGTCTTGAAACAAGAAAAGAAAAATATGAGATAAAAAAGAAAAGCACCATTCAAAAAGCAATAATTAAGGAATGATCACAAAAAAAAAAAACAACATTGTAATAAAATGTGTGTGGAAAAAAAAATCAGTGACCCCGGTTACAATTGTATTTTCCTCATTGACTTCTTGTGTTGATGTTTTTGTTTTTTTATGGTAAATGTTTAGTTGATCGTTTCTCGTCATGCTGTTAGAGGAACTGTAACATTTTGTCCATTTTGTTTGGATTGAACAGTCTGAACGGCCGAGCCGACAGTTTAGTGGGGATAGGCGTAGGACAAGATGAAAGTTTTATCAGGTTGACTTTTTTCCCCCATTGGAGATACATTGGCTTCAGTTTCTTCTAAATATACAGTCGTCTCAATTAAAATATCACAGAAAATGTTCACTGTTTCACTATTAGATTTTAAAAAGAAAAACTGTATTTTGTGGACCAATTACTACAGAGTGAAATATGCCTTTTTTTTAAAAAATGTTTGTGATTATTGCTGACAGCTAACAAAACGTAACAAGGTCACCATCTCAAGATACCTGTATTCAATTTCTATCATCTGAACCGTTTATCCTCATGAGCACAGAGGGAGACATAATTTATTTTCCATTAAAAAAATAATAATTTTAATAAGGTAGACACATTTTGAAGTTGATGAATTTTGAGTTGATTAATTTCACTTTTTGAATTGAACAACTGATCATTTTTTCTCTGTATTACAATTTATGGAGACACACCTTCGACCACATTTTATTTTATTTCACTTTTTGCTGGACAACGGATGATGTTGTGGAAACACTTTCAAAGTAAAGGTGAAGGCGCCTCCAGGCGTTGAGTTGCGTTCCCAATGGACTTCAACAGAGACATTTTTTTTTTTCTAAAAGTTGTCACTGGCTCAGCCATTCATTTGGTTTACATCGTGTGAAATAGGTACATGTGAGCTGTACGTGTGAATCCCTCCTCCAGATGCTGCACGTTCAGAAAAAAACTGGTGAGCCGCATGTATGTCGTCTGTTTTCTCATGAAGGTGAAACACGTTATACACAAGTTGTATATATCGCAACATCCGTGTGCCAAATCCAGTTGTCGACCCGTTCTGAAGTCATGTTTTTACCTTAGCTAATCTTATGTACAAGTCAGTAGAAATCTTGTTTGTCTCCTTTGTAAACTGGTGCCATGAAATGGAAATATTCTGACTTGAAATAAAACATGGATTTTAAAACATATTGCTGTAGTTTGTCAATTCACTCTCATCTCTCCTCCTTTAATTTATGTATTTATTTTTAAGATTATAGGGGGCGGGGATGTGGGGTACTATGAAAGGAATAAATTCCGGTAACCTTTTTCAAGAATGAAGTCCTATTTTTTTTTAATGAACATTTTTCCCAAAATCAGACGTCATTTAACAATAAATTGTGACAATTTTTGAAATGTGACTGTTACCTTACATTTTGATTATCTTGGAAAAGTAAAACTAGTACAAATTACATTTTTAAGGAAAATAATACTTTATTCATGTTCTGTGGATACTAACCTCTATAATGAACATAGCTGAAGCACTTAAGACAAAACAAGGTCGTATTTTTGCTCTCCTCAGCTCTTTCTCCTGGGGCAACTTGACAGCCCAAACACTTCCTCCCATCTTAATAATCATAATACATTTTACACTTTACCATCAGACAAAACAACAAAACACCAAACGGTTTTCTTCCGTTCTTCAAGGCTGTCAAGTTCCCTTGGATCTCATAACTTGTACACAGCAGGTGCGGTTTGAACTTCGTCACCATGCCAAGATTGAACTGCATTGACCTTTCTTTGTCTCTGATTTTTACTGCCCGCCCCTCATTTACATATTATGCCTATATAAACGTGTGACTGTATTGTTTCTGGGCTGCCTGATGAAATCTGAAACTCTCAAGAGCCTGAATCGATTCGTGTTGTGTTGTGATAAACTGAGAAAAAGACGACGTGGTGTTGGGTCTTTATTCCGCCTTACAGAGAAAGAAAAGGACCTGTGTCCAAGGAGGGCCGAAAAGAAACAGAATTCTCCCCTCCTCTACAATTCATCATAGCGTTTTCACTTTTTCTCTGAAAATATTTTCATTACAACGGCTCTTTAATCATACACAAAAAATTGACTTTTTAACTGATGACATTTATACTTAGGTGTAATATATTTTCACTTCCAAGTTTCCAAACCTACATTTACTCATCAATGCCATGCCTGTAGCTCCAATTTGCATTAAGGACATGCCATTGGAATACTTACTAGAATATATACTACAGTAATCCCTCGTTTATCGCGGATAATGGGGACCAAACCACCCGCGATAAACGAAAATCCGCGAAGTAGCGACCAATTAACATATATTTTTAAAAAATTGCCCCACGTGGGCCTTTGCACTTGAGCAGAGCCACTAACACACACACACACACACACACACACACACACAAGCCAACGATCCTGCAGCATGCAGCAGTGTTTATGAGATTAAAAAGTAACCCGTGTGATAAAAAAGAAAGACTATGCACAGCCAATCAACATGGCTTTACATCTTCTCACCCCCCCCTCACCCCACATGTACTGTATGTGTTGCTCCATGTGTGTTTTGCTGACTTTCGCTGCTTCTCGCGGACCGTTTGCGGACTTAAAAAAATAAATTTTAAATTTTAAATCATTCAGTAGCCCCGCCTACTGCCTGCTGACAGCTGTCACCTGTGAGTGAACGCTGGCGGGTTTTCTGGCCGCCGCTGCTCCCCCGTGACTTTTCGAGTTGTTTTTTGGGCTTTGTATATTTTGTGGACCTGTTTTTTGTGGTCACTGAGTGAACGGCGATCAGTCCACACTCGATCGGTTTAACTGTCATTTCCCGTCATCGAGTGCCATTGAGTTGCGACTAGCGGCTAGCCTACCTGCTACCTGCTGCTACTTCTCGGCTTCACTCAGCTATGTGGATCAGCTGTGTGTGGCTAGCTTTGTGCTCGCTCGTCCTGTCTGTTTTCCACCGTTCATCGGCGGCGCTTCACCTGTATACAGCCACCGAGTTCAAACTCTTTAATTCACACGGTCCACCACCGACTGCTCTGCTCCAACACCCGGACCTCCTTTACGTGCCCCGGCGAAGATGCACTCACCGGGGCTCACGCCGAAACTACCAATACGACAACTCCAGCTCCATCAGGTCGTTGTGGTCCACCGCTCGCCGCCCACGGAAGAACACCGGACGCCGTGCGGATGCCTCTGTGTTGAGCCGCGTCCCGAGGTCGGATAGCGTCGCGATCGCTAGCAGCTGCGCTGCTGTCAACGTCGGCCTGCTGAACATCCGCTCCCTTACGAGTAAGGGCCAGTTCGTCAACGACCTCCTGACAGACCGTGAGTTTGACATTTTGTGTCTAACTGAGACCTGGCAGCAGCCTAATGACTATAGTTCTCTCAGTGAAGCTACTCCACCGGGCTTTGTTTGTCATGCTGTGCCTCGCGTTGCTGGGAGAGGAGGTGGCCTCGCAATGATATTGCGTGAGAATTGGAAATTTGCCCCCGTAAATATGCCTACTTTTTTATCATTTGAAGCTGCAGCTATACAGCTCTCTGGATCAACTCCCACATTGATTGCCACTGTCTACCGACCACCAAAACCAAACAAGGATTTTATCACCGACATCACTACATTCCTCACTCATCTATATACTCGATCACCAAATGTGATTCTCCTAGGAGATTTTAATATCCACATGGACAATATCAATAACTCACTCACCAAAGACTTTACTTCCTGTCTGGACAGTTTTGGTTTTCAACAGTTTGTCAACTTTCCCACACACAGTAAAGGACATATTCTGGACTTAATCTGCTGCCTTGGACTATCACCAACAAACTGTAAAACCGATCTCCTCCCATACACAGATCATCTACTGCTTTCATTCAATGTTAACCTGCCCTTTTTCAAATCCAACCCACAACGCATTATACATTTCCGTAAAATCAAGGACATTAATCCGGACAATTTAGTATCACTTATCAACAATCTCCCCAGTACTGACTGTCTTTCTACAACAGATGAGTTTTTGACACACTACAATTCAAACCTCCATAACATTCTCAATACCCTGGCCCCACTCAAAACCCGAACTGTCTCCTTCAACCAAACAGCACCCTGGTTTACCCCTACCCTCAGACAACTTAAATCAAAAGGCCGTCAACTCGAAAGATTATACAGGAAAACTGGACTCGCAATTCATAAAGAAATGTACACTACCCACTTCCTCCATTACAAGGACTCAATTTCCGAAGCCAAATCAACCTACTACTCTTGTTTGATCAGTTCCAATGAAGGTAACCCCAAAACACTCTTTTCACTCATTTCTAAACTCACTAAACCTGCTGACACTCTTCCATCACATCTCTATTCTACCGATTTCTGTAATACTCTGGCCTCATTTTTTACGTCCAAAAGTCAACGTATCCACCAGCAACTCACCCCCTCATCTGCTCCCAACTCTCCTTCTTCATTCTCCCCGGCTCCTACCCAGCTGTTCTCTGCTTTCACTTCTCCATCTGTCCACCAAATTTCCATTTTAATTCAGAAGTCCAAAACCTCCACTTGTCAACTTGACCCTCTCCCGACTGTTCTAGTCAAAGCCTCTATCCCGGCCCTCTCCCCTCTCATCACGAACATTATTCAAACTTCCCTCTCTACCGGCAATGTACCCTCCCATCTCAAAACTGCTGCTGTCACTCCCATTCTAAAGAAACCTGGCTCTGATCCCTCCGACCTGAACAACTTCCGTCCCATATCAACCTTCATTTCCAAACTTCTAGAAAAAACAGTGGCTGCCCAACGTCACACCCATCTCTCCTCCAATAACCTCTACGAAAAATTTCAATCTGGCTTCCGTCCCCTCCATAGTACTGAAACTGCCCTCCTCAAAATATCCAATGACCTTCTTCTCTCTGCTGATTCCGGTTCACTTGCCATCCTCCTTCTGCTTGACCTTAGTGCAGCCTTTGACACCATCTCTCACTCCATCCTCCTTGACAGACTCTCCTCCATTGGCATCACCAGCACCCCCCTCTCCTGGTTCCGTTCCTATCTTTCTGACCGCACCCAGTTCATCCAGCTCAAATGTTTTAGATCTCACCCTTCTCCTCTCACTTCAGGTGTTCCTCAGGGTTCTGTTCTTGGCCCCTTGCTGTTTCTAATCTATCTTCTCCCCCTTGGTAATATCTTCAGGAAACATTACATCCACTTTCATTGCTACGCGGATGACACCCAGCTCTACATCTGTACCAAACCAAACGCCATACTTCCACCATCCTCCCTAACCAACTGTCTGCAGGAATTAAAGTCATGGTTCACCTCAAACTTCCTCAAACTGAACAGCAATAAAACTGAACTCCTCCTCGTTGGCACTAAATCCACCCTAAACAAATAAACAATTTCTCCATTCCCTTTGACAGCTCCTCCATCTCCCCCTCCCCTCAGGTCAAGAGTCTGGGTGTCATCCTTGATAGCACCCTCTCCTTCACCTCACATATCAACAATATCACTCGTTCTGCATATTATCATCTGAGAAACATTCACCGGCTCCGCTCTTCTCTCACCCCTCACTCTACTGCTATACTTGTTCACACCCTCGTCACCTCCCGACTTGATTATTGTAACTCCCTCCTGCTCGGTCTCCCTCAGCTTCAGCTGGTCCAAAATTCAGCCGCTCGCATTATCACGCTCACACCATCCATAAACCATATTACACCTGTCCTCCAACATCTCCACTGGCTCCCCATTATACACCGCATTCAATATAAAATCCTGCTCCTCACATTCAAAGCCATCCATAACCTTGCCCCTCCATACCTGTCTGACCTCATCCATATTCCTACACCTGTCCGCTCTCTTCGCTCTTCCTCCTCTCTCCTCCTCACTGTCCCCCCTGCTCGCCTCGTCACCATGGGAAACAGAGCCTTCAGTCGCTCTGCTCCCCAGCTCTGGAACACACTCCCCGCTGACCTTCGTAACACAGACTCATTAAATCATTTCAAATCCAGCCTCAAAACACATCTGTTCAGAAAAGCTTATTCACTCCGACCATAAATCTATTGTCTTTATTTTGTTTTATTTTATTTATTCCATTTGATGTTGTTTTTAACATTGTATTTGTGTTTTTAACTGCTTGTTGTAAGGTGTCCTTGAGTTCTGAGAAAGGCGCCCACAAATAAAATGTATTATTATTATTATTATTAAAAAAATAAAAAAAAATTTAATGTTTGAAACGAACCGCGAAATAGCGAGGGATCACTGTATATTACAAACTGTGTAGTGGAAATTCAACGGTGCTATAGGAGAGAAAAGGACGGCTTCAGAAAAGGTCTCTGGTTCTGAGGCGTGGGCATCGCCATGAAACCCAGCATCCTTCCTGACGACGAGTCACCTGTCGCACAACTGGATCCTCGGCCGGCAGACTGAGAACCACCTCTGGCTCCCCCTCTGGAAGCCCAGGGTTTATTGCTGCCTCGGCTGATGGAGAAACATCAACAATTTAAGGCAATGAAGTTGATTTGGGACCGATGAGAAGTTACACAACGCACCCTCGAGAGTTGGAACCTGCGCCTCCGTAGCCTTTTCTCTTTTTGTTGTATTTGAAGAAAGGCATTTTCTTCCTCTTCTGCCCATGTGCGCTCAGGTTGCGGAAGTAAGCAGAGGAGTCGTCGCCGTCACTGTCCTCGTCGCCGACACCCGAGCGGCCTCGAGTTGTGTCGATCCAGCCGTCTTCACCACCCTCGGCCTGTTGCTTCACTGGGAATGGCACGCATAAAATTGGTGTTTCCCCAAACTTTATTGAGCCGAGGCACAGAAGAAAAACTCACGCCAAAAACCAAATCAAAATGTCAACAACAAAAAAAGGTATACTGTAGTGTAGTGTTCCCACACATTACATTTTTTTTTTTTGTAGAATGTAACTATCTGGCATGGAAGTTTCTTCGACATACTGCTTTCCGTCTTTTTTTTTTTTTTTTTTGAACAGCAGACTGTGCGAATGGAGAGCCCTAGTTTCAATGCACCTATCAGCTGTTTCTTAAATGCCGAGAACCGCAAAGAAAAAAAAAGTACCGCACTCATGCAGGTGCTTATGTTGCTTATGTAGCTCGCGTCCAGACACTCACACGTCACATGCCAACCCGCCACAGTACTGCAGCTGAACAATTTTGAAAAATAATCTTCAATATTGCGATTTAATTAGCAATTTTTATTCATTTAATTCATCTGTATTACAACAAACAAATATCAGATTTATTAGACATAAATATTTTGATATTATTAGGTAAGCTCAACTCATCTCATGTAAGAATATCTCATTGTTCTGTTTGTAACTGGCGTAGATATTTTAGATTTCAGGAAAAATGAAGTGAAATTGTCCAATTTCCCAAAAGAGCAGTCGGGGAAGCGTGGAGTCTTTTACCTGGATTCTCCCACTGGGAATATTTCTGAAGGACCTGGATCACATCCCCGCCGTACTTCTCCAATTTGTCCTCGGTCACACCGTCGATTTGCAGCAGGATTTCTGGGTTGGAGGACAGCCTCTCTGCGGATGATGTTCAAGAAATTACAGTTGGTAAGTACTTGACTATTTCATAGGAAATAATTTTTTTTTTTTTAAAGTTAATATTGGGGGCTATATATTAATCTGGTTTAAGGATTATTGAATTGAATAAAAAAATATGCACCTGAAGTTGAAGTGCACACAGTATGTGGCGAACAACGCAGGCTGAACAACATTAGAACCTCAAAATTCTACGTTTTTGTCTCTCCATTTGGTACGGGCTGTTAATAGATTCTGACCGTGTGCTAACCGTGAGCAACATTTTTTTAAATTAAAATCAGAGCTCTGGTAAATAAAACTGTTTTCCCACAAGTGAATACAATCTGTTTTTTTCCCTAACAAGTTATAGAATAGTTGATGCATTATAACATTATAATATCAAGTTAAAAATAAATAATAATCTTCATCAGTATACCATCTTTTTAGGAAGTCCCAGTGCGACATCATTGGTTTGCTACATTTAAAAAAAAAAAAGAACCATAGGCTACTCATGTTGTTCTTGGGGCTAACTCGTACCCGCTGGCACCATGTTTTTTTTCTTTTTTTAAAGGATAATGCACATTAATCGACATAGCAAGAAAGCATTGCTCTCTAATTTTCCTCTCTCCCTCCTGTGGGCGTAACTGCTCACTCTTCCGCTCTATGCTCAGCCAAGAAGGAGGGGGAAAAAGCCACTCGCCTCTCAGCATTAACTTGAAAAAGGTGGCTCATTTAGCAATCTCTAAGGGTGGGTTGTAGATGGCTGCTTTTGAATCCATTTTATCTCCTGGTGGGGTATAATTACAAATATCATAATTATACAATACATCCTGATTTATATCGCGCTTTCACAACAGCAGCAGCAGTAACAAATCGCTTAACAAAACAGTTCACATAAAGTACAATAATAAACAACACGTAACATAAAACACGGACCGTCGTGCAGTCCTAACCACTTTTCCCTCATACGCTTTGTTTTTTAAAGCAGTTTATGTTCAAATAATGTCCGATTTTCCCAATTAAATCCAAAACTCCTAACGTGACTGCATCTTAATATTACCAGATAACTTTTTCAAAGTGGCAGTGGAGAAGATGTTGTAATAGTGAATCCCGAAGGTTTTCCCCAGTTGCTTGCAGAGCTCCACCAGCTCCTTGAGGCACTCCTGCACCTTGTGGTCCCTTTGAGAGACATTCTTGGCCACCGCTTTGTTCTTCCTGAAGCTGGAAGCGCATTCTGTCTCATAGAAGTTTACCTGTAATGAGATTGCAGCGTCAGGTTTTGTCTTTGCGCGTAATCCGGCATGTTTTTCGGATCGCGCCAAGCAAGACACGTGACCTGCATGTGTCCGGAAAGGAGGTTGAGAGCTTTTGGTCCCGCAGAGATATAAGACACAGCTTGGCCGCCGTTGGTGATGTAAAGGTCCTCCATTAGGATGTTCTCCAGGACCAGTTTCTTGAACAGGCGGTCTGCATTGTGTCTGGAATAAGATCCTCCCATCCCAAATATGCCTGTCTGGAGCTTGGCAGCTTTGGAACCTGAGACACACATTTTTTTCGCCCCTCCGGGCATTATTATCTAGTGCAATAAAATGCACCCGGCAGACATGTTGGCGAGGTAGGAGTACGTCATACCTACAAAGATGTCCACCAGCATGTTGAGTGTCAGGCGGCTCTGTTTAGCAGTCCGGCCGAACTTGGCGCCAACCTTCTCACAGTTCTCCTGCACGAAGCTCACAATGTTCTTCACCTCGTCAGTGACATTCCTCATTTTGTATTCCTGTGTATATTTAATACAGACAAAAGCAAATGCCAAGCGGTTATGCTCCACAGATTTTACATTTTAAAAGAAACGATCGACAGTCTGATGTTTTCTTCTTTTCCTGACCGATACCGATTATTAGTGGCCAATGAGTCTGATCATCCGATATTTGGAGCAGATATTTGTTTTCAGGGAAAGGGAAAATGTTGAACTTTTAACTTTAAACTCTGTCAAAAGGTGAGAGAGCCCCCAGGGTCAGCAGCAAGTTCAATGAAGATGAGAGATGAAAAATACAAGATACATTTATGTTTTAACATGAACAGACCCAGTTAATAATATCATACAAATAACCAGATGGTCTTACATTTGGCCTGCTACAGTTGTCACAGGTGACGTCGGGGTTTTCCTTACAGAAGCCCCTGTTGAACGACATCTCTCCAAAGTAGGCAAGCAGCTGAATCCTCCTGCAGTCCATCATGTTCTCACAGAACTGCACCATGCTGTGCAGGTTATTGAAGTGAGTGGCCTTGGTGTTTCTGTCACCCTCTCGGTCCACTGTCATGAGAAAAAAGGTGTGACAGCAGTTTCAGAGCAGGGAACAACTTGGTCTCAAGTCAAAAGAATTAATGTTGTTGACGTCACGTACTGTTGATGATCCTCTTGATGCGATGCACATCGGCGTAGGTGTAGAAGAGAATGCAGTGAGAGATCTCCCCGTCCCTGCCGGCCCTCCCCGACTCTTGGTAGTAGCCCTCTACGGATTTAGGCAGACTGGCGTGGATCACGTAGCGCACGTCAGGCTTGTCGATGCCCATGCCGAAAGCAATGGTGGCACAAATGACCTATTGGGGGAGGATGCGCGTTGGTGACACTGTAAGGAAACGGGGTCTGTGATGACATCGGTGAGCGACAAGCAAGCTCACCTGGCAGCCATCTTGGTTGATCCACTTGGACTGCACGTACTCTCTGTCGCCGTCGCTCAGACCGGCGTGATAGGACAGCGCCAACAAGCCGGCTCGTTGTAGGCTTTCAGCCATGGTGTCACAGTCGTTCCGGGACAGACAGTACACGATGCCCGAATCACCTGCAAGACAGACGACGAGATTACAACAAAACCAGCAAGGAAACAGTTTGACATTGCAGGATTACCGCAGTAAGGACAGTGAACCACCACACTACATTGCAGTTCATTTTTTACGCCCTTATATCCTAATTTGTTTGCAATCATATTTTATGGATTTTTCACTGTACACAGTCACGTTAAATGTATTGTCGAATAGTCTGTTGATGCGTGTTGCTGCTCCGTGTTGTGTCAAAGTAGCACTTTAAGAATGTATTCTCGATGCTAATTCCCATGGCTTGTCATTTTGTATTGTTTGCGTTAAGCTCGTCTACTTTTGCTGTACAAAATAAAATGGCTTGGTTGAACATTTTGGTGTTTTAAATGTACAATGTTGAGTTTTCGTTCTTTTTCATCCCTACTGACCGCCAGTGCTTACAGCACTAAGTGATTGGACACTCTGGGATTGATAGAACCGTAGTTACAGGGGTAACTTTTGTTCCGTATGTCAGCTTTACATTAATTAAACTTCAAATGGGAGTGAAAAATTAATCTGCTTAGCTTTCCCTGCCTCTTATCTGGCCAACTGCGCAAGTGAGTCTTTTTATTCCCCGTTTACTCAAAGTCACGTTTGTATGATAGGCTTCCCTGGCGAAAGAGTGAGATCCAAAAATATGTTTTTGATATGAGCTCCGTATATCGAGCATTTTCATTGGGTGCAGGTGGTAACATATCCTGCGGGATAAACACGGCTTCCCTAGAGTTGTCAATTACTTACGTGGGTAGTGCTTCTTGATCCAAGTGACACAGTCCTCGGCGACCTTTTTGGGTTTCTTGGGCAGCACGGCGTATTTAAGATTTGCTCGGTTAAAGCTCATGGTGAAGCTGGAAACGCAAAACAAGAGGAATGAGACGTCAAAAGCACAACTCAAAAGTGTAAAGCCCGAAAAACACTTACACCTGAGGGCGCGTCATATTGAGCTGGTGCAAGACATCCGTCTGCACGCGCGGGGTTGCCGTGGCAGTCAGGGCCATCATGGGCACTTTAGGGAACTTCTGACGCAATTCATTCAGCCTCTTGTAGTCCGGACGGAAGTCATGACCCCACTGCAACATTGACGGTCACTTGGTTAATGAGATAGCTGGCGGGGGTCAATTGTGTGTGTTTGAGAGGAGCTACGCACATGACTGACGCAGTGAGCCTCATCTATGACAAAGCGAGCCAGGAGCCCTCGCTCATATAGATTCTGAAGGGCTGAGATCAGCCTGTTGCTGGCACCGACCTTGACGACGGAGAAGGAACATGTGTCAAGTCAAAGCAGCCAACACACTTGACAGAGCTTCAACAAACATACTGTGCTAGTACATCCATTTTTTTTAATAATAATAATTCTTTCAGTCCTTCAGTTCAAAAAGTGGACCTCACCTATCCAGATTTATTAAAAGCAGAAAATACTTTTCAGAAGGCCAATTCCTAACCAATTACTGGACCAAAAATATTTTTACAATTTTTGTATTGAAAAATGTATTTACATTTTTTGGAGATGCTGAATTCTGGATTTTTATTTGCTCTGAGATAGACGTTAAGCATTGAAATGATAAATCTATATGATTTCAGTCCACGTCGATTGAATCTAAATAATTTACAAGTACAAGCTTCACTTTTAGAAATGAACTGAGTTTAAAGAGATTCTAATTTAGTGAGTTGCAGCTGTATATAAAAGCATCACCTTCTCAGGTGTGACGTAGAGGAGTTTAATGATGGGCTCCTTCCTAGAGAGCTGCATGTAGATCCTCCCTGCTTCGCTGTCACCTTTATCACCAGAAAGGCTTGTCGCTGGGATCTAAAACAGCAACGAGAACAACAGCACTCAGTAGATCACAGATGCCAGTGTCAGACTGCTCAAAAGAAAATCTCCCAAAACGCAAAAGTAAACAAGCTAAGCCCACTAAGCATTGCATTTAACACCGTCCTCATGTTATGATCGCACCATGCATAACTTTGTCCTTACAACCACTTGACATTGGTGCGTGTTCGTGTGAACATCGAAGTAACCAATGAATGCAGTAATAACATGGCCAACAGCAAACATACATCCAAAGAAGTGAGCTTCTGGACTTGATCCACAATGAGAGATTTGAGTGGCGAGATGACCACAGTGACTCCCGGTGACAGACAGGCAGGAAGCTGGTAGCACAGACTTTTACCGCCACCTGCAAGCACACGTCAACATTAGGGGTAGCCATCTGACAGCGTTCCACATCTATCGAGATCATCATAATACCGCGAGGTGCAAACCTGTGGGCATGAGCACAAACTCGTCCTCTCCGAGGATGGCGGCATTAATGGCTTCGAGCTGATTGAACCGGAACTGATGGAGACCGAAGCGCTTGTGGAAGATCTTCAACATTTCCTGCGAGTGGGACAAGTTGAAACCTCGGAAACGGTCGTGTGCCGGGTTTCGGAACGTGGGTTCTGCAATGGAACGAATTTAGAAAAACACTGTCAACTTTACCAAAACAACAATTTTATAGCTTTGTCAGTGACTCACCAGCAGAAAAAATCTTTACAGGGTTGGGTGGAGGCGCAGGCATCGCAGGTTTCTTCTCCCATAAAGACTTGCTCGGTCCGCCTTCTTTCACGGCTGTTGGCGCGGCGATGGATGTTTTCAGCGGTGCCGCCGAACTTGGCGGTTCATCAAAGTAGTCGGGCATGTCAGAGTCGTTCAAGTCATCAATGTCAAAGTTGTCGAGGAAAAAGTCATCAAGGTCAACGTTGTCCGTTGCTGTGACATTTGGAGTGGATTGAATCTGTGCTGAAGACTCTGTCTTCTCCTTTGGCAAAAAGGAAGGATCTTCGCAGTCCAAATCTACGACGGTCTTCTCGACACTGGAGCTATTGTGCGGTGTGTTGGAGATGCCGTGGTTTGACGGAGAATCACAAATGCTCTCAATTTCCACACCTGATTTCCAGCCATCGTTGCAGCTTGATGCATTTTCTTTAAGAAGGCTGTCAGATTGATCGGAGTCACAATCCACAGAGATGACGGAGGATCTCCTGACCTGAGAAGTCTTCTTCGAAACAGTGGGTAAGAAGCTGCTGGAGAAATCGGAGCAAGATTTGTCTTTCAAGTTAGGTTCAGAAAGCACAGTGCTGTCAGGCTGCTGAGTCCCCAGCAAGGCGGCACCGCCGGTAATGAGAATCCTCTTCCTGGAAGGGAGGGGGGGGGGGGGCACTGGTGTAGTCACACAGTGATGGAATGTCATCAAGAAAAGTGGAATCGCACCCACCTTTGAGCCCTCTTCAGCAGAAGCTCATCTCCACATGACAGAGCGATGAGTTCGTGTTCAGGGATAGTATCCACCAGAGCACAAATACACTCCATGATGCTAAAGAGTTTGTCATCTGTGCGGGGCAGGGGGGGGTGCATAAGGGAATTTTACACGAGGAAAAACAAATGAACACAAAGAACGATGCCAAACGATGTCATACGACAAGACGTGCTCACTTTTCTTGTCCGTCAAATGCTCAGGAGAGGCTTGACGAGGTGTCACGGTTGAGCCAGTGGAGTGCACATTATTTTCAGTATAACATGGCTTGGATCTGTTAAAAAGAACAAACAATTAATCTATCGCGGCATATTGATGGCACCACGGGAAGGGTGTGACAAGAATGTTAGTGAAACAAACTGGTGTTAAAAGGCAATTTACATTAGCATATAATGAAAATAATCTAAAATTGATGGTCAGGATTATGAACAATAATCACAATTCCCACCGACAATTATGAAAGTTTAGTAATGGAACACAGTACATTCTGCAGGTGCGCCTAATGTTGACAGCAATACAAACTCCACCATGAAAACTCTCTTCAACGTGAAGCCGAAAAACAACTTGGGGGAGAAAAAAACCCCGCTCACATGGACTCCACAGGAGATTTGCTGTAATAGCTCTCTGGAGATGGCGGTATGTAGTCGAGGTCATCCTCAGGCTCCAAGGTGACATCAAGTTTAATAGACTTTGGGTCGACACATTCTTTACCCTCATCTAAGTGGGGACAAAAGAGAAGACACGTGATCTCCATTTGTTGCCATTTGTAATGCACAAATGCAAAGATGAAACTGCAGGAAAAAGTGTGTTACCGCTCATGGGCACATCATCATTGTCCTCTTCGCTGTCACTAACGACAGACTTCAGATAAGGCTGCTGGCATCTTCTTGGTGTGTTAATTGGAGAATCTTCTAGTTCACTCTCTGCTGGTTGTTGGACTTCAGTCTGATCTGGCATTGCTTGAATTTCATCTGGTTTTAGATGACAATGCCCCCCTATGGATTCTGTTTTCCTTTCAGCTGTGACTGGCCTGCAGTCAGTCTTGTTTATGTCTTCATTCAAGGAGGTATTCTTTGCCTTGGTTGGAGTTTCAAATTCATCCAAATCATCCCAGTCTTCAATATGGATTCCAAGTGATGCATCCAAATTTACGGGAGTGCTGACGTCGTTACTCATTCCTGGTCTATCAAATTTGGGTGTAGTTTGACACACTTTGACAGAAGACGCCAATAACGACGGACACTGAAAAGCAGGAACCCTGAGCAGACTGATGTCCGATTTGTCTTTGGAATTTACAGAGAAGAAGTTGCTGATTTTGGACTTTTGAGCAGACTCAGGCTTGTTTGAAAACATCACAACAGGCTGAGTCACCAAATTGGTCTTAGGGACATTGACATTCCCGCTTGCCAAAACATTTGGGCTCGTTATCTTGCTCAGGGTTTCCACCAACTTTGTACCTGATGGTGACTCCTTTTTAAAAGAAAATGGCCTGAAATATCAACAGGAGAGAAATTAACATCCTGTAGTGTAGCTAGACTTTTGTGTAGAATTTCAATTGACTTCAATCTCAATTTGCTGTTGAATTCAAACCTATCACAGATTATTCTGGAATCACAGGGCATATATAGATAAACAACCAGTCACACTCACATGACAATTCGGGATGTTCAATGAACCTAACATGCATTTTTCGGGAATGAGGGAGAAACATGGAAAAAAAGTACGTGCCAAATTAGCATTCTTGCGTGACGATTTGAATTGATTAAAAATGCCTACACACAGAACCAAATAGACGATTTATGGCGTTATTATTGCATTAACAAACGATTAATATAATGACACTAGCCGTGACAATAGCTACATGAAACTCTGCTTGAATGCACACACCTATGCAGACATGAGAAATTATTAAAAGAAAAAGTGATACGATATTCATACCCTCTGACGTCAGCGTTTATGATCAGGTTTGTACACCGACAATTAATGCTAGAAGCTAAATCGTGCGATAAGCAAGCGACACACTCGGGGACAGATTCTTCGACTTACACCGATTTAGGTTTAGCCAAAGACATCTTGCTTTGGGCGCTGGTGCTGTGTCTCGCTAGCTGCTCCTTCAAATTATTCTGAGGAAGATTGGACATTGTTGCTTACGAGCTGGGCTAGCGGCTAGCTAGCTATCAAGCCAACTTAGTCCACGCTAACTTCGCCGTTCGTACGGAACTCTATCACAGCGCCGAACGTGACAGATGGACACATGGTCACGCCGAAAGAGACCGTGTCATACTGTAACAACTTACATTTATAAAATAGAAGTGAGTTGGATTCGCTGAATATGTCAGAGCCGCAAAATGAAAGCAAATGAAGAAGTCAAACAAGGCGCCTCATCAACGCGGCTATCCTATTGGTCGAGATGTTACACGTTGAGGATTGTGGGATAGTGAGTTTATAAGACGCATTCGGGCTTTACAGATGTGCCTTCATAAGGAAATAGATTTAATTTTAATTCAGCCATATTTTTGTGGTTTTAGTCCATACTGAAGTAGAAATGTATTACATGATGAATTTAATAATAATAATAATACATTTTATTTATAAGCACCTTTCAAGACACCCAAGGACACTTTACAATCAGACAAAACAACAAAACACCAAACGGGTTGAGCAGCGGCAGCCAGACGCGCTAGCGTTCACTCAGCCTGGAAGTCGGAAGAAACCACAAGGGAGGGAAAGGGGGAGAAAAAAACCCAAGCTCGAACTACCCTCAACTTGAGGATAGTTCGAGTTAGGCAAAAAACTCCTGCAAAAAAGCATATGACAATTACAACAAGTCACAAGACATAAACAATGAAGGCGGTGATACAAGGGAGTGTATGCGAATGTTAATTGTCTGTTTGTGTGGTGCGTGGCAAACCACAGCTGCTACGTCAAGGTCTGCTCATGGAGACAGTCCTGGCTTATCAGTCTATGGCCGAGAAGGAGGGGGTGATGGGAGGGCACTAGCTTCCATACGTACTTAGATCAGGGGAAGGTCGAGATGGCAGATGTTTTGGGGCAGGCCGCTTATCAGTTGAAGACAGCCTTGAGAGTTTGTGGCTTGAGTCTCCAAATGGCGTCGATCAGCCAAATCCACAATTTCTTTCAAAGCACGAATTCCAGTTTCACCAAGTTGTTGTCCATCTTGCAGCGCCGCTCAAAGCCGCATCAGTTTGCGGCTGAGCACAGTCTGAGTCTGAGTGTTGGACATCCGCACTTGGGGGAGGGGAGACAGGAGCAGAAAGCAAAAGCGACCGCCTTTGTCGAGAGCCAAGCAAGAACTTGGCTCATATCAATATGACCCCCTGCAGCACGGTCCGGTACAACTCAACCACAATAATAAACAAAGACAGTACTGTACATTCATATTGTTACATTAATGGAGTCAATCGAAAATCAGCCTCATTATCTTCGTACAAGCATTAAAAATAGATATACCATATCCCCGAATGCTGCATTTAACTGGCCTATTTTCTTTAATTACAAATGTTTGGGTCATTCCAGAACTGGTTGACCATTTCGTAAATTATCTTGTCCTTTGACCAAATCTAAAAAAAAAAGGAAGAGAAAAGACCGCTAGTTTTAAAAACACCAAATAAATCAAGAGTATTGAATCCCCTAAAATGCAATTTTCCTCTTGTAATGACCAAATTGAATCTCAAATATAACATTCATTCATTCAGTCTCCCAGGACATGAAGTGGGAGGTCAACACCAACTCCATCCTGAAAAGGGCCCAGCAGAGGATGTACTTCCTGAGGCTGCCACAGGAGGTGCTACAACAGTTTTACACGGCAGTCATCGAATCAATCTGTGTTCTTCCATCACGGTTAGGTTTGGGGCCGCCACAAAAAAGGACAAAATCCGACTTCAACGGACAGTTAGGACGGCGGAAAAAATAATTGTCTCTACCCACTCTTGAGGACTTGCACACTGAAAGAATCAAGACAAGGGCCCGGAAAATCCTACTGGATCCCCCTCACCCTGCCCACCACCTTTTCCAGCTACTCCCCTCAGGCAGGCGCTACCGAGCCAACCAAATCCAGCAGACACTTAAACAGCTCATTCCCTCTATCCATTGACTCCCTAAACAGTCACTGATGTATACTCCACCGCACCAGACACTTCAAAGCGCTCAAGGACATCTGCACAATTGCACACTTCTTGGACTACAAATACCGCTACTGGTCACTTTAAAATGGTTCAATGATTTTCTGCACCAACTGTACAACTGTTATTGTATTGTATTCTACCACTGATCACTTTAGCTCTGCTTGATACTTTGCGCATTGTCTCACAGTTGTCACTGGGTGGTACCACCGCACAACGGTTCACTTACATTACAAAATGTCCTTCCGTACTTATTTTCCATTCTTATTTGTCATGTCCTTGTTTATGATGATACTAATGCAGCGTGTTATACCGGAGACACATTTCTTGTGTGTTCTACATACTTGGCCAATAAAGATGATTCTGATTCTGATTCATCTTCCGAACCGCTTCATCCTCACTCGGGTCGTGGGGGGTGCTGGAGCCTATCCCAGCTGTCTTCGGGCAGTAGGCGGGGGACACCCCAAATTGGTCGGCAGCCAATCGCAGGGCACACAGAGACGAACAATCATGCACGCCCACACTCACACCTAGGGACAATTTAGAGTGATCAATCAGCCTGCCATGCATGTTTTTGGAATGTGAGAGGAAACCGGAGTACCCGGAGAAAACCCACGCAGGCCCGGGGAGAACATGCAAACTACACACAGGGAGGCCGGAGCGGGAATTGAGCCCAGTACCTCTGCACTGTGAAGTCGATGTGCTAACCATTGGACTACCAGGCCGCCTCAAATATAACAATAAAACTGTATTTTAAATTGTATAATTTTTTTGATGATTTATTTCATTGCTGCCTCTTGTAACTCTGTGAACATTGAATAAACATAATATAAAAAAATATATACAGTATATATATTATTCATGGAACATGTGTCCCACTCCCACAGAAGAGGAAAGAAGCGACTCACACGTGACGCTGGACTTGAGATCATAAAAAAGAAAAGTTTGGATAGGGCAAGGCATATCCCCTGTTCTATTTTTCTCATTTTTATAAAATACAGTAGTTCGCCATGATTGAATGTCTCTATCTACCTCATGCAACCCTGCTATGCATTTGAAAAGCATAAGACAATTCTTTATTTAACATTTTCTTTGCTCATTTACATAAGTATATTTGTCTCTTGGTCAGCAGTAACAGCTACCTAAAAAGCCATCTTCTACTCCTGAGAGAAAGCGAACATTCGCCCGGATTTGCAACTCTGTTACCTGCGACACTCTTACTGTGATTACAGATAGAGATGTTGTAAACACCAAATAAACCATGTATGAAAAATTGTACCATTGATCGAAGCTGAGCGAATCAAACCTTTTATCGTTTATTACCTATTGATGAATATGTGGCAGAAAAATCTGAAAAAATAAGGATTGTTTTTCAATCATTTTGAAGCCAAAATGTCCTCCAACACGAGAATGACCCACATAGAGTATAACAAAAAATAACACCTAACCTAAAACACTCACTTATCCATACTGACGAGTTGACTGTACAATGCACAAGCAGTTAATGTTTGTTTCTAGTATCACGATTGTCTTCCTGAAACTCTGTTTGATTTTTATGTTTAATAATGGTGATGATGATGATTATTAATGAGATGAAGCCCCAATAAAGCCATAACCATGTACAGTACTTTAAAAATCGCGTGGATGACCTACAAAAACACTTGAGACAAAATGCCCCTGAGACAAAATGGATTTATTAGCAAGAAGTAACTTGGAAACATAATTGTTTGTGAAAATCATAAAGGTATTTGATTTTATATAGATGTTATTTTATATTTATTTAATTTTCTTACAAAAATGGGGAATATTTCATTAAGGTGTGGAAACATGAGGGTTGAAAGATAATTTTCATACCACTAGGTATTGCTAACAGCAAAAATGTTTATTTGTTCATATACCTTATAAGAGTATCGTATATGCATGTATAAGTGTGTCTACAGTATAAGTATATAGTATTATTTTGTCTGTGTTGCATGCCTGCCACGTGAGCTTCAAAAGTGTTCTGTACATACATAGTAAAAATACATACAAATATTCACAGAATAAGCACTACAATACTATAATTCCTGCTAACAGAAATGGTTATAGACAGGATTACAGTATAAATGCAAAACACTTTTTGATTCCTACTCTAAATACATGGTTTCAAGACCACACGGTTATAGCATTTTTGTATTGAAGCTTGATATTTGTGAATGTGTATGTGTATCCATCCATCCATTTTCCGAACCGCTTTATCGTCACTAAGGTCGCGGGGAGTGCTAGAGCCTATCCCAGCTGTCTTCGGGCAGTAGGCGGGGGACACCCTGAATTGGTTGCCAGCCAAACACAGGGCACACAAAGACGAACAACCATCCGCGCTCACACCTAGGGACAATTTAGAGTGTACAATCAGCCTGCCATGCCTGTTTTTTGAATGTGGGAGGAAACCGGAGTACCCGGAGAAAACTCACGCAGACCTGGGGAGAACATGCAAACTCCACACAGGGAGGCCGGAGCTGGAAACGAGCCCGGTACCTCCGCACTGTGAAGTCGACCTGCTAACCACTGGACTACCGGGCAACAACCATTTGTGTTGTGTACCATTTGTACACATATATTGTGTGTATATACTGTATGTATGTGTATGTATGTATATGTATATATATATATATATATATATATATATATATATATATAGTATATAGATACACACACACACACACACACACACACATCCATCCATCCATCCATTTTCCGAACCGCTTTATCCTCACTAGGGTCGCGGGGGGTGCCGGAGCCTATCCCAGCCGTCTTCGGGCAGTAGGCGGGGGACACCCTGAACTGGTTGCCAGCCAATCGCAGGGCACACAGAGACGATCAACCATCCACGCTCACACTCATACCTAGGGACAATTTAGAGTGCACAATCAGCCTGCCATGCATGTTTTTTGGAACGTGGGAGGAAACCGGAGCACCCGGAGAAAACCCACGCAGGCCCGGGGAGAAAATGCAAACTCCACACAGGGAGGCCGGAGCTGGATTTGAACCCGGTGAAGCCGGCGTGCTAACCACTGGACTACCGGGCCGCCCACACACACACATACATACGTATATATATACCGATATTCACATACATACATATATACCGGTATATATATATATATATATATATATATATATATATATATATACATGTATATATATATATATCCATCCATCCATTTTCCGAACCGTTTCATCCTCACTAGGGTCGCGGGGGGTGCTGGAGCCTATCCCAGCAGTCTTCGGGCAGTAGGCGGGGGACACCCTGAATTGGTTGCCAACCAATCGCATATATATATATATATATATATATATCTTGTTAGTCTGGATCTGGAAGTCCCACAGGATCTTCGCTCGGTCATTCTCCACCACCTTTGGAGGTGTTTCCCATTTTGACCTTGGGGTTTCCAGTCCATATTCCGTACAGATGTTACGGTAGACTATGCCAGCCACCTGGTTATGGCGTTCCATGTAGGCTTT